>JAWZYU010000039.1:0-1200000 GCA_038380435.1 Ryuthela nishihirai
ACCAACGAAAAGAGGCCACATCCACGTGAGTTCTAGGCTCGCAGATGTAACACTCGTTCACAGCAAACAGTTCCACAGCTTATGAGAGAAATAAGTACTTTTCTCTAATGTACATAATTAATATGCATACTTTACTGCGGTAAGTGATTAAAAATGATATTCCTAATAATAGAGTATTGCATATACAGTATAAAGCGTAATTTCTTTTACTCTGGTGTATTAGCGAATAGAAAAATTGAGCGCTGTTCTTGAGAAGCTTTATCCATGTGAGCTCTCATAACCCGTTGCTTCGATTTTATTTCCATTTGGAGAAATCTTCGTCCCCTTCCATTCCCAAAACACTTTACGAATGGTGTCAAATTTCTCACACGTTGGATCCCCCTGTCTGAACCTATATTGGGTGAAAAAATCAGGTTCCTACCTAACATGGGGCACCTTAATATAATAATTAATAACTATTTTAATAAATTATAATTATTATTATAATTAATGTAACATTAAAATGTATTTATAAATAAAGAAATGTTTATTGGTGAGAGAAGTATGAATAAAGTATTATTAAAGAAATAATCCCTCAAGCAACTACTTGCCACAGAGGTCTGGCAGGAGCCTGTCAGTACAATAGAGGAGATCTGTGAGGAATTCGAGACCTCAGCAGAAAGCAATGCAGACATCCCTACACCTTACCCGGGGTTTGAACTGAGGTCCCTTTCATCAGCTGCTGTTTGCATGATTGTGCTTAAGAGAATTAAGAATTTGGTTGACGGACAATTGCATGATGAGTAGTCAAATTTAGTGGGGGATCTAATTTCCTACCTACAATTGAAATCGGGATATTAGGACTTTTCGTCGTATATTTTATATTATTCATATACGTAGAAAAGGATTCCAACCCAGACCGCTTTTGCCATTTCTCAGATATCAGTCACAGTTCTCCCAAGCCTGATCCAAGAGACGAATCATCCGCACCCACTGCATCAGTTAGATACCACAGCAGCTTAACCTGTGGAATGGGTTGGGATTTAAGGCGGGACAGGATACAACGGGACAGAGGTCAAACAACACGTGGAACCCAATGGAGGGTCATTTCCTTGGTCATTCCGAAATGTGAATCCGCATTGCCTTTAGCAAAGCAACAGAGAGGCCATGCGGCTGGGATGCTGCTTGGGAGGTGCAGCTCTGAATTGGCTGAACATCAAGAAAACACAATGAATGAAAAAAAATTTAAACATTTGATTTTCAAAAATTAAAAAAGAAATTCTGATTTCAGCGCTAAATAGACCATACTAAAGCAAAACAAATTATGAAATAGATTTAAAATATAAATATTAAATTGTTAAGGATTTTAATTACAACTAAGCAATGTAGGCTGATATGTGGAAGGAGAATTTCAAGCTGGCTATCCGAAAGGCGAGCCGTCCCGTGGCCGAGTGGTTAGCACGCTTGACTACTGATCTAAGGGACCTGGGTTCGAGCCCCGGGTAAGGCATGGATGTGTGTGTCGTTTTTCTGCTGAGGTCCTGCCAGCCTCTCAGACCTTCTACCCTGGGATATAAACGGACAGGCTCCTGTCAGACCTCTGTGGCAAGCAGCTGCTTGAGGGGGTATTTATTTTAGCCGTCCCGTGGCCGAGTGGTTAGCACGCTTGACTACTGATCTAAGGGACCTGGGTTCGAGTCCCGGGTATGGCATGGATGTGTGTGTCGTTTTTCTGGTGAGGTCCTGCCAGTCTCTCAGACCTTCTACTCTGGGATATAAACGGACAGGCTCCTGTCAGACCTCTGTGGCAAGCAGCTGCTTGAGGGGGTATTTATATTATTTATTTTATTTATCCGAAAGACAGTCATTTTTCTTGTTCCCCAAGGACGGCTTCCCGGAAGTGCCAATCGGGGCAACTTCCCTTCTTTTCTCCTCTCCTAAACCTTTTCCTTGCCTAAAACTTATTTTACCCCTAATTATTTTAAAATTTATGCTGCTCAAAAAAATCTATTGTTTCATTTCATATGGGAATAGAGGATTTAACAGACCTAAACTTTCCCAAATGAACGCAGCTTTTTTTCCAAATAAACGCACTAACTACTAACTCTTGTCTCTCGAAATGAAAAGAAATTATAATGATGTTGGAAATGAACAATTTTCAGTCAAAGTGTATGTAAAATTAGTCACGTGGTGTAAGCAACAGTAAAGCTTGCTCGGAAGTGTAAAAATAACGCAAAGGAATTCGCTGCTCTCCCTCGCTAGGTGGCAAACTATATTGTTGTTATGGGGGCGGGGGTGGCTCAGTCAGTAGCACGCCAGGCTCGTAATCTGTAGTTCCCAGGTTCGAGTTCCAGCTGGGTCAGCGTTGAGATTTATCTCCGCAAAATTCCCCGCCCTGCCCACGGTCAGTAGGGGACACCGATGGTCTTGGAAAGGCCGCCGTCCGTCGGATGGGACGTTAAGCCTTGGCCCATTGTGCGGGAGAGCCCTACCCTGTGCACGTTAAAGAACACGCTGGATGGCCTTGACGGGAGGCTACCATCTGTCTCCCAACAGCTGTTCCAGTGGGTCCCCTCCCCCAACCTTCTCTGAGCCTTCGGGTTCCATGTGACCTGGACATTTAGCCCATGGTGTGCAAAAAAGTGCCGCACAGAGGTAAAACAACCCAACCCAACCGTTATCTCAATGAACTAGAATTTTAATATATTATTCGCGCTGATAAAACGTTTTGCAGAACAATCTAACTTGCTAAATGATTCAGCTTTCACAACACTTAAACACTAAACGCATCTTTCTAAAAATTTGTTGCGTTTGAAAAAGATGTTTTGCTTTAAATAGATTTAACAGAGATTTTTAAATTAGGAAGTATTTTTTTTATAAAACTTTTATTTAAGGAAGTTACTGAATTCTGCAACTGACCTACTGTTGACATAACATCGAACTGCACTTAATGATGGAACCGCTTAGTGTGTTAAAAAATCATTTTTTAATGTAATATCCCTGTACAGTCACTCAAAAAATATCTAAACATTATGGTTGATTTCAGAATTCAGAAAAAATCTGGCAACGATTTGTTTAGAAATTAGAGATCTGGCAACCTTCGTGTTCGTACACGAAAGTTTCCAGATCACTAATTTCTAAAAAATCGTTTTTTGAGCGGCTGTACTCTGTAGGGACTCATCTGTAAATTCCGAAGCGATATGAGGGTGAGATGGATGTTATAATGTGATATCACAAAACATACTATTAACGTTATTATTAAACAAGCCATCGACTTAGTACACTACGACATTAAAATGTAATCTTTATTTTTGCGATTATTCTTTTCAGCGTTTTCCGATTTTAAAAATTATTTTTTTAAATATAATATCCCTTGTAATTAAATACTAGTTACAGTTAATCCTCACATGGTATGTTGACCCTCGTACAAAAATAAAGATTCCTACAGAAAATACGTTAGTAAAATGAAGAGGCGGTCCTACTATGTACAGCGTGTGGGGTGAAGTGTTAAATCCTTCTGATACGTTATATATATTATAAACGACCTGTTCTAAAATAAAAGGTCGTACACTCTTATTGCTATTTTTAGCGACTTACGTAGGAAGTCACTGAACTGGAATTCATACCTGTAACCTAAATTATCGAGTGATTAAACGACTACCCAAAACTACACTAAATGGTACTAAAATTTATAGTGGTAGCTGGTTTCGCCCTCCTTTAATTATTTTTATCTAGCAAATAGCACAAGATAAAAAAATGATGATTTAAGGATACGCTGAATTAATATCTTCATTATTACACCGACTGCTTTCAGAATGAAATAAAGATTTCTACCTTTTCTAAACCATGCATCTTATTCTTTATATACGAGGTGACCTAAATTAAACAGCATATTTAAGTAAATTTGTAGAGATAACTCATTGGATATAAGCAATATTATAAATTTGCACATTTCATATCATTACTGAAGCAATACATAATACAGTAGGCATCATGATATACAAATGGAAGTAGTGTAATTTTCAATTTCAGAGAAGATAAAAAATGTCCTGCAAACATGAAATTCATCGCAATTAGCTCAGCTGTTATATCTAGAAACGATCTTGCATGCAGCTTTTGTTTTAGCATGTAACAGGAAGTTTAAAAAAGCGTTCAAAGAAGACTCATTAATTTTGATGGAACGAGTGAAAATCTACAGACACTTATCAAAAACAGTTTGAACCTCCTGAATAGGAATGAGTCCCGAAGACTGGCTGGGGTAATTGTGTCAGACTTACGATACTATAAGAAATGGGTGTTTCACCTTTGAGTGACATTTCTTGTACACAATGGGCTAAATGACAAGACTACAAGGACCGAAAGGGCCCAGAGAAAGTTGGAGAAATGGAACCCACGGGTCAGCAGCAGACAGATTGTAGCCGCATATCAAGACCATCCAAGGGTTATTTAACGTCTACCAAGTCTCGGCTTAATTATCATTGTCGTCTACCAAGTCTCGGCGCGCCTTCTACCGTATTTATTATCTACAAAGCCTCGGCTTAATCATTATTATCGTCTACCAAGTCTCGGCTTAATCATCATTATCGTCTACCAAATTTCGGCTTAATCATCATTATCGTCTACCAAGTTTCGGCGCGCCTTCTACCGTATTTATTATCTACAAAGCCTCGGCTTAATCATTATTATCGTCTACCAAGTCTCGGCTTAATCATCATTATCGTCTACCAAATTTCGGCGCATCATCTGCCGTATTTATTGTCTACCAAGCCTCGGCTTTCAATCTCACCGATGACAGCATTCCCAATCCCATAGGTGTTCTCTTCTCACCGAGGGAATGGTTGGAATTAGCCGTGATAAATGAATGTTGGAAGAGCTGGGATTCGAATGTTGGAACTACAGATTACGATTCATGCGCGTTACCGTGTGAACTAATTCTTTCTTCCGATACTGTATGAGAGAAAAGGTAGAGGCTGTGTACAGTCGCTCAAAAAAGTATCCGAACGCTATGGTTGCATACAAAATTCAGAAAAAAATCTGGCAACGATTTTTTTTAGAAATTAATGATCTGGCAACCTTCGTGTACGGTACACGAATGTTGCCAGATCATTAATTTCTAAAAAAATCGTTGCCAGTTGTTTTTTCTGAACTTTGTATACAACCACAGCGTTCGGATACTTTTTTGACCGACTGTACGACTGTGTAAGAAATCACGACTGCTTTCAAAATAAGACTCATATATTCGGACAATCCACAGGGAACTCCGCTATTTGTAATTCTGCAGTCGATATCCTCCTATTCGGAGACCTTTAGTGTTGGCTGAAAATCTGAAAGCTAAATTTCAGTGTTGTCGAAACTGAAGACTTGGAGAAAAAGTGTCATCTACTCATATGAAATATAAAATATAATATTTTCTACTGATAGCAGAGGTAAGATGTGGTGGCGAACACGTGGCACAATGAACTCTTCATGTGTCACATCCACTGTATGATGTTGAAGAGATCACATGTCACGGATTCGGTGTAATATTATGTCTCAAGCATCGACAAATTACTGCAGCATATGTAAACAGCATATCCAATTTTTCGCTGATAGAGACGAAACATTTCAAGATGATAATGCAACAGACTACTTTGCGACATCTGTCTGTGAGTCGTTTGAGCAAAATGACCAAAATAATGAATGAATGGGAAAAAAATGAATTTAAAAAGTTGTATTTCTTCTCCCCTCGGGTCAAAGGGGTCATCTCATTGTTCACAAAGAACACTTCCTGACCTTTACATTCTACCACCAACATTTCAAATTTCCAGCATAACTACAGAGTTTGCAATATTTGTTTGGAATTTCCAAAACTTTCCGTCGTTAGAGGTCGCATTTATAGCTTTTCGAAGATTCGTAAAAGGAGAAATTTATAGAAACGTAGGGTTTTAATTTGTCATTACGGTAGACAGAAGCGAAAGCACCAAACGTATTATGAATTCTAAATCTGAATCTGTACGATTTTTTGCTCCTAAAAATCACTTTCCAATTGAACATATTAACAGGATATAAGTTTCAAATAGAAATGCTGACATATTTTCCTTCCCAAGGTACTTCACATTCATGTCATTTAAAGTTTTTCCGCCCCACTTTAACATAAAAACGACTCAGAAGAATTTTTTTTCCGTGTGTTTTTGCGCCATCTAGCGAAATTTTATATTATAGGAGACTATGCGTAAAGCTACCTTTTTCGAACAATTGGGCAGTCCTTAGTATATCATTACTAACATTTGGAAAGGTTGAGAGGGGGAGTCCATGGGATCCATATCCTCTCCATTCCTTAGATCCGGCACTGATATATATATATATATAATATAGATTATATATAAATAATCTGAGAAATATTATTTTATAACAATATTTTATTCAAAAAATGCTTACATAAGAAACTTACGCACATTGGATTGGATTGTTTTACCTCTCAGCGGCACGTTTTTGCACACCATGGGCTAAATGGACCCCGAAGGCTCAGAGAAGGTTGGGGGAGGGGACCCACTGGAACAGCTGTTGGGAGACAGATGGTAGCCTCCCGTCAAGGCCATCCAGCGTGTTCTTTAACGTGCACAGGGTATGGTTCTCCCGCACACGGGGCCACGGCTCAACGTCCCATCCGACGGACGGCGGTCTTTCCAAGCTCATCGGTGTCCCCTACTGACCGTGGGCAGGGCGGGGAATTTTGTGGAGATAAATCTCAATGCTGACCCAACTGGGACTCGAACTGATAAATCACGACGACTCCCGACAGCTAAGACCTCATATGTCGATAAGTGTAAGCACAGGAAAACTTAGACAGATGGGATAGTCCAGTAAGTCCATCCCAGCGCGTGCTTTAATCTGAACGTTCTTTCGCTCGGTGGCACGGTCAATCGTAAGGTCATCGGTGTCGCATACTGCCAGAGGAGAGGGGGAGGGGATTGTAACGCTGGAACGGTTCGAAATATTACGATAAGTGTCGATGACTCAGATTGCGCCTCGAAACGGTGGGAAAAGTTCCAAGACGGAATATTGCAAGCGATTTATATTGTTTTTTGTAATAGGTAAGGATTGCGTTGGGGAAAATGCAAATGGAACACCGGGAATAAGTATCGTTTTATCCGATAAAACATTCCAATGAAACCTGTTTCCACTATATGGTAACAGTGTGGTAGCAGATACATCGCGAAAATGACATGTTTTTGGTATGAAGACCAGACAAGTAATAGCTTTTTCTTTACGTGTTCATGCCGTTCACATCGTAAAACGTAATGAAAGATGGAATTTAGTACCATGGAACCGCGATATTTTGATCTGCATGCCGATATGTTAGGGATGAACTAGGAATCAGTGTCATATCTGATACCCAATCATTAAAAGTAAATAATTGCACAGGAAGCATGTGTTCTGCAACGCATGCTTCCTGTGTAATTATTTACACAGGAAATAATGTGGTAAAGGAATTACACAGGAAATGGTGTGGGTAATATTTAACACAGGAAATGGTGTTAAATATTGGAAATATTATTACACAGGAAATGGTGCGGGTAATATTTAACATCATGAAAAAGTGGATGCTCACCTTTATTAGGAAAGACGTTTGCGAGAGATCCTACATTAAAAGTGATGAATTTCTATTCGACAAAGTTTATACGCACACAAAATAGAGAAAATAAATATAGTGGGAAGAGTAAACAGAGATACCTCTGTTGCGAATAGGAAACACTGTTGGAGTCTCACTTCCTGCCACTGAGGAAACATTGCATTCCAAAACCTCAGTGTCGACGTCATTACTTTATTATTGGAAGGAAATCCAAATTTAAGTTGAAGAAAATAAACTGTCGCCAAGCACTGTCACGTTTCGGTCATTGCATTTACCGTGCGAATACAATGACGAAGTGAAGAGAGTTCGTGGGATTGCAGTTACCTCCACATTGCTTACAGCGAAACAATAGGAGTATAATAAACCTAGTTGTGTGAGATAAAATGAAACATTAGTGTGCAAATATCGACAAGGGCTGTAATCTTGATCCGCTTCAAGTGTAACCAAGCACTCGACCACCCGAAAAACATCAGGTAAATCTTGTTAAGTATTATCCAATCTTCGCCACCGCACTGATTGGGTTGGGTTGGGTTTTTTTATCACTGCGCGGCACTTTTTTGCACACCATGGGCTAAATGGCCAGGTCACATGGACCCCGAAGGCTCAGAGAAGGTTGGGGGATGGGACCCACTGGAACAGCTGTTGGGAGACAGATGGTAGCCTCCCGTCAAGGCCATCCAGCGTGTTCTTTAGCGTGCACAGGGTATGACTCTCCCGCACACGGGCCACGGCTTAACATCCCATCCGACGGACGGCGGCGTTCCCAAGCCCATCGGTGTCCCCTGCTGACCGTGGGCAAGGCGGGGAAGTTTGCGGAGATAAATCTGAACGCTGACCCAGCTGGAACTCGAACCTGAGAACTACAGATTACGAGCCTGGCGTGCTACCGAATGAGCCACCCATGCCCCAGGGAATTCAAGGTATAAAGCATTGGTATTGTATATTTTTTTTTTTCTTTGTTGTCTATGACAAGGGTGTAGTTGTTCGTGATTTCTAATTATTTTGTGTATGCGAGGTGTTAGGGTACGTTTGTACGGTGTGTTATTGTGGGGGGGGGGGGGGGGGTTCTGTTTCCAGCTGTGGGAATTGTTGGGCGAGTGCGTTTCTCAGACGGCCATGTTAATACTTGCTGGGTGTGTGGGGTGGGGATGAATAAGGCGAAGGGAGATTGAGGTGAAGGGAGGATGGGCGGGTGGAGGTGATTGCGAGTGCGTTTCCGGGCATCCGCCGGACTTTAAAAAAAATACATCCAACCGAATTTTTAAACAATACGTCGAAAATTTTTAAACAATACGTCGAAAATTTTTAAACAATAGATCCTGTTCTGCTCTACACCTGATACGAGTCGTAAAGGACTTTAAATGTTTCATGAACTAATTTGGATTCAATATGTGGGTCGCTACCACAGTAGTGCAATACCGGTCCACGGTAGTGCAATACCAGATGTTGAGCAAGCTCAAAGCACTGCGTCGAACTACAAAAATAAGATTAATATCTTGATTTCGTATGGAAATCGTATCAGATATTAAGCTGAGAAGAACAGAAGTTTTTTTGGTTACCGGTATTGGAAAAAACTATAAAACACTTTGATCTTTGCCAAAAGGCGGAGAAGCTATACCAAATAATCCTCTTAAATTAGTAATATTTTCAATACGCAGAAATCCATAGACGGTAGCTCGCGCGTAAGAATCCAAAAGTTCTTAGGCGAAGTCGCGGTACAGTTGTTAGCGTGTGCAGTAAATCAGTCGGTTCTCCTGAACGGTTAGTCGAGTTTTTGGAGTCCTTGCGACTGCATGGAGTCCTTGTGGAGTGGCCATTTTGTCCAATATGTGCCAAAAAGTGCCGCTCATACGTAAAAGAACCCCTCGTGCGAGGGATGGAACAAATTTCGTTTTACACACATTATCTCCTTAAATCTTTCAATCACATGTGAAACTTTTACGGAATGAAATAATAGACTGAATTTATGAATAATTTAAATGCTCAAAACCTCACAAAGTTACAAGCAATGTAACCTTTTTAAACATTAATCGTAATTATTCATAATTTAGTATTTTTTATATATATTAAGTAAATACGAGGAAAAAATCAATTATTTTACGTGGGGTAAAGTGGTCTACAGCACAAAATCGAGAACATCCTAATTTAGCTGTGAAATGCTCAGCACATCACAAAATTCTGGGACTTTAAACGTATTCCCTGCCGTAATATATTTGCGCAACACCAGTCGTAATAAGAGTTCACTAAAGTGAACGTTACTGCAACAGTATGATGCCATCATAAAGGAGTCCGTTGTATTCCATAACTATTCGTAATTGAGGAAATCCTATTTCAAATAAACGTACCTGCAGAAATGACTCCTATGTGTCGTTTCGGAGACTCCCGGAAAGCTCTTAATAACACAAATAACCATATCTAAAAAACCAATGAAATCTATTTCAGTTGAAAACCTAAGTTTTATATTCACTAGTAATTGTTACAATGTATCGAAAACAGTTCCATACGTGTGTTTCTCATCATAGGATAAGACGTTTGAAAAAATAATTAACCTTTCACGATTAATTCACAGGGTCGAGTCCCAGCTGGGTCAGCGTTGAGATTTATCTCCGCAAAATTCCCCGCCCTGCCCACGGTCAATAGGGGACCCCAATGGGCTTGGAAAGGCTGCCGTCCGTCGGATGGGACGTTAAGCCGTGGCCCCGTGTGCGGGAGAGCCATACCCTGTGCACGTTAAAGAACACGCTGGATGGCCTTGACGGGAGACTACCATCTGTCTCCCAACAGCTGTTCCAGTGGGTCTCCTCCCCCAACCTTCTCTGAGCCTTCGGGGTCCATGTGACCTGGCCATTTAGCCATGGTGTGCAAAAAAAAGTGCCGCTCAGAGGTAAAACAGCCCAACCCAACTACCTTTCACGTTGAAAGAGAAAGGAAGAAAACACATCGTATGCTAAAGGATCGATGACAGAACAATGCTTTCGAATCGTGAAACCGGATACACCTTTTATTTGTTTCGTAATACATTTCCTTAAACCAAAATAATGCACCTAATTGAGGGAATAAAAGAAAAAGTGGCTAGTTAATAAATTAAACCGTTCAGAAACAGAAGCGACAGGTCAATTGATCATCTCCAGCGTTAATAAATATATTGTAAAAGTTTCTCAGCCTTGAACAACTTGCCTTTGAAGAAATAAGTCACTGAGCAGATATTACCGAACTTTTTAAAAACGACACACAACGGAAGATTTCTCCGTTAAACGGAATGAATTTGGTAACGATTTTTTAAATGCAAATTTTACCGACCTCTTTCGCTTAAAATAATATTTGAGTGGCTATTTTATAATGCGTGATATGGATGTTCCTTACTTTAAGGATAGGAATTTATTAAATTGGAATTATAACTTTTTTAATGTAACTTCATTTTCACTTTCTCAAACGTCCGATGAAAAACGCAAGCATGATTTATTTTAAACTAGCTGAACGTGCCCGGTGTTGACTACGATCGTTTTTGGTTAGAAATCCCATTTTTGGTTAGAAAATCAAGTCCCTAGCTGCAATGGAAAGCCTAAATAATGATTTTTAGAAATGTGGGGAATCTGGCAACGGCATCAGTTTTGCGGCAGAAGGTTTACGATTTGCATTTTTCGAATCTCACAAAAGTAAATACTGCGCCCTCTAACGGCGACGATGTATTCATGTTAGAAATATTAAATTTTGGCGTTGTTGTGAAGGTTACGAAGTTGACATTGACAATAATAACTTGACCTTTTAGCTTTTAAACACGGGAAAGAATGAATTTTTTTGGTTTAAAAGAAATTTGTACGTTTTTAGACATATAAATTCTTTTGGGGTTGGATAGGTATTGATGAAATATTACAATTTGCATTTTCAGAATCTCCCAAAAGAAATAATTGCGCCCTTATAAAGGAGAAAAAAATATCGAAAAATCCCGAAATTTAAAATGTATTTGGCAAACGATGTAGTTATGTTAGAAATTTTGGTTGTGGAATATGGGGGTCTTGAAGATTCCATTGACAACAAAAAGGTAGGAAAACGTCCAAGGTAGGAAACAACGGTTTTAAGCGATAATTGGAAATATCTTTTTTAGTTGGTACTAATAAAATATTAATTGCATTTTCAGAGGTAGTTTTAAACAAGCCACCGACCAAGTACACTACGACATTAAAATGATGTATTTATTTTTGCGATTAGTCTTTTTAGCGTTTTCCGATTTAAAAAATCATTTTTTTTTATGTAATATCCCTTGTAATTAAATACGAGTACAGTTAATACTCACTTGGTATGTTGACATTCGTACAAGAGTGAAGATTCCTACACAAAATACGCTAGTAAAATGAAGAGGCAGTCGTGATACGTACAACGGGTAGGGTAGGGTGTTAAATCCTCTGATACGTTATATATCATATCATAAACGACCTGTTTTAAAATAACAGGTCGTACACTATTATTGTTAATTTTTAGCGACTTACTTTGGAAGTCACTGAACTGGAATCGAAATATTATAAAAGCAAAAGTTCTGATTAAACGACTACACAAAACTACACTAAATGATACTATAATTTATAGTGGTAGCTGTTTCCACCTTCCTTTAATTACTTTTATCTAGCAAATCCCATACGATAAAAAAAGAGGATTTAGGGTTTCGTTGAAAAAAAATATTCATTATTTACACTGACTGCTTTCAGAATGAAATAAAGTTTTCTACATTTTCTAAACCATGCATCTTAAACTTTATGTAAAAGGTTGCCCAAATTAAACTGACAATATTTAAGTAAATATGTAGAGAGAACTCAGTGTATTTAAGCAATATTTTGAATTTCCACATTTCAGATCATTACTGAAGCAATATATAAAAAGTAGGCATCATGATATACAAATGGAAGAGATGTAATTTTAAATTTTACGGAAGATAAAAAATATCCTGTAAACATGAAATTCATCGCAATTAGCTCAGCTGTTATATCTAGAAATTGTTTTGTCGACCGTCATCTTCAATTATATTTAAGGCAACTTCCAATGACTGATTGCATGGTATAATCAGTGCCTACGTAATGGGAATGCGTGCCGATTTCCGCAAATTTCCGTGTTAGCGAGCGCGCATTGGAAGCTTCAGAACTTGCCACATGAGGGCAGCACCGTTCCGCGGTCACCTAACCTACGCTATAATATAAATATAAATACCTCGTCAAACAGCTTCTTCCCATACATGTCTGACAGGAGCCTGTCAATTTATATGCCAGAGTAGAAGTGGCTCGAACCCGGGGCTCGAACCCAATGGTAAGTATGTAGCGATCTGTTCGAAGTCATATGGTAAAGAATCAGACAGATGGTTAATCAAATGCAATAAACTAGAATCTTTCTCAGAGATGCAATGGGAATAATGAAAATTATTTTTAAAACTAATCGTGTTACATTTGAAATTATGATTCATTAGAATCCGAAATTTTCAAGTGTTTACCCAATAACATTATTTAACGGTAATTCTTTAAAAAACAAAATTTAAATTGTTTCCAAACCAATTCTTTATCTAATTTAATAATTTTAATTACTATTGCAATAGAACTTATTTATTGTTAAGGGAAATTCATAAGCAATAGATTTTTGGCAAGATTATTTTGATATTAATACTCGATTTTTTTAATTAAGCATGAAATGGTAAATTTGCTAAAAAATTAAAGATTAAATGTAATAATTTTTAAATGCAATACGGGCAAAGTTTATGTTGCAGTACAGAATTGACTCTTTATAAGTTGGTCTTTTTATTTCATTACTTCTCCCGACCTACAGGGTCCCTCCTGTTTTGTTTTTGCTTGTTTTAAAGTAATGTTATTTATTTTTATGACGTCAATCTACGATTTTACATAAGTTATTCAATTTACTTCATTTTTCAGTTTAGAAGGATAAAAGGGCTCCATTTAGTATATTGCTCTAAGGCTCTTATTTAGAACTTTGTTCCAGGGCACCCATTTGGAATCTGGCTCCAGAACTCCAAATTGCTTAATGCGCCCTGGTTCATACACATATTTGTGCAGTTCAGAAAGCTCACAAAAAGTGTTTTAAACTTCAACATTCCATTAATCATATATATGTACAAGACTGATTTCAGAAGAGATGGAGGGGGGGGGGGGGGGATGTCCGAGTCGAAGAAAATGATCTAAATTTTTTTTACTATACCTAGCACTATTTTTGTAAAATAACACAATATTTGAATCAGTGAAATATTTTGAATTGGTAGCAACAATATTATGCTCAAAGAAAGCTATAGCATTATCTTTCCATGTTATTTCAATGGGAATCTAACTATGAAGCTCTATAGCAGGGAGGACCAAATTTTTAGACTCCGCGATCGACTAATAAGTTGGGTTGGGTTGTTGGGTTTTTTTACCTCTGAGTGGCACTTTTCTGCACACCATGGGCTAAATGTCCAGGTCACATGGACCCCGAAGGCTCAGAGAAGGTTGGGGGAGGGGACCCACTGGAACAGCTGTTGGGAGACGGATGGTAACCTTCCCATCAAAGTCATCCAATGTGTTCTTTAAAGTGCACAGGGTACGAATCTCCTGCACAAGTAACCACGACTTAACGTCCCATCCGACGGACGGCGTCCCATCGACGGACGGCTGCCTTTTCTTCTGCTTGGCATCCGGCGGACGGCTGCCAAGCCCAGCGGTGTTCCCTACTGACCGAGGGCAGGGCGGAGAGTTTTGCGGAGATAAATCTCAACGCTGATCCAGCTGGGACTCGAAACCGGGAACTACAGATTACGAGCCTGGCGCGCTACCGACTGAGCCACCCCCGCCCCGACTATCGACCATAGTACATAAGTCATAATAATGATTTAAAACTGCTTGACCAACTAAGTATAAAATAACAATTTAGCATCAAACATACTAAGGTGACATTGTCACATTAATTAAAATCTTTTCCATCTAAAACTGGCAGCTACTCCATTCACCGTTTGGTCGTCTCTGCTCTATAACATATAAAATGTGCATTTAATAGAGAAATGTGATGAGGATAAAATGTCAATTTACATTTGATTCCTGTGTTCTGCAGAAATCACCAATTCGATTGTATGTCCTTTACATCAGAGACAAGTACACTAGTTTCCATATATTAAGGAAAATTCAGAAAAATTATGATTAAAGAAAAGCTATTTAAATGATTTTAATTAAATTTGATGGAAACATGAATTACAATGCTAGTTTCAGAATGGTATGAAATATTTTACACTGGAAACATTTTTCGTCAAAAAATAACACTTATAGGAATTTGTCCAAAAATGAGGTCCAGAATGCAATGCTCAAAATTTTTAAATAAGGATTGATCTCTTTTGTTGCGATCTTGTGCAACCACGGCAATTCCCGGTTCCGTCTCACGACACTACCTGGTTATGAAAAGCCGTGCTTATCTGGAGCCGGGGGCAAGGAATATGCCCTATAGGCGCAACTGAACCCCAGCCTCACATGGCAGCAGTCCTATAGAAGGAAAGCTGACCACCGGAAGAAACCTTACTTTAATCTATTCCCCAGTTAGCCCTGAACAAGGATATATAGATCGAAGTTCGCTTGGCGTCCGGGGTGGAGACTCTTAGTAGGACCCGGACTTTGGAGAGGACTCGACCTACTGGGGCACAAATCTTTTCGGAAGAGTCCTCGAACAGCTCACCCAGAGCTCCTGATTGGTGAGGTCTCAGACGCTGTCACCAACCAACCGGCAAAAGGAACTGGTCGGCAACGTATTCAACCTCGGTTGGCTTTGGCAATGCTCAGCCGGGGACCCAATCCGGCCGGCAAAGCCTTCGGCCGGGTTGCCGGACCCTAGGCCCCCCCACCACGACAAGGTGGTCCCCTATTGGTCACCGCTTACAGCAATGAAGGCACGACAGAGATGTTCTAAGCTGTTTATGATGTTGTGAATCAGCTCAGTAGGTTCCTTTAAATTAGTAATAAGCTCCCCCTTTGTTACAGGTGGAGGGTTAAGGGCAGCAACACGTCTCCCTAGAGCATCCCACATGTGCTCAATCGGATTTATGTCTGGAGATCGAGCTGGCCACTCCACGGGCATAATGGTCTCCTCTTGAAGATATTGTTCCACTAGTCGTGCTCTGTGTGGACGAATGTTATCTTCTTTAAGATGAATGTTTCACCTATTGCACCAGCGTTAGGACGTACATAAGGGTCCAGGATGTCATCTCTATACCTTTGAGCATTGCGATTCCCACTCGTCAACACATAGAGGTCTGTGCTTCCACCTAAAAATGTGTCACCCGAAACACACACGCTACCTCCGATGTAACTGCCTCTTTGACGTATGTTACTGGGGTGATAGCGGGTACCTTGTTCTCTCCGTATCAAACAATGTCCGGAACCACTCTGCAAGCAATATCTGGATTCATCTGTGAAGAGTACGGACCTCCATTGCTCTTCTGTCCAGTTAACATGCGTGTGTGCCCAATTCAACTGTTCTCTCCTGCGACATGACATGAGGGGTATACGAATTACTGGCCTTCTAGCGTAGAGACCTCCCTCTTGAAGCCTTCTAGTGTACAGACCTCCCTCTTGAAGCCTTCTATGCACAGTAGAAGCTCATACAACCTTCCCAATGGCTGCTGCGATAGGATCGTAGCTGAGAGGGAGTAGACGTCCTCACTGTTATACTGTGATAAAGGCGCCAGCCTTTAGCCCAGTATAAACAGGTTACGTTTGAGGCTCATTCGTGAACAATAGTAATTACGTCGTTTTTAAGGAAAAACATCAATAGTTGCTGCTTTCCTGCTTGTATTTTCCCACTTGCTGATATTCACATTGTGAACGGCCGTTCGATCTGTTGAGATTCGATACAATGACTAGGCCTATCCACACTAAGGAATTTTTTTACTCTTTTTCTAACCACCACTATTCTTTCAAACCTATTAATTACAAATTAGAAATGTTTCGTTCAGTGCACTGTTATTCCCGAATTCTTGATGGATACCGGAACGCAATCATAAGATGCATTATAAGAAGTCAAAAATCGAAGCAATCACTTGAAAAAGACGTTTATTACCGTGAATAATGGATTGAATCTAAAATATCCTGTCATCTTACACATAGAGTAACCTCGGATGAATTACAAGACGTCACAATAATAGTGACCGGGTTCGGATCTACAAAAATGGCTCAGGGGTGGCTCATCGGTAGCGTGCCAGGCTCGTAATCTGTAGTTCCCAGGTTCGAGTCCCAGCTGGGTCAGCGTTGAGATTCATCTCCGAAAAATTCCCCGCCGTGCTCACGGTCAGTAGGGGACACCGATGGGATTGGAAAGGCCGCCGTCCGTCGGATGGGACGTTAACCCGTGGCCCCGTGTGCGGGAGAGCCATACCCTGTGCACATAAAAGAACACGCTGGATGGCCTTGACGGGAGGCTACCATCTGTCTCCCAACAGCTGTTCCAGTGGGTCCCCTCCCCCAACCTTCTCTGAGTCTTCGGGGTCCATGTGACCTAGCCATTTAGCCCATGGTTGCAGAAAAGTGCCGCTCAGAGGTAAAACAACCCAACTCAACTCGGATCTACAAAACATCGAAGGGGAGGGAGTGGGGGCAAGAAATACCATCGGAACTGAAAATTGCAAGGGACGCGAACAAAAGACTGGATTAATATAGGATAACACATCCCCCTCCGTTTTAAAGGAGTTTATTTTAAAATTTCCTAAATATATTAAATATTTTAGACACTCTCTTACCCTTACTAGTATTCCGAAATGGTGTGCTTGCTGGTCCCTGAAGCCTCGAATAAAATATTTATATTACCACGGACAGGAGATAAAATCTGTAGAAACGTGTGCAAACATTACTGCATTATTGGTAGATGACCTATGGAAAAAATGACTTTCGATAATGAGAAAAAGCTAATTTGAAAATTCAATGATGATATTTTAAAGAGAAAAAAAAACGGACTTGCATAAAGTTACAAATTAAAAGAAAAAAAAATTTTTTGAAAATGAAGGGATCTTTCTGCTGACAGAGCAAACAAGTTGAAAAAATTACTCGGCTGTTGCGTAAAAAATTTTAATTAAACGCGTGAAATTTCAGTCGTGCAAATCACGAAGTCTACAGAGTGAAATGGAAAGGAGAGATGAATAAATTTGGAAAAGGCAGATTTTAGATGAATTGGTAATAACATATTTAATATTGTCATTTGCTTTTCCTGACTCTTCGAATAGTTTGAAATGCTAAACTTTATCCTCTATTAATATGAACATCCCTTATTTGTTCATAGGCATTTGCGTTTTTTATTTTGCAAAAAAAGTTAAAATCCTACTGAGAAGTTTATTCAGGTGGAATCTAGCATTTGGGAAATTTTCCTTATCCTACGCGTAATGCTACCCATTTTAATTTGGAATAAAGAGTTATAACAAGATAAATAACTGTTTTCGTCCTTTCCATGGCACATCAATACTTTCTAGTGCACTGCTCTTTTGTCAGTTCTTCTTCCCAAGTATTTCCCTTGATAATCCGAATTCGCAGGTTCCGTCAGCCTCGATAGGGCGTCCACATTTCGGTGGGAACCACCTCTCCTATAAGGCACTGTTGCATCATGCTGATTAACGACAAAGGTCAATCTCTGCAATTTGTTGCTCAATATTTCGACAGCTATGAGGTACCTAAGCAGGTTATGGTCTGAACTTTTCTAGCCCCCCTCACACACCACATCTCAACCACACACTCACAACCACCGCCACCACAGTTTTCTAGCCCCTTCACACTGGCAACCATCCCACATTTCTTCTGGGTTGGGTTGTTTTACCTCTGAGCTGCACTTTTTTGCACACCATGGGCTAAATGGTCAGGTCACATGGACCCCATAGGCTCAGAGAAGGTTGGGGGAAGGGACCCACTGGAACGGATATTGGGAGACAAATGGTAGCCTCCCGTCAAGGCTATCCAGCGTGTTTTTTAACGTTGGGTTGTTTTACCTCTAAGTGGCACTTTTTTCCACACCATGGGCTAAATGACCAGGTCATAAGGACCCCGAAGTCTCAGAGAAGGTTGGGGGAGGGGACCCACTGGAATAGCTGTTGGGAGACAGATGGTAGCCTCCCGTCAAGGGCATCCAGGGTGTTCTTTAACGTTGGATTGTTTTACCTCTGAGCGGCAATTTTTTGCACACCATGGGCTAAATGGCCAGGTCACATGGACCCCGAAGGCTCACAGAAGGTTGGGGGAGGGGACCCATTGGAACAGCTGTTGGGAGACAGATGGTAGCCTCCCGTTAAGGCCATCCAGCGTGTTCTTTAACGTTGGGTTGTTTTACCTCTGAGCGGCACTTTTTTGCACACCACGGGCTAAATGGCCAGGTCACATGGACCCCGAAGGCTTAGAGAAGGTTAGGGGAGGGGACCCACTGGAACAGCTGTTGGGAGACAGATGGTAGTCTCCCGTCAAGGCCATCCAGCGTGTTCTTTAACGTGCGCAGGGTATGGCTCTCCCACACACGGTGCCACGGCGTAACGTCCCATCCGACGGGCGGCGGCCTTTCCAAGCTCATCGGTGTCCCCTACTGACCGTGGGAAGGGCGGGGAATTTTGCGGAGATAAATCTCAACGCTGACCCAGCTGGGACTCGAACCTGGGAACTACAGATTACGAGCCTGGCGCGCTACCGACTGAGCCACCTCGCCCCACATTTCCACATTTCTTTCGCTGGGTTCCGTGAGCTTCTTCGAAGCAAAGGCGATGGGATGTTCTTGTCCCTGGGATTCAATCTGTGAGAGACATGCGCAGACCGCAATCCCAGATGCATTTCGATGCAGAACGTAAGGTAACGCAATATCAGGCGTGTTGCATTCTGATGCCTCTCAAAGCCCTCCCCCCCCCCCAACCTCAGTGCATCGAATGCCTTATCTGCTTGTATGCACCATTTCAACTGTGCAGGTGCCTGCCCCCGATATGGAACCATCTTGACGTAGTGTGTGTGAAGGGGGGGTGGGTTGCGGTCCCACTAAGGTCGAAGGCTCTGCTTACGGGATTGGCCCTGGTTGGACAGGCTAAGATCTCGAGATCGAAGGCTCTGCTGAACGGTATGGGACCCGGATGAACAGGCTAAGACCTCCATCTCAGAGTCTCAGAGGAGTCGTTAGGGGCCCTGCTGACTGTCCTGATTCGTCAGGTCGGACAAAGCTCAAAATTTCGGTCCCCACTAAGAGTTCCCAATACGAGAGCCGAGGCAACTTGGATCTATATATCCTTGTTTGTGGCTAACGGGGGCACAGATTAAATCTGGGTTTTAACCGATGGATGAGCTTTACTTCTATAGTACTACTGCTCGCCATTAAGTAGTCGGGGATGGACTGTATCTATATGGTACTGTCTTGCCCCTGACCGTAGTTTAGTGGGGAATATGGCATTTCCCTCAACTGGTAATGCTTCAGGCGGAACTGGTTAGTCTTGTCTCATATATATATATATTTACCTGTGCAGGTGCCTGCTTCAGAGTCACGTCTGTGAGTGGATTTGCAATTGCTACATATTGATCTAGGTAGTGTCGTAATATCCGAAGAGTCCTAATGTGCTCTTCAGTTCCTTCTTTATTCGAGGAGCTTTCATCTTTCTGATGACCTCTAGTGTTTCATGGTGGGGCCGATGCCTGACCGAACCAACAATATGACTAAAATATTTGGTTTCGCTCCTCCCCCAAGTACACTTTGCCAGCTTGATTGTAAGATACTTGACATTAATATCCCTAAGATCCGCTCCAAGATGCTAAGATGATCCTCCCAGCTGTTCGAAAAAAAAAAGCTATATCATCTAGATATGCACAGCAATAATCAACAACGGTGGCGTAATTATGGTATTCACAATTTTCTGGAAAAATGCCCCAGAGTTCTTCAGCCCTAAGTGAAGCACTTCCCACTGGTACAACCCTCGGTGGGTCACGAATGCTGTGACACCTTTACTACAGGGGCTCATTTAGTATTTGCCAATATCCCTTTAGCATATACAGAGTTGTTATGTAGCTCGTCCGTTCCACCTGATACAGCAACTCTATTGGGTTTACCACCCAGTGATGGCATTGAGGCTGTGAAACGGACAAATTGTTACTGAAAACCTGTCGTGCGCTTTTTTTCGTCAAAGATGATTGAATTGTTTACATTTATTGTAAAATATGTAATATTCTTTAGGGAAATAATTAATGTTCTACATAATTAAGAAGTGTCTTTTATGATTCACTTATTGATGCCATGACTTAAAGAATTAATTTATTGAAATATATTGCATTAAAATGACTATTTGGGATTTTCCATCCATTAGAGATTTACAAAGAGAAATCGAATCTTTCTCTTCAGAAATTGACATAAAAGATTACGATATGATCATCAAACTATAGACTGTAAATTGATTTCCAACGAAATATACAAGCCTTTTCCAAAAATCTTTTCATCGTAAGGTAACTTATGATATATTGGAATCTCCGTAAAATCGTAATTCCAAAGGGTACGTAAACAAAAAATAATGGGTAGATGTCAATAGATTTTATCGAACTTTCTAACAATTACTTATTATGAAATGGAGACTCTGGATGTCCTGAGAGGCAGGGGGTGGCTCAGTTGGTAGCGCGCCAGGCTCGTAATCTGTAGTTCCCAGATTCGAGTCCCAGCTGGCAGCGTTGAGATTTATCTCCGCAAAATTCCCCGCCCTGCCCACGGTCAGTAGGGGACACCGATGGGCTTGGAAAGGCCGCCGTCCGTCGGATGGGACGTTAAGCCGCGGCCCCGTGTGTGGGAGAGTCATACCCTGTGTACGTTAAAGAACACACTAGATGGCCTTGACGGGAGGCTACCATCTGTGTCCCAACAGCTGCTCCAGTGGGTACCTTCCCCCAACCTTCTCTGAGCCTTCGGGGTCCATGTGACCTGGCCATTTAGCGCATGGTGTGCAAAAAAGTGCCGTTCAGAGGTAAAATAACCCAACCCAACAACCCTGAATGTCCTGAATATGTAACTGGAGCTCTACGGTTGAGTTTATTGTGCACAAGAACAACAGAGAAGATCATTTTCCAAACATTCAGGAAAAGAAATATATAAACCCCAGATGCAAAGGAATACTGATGAATTAAATCTTTAGCGTTATCAATAGGTCTTTCACTTTTTGTGCGTTCACTTTTGTGCGTCAATAGGTCACACGTTTGTGCACTATCAATTCGTCAGTTGAACGTTATTAACATGAGACTATATTACTGCTGGGAGAAAGATGGTAGCCTCCTGTCAAGACCATCCACAGTGTTTGGGTAGTTTTACCTCTGAGAGGCATATTTTCTGCACACAATGGGCTAAATGGCCAGGTCACAAAGGCCCCGAAGACTCCGAGAATGTTGAGGGAGGGGTCGCAATTGAACAGCTGTTGGGAGACAGATGTTACAGTCGGTCAAAAAAGTTTCCGAACACTATAGTTGATTACAGAATTCAAAAAAAATATCATTCAACGATTATTTTTTTCTCTTCTTTCAACAGCTATACCTTGGCTCTCCCGCACACGCAGCCACGGTTTTACGTTCCATCCGAAGGACGGCGGCCAAGCCAATCGGTGTCCCCTACTGACCATGGGCAGAGACGTGGAGGAGGGGAAAAAAAACCATGGGTAAAGAGGTGATCTGAAGTGATTTGCACAGTAAGAAGAAAGTGGCTCGAACGCTCTGGTCTCGACGAGAGACCGAGGGCAAATTACATTTGTATCTGCGCGCACGTACATGCTGAATATACAGAAGAAGGTTTAGGAGAGGGTGATCACATGTAGTGCTACCCCTTTGATTACTGAGACTCATCGCAAGGCCTCTGGTATTTGAGTGAAAAACTGCTTGCTATCCGTTAGTATGCCGTCCCGTGGCCGAGTGGTTAGAGCGCCTGGCTACTGATCTAAGGGACCTGGGTTCGAGCCCCGGGTAAGGCATGGATGTTCGTGTTGTTTTCTGCTGAGGTCCTGCCATCCTCTCAGATCTTCTACTGTGGCATATAAACTGACAGGCCCCTGTCAGACCTCTGTGGCAAGCAGCTGCTTGAGAGGGTATTTATTTTTTATTTATTATCCGTTAGTGGTTCCTAACTGGGCCTTAAAACCATCACACGGCCCTCCGATGGCTTATGCAGTGCTGGAAAAACTGACTGATGCCTCAACTTCTTGATAATCTCAGCGAATGTTATTTTTAAACTAAATCACTTTACCACTAAAATAATCGGCGAATGTCAACTGTAAATCAGATCATTTTAGCACTAAAATATCAGCTATAAACCATTTCATTTTACCACTAAAATATCAGCGAATGTCAACTACAAAATAAATAATTTTATCATTCAGATATCACTGAGATTTCAACTGTAAAACCAAATTGCTTACTTATTAAAATTTTCAAAATTCCATTTACCTTGGGAGTTCTTGAAAGCGATGATGAAATTCTGATCGAAATGATTTTCACAAAACATCACTTCACACAAAAGTATATTTTCTAATGCCGGGTGGCGGGGGTGGCTCAGTCGGTAGCGCGCCAGGCTCGTAATCTGTAGTTCCCAGGTTCGAGTCCCAGCTGGGTCAGCGTTGAGATTTTTTCTCCGCAAAATTCCCTGCCCTGCCCACGGTCAGTAGGGGACACCGATGGGCTAGGAAAGGCCACCGTCCGTCGGATGGGACGTTAAGCCCTGGCCCCGTGTGCGGGAGAGCCATACACTCTGCACGTTAAAGAACACGATGGATGGCCTTGACGGGAGGCTACCATCTGTCTCCCAACAGCTTTTCCAGTGGGTCCCCTCCCCCAACCTTCTCTGAGCCTTCGGGGTCCATATGACCTGGCCATTTTAGCCCATGGTGTACAAAACAGTGCCGTCAGAGGTAAAACAACCCAACGTTAAAGAACACGCTGGATGGCCTTGACGGGAGACTACCATCTCTCTTGACTACCATCTCTCCAGCTGTTCCAGTGGGTCCCCTCCCCCAACCTTCTCTGAGTCTTCGGGGTCCACGTGACCTGACCATTTAGCCCATGGTGTGCAAAAAAGTGCCGCTCAGAAGTAAAACAACCCAACGTTAAGGAACACGCTGGATGGCCTTGACGGGAGACTACCATCTGTCTCCCAACAGCTGTTCCAGTGGATCCCCTCCCCCAACCTTCTCTGAGCCTTCGGGGTCCATGTGACCTAGCCAGTTAGCCCATGGTGTGCAAAAAATTGCCGCTCAGAGGTAAAACTACCCAACAAATCTAATGCCGGAACGATAGCTGCTGTTGCAACCAAGCACACAATACATCTCGAGTCCAGTGGTGGTGGTTAGGACTAACAAAGAACTATCACAAAGTGGCTCACACAAAAATTATGTACGCAAAATATCTACAATCACACCTGAGGACGTTAAACACTCTAATAAATAACAATTCACTTTGTATTCACCTCAAAAACGTGTAATATATATCGACAACAAAAGTTAAAAAGTTCAAAAACGCTGCCACAGCGCTACATCGTGGCCAGCGAAAACACGTGAGACGAAAGGCTCACGGGACTGTTCAGGCTCTTTTTCGAACGTCACCCTCTTAAACCCATTGACCAATGCAGCAAAATCAGGATCCATAATCAAGCTCAGAGCCATATATATGTCCAGTCCAGTGGGTTTATATGGTCAGCACCAGGACCCTGTGTGGGTTGACCCCTCCTCAGCAGCGTAGAAAAAAAAGTAGCCATAGTAGTCCAGATCAGAAGGCCACACTAATCTGTCAGCCCTCGGCTTCCGTTCACTTCCACAAGAGAGTACCTCTCTTGAAAGGTACTAACGAGAAGGGGGGTCGGCTGTATTTACCTATCAAATTATAAATATATTACAAGAGAAGAGTGAATTAATTTCAAATGGATTAGGATTTTATATCCTAGTAAAATTGTATTTTTATTCACAGAGTAACAAAGCGTTTGATAAACATGATCAGCTATGAAATTAAAAAATTAATTTAGCAATTAACGAAACGTACAGTCGTTCAAATATATATCCGAACACTATGGTTGATTACAGAATTCACAAAAAATATCTGGCAACGATTTTTTTACAAATTAGTGATCTGGCAACCTTCGTCTGCAGTACACGCAGGTTGCCAGATTACTAATTTCTAAAAAAAATCGTTGCCAGATATATTTTCTGTATTCTGTAATCAACCATAGTGTTGGGATATTTATTTCAGCGACTGTACTCGAAGGTTGCCAGAGCACCAATTTCTAAAAAAAACCTTTCCAGATATTTTTCTGAATTCTCTAATTAACCGTAGTGTTGGGATATTTTTTTGAGCGACTGTTCACGAAATAAATTTTTAAACTGATCTATAATTTCTAAAAGAAATCGTTGCCAGATATTTTTTTCTGAATTCTGTAATCAACCATAGTGTTCGGATATATATTTCAGCGAATGTACACGAAGATTGCCAGAGCACTAATTTAAAAAAAAAAAACTTTTCAGATATTTTTCTCAATTCTCTAATTAACCGTAGTGTTGGAATATTTTTTTGAGCGACTGTTCACCAAATAAATTCTTAAACTGCTCAGAGTGTCATAGGGTGTTAAACGTTTCGCCCTACTCCCTCCTCCTAAAAATAAAATATAAAGACCTTTGTACCGTTATACCATATACTCAGAATAACTAGTTATATGTTAACTTACAGCTTGCGAACATACTTCGTTTGATGGAGGACTTAATAATATTTACCCCGTTTCAAATCTCTGTAAAGAGAGCATATAGAGTCTCAACTTTATTATTATTATAACCGATCAGTGCTGTTTGTCCATGGTATTAGAAATATAAGAAATATCTCAGTGTTCTAGACCAATGTTCCCCAAAGTGGGCGATACCGCCCCCTGGTGGCACTGGAACGATCCAGTAGTTCGGTAGTAGCCTCGGGTGCAATTGAGGGGTGGTAGAAACATAAAGAAAGAAGGGCAGATAAGAAAATTTTGAAAAACCGTTCGTACATGTTTCATCTGTTGTGTAACATAGAGTAAAAGTCGTAGTGATTACTTCATTTTCCAAATAAACACATAAAATTATCCTTCGTTATCTTAATTTTCTGTGTGTAATACGAATGTTACTATGGTTGATTTTAATAAATGATTTTAAAATTTCAAGCTTCAAGGTGTCTTATTTACAACAACATCTTTCTTTAGCATGTTCTAGGACATAGGTAGAAATATAGATACATAAAAGAACGCAAATTTGTCACTGTATTTTTCTGTTCTTTTTTCGATTAAAGATTGCATCTTTTTAGTTGTTCGCTTAAAGAAGGTAGATTTCCAGGGGGGCGCTGAGTAATTTTTTTTGTGAAAAGGGGGCGGTAGGACAAATAAATTTGGGAACCTCTGATCTAGAGACAGCTGCGCTGTAGACAGCAGCCCTAGCTTCAGATGGCCAGGTGACCTGATGACCTTGAGCACCACTCTGGTCATCGGCTATGTTATTTGTTAGGTAAACAAGTGTCTTCGGCTATGTCAAACCCACACGTCGTTAGAATAATTGACACTAATAATTACGACAAGAGTTACGCGCTATGTTCGTTCAAAGCTATTGCAGAGTCGTATAAGAAAGGGGTTCTCAACGTGGAGTGCGCAGTAAAAGTTTTTGGTGTACGCCGTGAGAGGTCAAAGTCGCTAGATCTAGTAATAAAGTCGCTAAGTTGGCAACACTGCTGTGCAAAAATGTCATTTTTTGTATTTACCGATATATGAAATTTATCAATACAAAATTTAATGTGTGTGTGTATGTATATATGTATTATTTTATTTCCATTGTTATACTATAACTATAATTTTATCTATCTATACAAGGGATACTCCAGTTATATACATATTTCCAGGGGGTACATACATGCAGCATAAAAGGTTGAGAACCACTAATATATACGTATTATTTTATTTCCATTGTTATACTATAACTATAGTTTTATCTATCTATACAAGGGATACTCCAGTTATATACATATTTCCAGGGGGTACTTGAAACATAAAAGGTTGAGAACCACTAATATATATGTATTATTTTATTTCCATTGTTATACTATAACTATAGTTTTATCTATCTATACAAGGGATACTCCAGTTATATCCATATTTCCAAGGGGTACTTGAAACATAAAAGGTTGAGAACCACTAATATATATGTATTATTTTATTTCAATTGTTATACTATAACTATAATTTTATCTATCTATACAAGGGATACTCCAGTTATATACATATTTCCAGAGGGTACTTGAAACATAAAAGGTTGAGAACCACTAATATATATGTATTATTTTATTTCCATTGTTATACTATAACTATAGTTTTATCTATCTATACAAGGGATACTCCAGTTATATACATATTTCCAGGGGGTACTTGAAGCACAAAAGGTTCAGAACCACTAATATATATGTTTTATTTTATTCCCATTGTTATACTATAACTATTGTTTTATCTATCTATACAAGGGATGCTCCAGTTATATACATATTTCCAGGGGGTACTTGAAACATAAAAGGGTGAGAACCACTAATATATATCTATTATTTCATTTCCATTGTTATACTATAACTATAATTTTATCTATCTATACAAGGGATACTCCAGTTATATACATATTTCCAGGGGGTACTTGAAACATAAAAGGTTGAGAACAAATAATATATATGTATTATTTTATTTCCATTGTTTCCTATGACTATAGTTTTATCTATCTATACAAGGGATACTCCAGTTATATACATATTTCCAGGGGGTACTTGAAGCATAAAAGTTTGAGAACCACTAATATATATGTATTAATTTATTCCCATTGTTATACTATAACTATAGTTTTATCTATCTATACAAGGGATACTCCAGTTATATACATATCTCCAGGGGATACTTCAAGCATAAAAGGTTGAGAACCACTAATGTATATGATTTATTTTATTTCCATTGTTATACTATAACTACAGTTATATCTATCTTTTAAAGGGATGCTCCAGTTATATACATATTTCCAGGGGGTACTTGAAACATAAAAGGTTGAGAACCACTAATATATATCTATTATTTCATTTCCATTGTTATACTATAACTATAATTTTATCTATCTATACAAGGGATACTCCAGTTATATACTTATTTCCAGGGGGTACTTGAAACATAAAAGGTTGAGAACAAATAATATATATGTATTATTTTATTTCCATTGATTCCTATGAATATAGTTTTATCTATCTATACAAGGGATACTCCAGTTATATACATATTTCCAGGGGGTACTTGAAGCATAAAAGTTTGAGAACCACTAATATATATGTCTTATTTTATTTCCATTGTTATACTATAACTATAGTTTTATCTATCTATACAAGGGATACTCCAGTTATAAACATATTTCCAGGGGGTACTTGAAGCATAAAAGGTTGAGAACCACTAATATATATGTATTACAGTATTTCCATTGTTATACTATAACTAAAATTTTATCTATCTATACAAGGGATACTCCAGTTATATACAAATTTCCAGGGGGTACTTGAAGCATAAAAGATTGAGAACCACTAATATATATGTTTTATTTTATTCCCATTGTTATACTATAACTATAGTTTTATCTATCTATACAAGGGATGCTCCAGTTATATACATATTTCCAGGGGGTACATGAAGCATAAAAGGTTGAGAACCACTAATATATATGTATTAATTTATTCCCATTGTTATACTATAACTATAGTTTTATCTATCTATACAAGGGATACTCCAGTTATATACATATTTCCAGGGGATACTTCAAGCATAAAAGGTTGAGAACCACTAATATATATGTTTTATTTTATTTCCATTGTTATACTATAACTACAGTTTTATCTATCTATACAAGGGATGCTGCAGTTATATACAAATTTCCAGAGGGTACTTGAAGCATAAAAGGTTGAGAACCACTAATATATATGTTTTATATTATTTCCATTGTTATACTATAACTATAATTTTATCTATCTATACAAGGGATACTCCAGTTATATACAGATTTCCAGGGGGTACTTGAAGCATAAAAGGTTGAGAACAACTAATATATATGTATTATTTTATTTCCATTGTTATACTATAACTATAGTTTTATCTATCTATACAAGGGATGCTCCAGTTATATCCATATTTCCAAGGGGTACTTGAAACATAAAAGGTTGAGAACCACTAATATATATGTATTATTTTATTTCAATTGTTATACTATAACTATAATTTTATCTATCTATACAAGGGATACTCCAGTTATATACATATTTCCAGAGGGTACTTGAAACATAAAAGGTTGAGAACCACTAATATATATGTATTATTTTATTTCCATTGTTATACTATAACTATAGTTTTATCTATCTATACAAGGGATACTCCAGTTATATACATATTTCCAGGGGGTACTTGAAGCACAAAAGGTTCAGAACCACTAATATATATGTTTTATTTTATTCCCATTGTTATACTATAACTATTGTTTTATCTATCTATACAAGGGATGCTCCAGTTATATACATATTTCCAGGGGGTACTTGAAACATAAAAGGGTGAGAACCACTAATATATATATATTATTTCATTTCCATTGTTATACTATAACTATAATTTTATCTATCTATACAAGGGATACTCCAGTTATATACATATTTCCAGGGGGTACTTGAAACATAAAAGGTTGAGAACAAATAATATATATGTATTATTTTATTTCCATTGTTTCCTATGACTATAGTTTTATCTATCTATACAAGGGATACTCCAGTTATATACATATTTCCAGGGGGTACTTGAAGCATAAAAGTTTGAGAACCACTAATATATATGTATTAATTTATTCCCATTGTTATACTATAACTATAGTTTTATCTATCTATACAAGGGATACTCCAGTTATATACATATCTCCAGGGGATACTTCAAGCATAAAAGGTTGAGAACCACTAATGTATATGATTTATTTTATTTCCATTGTTATACTATAACTACAGTTATATCTATCTTTTAAAGGGATGCTCCAGTTATATACATATTTCCAGGGGGTACTTGAAACATAAAAGGTTGAGAACCACTAATATATATCTATTATTTCATTTCCATTGTTATACTATAACTATAATTTTATCTATCTATACAAGGGATACTCCAGTTATATACTTATTTCCAGGGGGTACTTGAAACATAAAAGGTTGAGAACAAATAATATATATGTATTATTTTATTTCCATTGATTCCTATGAATATAGTTTTATCTATCTATACAAGGGATACTCCAGTTATATACATATTTCCAGGGGGTACTTGAAGCATAAAAGTTTGAGAACCACTAATATATATGTCTTATTTTATTTCCATTGTTATACTATAACTATAGTTTTATCTATCTATACAAGGGATACTCCAGTTATAAACATATTTCCAGGGGGTACTTGAAGCATAAAAGGTTGAGAACCACTAATATATATGTATTACAGTATTTCCATTGTTATACTATAACTATAATTTTATCTATCTATACAAGGGATACTCCAGTTATATACAAATTTCCAGGGGGTACTTGAAGCATAAAAGATTGAGAACCACTAATATATATGTTTTATTTTATTCCCATTGTTATACTATAACTATAGTTTTATCTATCTATACAAGGGATGCTCCAGTTATATACATATTTCCAGGGGGTACATGAAGCATAAAAGGTTGAGAACCACTAATATATATGTATTATTTTATTTCCATTGTTATACTATAACTATAGTTTTATCTATCTATACAAGGGATGCTCCAGTTATATACATATTTCCAGGGGGTACTTGAAGCATAAAAGGTTGAGAACCACAAATATATATGTTTTATTTTATTTCCATTGTTATACTATAACTATAGTTTTAACTATCTATACAAGGGATACTCCAGTTATATACATATTTCCAGGGGGTACTTGAAGCATAAAAGTTTGAGAACCACTAATATATATGTTTTATTTTATTTCCATTGTTATACTATAACTATAGTTTTATCTATCTATACAAGGGGTACTCCAGTTATATACATATTTCCAGGGGATACTTGAAGCATAAAAGAATGAGAACCACTAATATATATGTTTTATTTTATTTCCATTGTTATACTATAACTATAGTTTTAACTATCTATACAAGGGATACTCCAGTTATATACATATTTCCAGGGGGTACTTGAAGCATAAAAGGTTGAGAACCACAAATATATATGTTTTATTTTATTTCCATTGTTATACTATAACTATAGTTTTAACTATCTATACAAGGGATACTCCAGTTATATACATATTTCCAGGGGGTACTTGAAGCATAAAAGTTTGAGAACCACTAATATATATGTTTTATTTTATTTCCATTGTTATACTATAACTATAGTTTTATCTATCTATACAAGGGGTACTCCAGTTATATACATATTTCCAGGGGATACTTGAAGCATAAAAGAATGAGAACCACTAATATATATGTTTTATTTTATTTCCATTGTTCTACTATAACTATAGTTTTATCTATCTATACAAGGGATACTCCAGTTATATACATATTTCCAGGAGGTACTTGAAGCATAATAGTTTGAGAACCACTAATATATATGTTTCATTTTATTTCCATTGATATACTATAACTATAGTTTTATCTATCTATACAAGGGATACTCCAGTTATATACATATTTCCAGGGGGTACATGAAGCACAAAATTTGATAACCACTGATATATATGTTTTATTTTATTTCCATTGTTATACTATAACTATAGTTTTATCTATCTATACAAGTGATACTCCAGTTATATACATATTTCCAGGGGGTACTTGAAACATAAAAGGTTGAGAACAAATAATATATATGTATTATTTTATTTCCGTTGTTTTACTATAACTATAGTTTTATCTATCTATACAAGGGATACTCCAGTTATATACATATTTCCAGGGGGTACTTGAAACATAAAAGGTTGAGAACAAATAATATATATGTATTATTTTATTTCCATTGTTTTACTATAACTATAGTTTTATCTATCTATACAAGGGATACTCCAGTTATATACATATTTCCAGGGGGTACTTGAAGCATAAAAGTTTGAGAATCACTAATATATATGTTTTATTTTATTTCCATTGTTATACTATAACTATAGTTTTATCTATCTATACAAGGGATACTCCAGTTATATACATATTTCCAGGGGATACGTGAAGCATAAAAGGTTGAGAACCACTAATATGTATGTTTTATTTTATTTCCATTGTTATACTATAACTATAGTTTTATCTATATATACAAGGGATACTCCAGTTATACACAAATTTCCAGGGGGTACTTGAAGCATAAAAGATTGAGACCACTAATATAAATGTTTTATTTTATTCCCATTGTTATACTATAACTATAGTTTTATCTATCTATACAAGGGATGCTCCAGTTATATACATATTTCCAGGGGGTACATGAAGCATAAAAGTTTGAGAACCACTAATATATATGTATTATTTTATTCCCATTGTTATACTATAACTATAGTTTTATCTATCTATACAAGGGATACTCCAGTTATATACATATTTCCAGGGGGTACTTGAAGCATAAAAGGTTGAGAACCACTAATATATATGTTTTATTTTATTTCCATTGTTATAATATAACTACAGTTTTATATATCTATACAAGAGATGCTCCAGTTATATACATATTTCCAGGGGGTACTTGAAGCATAAAAGTTTGAGAACCACTAATATATATGTTTTATTTTATTTCCATTGTTATACTATAACTATAGATTTATCTATCTATACAAGGGATGCTCCAGTTATATACATATTTCCAGGGGGTACTTGAAGCATAAAAGGTTGAGAACAACAAATATATATGTTTTATTTTATTTCCATTGTTATACTATAACTATACTTTTCACTATCTATACAAGGGATACTCCAGTTATATACATATTTCCAGGGGGTACTTGAAGCATAAAAGTTTGAGAACCACTAATATATATGTTTTATTTTATTCCCATTGTTATACTATAACTATAGTTTTATCTATCTATACAAGGGATACTCCAGTTATATACATATTTCCAGGGGGTACTTGAAGCATAAAAGTTTAGGAACCACTAATATATATGTATTATTTTATTTCCATTGTTATACTATAACTATAGATTTATCTATCTATACAAGGGATACTCCAGTTATATACATATTTCCAGGGGATACTTGAAGCATAAAAGTTTGAGAACCACTAATATATGTGTTTTATTTTATTTCCATTGTTATAATATAACTATAGTTTTATCTATCTATACAAGAGATACTCCAGTTATATTCATATTTCCAGGGGGTACTTGAAGCATAAAAGGTTGAGAACCACTAATATATATGTATTATTTTATTTCCATTGTTATACTATAACTATAGTTTTAACTATCTATACAAGGGATACTCCAGTTATATACATATTTCCAGGGGGTACTTGAAGCATAAAAGTTTGAGAACCACTAATATATATGTTTTATTTTATTTCCATTGTTATACTATAACTATAGTTTTATCTATCTATACAAGGGATACTCCAGTTATATACATATTTCCAGGGGGTACTTGAAGCATAAAAGGTTGAGAACCACTAATATATATGTATTATTTTATTTCCATTGTTATACTATAACTATAGTTTTATCTATCTATACAAGGGATACTCCAGTTATATACACAATTCCAGGGGGTACTTGAAGCATAAAAGGTTGAGAACCACTAATATATATAGTTTTATCTATCTATACAAGGGATGCTCCAGTTATATACATATTTCCAGGGGGTACTTGAAGCATAAAAGTTTGAGATCCACAAATATATATGTTTTATTTTATTTCCATTGTTATACTATAACTATAGTTTTAACTATCTATACAAGGGATACTCCAGTTATATACATATTTCCAGGAGGTACTTGAAGCATAAAAGTTTGAGAACCACTAATATATATGTTTTATTTTATTCCCATAGTCATACTATAACTATAGTTTTATCTATCTATACAAGGGATACTCCAGTTATATACATATTTCCAGGGGATACTTGAAGCATAAAAGGTTGAGAACCGCTAATATATATGTTTTATTTTATTTCCATTGTTATACTATAACTATAGTTTTAACTATCTCTACATGGGATACTCCAGTTATATACATATTTCCAGGGGATACTTGAAGCATAAAAGTTTGAGAACCACTAATATATATGTTTTATTTTCTTTCCATTGTTATACTATAACTATAGTTTTATCTATCTATACAAGGGATACTCCAGTTATATACATATTTCCAGGGGGTACTTGAAGCATAAAAGGTTGAGAACCACTAATATATATGTATTATTTTATTTCCATTGTTATACTATAACTATAGTTTTATCTATCTATACAAGGGATACTCCAGTTATATACATATTTCCAGGGGATACTTGAGCATATAAGTTTGAGAACAAATAATATATATGTATTATTTTATTTCAATTGTTTTACTATAACTATAGTTTTATCTATCTATACAAGGGATACTCCAGTTATATACATATTTCCAGGGGGTACTTGAAGCATAAAAGTTTGAGAACCACTAATATATATGTTTTATTTTATTTCCATTGTTATACTATAACTATAGTTTTATCTATCTATACAAGGGATACTCCAGTTATATACATATTTCCAGGGGGTACTTGAAGCATAAAAGGTTGAGAACCACTAATATATATGTATTACTTTATTTCCATTGTTATACTATAACTATATTTTTATCTATCTATACAAGGGATACTCCAGTTATATACATATTTCCAGGGGGTACTTGAAGCATAAAAGGTTGAGAACCACTAATATATATGTTTTATTTTATTTCCATTGTTATACTATAACTATAGATTTATCTATCTATACAAGGGATACTCCAGTTATATACATATTTCCAGGGGGTACTTGAAGCATAAAAGTTTGAGAACCACTAATATATATGTTTTATTTTATTCCCATTGTTATACTATAACTATAGTTTTATCTATCTATACAAGGGATACTCCAGTTATATACATATTTCCAGGGGGTACTTGAAGCATAAAAGGTTGAGAACCACTAATATATATGTTTTATTTTATTTCCATTGTTATAATATAACTACAGTTTTATCTATCTATACAAGGGATGCTCCAGTTATATACATATTTCCAGGGGGTACTTGAAGCATAAAAGGTTGAGAACCACTAATATATATGTTTTTTTTTATTTCCATTGTTATACTATAACTATAGATTTATCTATCTATACAACTGATGCTCCAGTTATATACATATTTCCAGGGGGTACTTGAAGCATAAAAGTTTGAGAACAACAAATATATATGTTTTATTTTATTTCCATTGTTATACTATAACTATACTTTTCACTATCTATACAAGGGATACTCCAGTTATATACATATTTCCAGGGGGTACTTGAAGCATAAAAGTTTGAGAACCACTAATATATATGTTTTATTTTATTCCCATTGTTATACTATAACTATAGTTTTATCTATCTATACAAGGGATACTCCAGTTATATACATATTTCCAGGGGGTACTTGAAGCATAAAGGGTTGAGAACCACTAATATATATGTATTATTTTATTTCCATTGTTATACTATAACTATAATTTTATCTATCTATACAAGGGATACTCCAGTTATATACATATTTCCAGGGGGTACTTGAAGCATAATAGTTTGAGAACCACTAATATATATGTTTTATTTTCTTTCCATTGTTATACTATAACTATAGTTTTATCTATCTATACAAGGGATACTCCAGTTATATACATATTTCCAGGGGATACGTGAAGCATAAAATGTTGAGAACCACTAATATATATGTTTTATTTTATTTCCATTGTTATACTATAACTATAGTTTTATCTATCTATACAAGGGGTACTCCAGTTATATACATATTTACAGGGGATACTTGAAGCATAAAAGGATGAGAACCACTAATATATATGTTTTATTTTATTTCCATTGTTCTACTATAACTATAGTTTTATCTATCTATACAAGGGATACTCCAGTTATATACATATTTCCAGGGGGTACTTGAAGCATAAAAGTTTGAGAACCACTAATATATATGTTTCATTTTATTTAAATTGATATACTATAACTATAGATTTATCTATCTATACAAGGGATACTCGAGTTATATACATATTTCCAGGGGGTACTTGAAGCATAAAAGTTTGAGAACCACTAATATATATGTTTTATTTTATTCCCATTGTTATACTATAACTATAGTTTTATCTATCTATACAAGGGATACTCCAGTTATATACATATTTCCAGGGGGTACTTGAAGAATAAAAGGTTGAGAACCACTAATATATATGTTTTATTTTATTTCCATTGTTATACTATAACTATAGATTTATCTATCTATACAAGGGATACTCCAGTTATATACATATTTCCAGGGGGTACTTGAAGCATAAAAGTTTGAGAACCACTAATATATATGTTTTATTTTATTCCCATTGTTATACTATAACTATAGTTTTATCTATCTATACAAGGGATACTCCAGTTATATACATATTTCCAGGGGGTACTTGAAGCATAAAGGGTTGAGAACCACTAATTTATATGTATTATTTTATTTCCATTGTTATACTATAACTATAGTTTTATCTATCTATACAAGGGATACTCCAGTTATATACATATTTCCAGGGGATACTTGAAGCATAAAAGTTTGAGAACCACTAATATATGTGTTTTATTTTATTTCCATTGTTATAATATAACTATAGTTTTATCTATCTATACAAGAGATACTCCAGTTATGTACATATTTCCAGGGGGTACTTGAAGCATAAAAGTTTGAGAACCACTAATATATATGTATTATTTTATTTCCATTGTTATACTATAACTATAGTTTTAACTATCTATACAAGGGATACTCCAGTTATATACATATTTCCAGGGGGTACTTGAAGCATAAAAGTTTGAGAACCACTAATATATATGTTTTATTTTATTTCCATTGTTATACTATAACTATAGTTTTATCTATCTATACAAGGGATACTCCAGTTATATACATATTTCCAGGGGGTACTTGAAGCATAAAAGTTTGAGAACCACTAATATATATGTTTTATTTTCTTTCCATTGTTATACTATAACTATAGTTTTATCTATCTATACAAGGGATACTCCAGTTATATACACAATTCCAGGGGGTACGTGAAGCATAAAATGTTGAGAACCACTAATATATATGTTTTATTTTATTTCCATTGTTATACTATAACTATAGTTTTATCTATCTATACAAGGGATGCTCCAGTTATATACATATTTCCAGGGGCGACTTGAAGCATAAAAGTTTGAGAACCACTAATATATATGTATTATTTTATTTCCATTGTTATACTATAACTATAGTTTTATCTATCTATACAAGGGATGCTCCAGTTATATACACAATTCCAGGGGGTACTTGAAGCATAAAAGTTTGAGAACCACAAATATATATGTTTTATTTTATTTCAAATTGTTATACTATAACTATAGTTTTAACTATCTATACAAGGGATACTCCAGTTATATACATATTTCCAGGGGGTACTTGAAGCATAAAAGTTTGAGAACCACTAATATATATGTTTTATTTTATTTCCATTGTTATACTATAACTATAGTTTTATCTATATATACAAGGGATACTCCAGTTATATACATATTTCCAGGGGCGACTTGAAGCATAAAAGTTTGAGAACCACTAATATATATGTATTATTTTATTTCCATTGTTATACTATAACTATAGTTTTATCTATCTATACAAGGGATGCTCCAGTTATATACACAATTCCAGGGGGTACTTGAAGCATAAAAGTTTGAGAACCACAAATATATATGTTTTATTTTATTTCAAATTGTTATACTATAACTATAGTTTTAACTATCTATACAAGGGATACTCCAGTTATATACATATTTCCAGGGGGTACTTGAAGCATAAAAGTTTGAGAACCACTAATATATATGTTTTATTTTATTTCCATTGTTATACTATAACTATAGTTTTATCTATCTATACAAGGGATACTCCAGTTATATAGATATTTCCAGGGGGTACTTGAAGCATAAAATGTTGAGAACCACTAATATATATGTATTATTTTATTTCCATTGTTATATTATTACTATAGTTTTATCTATCTATACAAGGGATACTCCAGTTATATACATATTTCCAGTGGGTACGTGAAGCATAAAAGGTTGAGAACCACTAATATATATGTATTATTTTATTTCCATTGTTATACTATAACTATAGTTTTAACTATCTATACAAGGGATACTCCAGTTATATACATATTTCCAGGGGGTACTTGAGCATAAAAGTTTGAGAACCACTAATATATATGTTTTATTTTATTTCCATTGTTATACTATAACTATAGTTTTATCTATCTATACAAGGATACTCCAGTTATATACATATTTCCAGGGGGTACTTGAAGCATAAAATGTTGAGAACCACTAATATATATGAATTATTTTATTTCCAGTGTTATATTATTACTATAGTTTTATCTATCTATACAAGGGATACTCCAGTTATATACATATTTCCAGGGGGTACGTGAAGCATAAAAGGTTGAGAACCACTAATATATATGTATTATTTTATTTCCATTGTTATACTATAACTATAGTTTTAACTATCTATACAAGGGATACTCTAGTTATATACATATTTCCAGGGGGTACTTGAAGCATAAAAGTTTGAGAACAACTAATATATACGTTTTATTTTATTTCCATTGTTATACTATAACTATAGTATTATCTATCTATACAAGGGATACTCCAGTTATATACATATTTCCAGGGGGTACTTGAAACATAAAAGGTTGAGAACCACTAATATATATCTATTATTTCATTTCCATTGTTATACTATAACTATAATTTTATCTATCTATACAAGGGATACTCCAGTGATATACATATTTTCAGGGGGTACTTGAAACATAAAAGGTTGAGAAAATTTAATATATATGTATTATTTTATTTCCATTGTTTCCTATGACTATAGATTTATCTATCTATACAAGGGATACTCCAGTTATATACATATTTCCAGGGGGTACTTGAAGCATAAAAGGTTGAGAACCACTAATATATATGTTTTATTTTATTTCCATTGTTATACTATAACTATAGTTTTATCTATCTATACATGGGATACTCCAGTTATATACATATTTCCAGGGGGTTCTTGAAGCATAAAAGGTTGAGAACCACTAATATATATATGTATTACTGTATTCCCATTGTTGTACTATAACTATATTTTTATCTATCTATACAAGGGATACTCCAGTTATATACAAATTTCCAGGGGGTACTTGAAGCATAAAAGATTGAGAACCACTAATATATATGTTTTATTTTATTCCCATTGTTATACTATAACTATAGTTTTATCTATCTATACAAGGGATGCTCCAGTTATATACATATTTCCAGGGGGTACATGAAGCATAAAAGGTTGAGAACCACTAATATATATGCATTAATTTATTCCCATTGTTATACTATAACTATAGTTTTATCTATCTATACAAGGGATACTCCAGTTATATACATATTTCCAGGGGATACTTCAAGTATAAAAGGTTGAGAACCACTAATATATATGTTTTATTTTATTTCCATTGTTATACTATAACTACAGTTTTATCTATCTATACAAGGGATACTCCAGTTATATACATATTTCCAGGGGGTACTTGAAGCATAAAAGTTTGAGAACCACTAATATATATGTTTTATTTTATTTCCATTGTTATACTATAACTATAGTTTTAACTATCTCTACAAGGGATACTCCAGTTATATACATATTTCCAGGGGATACTTGAAGCATAAAAGTTTGAGAACCACTAATATATATGTTTTATTTTCTTTCCATTGTTATACTATAACTATAGTTTTATCTATCTATACAAGGGATACTCCAGTTATATACATATTTCCAGGGGGTACTTGAAGCATAAAAGGTTGAGAACCACTAATATATATGTATTATTTTATTTCCATTGTTATACTATAACTATAGTTTTATCTATCTATACAAGGGATACTCCAGTTATATACATATTTCCAGGGGATACTTGAAGCATAAAAGTTTGAGAACCACTAATATATATGTTTTATTTTATTTCCATTGTTATACTATAACTACAGTTTTATCTATCTATACAAGGGATGATCCAGTTATATACATATTTCCAGGGGGTACTTGAAGCATAAAAGGTTGAGAACCACTAATATATATGTTTTATTTTATTTCCATTGTTATACTATAACTACAGTTTAATCTATCTATACAAGGGATGTTCCAGTTATATACATATTTCCAGGGGGTACTTGAAGCATAAAAGGTTGAGAACCACTAATATATATGTTTTATTTTATTTCCATTGTTATATTATAACTATAGTTTTATCTATGTATACAAGGGATGCTCCAGTTATATACATATTTCCAGGGGGTACTTGAAGCATAAAGGTTGAGATCCACAAATATATATGTTTTATTTTATTTTCATTGTTATACTATAACTATAGTTTTAACTATCTATACAAGGGATATTCCAGTTATATACATATTTGCAGGGGGTACTTGAAGCATAAAAGTTTGAGAATCACTAATATATATGTTTTATTTTATTCCCATAGTTATACTATAACTATAGTTTTATCTATCTATACAAGGGATACTCCAGTTATATACATATTTCCAGGGTATACTTGAAGCATAAAAGGTTGAGAACCACTAATATATATGTTTTATTTTATTTCCATTGTTATACTATAACTATAGTGTTATCTATCTATACAAGGGATACTCCAGTTATATACATATTTCCAGGGGGTACTTGAAGCATAAAAGTTTGAGAACCACTAATATATATGTATTATTTTATTTCCATTGTTATACTATAACTATAGTTTTATCTATCTATACAAGGGATACTCCAGTTATATACATATTTCCAGGGGGTACTTGAAGCATAAAGGTTTGAGAACCACTAATATATATGTATTATTTTATTTCCATTGTTATACTATAACTATAGTTTTAACTATCTATACAAGGGATACTCCAGTTATATACATATTTCCAGGGGGTACTTGAAGCATAAAAGTTTGAGAACCACTAATATATATGTTTTATTTTATTTCCATTGTTATACTATAACTATAGTTTTATCTATCTATACAAGGGATACTCCAGTTATATACATATTTCCAGGGGGTACTTGAAGCACAAAAGGTTGAGAACCACTAATATATATGTATTATTTTATTTCCATTGTTACACTATAACTATAGTTTTAACTATCTATACAAGGGATACTCCAGTTATATACATATTTCCAGGGGGTACTTGAAGCATAAAAGTTTGAGAACCACTAATATATATGTTTTATTTTATTCCCATTGTTATACTATAACTATAGTTTTATCTATCTATACAAGGGATACTCCAGTTATATACATATTTCCAGGGGATACGTGAAGCATAAAATGTTGAGAACCACTAATATATATGTTTTATTTTATTTCCATTGTTATACTATAACTATAATTTTATCTATCTATACAAGGGATACTCCAGTTATATACATATTTCCAGGGGGTACTTGAAGCATAAAAGGTTGAGAACCACTAATATATATGTATTATTTTATTTCCATTGTTATACTATAACTATAGTTTTATCTACCTATAGAAGGGATGCTCCAGTTATATACACAATTCCAGGGGGTACTTGAAGCATAAACGGTTGAGAACCACAAATATATATGTTTTATTTTATTTCCATTGTTCTACTATAACTATAGTTTTAACTATCTATACAAGGGATACTCCAGTTATATACATATTTCCAGGGGATACTTGAAGCATAAAAGGTTGAGAACCACTAATATATATGTATTATTTTATTTCCATTGTTATACTATAACTATAGTTTTATCTATCTATACAAGGGATGCTCCAGTTATATACATATTTCCAGGGGATACTTGAAGCATAAAAGTTTGAGAACCACTAATATATATGTTTTATTTTATTTCCATTGTTATACTATAACTACAGTTTTATCTATCTATACAAGGGATGCTCCAGTTATATACATATTTCCAGGGGGTACTTGAAGCATAAAAGGTTGAGATCCACCAATATATATGTTTTATTTTATTTCCATTGTTATACTATAACTATAGTTTTAACTATCTATACAAGGGATACTCCAGTTATATACATATTTCCAGGGGGTACTTGAAGCATTAAAGTTTGAGAATCACTAATATATATGTTTTATTTTATTCCCATAGTTATACTATAACTATAGTTTTATCTATCTATACAAGGGATACTCCAGTTATATACATATTTCCAGGGTATACTTGAAGCATAAAAGGTTGAGAACCACTAATATATATGTTTTATTTTATTTCCATTGTTATACTATAACTATAGTGTTATCTATCTATACAAGGGATGCTCCAGTTATATACATATTTCCAGTGGGTACTTGAAGCATAAAAGTTTGAGAACCACTAATATATATGTATTATTTTATTTCCATTGTTATACTATAGCTATAGTTTTATCTATCTATACAAGGGATACTCCAGTTATATACATATTTCCAGGGGATACTTGAAGCATAAAAGTTTGAGAACCACTAATATATATGTTTTAATTTATTTCCATTGTTATATTATTACTATAGTTTTATCTATCTATACAAGGGGTACTCCAGTTATATACATATTTCCAGGGGGTATTGAAGCATAAAAGGTTGAGAACCATGTAATATATATGTATTATTTTATTTCCATTGTTATACTATAACTATAGTTTTAACTATCTATACAAGGGATACTCCAGTTATATACATATTTCCAGGGGATACTTGAAGCATAAAAGTTTGAGAACCACTAATATATATGTTTTATTTTCTTTCCATTGTTATACTATAACTATAGTTTTATCTATCTATACAAGGGATACTCCAGTTATATACATATTTCCAGGGGGTACTTGAAGCATAAAAGGTTGAGAACCACTAATATATATGTATTATTTTATTTCCATTGTTATACTATAACTATAGTTTTATCTATCTATACAAGGGATACTCCAGTTATATACATATTTCCAGGGGATACTTGAAGCATAAAAGTTTGAGAACCACTAATATATATGTTTTATTTTATTTCCATTGTTATACTATAACTACAGTTTTATCTATCTATACAAGGGATGATCCAGTTATATACATATTTCCAGGGGGTACTTGAAGCATAAAAGGTTGAGAACCACTAATATATATGTTTTATTTTCTTTCCATTGTTATACTATAACTACAGTTTAATCTATCTATACAAGGGATACTCCAGTTATATACATATTTCCAGGGGGTACTTGAAGCATTAAAGTTTGAGAATCAGTAATATATATGTTTTATTTTATTCCCATAGTTATACTATAACTATAGTTTTATCTATCTATACAAGGGATACTCCAGTTATATACATATTTCCAGGGTATACTTGAAGCATAAAAGGTTGAGAACCACTAATATATATGTTTTATTTTATTTCCATTGTTATACTATAACTATAGTTTTAACTATCTCTACAAGGGATACTCCAGTTACATACATATTTCCAGGGGATACTTGAAGCATAAAAGTTTGAGAACCACTAATATATATGTTTTATTTTATTTCCCTTGTTATAATATAACTATAGTTTTATCTATCTATACAAGGGATACTCCAGTTATATACATATTTCCAGGGGGTACTTGAAGCATAAAAGGTTGAGAACCACTAATATATATGTATTATTTTATTTCCATTGTTATACTATAATTATAGTTTTAACTATCTATACAAGGGATACTCCAGTTATATACATATTTCCAGGGGGTACTTGAAGCATAAAAGGTTGAGAACCACTAATATATATGTATTATTTTATTTCCATTGTTATACTATAACTATAGTTTTATCTATCTATACAAGGGATACTCCAGTTATATACATATTTCCAGGGGATACGTGAAGCATAAAAGGTTGAGAACCACTAATATATATGTTTTATTTTATTTCCATTGTTATACTATAACTATAGTTTGAACTATCTATACAAGGGATACTCTAGTTATATACATATTTCCAGGGGATACGTGAAGCATAAAAGTTTGATAACCACAAATATATATATTTTATTTTCTTTCCATTGTTATACTATAACTATAGTTTTATCTATCTATACAAGGGATACTCCAGTTATATACATATTTCTAGGGGGTACTTGAAGCATAAAAGTTTGAGAACCACTAATATATATGTATTATTTTATTTCCATTGTTATACTATAGCTATAGTTTTATCTATCTATACAAGGGATACTCCAGTTATATACATATTTCCAGGGGATACTTGAAGCATAAAAGTTTGAGAACCACTAATATATATGTTTTAATTTATTTCCATTGTTATATTATTACTATAGTTTTATCTATCTATACAATGGGTACTCCAGTTATATACATATTTCCAGGGGGTATTGAAGCATAAAAGGTTGAGAACCATGTAATATATATGTATTATTTTATTTCCATTGTTATACTATAACTATAGTTTTAACTATCTATACAAGGGATACTCCTGTTATATACATATTTCCAGGGGGTACTTGAAGCATAAAAGTTTGAGAACCACTAATATATATGTTTTATTTTATTTCCATTTTTATACTATAACTATAGTTTTATCTATCTATACAAGGGATACTCCAGTTATATACATATTTCCAGGGGGTACTTGAAGCATAAAAGGTTGAGAACCACTAATATATATGTATTATTTTATTTCCATTGTTATACTATAACTATAGTTTTATCTATCTATACAAGGGATGCTCCAGTTATATACATATTTCCAGGGGGTACTTGAAGCATAAAAGTTTGAGAACCACTAATATATATGTTTTATTTTCTTTCCATTGTTATACTATAACTATAGTTTTATCTATCTATACAAGGGATACTCCAGTTATATACATATTTCCAGGGGATACTTGAAGCATAAAAGGTTGAGAACCACTAATATATATGTATTATTTTATTTCCATTGTTATACTATAACTATAGTTTAATCTATCTATACAAGGGATACTCCAGTTATATACATATTTCCAGGGGATACTTGAAGCATAAAAGTTTGAGAACCACTAATATATATGTTTTATTTTATTTCCATTGTTATATTATTACTATAGTTTTATCTATCTATACAAGGGATACTCCAGTTATATACATATTTCCAGGGGGTACTTGAAGCATAAAACGTTGAGAACCACTAATATATATGTATTATTTTATTTCCATTGTTATACTATAACTATAGTTTTAACTATCTATACAAGGGATACTCCAGTTATATACATATTTCCAGGGGGTACTTGAAGCATAAAAGTTTGAGAACCACTAATATATATGTTTTATTTTATTTCCATTGTTATACTATAACTATAGTTTTATCTATCTATACAAGGGATACTCCATTTATATATGCATATTTCCAGGTGGTACTTGAAGCATAAAAGGTTGAGAACCACTGGTCTAAGAAATTATGTGAGTTCGCATCATTTTTGCAGTTCTTTTGTCATTTCATGTGTGGTGTGAAGTCTGTCAAATAGAACACGGGCCAGGTTGGGTTGGGTTGTTTTACCTCTGAGCGGCAATTTTTTGCACACTATGGGCTAAATGGCCAGGTCACATTGACCCCGAAGGCTCAGAGAATGTTGGGGGATTTGACCCACTGCAACAGCTGTTGGGAGACAGATGGTAGCCTCCCGTCAAGGCCATCCAGGGTGTTCTTTAACGTGCCCAAATTGTGGCTCTCCCGCACACGGGGCCACGGCTTAACGTCCCATCCAACGGACGGCGGCCTTTCCAAGCCCATCAGTAACCCTACTGACCGTGGGCAGGGCGGGGAATTTTTGCGGAGATTGTCCTGAGTGGGAATCGAACCCACACCTTCCAGAAGCATGCCTGGCTTCTGAGAGGCACAAACGAGGAGTTCACTAAGCGTAAGAGTTCATTAAGAGTGAGAGAGAAGAAGATATCAAAATTAAAAAAGTTTTGAAGAAATAATGTCGAAAATAAAAGAATGGGAATTATTTTCCAGTTAAAGGTCGTACGAAAATCAAAAACGCAAAAATTTGAATATCATCCTTCAACTATACTACGTTTCAGATAAAGAATGAAGAGGCAAAATCTGAAGATCAGAGAAGAGAATCAACCAATGAGAAGAGGCCACATCCACGTGAGTTCTAGGCTCGTAGATTAAATTGTCGCAGTTTAATACAATTAAATATCATTCGTTCAATCACAAGAAAATTGCGTGGAGAGCGACACAGGTATATCACGGATGTATCTCAACGATATGTCCAATATTGAAGAAAATTACATTTTACTGCAAAAGGCAAATGATATGCTCATGCATACTTTGCATGTCTTGATACTGAATATACAATTGCATCATCGATATTGCTTCTTAGTATCCAAAGCAATTATCATGCATCCAATCACGTTAAGTTTAATTTCATTAACAACAGGCAGAACTCTAACCTGGGAGGGGGGGGGGGCGGGCTCAGTCGGTAGCGAGCCATGCTCGTAATCTGCAGTTTCCGGGTCGAGTTCCAGCTAGGTCAGCTTTGATATTTATCTCCGCAAAATTCCCCGCCCTGCCCACGGTCAGTAGGGACACCAATGGGATTGGAAAGGCCGCCGTCCGTCGGATGGGACGTTGAGCCGTGGCTCCGTGTGCGGGAGAGCCATACCCTGTGCACGTTAAAGAACACTCTGGATGGATTGACGTTGAGGCTACCATATGTCTCCCAACAGCTGTTCCATTGGATCCCCTCCCTCAAACTTCTCTAAGCCTTCGGGGTCATGTGACCTGGCCATTTAGTCCATTGTGTGCAAAAAACTGCCGCTCAGAGGTAAAACATCCCAACACAACTAATTAGGGAACTACAAAGACTTTAGACTTTAGATTTTTCTGTTTAAGAGTGTAAGCAGAGAGTGTATGATCAATTGCATTAGGTATTTTTAAAGAATCAAAATGGTTAGCCAGTAGCACTCAGGAGAGATGCTTCAATTTCACATTTAGAGAAAATCATTAGAAAAAATTAAAAAAAAGATATTCAGAATTATTGTCACTTGATCCGACTTTCGATAGCGGATTCTTAAATTTCTGTTTTATTCTGTCCGTTCTAGTTGGGTTTGGTTGTTTTACCTCTGAGCGGCACGTTTTTGCACACCATGGGCTAAATGGCCAGGTCACATGAACCCCGAAGGCTCAGAGAAGGTTGGGGGAGGGAACCCACTGGAACAGCTGTTGTGAGACAGATGGTAGCCTCCAGACAAGGCCATCCAACGTGTTCTTTAACGTGCACAGGGTATGGCTCTCCCACACACGGAGTCACGGTTTAACGTCCCATCCGACGGACGGCAGCCTTTCCGAGCCCATCGGTGTCCCCTACTGACCGTGGGCAGGGCGGTGAATTTTGCGGATATAAATCTCAACGCTGACCCAGCTGGGACTCGAACCTGGGAACTACAGATTACGAGCCTGGCGCGCTACCGACTTAGCCACCCCCGCCCTCATCCGTTTTAGTGGAAACAATCTCAAATAAAGGGAACGACTACAAGAAACGAAAATACATGACTACCAATATATTCTCATTAATCCGACCCTCAATGAAATTTTAAAGATTCTTTACTTCTAAGTGAAACAATCTCAAATAAAAGAAAAGACTACAGGAACTGAAAATGCGGAGAATTATGAGAAATAACAGTTATCCATCCATAACAGTTATTGTAATAACCATTATTCTGAATAATCTGACACTCAATAGAATGAATGTTTAAAAGATACTTCTCTTATAAAAGAAACAACTGGAAATCAATCGAAAGTATTACAGGAAATCAAAACAAATGAGATTGATTATTAGTTTCGCTAATCCGACTTTCGATACAATGGATTTTTTCATTTCTCTTCCATCTTGTTCGTTCCAAGTGAAACGATGTGAAATAAAAATGACGTACCCTAGAAAATCGAACTCCGTAAGACAATTAATATTCTGATTAAGCCAGCATTGAATAAAAGTATATTTAGAAGCACTGTCGGTAACAATTTTTCAGATGGATAACTGTTATTTCTCATAATTTCCTTATTTCCACCCAATTGTCATATCCTCCCAATTGTGTTCCTTTCAATTGTCGTATCCACCCAATTGTCGCATTTCCAGTTGTTATCCACCCAGTTGACTTCCACACAATTGTCCGCTGCCGTGTTAAATGCATAGAATACAATGTATTTTAAATGACTCAAATGCAAAACCTTTATCTTCAGAAGGAAATGACGAGTTAGTTTGATTGAAGATGGAGGTGGGAGATAATTATGTGATGGATGATGCTGGATACGTAGCTTGAGAATCCTCAATTGTTCTCTATCGCTATCATCGTCTCTTATTATAGGGCTAAAGACGCAATTTCAAATCTAGAGATTACATTTCTGACTCATCCGTGAAGAATAGTGATTACATCGTTTTTAAGGAAAAACATCAATAGTTGCTGCTTTCCTGCTTGCATTTTCCCTCTTGCTGATATTAGTATTGGTGGGTTGGGTTGTTTTACTTCTGAGCGGCACTTTTTTGCACACCGTGAGCTAAATGGCCAGGTCACATGGACCCCGAAGGCTCAGAGAAGGTTGGGGGAGGGGACCCACAGGAACAGCTGTTGGGAGACAGATGGTAGCCTCCCGTCAAGCCATCCAGCGTGTTCTTTAACGTGCAGAGGGTATGGCGCTCCCTTACACTGGGCCACGGCTTAACGTCCCATCCGACGGACGGCGGATTGTAATTTATAAATATATTACAAGAGAAGAGTGAATTAATTTCAAATGGATTAGGATTTTATATCCTAGTAAAATTGTATTTTTATTCACAAAGCGTTTGATAAACATGATCAGCTATAAAATTCAAAAATAAATTTAGCAATTAACGAAACGTACAGTCGCTCAAATATATATCCGAACACTATGGTTGATTTCAGAATTCACAAAAAATATCTGGCAACGATTTTTTCAGAAATTAGTGATCTGGCAACCTTCGTTTACAGTACACGAATGTTGCCAGAGCATTAATTTAAAAAATAATCGTTGCCAGAGCACTAATTTCTAAAAAAACCTTTCCAGATATTTTTCTGAATTCTGTAATTAAATGTAGTGTTGGGATATTTTTTGAGCGACTGTTCACCAAATAAATTCTGAAACTGCTCAGAGTGTCATAGGGTGTAAAACGTTTCGCCCTACTCCCCCCACCCAAAAAAAAATGAAATATAGAAACCTTTGTACCGTTATACCATATACTCAGAATAACGAGTTACATGTTAAGTTACACCTTGCGAATAAACTTCGTTTGAGGAAGGACTTAATAATATTTACCCCGTTTCAAATCTCTGTAAAGAGAGCAGATAGAGTCTCAACTTTATTATTATTATAACCGATCAGATGCTGGTTTGTCCATGGTATTAGAAATATAAGAAATATCTCAGTGTTCTAGACCAATGTTCCCCAAAGTGGGCGATAATGCCCCTTGGTGGCGCTGGAACGATCCAGGAGGTCGGTAGTAGCCTCGGGTGCAATTGAGGGGTGGTAGAAGCATAAAGAAAGATGGGAAGATAAGAAAATTTTGAAAAACATTCGTTTCATCTGTTGTGTAACATAGAGTTAAAGTCGTAGTGATTACTTTATTTTCCAAATAAACACCTAAAATTATCCTTCGTTATCTTAATTTTCTGTGTGTAATGTGAATGTTACTATGGTTGATTTTAATAAATAATTTTATATTTCTAGCTTCAAGGTGTCTTATTTACATCTTTCTTTACTATGTTGTAGGACGTAGGTAGAAATATAGATACATAAAAGAACGCAAATTTGTCATTGCATCTTTTTGGTTGTTCGCTTAAAGAAGGTAGATTTCCAGGGGGCGCTGACTAATTTTTTTTGTGAAAAGGGGGCGGTAGGACAAATAAATTTGGGAACCTCTGATCTAGAGACAGCTGCGCTGTAGACAGCAGCCCTAGCTGCAGATGGCCAGGTGACATAATGACCTTGAGCACCACTCTGGTCATCTGCTATGTTACTTGTTAGGTAAACAAGTGTCCTCGGCTATGTCAAACCCACACGTCGTTAGAATAATTGACACTAATAATTACGACAAGAGTTACGCGCTGTGTTCGTTCAAAGCTAATGCACAGTCGTTAAGATAGGGGTTCTCAACGTGGGGTACGCGGTAAAATTTTTTGGGGTACGCCGTGAGAGGTCAAAAGTCGCTAGATCTAGTAATGAAGTCACTAAGTTGGCAACACTGCTGTGCAAAAATGTCATTTTTTGTGTTTATCGATATATGAAATTTATCAATACAAATTTTAATGTGTGTGTGTGTATGTATATATGTTTTATTTTATTTCCATTGTTATACTATGACTATAGTTTTATCTATCTATACAAGGGATACTCCAGTTGCAAACCTATTTTCAGGGGGTACTTGAAGCATAAAAGTTTGAGAACCACTGGTCTAAGAAATTATGTGAGTTCGCATCATTGTTGCAGTTCTTTTCTCATTTCATATGTGGTCTGAAGTCTGTCAAAAAGAACACGAGCCAGGAGTTCACTAAGAGTAAGAGTTCATTAAGAGTGAGAGAGAAGAACAGATGAAAATTAGAAAGTTTTGAAGAAATAATGTCGAAAATAAAAGAATGGAAGTTACTTTCCAGTAAAAGGTCGTACGAAAATCAAAAACACAAAAATTTGAATATCATCATTCAACTATACTCCTTTTCAGATAAAGAATGAAGAGGCAAAATCTGAAGATCGGAGACGAGAATCAACCAATGAAAAGAGGCCACATCCACGTGAGTTCTAGGCTCGCAGATGTAACAATCGGTCACAGCAAACACTTCCACAGCTTATGAGAGAAAGAAGTACTTTTCTCTAATATACATAATTAATATGCATACTTTATTGCGGTAAGTGATTAAAAATGATATTCCTAATAATAGAGTATTACATATACACTATAAAGCATAATTTCTTTTACTCTGGTGTATTAGCGAATAGAAAACTTGAGCGCTGTTCTTGAGAAGCGTTGTCCATGTGAGCTCTCATAGCCTGTTGCTTCGATTTTATTTCCATTTGGAAAAATTTCGTCCCCTTCCACTCCCAAAACACTTTACGAATGGTGTCAAATTTCTCACACGTTGGATCCCCCTGTCTGAACCTATATTGGGTGAAAAAATCAGGTTCCTACCTAACATGGGATACCTTATTATAATAATTAATAATATAATAATTATTTTAATAAATTATAATTATTATTATGATAAATGTAACATTAAAATGCATTTATAAATCAAGAAATGTTTATTGGTCAGAGAAGTATGAATAAGGTATTAATAAAGAAATAATCCCTCAAGCAACTACTTGCCACAGGTTGGGTTGGGTTGTTTTACCTGTGAGCGGCACTTTTTTGCACACCATGGGCTAAATGGCCAGGTCACATGGACCCCGTAGGCTCAGAGAAGGTTAGGGGAGGGGACCCACTGGAACAGCTGTTGGGAGACAGATGGTAGCCTCCCGTCAAGACCATCCAGCGTGTTCTTTAACGTGCACAGGGTATGGCTCTCCCACAAACGGGGCCATGGCTTAACGTCCCATCCGACGGACGGCGGCCTTTCCAAGCCGCATCGGTGTCCGCTACTGACCGTGGGCAGGGCGAGGAATTTTGCGGAGATAAATCTCAACGCTGACCCAGCTGGAACTCGAACCTGGGAGCTACAGATTGCGAGCCTGGCGCGCTACCGACTAAGCCACCCCCGCCCCACTTGCCACAGAGGTCTGGCAGGAGACTGTCAGTATAATAGAGGAGATCTGTGAGGAATTCGAGACCTCAGCAGAAAGACAATGCAGACATCCCTACACCTTACCCGGGGTTTGAACCTAGGTCCCTTTCATCAGTTGCTCTTTGCATGATTGTGCTTAAGAGAATTAAGAATTTGGTTGACGGACAATTGCATGATGAGTAGTCAAAATTAGTGGGGGATCTAATTTCCTACCTACAACGTAATGAATACGCGACATTCCCGGTGCACCACAACTCAAGGCTGTATATCACCATAAGGGAGATGTCACTGAAACCACTATGAACTAGAAAGCTCCTGTCAATTATGCTTGCCTTACATTTGTCCTGCCTACAGCGAGAGAAGACCTGTGGGTGAAGAGAGTAGCACTGCTGTTTTATATGCCTGCTCGAAGATATAATCATTGAGGTGCAGCGAGAGTGGGATCTTTTAAATTTTGAGTGCTGCCTAATATATGCCCAACACTCACTGAATTTAGTCCAGAAACTTGCCAATATATAAATAAAAAGATCTTAGTCTTTTGAAATTAGAGCCAGAAAATAAAAAGGAAGTCCTAACTTTTAGGGTCCTCTGCAGCAGAGGCCCAAGGTACTTCCATCAGAAGGCCACACCTCGAGGGACTCCAATCCTCTCGGCACGACCCCCAACTTCGTCCTCTCCATAGAGCCGGGCGACCATGGCCCGCTCACCGTCACGGCACTTTTAAGTCGAGGCTGCTTCTGGGACACCAGGCCAGCAACACACAAACTAGCCGGAACCCTCCCACAACCACAACAGCCGATAACCTACCGTATATTGCAACACCACAGCACCCGGACCCCACTTCACAGAGGAACCAAGTTCCTCCACTGCAAAAGCCATAAGTCCAAATCTCATTCTTGTGGGACTCTTAGTTTGGCTGTTCCATCGATAAGCCCGCCGGCCACAGGTGGCCAACAAGGGCCGCGAGCCTCCAACTTCGGCCTCTCCATTGTGAACGGGCCGAAGCACCCCAAGAGCATACGTCCACCTACTTATCATCGGGACCGCCTCAGAGAGCTCACAAACGAGTGTGCTGGAGACACACACATCTCAGTCTGCAAATCACTCCGAGAGACCCCAGAGCGGGGTTGCCCAAGCCCCGTCCAGAGCCCATCAACGGCCCCTCAATCTCGGCTGTGACCCCCCAGCTTCGCAGGGGAACAAGTGATCAGGCCGGCAGGACCCAACCGCCAGAAAGAAAGTCCGCCAGCCCTCAACAAGCCCCCCTCCACCGGGGGGCCACAAGACTTCAACACCAGAGCACCAGCGATCCGAGCCCAACTTCTCGGAGGCACCGTAAGCCCCCCCCCCTCGTCAAGGAGGTCCCACTCCGGGGGGGGGGGGTCCTACCTACAATGGAAATCGAGATATTCGGACTTTATGTCGTATATTATATATTATTTATATACGTAGAAAAGGATTCGAACCCCGACCACTTTTGCCATTTCTCGGATATCAGTCACAGTTCTCCCAAGCCTGATCCAAGAGACGAATCCTCCGCACCCACTGCATCAGTTAGATACCACAGCAGCATAGGCTGTGGAATGGGTTGGGATTTAAGGTGGGACAGGATACAACGGGACAGAGGTCAAACAACATGTGGAACCCAATTGAGGGTCATTTCCTTGGTCATCCCGAAATGTGAATCCGTATTGCCTTTAGCAAAGCAACAGAGAGGCCATGCGGCTGGGATGCTGTTTGGGAGGTGCAACTCTGAATTGGCTGAACATCAAGAAAACTCAATGAATGAAAACAAAATTTAACATTTGATTTTCAAAAATTAAAAAAGACATTCTGATTTCAGCGCTAAATAGATCATACTAAAGCAAAACAAATTATGAAATAGATTTAAAATATAAATATTAAAATATTAACTTGTTAAGAATTTTAATTACAACTAAGCAATGTAAGCTGATATGTGGAAGGAGAATTTCAAGCTGGCTATCCGAAAGGCGAGCCGTCCAGTGGCCGAATGGTTAGCACGCTTGGCTACTGATCTAAGGGATCTGGGTTCGAGCCCCGGGTAAGGCATGGATGTGTGTGTCGTTTTTCTGCTGAGGTCCTGCCAGCCTCTCAGACTTTCTACTCTTGCATATAAACTGACAGGCTCCTGTCAGACCTCTGTGGCAAGCAGCTGCTTGAGGGGGTATTTATATTATTTATTTTATTTATCCGAAAGGCAAGCATTTTTCTTGTTCCCCAAGGACTGCATCCCGGAAGTGCCAATCGGGACAACTTCCCCTCTTTTCTCCTCTCCTAAATCTTTTCCTTCCTTTTCCTTGCCTAAAACTTATTTTACCCCTAATTATTTTAAAATTTATGCTGCTCAAAAAAATCTATTGTTTCATTTCATATGGGAATAGAGGGTTTAACAGACCTAAACTTTCCCAAATAAACGCAGCTTTTTCCAAATAAACGCACTAACTACTAACTCTTGTCTCTCGAAATGAAAAGAAATTATAATGATGTTGGAAATGAACAATTTTCAGTCAAAGTGTATGTAAAATTAGTCACGTGGTGTAGGCAACAGTAAAGCTTGCTCGGAAGTGTAAAAATAACGCAAAGAAATTCGCTGCTCTCCCTCGCTAGGTGGCAAACTCTATTGTTTTTACACTGAAGGAATATTTTCAGAATCAAATCGTTCGATCCTCCATTTAGATTCCACGCACGAATGCAAAGGTACCGTTATCTCAATGAACTAGAATTTTAATATATTATTCGCGTTGATATAACGTTTTGTAGAACAAACTAACTTGCTAAATGTTTCAGCTTCCACAACACTTAAACACTAAACGCATCTTTCTAAAAATTCGTTGCGTTTGAAAACGATGTTTTGATTTAAATAGATTTGATAGAGATTTTTAAATTAGGAAGCATTTTTTTTACAAAACTTTTATTTAAAGAAGTTAATGAATTCTGCAACCTGATTTACTATTGACATAACATAGAACTTCATTTGATGATGGAACCGCTTAGTGTACATGTACACTAAGATTTCAAAAATCATTTTGTTAATGTAATATTCCTCTACAGTCACTCAAAAAATATCTGAACACTATGGTTGATTTCAGAATTCGGAAAAAAATTGGCAACGATTTGTTTAGAAATTAGAGATCTGGCAACCTTCGTTTACGTACACGAAGATTAGATCACTATTTGTAAAAATCGTTTTTTGAGCGACTGTACTCTGTAGGAACTCATCTGTAAATTCCGAAGCGATATGAGGGTGAGATGGATGTTATAATGTGATATCACAAAACATACTATTAACGTTATTATTAAACAAGCCATCGACTTAGTACACTACGATATTAAAATGCAATATTTATTTTTGCGATTATTCTTTTCAACGTTTTCCGATTTTAAAAATCATGTTTTTTAATGTAATATCCCTTGTAATTAAATACGAGTACACTGAATCACTTGGTATGTGTTCGTAGTGGGGGGCGGGGTTGGCTCAGTCGGTAGCGCGCCAGGCTCGTAATCTGTAGTTCCCAGGTTCGAGTCCCAGCTGGGTCAGCGTTGAGATTTATCTCCGCAAAATTCCCCGTCCTGCCCACGGTCAGTAGGGGACACCGATGGGCTTGGAAAGACCGCCGTCCGTTGGATGGGACGTTAAGCCGTGGCCCCGTGTGCGGGAGAGCCATAACCTGTGCACGTTAAAGAACACGCTGGATGGCCTTGACGGGAGGCTACCATCTGTCTCCCAACAGCTGTTCCAGTGGGTCCCCTCCCCCAACCTTCTCTGAGCCTTCGGGGTCCATGTGACCTGGCCATTTAGCCCATGATGTGCAAAAAAGTGCCGCTCAGAGGTAAAACAACCCAACCCTACCCACTTGGTATGTTGACATTCGTACAAAAGTGAAGATTCCTACACAAAATACGCTAGTAAAATGAAGCGGCCGTCGTACTATGTACAGCGGGTGAGGTGAAGTGTTAAATCCTTCTGATACGTTATATATATTATACACGACCTGTTCTAAAATAACAGGTCGTACACTATTATTGTTAATATTTAGCTTTTGGTATTGGTAGCTGCAATGGCAATGGGCAACGTCTCCTACAGGTAAGTAAACTCAATGGATTCAGAATAACTAACACTTATTACCAACACTGCGACATACAGAAATACACATGGGTTTCACCTGATGGGCTGCATGGGAATATGATTGATTATATATTAATTAACAGCAAATGGACTAGTTCTGTTAGGAATACCAGGGCATATAGGGGAGCTGAAATTGGATCTGACCATTACCTTGTTAAAAGTATGTTGCAACTTAAACTTAAAAAGTGTTGTGCTAGAGTTAAAAATTTTACTTTTAATACCGAAGCTCTGAAAGATCCAGTTATAGCCAAAGCTTACCATGATAGGTTACTTAGTCATTATGACAGTCATGGTTTGCTTACTACTGAAGTTGAGGAAGAAGGGGATCATTTTAAACAGGCTTTTTTGGACACTAACAGTACTCTTTTAGGAAAAAAGGAACAGAAGAGGCAAAATTATCTGAGTGATAAGGCACTTGAGCTTATTTCGGAAAGAAAGAACTGCAGGAATGCCCTTAATCAATACCCTACTAGTCGTAATTACAGAGACCTTAATAAACTTGTAAATGATCAGTTAGCTGCTGATAAGAATCTTTGGCTTGATGGTTTGGCTGCCAAAGACGAGGAAGCAGTTAGACAGCACAACAGCAGAGAGCTGTACCAGATAGTTAATGTTTTGTGTGGTAGAAAACGGACAGGTATACAAGGATTGAAGGATAAACAAGGTAAGGTTATAGAAGGGGAGGATTCTGTCATAGCTAGGTGGGCTGAGCATTTCAGTGATGTTCTAAACAATGTAGTTATTTCTACTCCCATTGTTTGCAATGATGATAGATGCATTGGTGGCTTTAATGTTGGCCCTATAACACAATCTGAAGTTATTTTGGCTGTTTCTAAACTTAAACTTCATAAATCCCCAAGGGTAGATGAAATTACTACGGAAATGTTTAAAGCTGGGAATGTTTCGGTTACCAATTGGATGACTGAAATTCTGAATATCTTTTATGATAAAGGCATGGTTCCTAAGGATTTTACCAGAGCTATTGTTATCCCTATTTTCAAAAAAGGTGATCGCAGTTCTTATGATAACTATAGGGGTATCAGCCTACTCTCTGTTCCAGGTAAAGTTCTTTCCATGATTGTGCTTAATAGAATTGAAAATCTGCTTGACCGTCAATTGCGTGATGAGCAATGTGGATTCAGAAGTGGTAGGGGATGTGTGGATCAGATATTTTCACTTAGGCAGATTCTTGAGAAATGTTTAGAGTTTCAGAAATCTTTGGTTGCTAGCTTTGTTGATTTCAAAAAGGCTTTAGACTCTGTTGATCATCATAATTTGTGGTTGATTGTGAGATCATATGGTATGCCAGACAAGTTAGTTAACATTATGAAAGCTCTCTATAATAACACTGAGTCGTGTGTGAGAGTTGGCAAGGCTTGTAGCAATTGGTTTAGGATTACTTCTGGTGTTCGACAAGGGTGCATTTTGTCTCCTTTTCTCTTTAGCTTGGTTATTGATTATGTTATGCGAAATTCACTTCAAGGGAAAGATTTTGGCCTTAAATGGGCTGGAGATACGAAAATTTCTGATTTAGATTATGCTGATGATTTAGCCCTTTTGGCAAATGATGTTGATGAGATGAACTCTTTCATTCGAGCTGTTGATGAGACTGGTAATAGAGTAGGTTTGGTTATACACAGAGAGAAAACTAAAGTGATGAAAATGGTCAGGCAGGTTGTGATTCAGTTAATCTGAATGGTTGCAGTCTTGAGCAGGTGTCACAGTTTAATTATCTTGGGAGCTATGTAACAGATAATGGTGATGTGCGGCATGAGATTAACAGACGAATAGGGATTGCTGCCGGGACTTTTAAGAACCTATGGAGAGTGTGGAGAAATAGGCGTATACACCTAAAGACTAAAATTAGACTGTATAATAGTTTGGTTCTTTCTAGGGTTAGTTATGGTAGTGAAACTTGGACACTTTGTAAACAAGATAACAGGAAACTAGATGCTTTTGATTCCAGATGCTTACGCAGTATCTTGGGCATTAGGTGGTTTAACTTTGTAACTAATGATGAGATTAGGCAAAGTAGTTTGCAACCTCCTTTAAGCAGCATATTGTGCAGAGAGAGACTCCGTTGGTTTGGCCATGTTGCCCCTATGAATAATTATAGATTGGTGAATAGGGTTATGAACAGTGTGCCTAAAGGCCTCAGAAAGAAGGGGAGACCTAGGATGCGGTGGGGGGATAATGTCAAACAGGACCTTGTTTGAATTGGTGTGCAGTGGCCAGATGCAGTAGATGTAGCTCAGGATAGACTTGCTTGGAGAACTAAATTGCACGGTCTGGTTGGACCTCCGTAGCCCATGGCTGCTTGAGGATGATGATGATGAGGATGATTAGTTCGTATTTCCAGTATCAGATGGGGGAAAATTGGAAACCGAAAAAACTTCGTTTTCTTTGAAAACAAGTAAATTATTATCACCAGAGATGATTAGCTATTCTTTCAATTGTTCGTTACATATTGTTAGAAGGCTTTCTTGTTTTATCCGAATGTGTATTTCTAACTTTAACTCATTTAATGGAAATTTCATCCTACATAGCAACAGAAAAATTTTGAAAAAGTAAATGACAAACTCTTCAATTTAAATCCACTCCTCTTTTATAGCAAATTATGATACATAAAATATTCTTTACGTGTGGACTCAAAATCGATTACTAGATAACCACATTTCTTTAACGTTTATCAAAATTTTCTGTCCAAAACGATTTGGATTTTTCATACCTAGTATCATCCTAACTCCCAAGTTCTCCTCATTTATAATCAGTTAACCAACAAATGTAATAGATTTGATCCTAATTTCAAATATATATATTTGTTGTTTTGAAAAATCGTATCCAACCAATGCTCTTTGATTTTAATTGCACAAAAGCACTGTAATTTGACTTATTATCGTGCTCTTCGAAAATTCGATTATTATGGTTTTTAACTCTGCTAAACTGCTGAAATTAAACTTAACGTGACCGGTTGCATGAAAATTGCTTTGGATACTAAGAAGCAATATCGATGATACAATCGTATATTCAGTATCAAGACATGCAAAGAATGCATGAGCATATCACTTGCCTTTCGCAGTAAAACATAATTTTCTTAAATATTGGACATAATCGTTGAAGATACATCCGTGATATACTTCTCACTCCATGAACCACACCATTGATTGAACGAATGATATTTAATTGTATTAAACTATTTTATTAATATAGTGGTAGTTACTGCCAATTTTCCATTAATTTTTACCTATTTTCCAAGTGCTTTAACCACGTCCTTTGTTTCGTTTCTCAATTTATGTGAGTGTTAAAGCGACTGTTCCAGTATATATTCACAACATTTTGAACCATCACAACAAGTTGTGTATTCACACTCTAGAACATTTACCACCCCTTCTTTTTCTCCTTACAAAAAAGTGGGAAATAGCATAAACGATTATTTACTATATCCATGGGATTCTCACCAATAGTGAATGAAAAGTGCTTTCGACGCTACTCTAATGTATAGGGGAGACTTCTCTAATATATGAGAAGTTAGCGAAGATATTCACTTGGAATTGCCTTGCATCAACTTAAATATAGTGCAGGATATTATGAGGAAGTTTTAAAATGTGCCGTAATAAATTGTAACGAATTCTTTTTATGGTGGAATACTATTAATTCGATGCCTAGTCTACGGACCTGTGTGCTGTTTAGGAATTGTAGGCGGATGGATATTTGTAGCTTGCGAACTGATACAATTGCTTGAGTTGTAATGTGTCTAACGGAATTCTGTAAATTTGTGTTCTTTGTAATAACAAGAGCATTAATTCGTTAAAACTGTTTGTTCCAATAAATCGTTAATAAGGTTTAAGTCCCTGATCATTTAGTTTCAGTTGTTTTCTTAACCGGGGTAAGTGTCTTGTTAAAGAATTTCCATCGTTTGAAGTAGTTCTCTGTGACTGGATTGTTCTGTAATGATGTTGTCTCAAGACAGCTCCGTTCAGTACTAAAAATGAAATACCGATACTAATTTAATATTTAGATTTAATTAACGATTTTCTGGAATAAACTATAGCAATGAATAAATGTTCTTCAAGTCATTACAGACGACCAATCTAAATTTACATTGATCATCTGTAACGACTCTCCTTAGCAGTATTACAACTCAACCAACACTATGTATATCGCCGTCTCTTTGCACAGTTGTATCGCGATCGCTTGCAGTGACATTGCTTTTGCCGATGTCCGAGTCAGAATCCCAGGTTGGCACAGTCGTTTGTTCAATCATTTACGTTGCGATTGTCTCTCATTAACCAGTTCAGTTCCAGATAAGTACAGTCGCTCAGAAAAGTATCCGAACGCTATGGTTGATTACAGAATTCGGAAAAAATATCCGGCAACGATTTGCTTTTGGAAATTAGTGACATTATCTGGCAACCTTCGTATACGTACAAGAAGGTTGCCAGATCACTAATTTCTAAAAAAATTGTTGACAGATATTTTTCGTGTACTGTACACCACGTCCCATCCGACGGACGGCGGCCTTTCCAAGTCCATCGGTGTCCCTTACTGACCGTGCGAGGGGCGGGGAAATTTTGCGGAGATAAATCTCAACGCTGACCCAGCTGGGACTCGAACCTGGGACTACAGATTACGAGCCTGGTGCTCTGCCAACTGAGCCACCCCCGCCCCCCATTCACAAGGTAGGCGACGGCAGCGGTCCTAGAAATTTCGGACACTTTTCGAGGGGTCACTCCCGACCACGGCAGCTAGAAACCAAATCTGTTATCCCAATAAGGAAAAAACTCAGTGGTACCAGGGCCATCAAATTAAGATCGATCAAGTAGCTACGGAACTGGAAGAGAACTGCTGATTTCTGTCACCATGACGTCACACCTCTGCCCGTCTGTTCGCCGGAAACTTCAATTACGTAATATGATCATACCTAAGTTTAGAGGAATATTTTCCCCAAGTTTCGAAAATTTTCCAAAGTTGTAATTTTGCATATTCGGAAAATGGAGTTTACAATGTTAAGGCTCTAAAGTTGAAAAAAATGCGTTTATTAACAATTTATTAAATACTCCACTTTTACTTGCTTAATTGAAGAGAGGAATAATAAGTTTTTTTTAGTTTTAATCATAGTAATTAAAGTATTTTTAAATTATTTCAAAATTTCTTAGCCTATATTCTTAAAATGTTTAAATAATAGTACATATAAGTAAAATATATATATAATATATGTAACTTCAATTATAGTTTTCTCCAAATTCTATAGACACAGATCTAAATGATTCCTGCATAAGCAGTAGCTGAAATGTTGGTATTCAGCGAATTAGAAAAGATAATGCAATTCCAGAATAGTATATGAAATTATGAACTAAAATATTACAGAATATATTTACATAATCTGGCAACGATTTTTTTAGAAATTAGTGATCTGGCAGCCTTTGTGTACGTACACGAAGGTTGCCAGACAACTAATTTCTGAAAAAATCGTCGCCAGATATTTTTTTCTCAATTCTGTAATCAACCATAGTGTTCGGATATTTGTTTAAGTGATTGTGCACGAAGAATGACTGATCACTAATTTCTAAAAAAATTATTGTCAGATATTTTTTCTGAAATCTGTAATCAACCATATTGTTTGGATATTTATTTGAGCAACTGTACACGAAGGTTGCCAGATCACTAATTTCTAAAAAAAATTGCTGCCAGATATTTTTTGTGAATGCTGTAATCAATCATTTATCTATAAATATATATATTTCTATATCATCCTCCGCTTATACAGGGCTAAAGGCGAAAGTTTGACTCCAGAGGTTGCGTTCGAGGTTCATCCGTGAGCAATAGTGATTACGTCTCTTTTAAGGAAAAACATCAATAGTTGCTGCTTTCCTGGTTGTATTTTCCCTCTTGCTGATATTCATATTGGTAAACGGACTTTCGACCTGTTTAGGCTCGATACAGTGATCATGCCAATAGACCCTTAAGGTTTTTCTTTCCTCCTGTTCTAACCACCACTATTCTTTCAAACTCAATTATTAGAAAACAGAAATGTTTCGTTTAATCTAATGACGGAGTTCCTGATTTTTAGTATGTGTCCGGAACACATCCCTAGGATGCATCATAAGAGTTAAAAGATATATATGGGCGTAAACTGGGAACAGGACACCTACAATGAATAGCCAAACTCTGTACAGTTCCTATGAGGAAATTCGAAGCTTCCCTTTAAAGATACCAAGAATATTCTTTAAAGTATCGCTCTCCTGCCCACGGTTGTCTTAACCGATATACGACAGCCTTTGAAACTCATTCATGTCTTCTTTCTCACCAAGAGAACGATGGGGTTCACCGGGGATAAGTTTCTTCGCTTACTTAATTGGGACTGGAACCTTGGAACTGCAGATTACGAGTCTGGCACACTGCCGACTAAGCCAACTCTCGTCTCTCATTCAAATGAGCTATATATTTCATTCAATATTCTTTTACAAAACACAAAGGATGGAGATAGAAGCTCTGTTAAGCCATTCCAGGCTTCTCTTAGAACATCAAACACCGCCTTCTCTATAACACTGCCTGTCCATTGCTTCTGTTACAGCTCAAACATAGGAAAAACATATACATACTATCCGTTATCCTAATTGCTAGTGGATAGTTCAGATGCTTGAGTCCTACGTTTCCTGACTTTCAATATTGAACGAATAAATTTAACCCTAAATAAACTGTTCTACCAAAATATTACAGAATTTTCATGTTCTAACAATGGGAATTTAACTTCGAAGCTCTATAATTTCTATAAGACGCATTCAATGTCTTTTTTCTAAGTGATAAATATCATTCATACATGCGTACAGGTCCAATGAATGTAACATCCAGCAGATCTGTGGTTTCACTTTATAACCTCAGGTGAAGAGAAATTGTTCGGGAATTACCACACCAGTCTACGACAACAACGTTGGCGTTTAATTCTTCCATTTCTAGCTGTAAAATAATTTAAAAAACTTTTCCGAAAAATTTACGTTCCTGCAGAAATTTTTCCGTGCAAAGTAACTGAGTAGTGAAATAAAATTTCCGTAAGTGAGAAATTAGTAAGTGAGTAAGTGTTCCTAAGTGAGAAATTTTATTACAGCAGTCCCCGATTTTCTATATATGTTCGAAATCTATCTATGTACATAATGTTCGTAAATCGGAGACTACTGTAATAAAAAAATTAATAGGAGATTGTGGTTAGTTTCGCTACACCGTAATTAAAAAATATAGTAAGAAAGCAATCGGGAAAGCTTGTATCCAAACAAATGATATTTTCCTATAAAAATATCTGTGAGTACCTCAGTGGAAATTGTTTATTGCAACTGTCACATTGGAAATATTTCATGATTCGTGAAGCACTGAAGGATAAATTGAGCTGGATATAATGTTGGAACTCTTTGGATGATGTTCTGTGATGCTTTGTAGATGACATCATAAGACACAAATGTATTGCATTTATAAACTCCGTAGAAGTCCTTCGATTGTTCCTTGGGAAACCTTTTCCTGTCTCTAGACTGATAGGAGACTTAGGAATTCGAATCGTGATTTAAAACATGAAAATCTCTCAAATTGATCGTCACAATCGCGGTGATTCATGACACGTGGAGATTATTTAAACGACTCCTTTTATTTCTAGTGATGTACAGAACCTTGCATGCCATTTGGGGAAAACCTGTTCTAATCACTATGCACTCTTTCTTTCCACTGTTTTTATACATTAAATTGAAAGTAATTCAAACATGTTATTATAACCGTCTGATAAGCTTGCTACGTGGCAGTATTTAGATATAAATGATTGTGTTTCAAAATTATAGCCAACTAATTTTTGTTTCGATTTTCTCTTAGTGATCCTCCCTCAGTATAAAAATGAACACAGATGACCTTGAAAAACTCAATGCCCATTTAATGGGATCTTTAGGAATGGCTGTAGGTGAGGAGAGACAAAATACATTCGATTTTATTTACTTCTCAAACACTTGCCAAGAGGATACAGGAATACTTTCTTATAAAGGACTGAGTGGAGAAATCAGCTCACTAAAAATCTATTAGGTTTCATACTGAGGGAGGACCAAGGAGAGCAAAATATTTATATAATAAAAAACTCAATAGTTGTCTCTTTCCTGCTTGTATTTTCATTCTTGCTAATATTCATATTAGTGAACTGCCTTTCGATCTGTTTAGACTCGATACAGTGACTATGCCAAACGGCCCCAAATGATTTTCTTTACTCCTTTTCTAATCACCACTATTGTTCCATCACCGTTTAGTTTTTCAAGTTTCGTTTATTATACAATTCTTCTATCTTTGTCCAAAAATGTCCGGAAAGCATCAATCATCCTCATCCTCATCATCATCCTCAAGCAGCCATGGGCTACGGAGGTCCAACCAGACTGTGCAATTTAGTTCTCCAAGCAAGTCTATCCTGAGCTACATCTACTGCATCTGGCCACTGCACACCAATTCTAACAAGGTCCTGTTTGATATTGTCTGCCCACCGCATCCTAGGTCTCCCCTTCTTTCTGAGGCCTTTAGGCACACTGTTCATAACTCTATTCACCAATCTATTCTATATATTCGCACATTGTTCATAACCCTATTCGCCGTATGATAATTATTCATACGGGCAACATGACCAAACCAACGGAGTCTCTCTCTGCACAATATGCTGCTTAAAGGAGGTTGCAGACTCCTTTGCCTAACCTCATCATTACTTACAAAGTTGAACCACCTAATGCCCAAGATACTGCGTAAGCATCTGGAATCAAAAGCATCTAGTTTCCTGTTATCTTGTTTACAAAGTGTCCACGTTTCACTACCATAACTAACCCTAGAAAGAACCAAACTATTATACAGTCTAATATTAGTCTTTAGGTGTATACGCCTATTTCTCCACACTCTCCATAGGTTCTTAAAAGTCCCGGCAGCAATCCCTATTCGTCTGTTAATCTCATGCCGCACATCACCATTATCTGTTACATAGCTCCCAAGATAATTAAACTGTGACACCTGCTCAAGACTGCAACCATTCAGATTAACTGAATCACAACCTGCCTGACCAATTTTCATCACTTTAGTTTTCTCTCTGTTTATAACCAAACCTACTCTACTACCAGTCTCATCAACAGCTCGAATGAAAGAGTTCATCTCATCAACATCATTTGCCAAAAGGGCTAAATCATCAGCGTAATCTAAATCAGAAATTTTCGTATCTCCAGCCCATTTAAGGCCAAAATCTTTCCCTTGAAGTGAATTTCGCATAACATAATCAATAACCAAGCTAAAGAGAAAAGGAGACAAAATGCACCCTTGTCGAACACCAGAAGTAATGCTAAACCAATTGCTACAAGCCTTGCCAACTCTCACACACGACTCAGTGTTATTATAGAAAGCTTTCATAATGTTAACTAACTTGTCTGGTATACCATATGATTTCACAATCAACCACAAATTATGACGATCAACAGAGTCGAAAGCCTTTTTGAAATCAACAAAGCCAGCAACCAAAGGTTTCTGAAACTCTAAAGATTTCTCAAGAATCTGCCTAAGTGAAAATATCTGATCCACACAACCCCTACCACTTCTGAATCCACATTGCTCATCACGCAATTGACTGTCAACCAGATTCTTAATTCTATTAAGCACAATCATGGAAAGAACTTTACCTGGAACAGAGGGTAGGCTGATACCCCTAGAGTTATCACAAGAACTGCGATCACCTTTTTTGAAAATAGGGATAACAATAGCTCTGGTAAAATCCTTAGGAACCATGCCTTTATCATAAAAGATATTCAGAATTTCAGTCATCCAAGTGGTAACCGAAACATTCCCAGCTCTAAGCATTTCCGTAGTAATTTCATCTACCCCTGGGGATTTATGAAGTTTAAGTTTAGAAACAGCCAAAATAACTTCAGATTGTGTTATAGGGCCAACATTAAAGCCACCAATGCATCTATCATCATTGCAAACAATGGGAGTAGAACTAACTACATTGTTTAGAACATCACTGAAATGCTCAGCCCACCTAGCCATGACAGAATCCTCCCCTTCTATAACCTTACCTTGTTTATCGTTCAATCCTTGTATGCCTGTCCGTTTTCTACCACACAAAACATTAACTATCTGGTACAGCTCTCTGGTCTTGTGCTGTCTAACTGCTTCCTCGGCTTTGTCAGCCAAACCTTCAAGCAAAAGATTCTTATCAGCAGCTAACTGATCCTTTACAAATTTATTAAGGGCTCTGTAATGCTTTCTATTAGTACTAGTAGGTTATTGATTAAGGACATTCCTGCAGTTCTTTCTTTCCGAAATAAGCTCAAGTGCCTTATCACTCAGATAATTTTGCCTCTTCTGCTCCTTTTTTCCTAAAAGAGTACTGTTAGTGTCCAAAAAAGCCTGTTTAAAATGATCCCATTCTTCCTCAACTTCAGTAGTAAGCAAACCATGACTGTCATAATGACTAAGTAACCTATCATGGTAAGCTTTGGGTATAACTGGATCTTTCAGAGCTTCAGTATTAAAAGTAAATTTTTTAACCCTAGCACAACACTTTTTAAGTTTAAGTTGCAACATACTTTTAACAAGGTAATGGTCAGATCCAATTTCAGCTCCCCTATATGCCCTGGTATTCCTAACAGAACTAGTCCATTTGCTGTTAATTAATATGTAATCAATCATATTCTTATGCAGCCCATCAGGTGAAACCCATGTGTATTTCTGTATGTCGCAGTGTTGGTAATAAGTGTTAGTTATTCTGAATCCATTGAGTTTACTTACCTGTAGGAGAGGTTGCCCATTGCCATTGCAGCTACCAATACCAAAAGGGCCTATTACTCCTCCCAAAAGGTCAGAGTCAGTACCAACTTTGGCATTGAAGTCACCAAGAACAAGGGTAATATCTCCTTTCTTGACAGAATTCAAAATATCCTGAAGTTGTTCATAAAACCTATCCTTCTCATCCTCATCGGCATCCTCAGTGGGAGCATAACAGCAGATAACATTCAAATATTTAGGATGCATTATAAGAAGTCAAGAATCGGAGCAATCACTTGAAAAAGACTTTTATTACTGGTGGACATTGGATTGAGTCTAACTTATCCTATCATGTTACAGTTAGTGTAACATGGGGTGCATTAAAAGACGTCACAATAACAGTGACCGGGTTCGGATCCACAAAACATCGAAGGGGAGGGAGTGGGGGCAACAAACACCATCGAACCAGAAAAATGCAAGGGAGGGGTTGCAAAAGACAGTATTAATGTAGTGTAACACAACACCCTCCGTTTTACAGGTCTTTAAAATTTGTTAAATACGTTAGATATTTTGAGACACTCTCTTACACTTACTAGTATTCTGAAATGTTGTGCGTGCTGGTCCCTTAAGCCTCGAATAAAATGTTTATATTACCACGGAAAGTAGATAAAATCTGTAGAAACGTGTTCAAACATTACTGCATTATTGATAGATGACCAAAGGGAAAAATGACTTTTGATAATGAGAAAAAGGTAATTTGAAAATTCAATGATGTTATTTTAAAGAGAAAAAAATGCACTTCGATAAAGTCACAAATTAAAAGAAAAATTTATTTTATTCAAATGAAGCGATCATTCTGCTGACAGAGCAATCCATTCCAAAAAATTACTCGGCTGTTGCGTAAACAATTTGAATTAAATGTGTGAAATTTCAGTCGTGCAAATCTCGAAGTTTACAGAGTGAAATGGAAAGGAGAGATGTTGGTTAATAGAGTGAACAGACGTTCAGCAAAAGCGTATAATTATATTTAAATAATAATTAGGAAAATGCAGATTTTAGATGGATTATAGTAACATATTTAAGAAGTGTGTTGAAGATCTCGACATGCATCTGCAGAGCAAAAATCATTGTAGTTACCTAAACGAAGCTTTTATTGTCCTTCAAAGTACTTCCCTCCAGCCTCTGTGGAAAGTTGCAAACGTCTACGCCAATTCTGGAAAGCTTGGTGGTACTACTGTTGTGTAAATACTTCACAACTCTGTATAAACGCATTTTGTACCTTGAACCTTTGCACCATTAAAAACGTTTTCTCAGCAAATTCCTTTTAATTTTTAGAGAAAAAAAAAACAATAATCGTACGGTGCAAAATTTGGTAAATATGCTAGATGGGGCAGCTATTTGATTTTTTTCTCTTACAGACTGACAGGCTCCTGTCAGACCTCTGTGGCAAGCAGCTGCTTGAGGGGGTATTTATTTATTTTATTTAGATAGGTCATAACTTTCCGAGTTTTGGGAGCACGATGTTTTACCTCAGAGCAGCACTTTATTGCACACCATAGGTTAAATGGCCAGGTCACATGGACCCCCGAAGGCTCAGAGAAGGTTGGGGGAGGAAACCCACTGGAACAGCTGTTGGGAGTCAGATAGTAGTCTTCCGTCAAGGCCATCCAGCGTGTTCTTTAACGTGCACAGGTATAGCTCTCAGGCACACGGGCCATGGCTTAACGTCCCATCCAGCGGATGGCGCTCTTTCCAAGCCCATCGGTGTTTCCTACTGACTCTGGGCAGGACAGGGGATTTTGTAGAGATAAATCTCAACGTTGACCCATCTGGGACTCGAACATGGGAACAAGAGATTACGAGCCTGGCACGTTACCGACTGAGCCAACCCGCCCTCCAATGTTGGTGTAGTATTACCATTTAAATGCATTTTTTTAGGTAATGTATCCATGGCTATCACTCCTCGGTAATTGAAAGAAACTGTGAACATCCTTTTTCTCGAGCGAAAGTCTTGTCGGAGGATTTGTGGACCCGGTTCATCTTCAGCAGCACAAACATAGTTTCGATCTTTCTGGGAGTTGTATAGTAATTAAACCACGTCTCATCTCTGTGACAATGTCTGTTATCCATTTGGGGCCATAGGTTCAACCAATGTCAGCATCTCCTTGCAGGAGTCGACTCAAGTCCTCTTTTCTGCTCTCTGAGCTTGTGGGGTACCCATTTGGCACAGATGCTTCGGATTGCTGATGAATAATTGTTTCCACACTGCCAATCGATACACTGGCATTATCAGAATGGTGATGTGTGGGTTTTCCTTAATCAGTTTACGACACGAACATCAGCGACGGTTCTCTCGTTCATGGCCTCCTTTGTCTTCCTGCACGAGGGAGTTCTTCGAGCTCTGCCGTCCTTTTCGGAATTTGTGCATACATCTCGTAACTGTGCTATTTGAACAGGCATTATCCTCATATACTTGTGATAAATTGGCATGATTTTTTTTCTTTTCGTCCCGAACCTATATCCTTCTAAAAATGTAAAATCTTTCACCTTCTTTAGTAGGCTCCACAGTAACAATGCACAGATTTCGCAGACCGAACTTTACGCTCCGCCAGAGAAGAGAGAAATGATGATAAAGCGTTTGATTTCAATACGTAATGAAGCACTCCGTAAGCATTTATTAATTGCTTTTCTGTTTTCTAAGGAGAAAATGATTCTTTTTTTAATGACTTATAATGAACTTTTACTTTGAGAAAGCAAATCGTTAGGAAAAGGAAAAGGTTTTATGGAGTTTCGTTCAAGTGTGACTTCAAGTGTGACACTTTCGTCACTGTGTGACGTAAGTGAAAAAGATTGGTAAAATTTTTCTATAAACTTTTTAAGTCGTTTAAATTTATGAACGCTCTCTAGGTCTTTAACAGATTGTATGTTATTGATTTTTAGTGGTCTTACACTGCAGACCACTGAACTGGAATATTCTCCACCAAGTAATGAGCCAACTGTGATTAAACGAGAGTTTAATTCTTCATTAAAGTATATCAGTATTTATAGTGGTAGTTGTTTTCACTTTCATCTTACTTTTTTCTGTGGGTAAAAATTTATGAAAGAAATAAACATTTACTGTTCGTTTTACAAGTAATCGACTTAAGAATCTAATACACCAATATTTAAACAAAAAATGTTAAAATTTTTTCCCTAGTCCATTGACTGATATAAGAATTAATCTATAGGTGATGATGCGAAGGAATTTAAACTGACAATATACGTGTATTTTCACTTTTGTATGAAAAATTGCTCAGTGGATAAATGTGATATTTAAAATTTTCACTGTTTGAAATATGTAAAACATAATAATTCGAATTTGGTCATTAGAGGGCGACACATCCCTCAAGACAATCTGAAGAACGTCAATTGCAAGTTACAAGCATAAGTATGAAAGTTTCAATGATCTTTATCCCAGATATATATTATATATGACGCACAAATAATAGATGTTTAGCCCTCTGGCTGCTCATCCCGCGATTTCCACGGGCAACTCAAATGTAGCAAAATTTGCTCATACCGCGATTTTCGCGGGCAGGTGTTTTTCTTCCTTTATTGAGGAGCGCATCCCGCCTTTTCACCGTTTAACCAGTGAAATAGATTACATCAGTGTTAGACGTTTAATTTAGGTTTTGACCAACAGATGTCGTTAGTCATCCACTAAATTGCGGCATTTGAAGGTACTTGGTATTTACCGCTCTAACTTCACTATGTTTGCCGCCTTTTTCTAATCAGAAATGGCTGCTAGAAAACGTTCAGCGATTGACAGAGTATATATTCCTGATGATTTATCAGATTCTAAAAGTGATTTTAGTTTTGATAGTGATAGTGATATAGATTTTTCGGACTGCTCCTCAGATGGCGATGAATCTGATCATGATTCAATAAACTTGCAAAGCGTTAGGCAGTGGTGCAAAATTGATATGAAGAATATTCCTCCTCCTCCTCCTCCAGTTCCTTTTCGTGGAAATCCGGGAATTACTGTGAATATAGCTAACAATGCAAGTATATTGAATTATTTTGAACTTTTTTTTGATGATCAAATATTACGAAGAAACAAATAGATACGCTGAACAATATATCCATAAAGCAGTTTGTAAAGAGAGATCACGCTGGAAAAAATGGACAGAAACGAATGTTGAAGAACTAAGACTATTTTTTGCAGTTTTGTTACTCCAAGGAGTCATAAAGAAGCCAGAACTAGAGCATTATTGGTCTAAGCGTCAACTATTATCCACACCAATTTTTGAAAAAGTAATGGGAAAAAATAGGTTTTTATTGCTTATGAAGTTTCTTCATTTTACCAATAATGAGGAATTTGATAAAGACCGACACCCATGGCCGAAACTGAATAAAATTTATGAACTAATGGAACATCTTCAATGCAAATTTCGAGAAGTCTATATACCAGGGGAAAATCTTAGTTTAGATGAAAGTTTGATGCGGTTCAAAGGCAGGCTGAACTGGAAAATGTTTATTGCCAAAAAAAAAAGAACAAGATTTGGCTTGAAGTTTTTCGTTCTTTGTGAAGCAGAAAGTGGCTACATTTCAGATTTCCTCATATACACAGGTGATGGAACAGTGTATAATCCGAAATACAGCCACTATCCAGTTTCCACCAAAATTGTTTTACACTTGATGGAAAAGGTTATTGTGTCACTATTGATAATTTTTATATGTCTCCACAGCTTGCAGACATCTTAGTTACAGAAAAGACGGACACTTATGGGACAGTGAATAAAACCAGAAAAGACCCTCCTGTCAATTTTTCAAAAGAGAAAGTCCCCAAGGGTGAAATTGTTGCTTATCAAAGAGGTAAAGTTATGTCCCTGAAGTGGCAGGACAAGAAGAGTGTCTGCCTTATGAGTACTATTCATGATGCAAGCTCTTATTTGGTTACATGCAAATCTAACAAGACTGTTATGAAACCAGTTGTCGTTTGTGACTATAATAATATAATGGGTGACGTCGATTTATGCGACCAAGAAATGTCCTACTACTCAACGCTCCGAAAATAACAGGGGAAGTATTATATCAAAATTTTCAGGCAGTTTTTAGATCAATCGTTGTGGAATGCCTATGTACTTTACAAAAAGCAAAACCCAACACAAAATATAAAGCTTTTGGAATTTCGTTTGCAAATTGTTGAAGAAAGTATCCAAAAGTATTCTGATGGAGATAAAAGCAGTTGTCCTGGAAAACCGAGTTCTACTCCAAACGTTTTGAGATTGACAGCTCGTCATTTTGCAAGGCACATACCGCCTAACCCCATAAAAAGAGAGCCTCGAAGACAGTGTGCTGTTTGATGTTCAAGAAAAGATGCAAATGGAAAAAAAATTCGCAAAGAAACACGAATCTGGTGCAAACACTGTGAAGTTGGACTTTGCCTTGAACCCAGTTTCGAACTCTATCATACTAAACTACATTTCTAAGATATTTTTTTCTCAATGCATTATATTATGTAATAAATAGAAATTAACTGCAATTCAATTGAAATTTATTAAAAAAAATTTTTGTGATAACATTTGAAATTCTTTTTTCTGACAGCTTAGTTTCTCATGATAAAAATCTATATAAAAAATCTTTTCTAGAAAGAAAAAATGCATATTTCAATTCTCCAATATATATAGATTTTAAATATGCACAAAAAAAAAATACACAATTTTTGAAGCGATTTCGGTCCACAAATTGAGCAGTCAGAGGGTTAGAAATGCGACCATAGTTCCAATGGCTAGAATATCTGACGAACTTATTAGTTTAAAAACTAACGTAATCCGACACTACTTTGTTTACGACTTAAACAAAATGTCTGAATTCATGATTAAAGACGATATTGTGTTCCAAATTATATTTGTTATTTAGTTTCAATTCTTGAAAGAAAATTCAGAAATGATAATAATATAAATTTATAATTGGTGTAATATAATTGTAAAAATGTTTTAAAGGGAACTGCAAAGCTGTTTAGATTACAGAGTATTATAAAATCACATTTCATTCAACTAAATAAAAATTTCTACCCTGTTTAGAAACAGGTTCATTGGATTGCGAAGATCAATTTACAGAGTAAAGTTACTTTCATTTTATCTCGTCATGTATATAAAAAGAACGTTTTAGGAGACTGACTTAATACGGTCTGCTAATTAATCTGCTTTTTTGATAACTCATCGACACTACGTATCCGTAATCGAGCCCATAGCTCAAAAATACTACGGCTCGTAATCGAGCCGTAGCTCAGGACAGAATATCTGGAGAACTAAATTGCCGTCTGGTTGGAGCTCCGTAGCCAATGGGTGCTTGAGGTTTCTGTAGGTATGTACAGTCGCTTAAAAATATACGAACACTACGGTTGATTACACAATTCAGAAAAAATATCTGGCAACGATTTTTTTAGAAATTAGTGATCTGGCAACCTTCGTGTTACGTACACGAAGGTTTCCAGATCACTAATTTCTAAAAAAAATTGGTTATTTCTTCTGTTCGGAGTGGGAAGAAAACATGGGGGTGGGTTAATTTGTTACAGCCTCTGACGCTCCCTGCGTCACAAGATTTCATTTGACATATAAATCATCAATCTTCTCATCGCGTTCGAAAGATATGGTGGAATAATCTTTTGTCAAATCCACAAATAGACAAATCGACAAATTGTCAAAGCCAAAAGCAAGAGAAAGATAGGTAAAATCGACTTGATCCGAAAGGGATACAAACCTAAGAACTCCTAAAGGTGTGTCATGTTCTCTGACAGTTTCACAACCATAAGCCGACTGAGATTTCTTCTATTGATGGCTTTTTTATGCCACGGAGTCAGTCATTGGAAGTTGCTTAAATGCAATTGAAGATGGCGGTCGAAAAATCACTTTCCAGATATAACAGCTGAACTAGTTACAATGAGTTTCATGCTCACAGAAACATTTCCGAGTTTTTCTAATATCGAAATTAAAATTTAAAAAAAATAAACACCCCCTTAAGCAGCTGCTTGCCACAGAGGTCTGACAGGAGCCTGTCAGTTTATGTGCCAGAGTAGAAGTTCTAAACTACTTCGATTTCTTTATCATGATGCCTACCGTTTTATGTGTTGGTTCAGTTATGATCTGAAATGTGCAAATATGAAATATTACTTATAGCCACTGAGTTATTTCAAAAAGCTTTATTAGGGAATTGGCAGTTTAATTTGAGTAACCTCGTATATAAATATTAAGAGACATAGTTTAGCAAAAATATAATAAATTATTTTATTCTGAAAGCAGTCAGTGTAATAATGAAGATATTATTTCAACGAAACACTAAATTATCATTTTTTATCGTATGCTTTTAACTAGATAAAAGTATTCAAAGTAAGAGTTGAAACAACTACCACTATAAATTACATTATCTTTTAGTGTAGTATTTTGCATTCGTTTAAACACAATACATTAGGAAAGAGTGAAGGATTCAAGTTCAGTGACTTGCAGTGTAAGTCGCTAAAAATTAACATCAAAAGAATACAACCTATTTACTTTTCAACCGGTCGTCTATAATTTATATAACGTATCAGAAGGATTTAACACTTCACCCTATACGCAGTGCATAGCGGGACCGCCACTTCATTTTACGAAACGTATTTTGTGAAGGAATCTTTACTTTTGTATGAGTGTCAACATACCAAGTGAGTGTTAACTGTAGTAGTATTTCATTACAAGATGGGTCATACATAAAAAGTATTATGTTTGTAATCGAAAAACACTGCAAGGAACTAATCACAAAAGTTGAAATCGCATTTTAATATCATAGCGTAGTAGGTCGGTGGTTTGTTTAATAAGATCGTTAATAGTATTTATTTAATACTAATTTAAAACATCCTAACCTTACCCTCCCCTCAGATCGTCACGGAATTTATGGAGGAGACCCCACAGAGTACATGTACGCAAAGCGGCCCCTTCATTAAGTAATACAGTTCTATGTTATGTCAATAGTGACTCAGGTATAGAACTCAGTAATTTATTAAATAAAAGATTTATGAAATATGCGTGGTGTGGTTCATTGCAGTGAACCGCACCACCATTCGGAATGTTTGGCTCGAATTTCCCGCTGCCCCAAATGCGGTGGCAGACATCCGGTCACTTTCAAAGGGTGTCCTACCAGATCAGAGATATGAAGGTCAGAAAAATACAAATGGAAATGAATGTCACATGGACGGAAGCAGTTAAAACAAAAAGAGTGAAACTGTCTACTATATCACGTAATCCCATATTTGGCCGCAATTTTGAGGTCCTTCCCGCCACCCCCGTCGTAACCAAGTCAGAGAGTCTTCACTCCAGAAATCTAGAATCGCCATTGCAGCAGAAATTATCGTAGTTCATTCCGAAGAATTTCCTGCCTTAAACAGACTTTCAAATTACAATCGCAAGTCCAGCAGCCAGATGTTCTACTTCTAGCCACCGGTCTCATCTTCCTCAAAGTGAAAATGACCAGGAAATATTACAGCTCCTCGTGAAAAAAAGTCCAATCCCATATAAATAACATCTTGCAGGAATTCACCAAAGATCTAATGTCAGTCATTGCAACGGCGATTGCTGAAAGAGAGGTCACAGGTCAAGGCAATCAGAATAAGAGAGCCACAGCCCATTGCCAGAGGATATAGTTGTAATTATAACTTTTTCTCCATTCTACGGGATCTCATTTGCTAACCTTCCATTGCCTTCTTGTCTTAAATTATTCAGTGGAATGCTAGATCCCTTTCAAATAAAAAAATTGTGTTCCTGGACTTTCTCAAATATAAATCGGTCACTGCTTTGGCCATACAAGACATTGCCAGCTCCGAAAATATTGACCATTTTAAAGTACCAGAATATGTATAACTTTTTCACTAGAAAATATTTTTACAGTCAAGTGGTTGGTCTACTTATACACAGTCATATCAGAATAATATGACCACCTACCATAGATATAATATAATAGGTGGTCATATTATTCTGATAGGACTGCGTACATCGCACCATACCACACAGCTTAATCAAAGTACCTGAAAACGATACAATATTAGAAAGCATAGCTGTCCAATCAAGATTAAACATCTGGAATTTTCCCCCATAACTTCTATAACCCAGAAGAGGACATTCCTGAGATTATAACTGAAAAGATTATAGATGCTTCACCACCCACTCCTTGGATCATTTGCGGAGATTTCAACGCCCACAGCATCAATTGGGGAAATTCCTTTACTGACCCATGAAGCACAGTTATCGAGAATATCATTGACATATTGGATCTAACTTTACTTAACAACGGACATCATCCGTTTTTTGGACACAACTTTAATTCATCAGCTCTTGAAATGAATCTTGCTTCACCTGATCTGGATTATTTTTTATATTGGTTCATTTCGACGGATATGCTCACAAGCGACCACACGCACATCATTATTAAGGGATTCCCGTCATTCGCAAAAAAAAAGCTTCGAACATAGGAAAAATAGTTTAATTGCAAGACTTCACTCTAGATTTAAACAACATTATCAACACCGAAACTCAAATAAATGAACAATTGTTACTAAAATTCCTAAACCAAGTTACGAACAATCATGCAGCTAACTCTATTGAAATTCAAACACAACTATATTAATCATCTAGCATTATGAAGAGGACCGCTATCCGAAGAAGAGCGGAAAGAAAGGCCAGAAGAACCAGAATGGAAGAAGACATAATAAGAGCACACAAAAGACGGACTGCAGTTAATAAAAATATTTAAAATACGCGAGAAAGATTCAGTGGCAAAAAATAGCCAACGAAATAAATAAATATACCCCCACATCCACAGCATGGAAATTAATTTAAAAAACTGGAAAGCCAATAACAACAGAAACTCCATGGAAAAATATACTTGTGAAGCAAAATATTGACACTAAAACGGTGGCTAGCAAGTTTACTCAATAATTCAAAAACATAGGAGAAAATCCCGCCACTGAAGCATTTCTAGAAAACCAAGACAGGATTGAAAACTGGAAAACAAAAAAAAATGCAAACAAGAAGACATTACTGATGAAGACAGAATAAACGATAAATTTAAAATAGAAGAATTAATAAATGCCATGGGCTCCTCTAAAACTAATTCATCAGCAGGCTCAGATCAATTAACAAATAAAATGCTAAAACATCTACCGAATACAGTAGTCAATCAGTTACTTAACATCATTTACTACTACTGAATCACAGAAAAACTGCCCCAGCAATGGTGTGAAGCATTTTTCGTATCCATTCTCAAACCGAACAAAGACCAGAACAACTTTGAACGATATCGACCCATCACGATCTCCGCGACCATACAAAAATAATAGAAAAAATGGTAAAACGTTTAATAGACTGGATGCTACAAAAGAAAAATGTGCTTTGCGACAATCAAACCGGCTTGAATCTGGTCGTTCTCCATGTTAAGAGACGTCTAGATTCAGATCGTAGACTCAATCTGGACTCATCAGTAAATATTAGATTGAACATTTCCCAGAGTTCCAGTTTCCATGTTCACGACACCAGTTGAAACCATTCCTTACTGCATTGATTTGTTGCGGATAGAAATCTCGGTTAGTCTTGCATACCTCTCTTCTACAACCTTCCAACGAGATATGATTCGATGTGGGACAGTTAATTCCCTTATGGCATCTGCCACTCAGAACCAGATAATGGTCATCTGCTTGTGTTATTCTTTCATCCAACATCGTACGTGTAGTTTTTCGGAATGCATCCCTTGTTTCCATATCCCATTACGTCACCATTTAGACATCATTAACCTACCACCACCGACGTACCGTTAAACGCTCTCCACCGTAATGAATCTTTCATATGGTGTCCCTGTCGATTTTACTATCAAACATTCTTCGTGCTTGCATAATTTCCGTGGTACTACGAACTGGATTCAGCCATGGTCACCAAAATACAACAGGGATATCACTAGAATTGCTAACCGCCCTGTTTCCAACTGAAATGTTCGGTGTCCAGGTTATGACTACGACCAGACACAACTTTGTGGTTTCTCTATCTTCGGATTTAAATGATGCGCATTTTGGAAGCACGCAGGTATGGTGATACATTACATCTAGACCGGCGAGATGCATGGAAGATAAAATAAAGCTAAGTCATCTAAGAAAGATGGTCCACAAATAAGCATAAAACACTGTTTATTATCTCAATAGTTTCGACAACTTCATGCGATACAGTCTCTTCTTTTCAGTAAGAATACTAATGAAATAGAAAGGGATACAACCTGCTTGCTCCTAGGATGAAGAGTACTTGGTCCTCCTTATTAAATCCGTTGCAGTGATAACTATTCATCAAAGGCAACGAAATCATTAGACCTACTTCTTCGAAGTTAGTTAAGAAGTTGGCGTTCAAATCATAATAGCTTACCTATGTTGTGTTATTTAAACGGGTCTAAATCTGTAAATAATTGCACTATGTTTAAACTTGAGTCAAGTATTGCAATTAACAAACAGCATATATATTAAAAGTATCAGCGTAATTACAAAAAGCTACCAGACTACACGAAGTGCTTAACGAAAATACAGAACAATTGTATGAGTGTCTGCAAAGGTCTGCTAATATCCCCTAAAGGAGAAAATAAATATAAGTTGAAGAAACAGGTTTGAAGAAAGGTTTAAATATTTTGGAAATCTATTATTATTTATTTTTTATTAAATAGAGCTTTATTTTTCTTCTGCTTGTTTGTGGGTTGACAGCCCCAAGTGAATAGATTCACAGGATATGTTTATCAGCTGGTGGATAATCCTGAGCAGAAGTCATCGCAGGCACCTGAACTCTTTGCTTCTATTGGCATCGTCAAATTCTACATTGGAGGAAGTCTTCCAGTGTAGATTGCTTCAGCCTTTAGTAGTGGGGGAACGGGTCTTTGCCCCATGTCTGCGATTAGGGGACTGTTTGATATTGTCGGCATTCCCTCTCTCAATAAACATAGTTTCTTTAAACATCCCACTAACCATTTTCTCTCCATAGGTAGTTGGAATGTGAGGACTCTGCACAGAGCTTTTTCTCTTGATGTCCTCACACAAGAATTCCACCGTTATAATTTAGATATTCTCGGCTTGCAAGAGACCAGATGGACAGATAGAGGTCAGATTCTTAAAAATAATCTTAAATTTCTCTTTTCAGGGAGGGACGACAATAAGCATCACCAAGGCGTGGGTCTGCTTCTCAGCAGACACGCTAGCGATGCTCTTCTAGGATATAAGTGCATTAATGAAAGGTTTCTTACAGCAAAATTTCAGACAAGCGTTAAAGACTTCAATGTTATCTGCTGTTATGCCCCCACTGAGGATGCTGATGAGGATGAGAAGGATAGGTTTTATGAACAACTTCAGGATATTTTGAATTCTGTCAAGAAAGGAGATATTACCCTTGTTCTTGGTGACTTCAATGCCAAAGTTGGTACTGACTCTGACCTTTGGGGAGGAGTAATAGGCCCTTTTGGTATTGGTAGCTGCAACGGCAATGGGCAACGTCTCCTACAGGTAAGTAAACTCAATGGATTCAGAATAACTAACACATATTACAAACACCGCGACATACATAAGTACACATGGGTTTCACCTGATGCATAAGAATATGATTGACTACATATTAATTAACAGCAAATGGGCTAGTTCTGTTAGGAATACCAGGGCATATAGGGGAGCTGAAATTGGATCTGACCATTACCTTGTTAAAAGTGTGTTGCAACTTAAACTTAAAAAGTGTTGTGCTAGGGTTAAAAAATTTACTTTTAATACTGAAGCTCTGAAAGATCCAGTTATAGCCAAAGCTTACCATGATAGGTTACTTAGTCATTATGACAGTCATGGTTTGCTTACTACTGAAGTTGAGGAAGAATGGGATCATTTTAAACAGGCTTTTATGGACACTAACAGTACTCTTTTAGGAAAAAAGGAGCAGAAGAGCCAGAATTATCTGAGTGATAAGGCACTTGAGCTTATTTCGGAAAGAAAGAACTGCAGGAATGTCTTTAATCAATACCCTACTAGTCCTAATAGAAAGCATTACAGAGAACATAATAAACGTGTAAAAGATCAGTTAGCTGCTGATAAAAATCTTTGGCTTGATGGTTTGGCTGACAAAGCCGAGGAAGCAGTTAGACAGCACAACAGCAGAGAGCTGTACCAGATAGTTAATGTTTTGTGTGGTAGAAAACGGACAGGTATACAGGGATTGAAGGATAAACAAGGTAAGGTTATAGAAGGGGAGGATTCTGTCATGGCTAGGTGGGCTGAGCATTTCAGTGATGTTCTAAACAATGTAGTTAGTTCTACTCCCATTGTTTGCAATGATGATAGATGCATTGGTGGCTTTAATGTTGGCCCTATAACACAATCTGAAGTTATTTTGGCTGTTTCTAAACTTAAACTTCATAAATCCCCAGGGGTAGATGAAATTACTACGGAAATGCTTAGAGCTGGGAATGTTTCGGGTACAGTCGCTCAAAAAAGTATCCGAACATTATGGTTGATTGAAAAATTCAGAAAAAATATCTGGCATTGATTTTTTTAGAAATTAGTGATCTGGCAACCTTCGTGTCACGTGACACGAAGGTTGCCAGATGACTAATTTCTAAAAAAATCAATGCCAGATATTTTTTCTGAATTTTGCAATGAACCATAGTGTTCGGATACTTTTTTGAGCGACTGTACCACTTGGATGACTGAAATTCTGAATATCTTTTATGATAAAGGCATGGTTCCTAAGGATTTTACCAGAGCTATTGTTATCCCTATTTTCAAAAAAGGTGATCGCAGTTCTTGTGATAACTATAGGGGTATCAGCCTACTCTCTGTTCCAGGTAAAGTTCTTTCCATGATTGTGCTTAATAGAATTAAGAATCTGGTTGACAGTCAATTGCGTGATGAGCAATGTGGATTCAGAAGTGGTAGGGGATGTGTGGATCAGATATTTTCACTTAGGCAGATTCTTGAGAAATGTTTAGAGTTTCAGAAACCTTTGGTTGCTAGCTTTGTTGATTTCAAAAAGGCTTTCGACTCTGTTGATCGTCATAATTTGTGGTTGATTGTGAGATCATATGGTATACCAGACAAGTTAGTTAACATTATGAAGGCTCTCTAAATAACACTGAGTCGTGTGTGAGAGTTGGCAAGGCTTGTAGCAATTGGTTTAGCATTACTTCTGGTGTTCGACAAGGGTGCATTTTGTCTCCTTTTCTCTTTAGCTTGGTTATTGATTATGTTATGCGAAATTCACTTCAAGGGAAAGATTTTGGCCTTAAATGGGCTGGAGATACGAAAATTTCTGATTTAGATTATGCTGATGATTTAGCCCTTTTGGCAAATGATGTTGATGAGATGAACTCTTTCATTCGAGCTGTTGATGAGACTGGTAGTAGAGTAGGTTTGGTTATAAACAGAGAGAAAACTAAAGTGATGAAAATTGGTCAGGCAGGCTGTGATTCAGTTAATCTGAATGGTTGCAGTCTTGAGCAGGTGTCACAGTTTAATTATCTTGGGAGCTATGTAGCAGATAATGGTGATGTGCGGCATGAGATTACAGACGAATAGGGATTGCTGCCGGGACTTTTAAGAACCTATGGAGAGTGTGGAGAAATAGGCGTATACACCTAAAGACTAAAATTAGACTGTATAATAGTTTGGTTCTTTCTAGGGTTAGTTATGGTAGTGAAACTTGGACACTTTGTAAACATGATAATAAGAAAATAGATGCTTTTGATTCCAGATGCTTACGCAGTATCTTGGGCATTAGGTGGTTCAACTTTGTAACTAATGATGAGATTAGGCAAAGGAGTATGCAACCTTCTTTAAGTAGCATATTGTGCAGAGAGAGACTCCGTTGGTTTGGCCATGTTGCCCGTATGAATAATTATAGATTGGCGAATAGGGTTATGAACAGTGTGCCTAAAGGCCTCAGAAAGAAGGGGAGACCTAGGATGCGGTGGGCAGACAATGTCAAACAGGACCTTGTTAGAATTGGTGTGCAGTGGCCAGATGCAGTAGATGTAGCTCAGGATAGACTTGCTTGGAGAACTAAATTGCACGGTCTGGTTGGACCTCCGTAGCCCATGGCTCCTTGAGGATGATGATGATGATGATGATATATATATAATTTGTAAACATCCTTTAACTTCTCTGTGAGGACTCCCAGATGGAAAAAGTCTCTCCTTGTTGTTTAGAAGCTGGTCAATGGTAGTGCATTCTGGCCTGAATCTGTAGAGATGCGGGTTCGATGCAGCTATGTATCATTTGACGTATATATCGAATTAATAGGCATTTTAAAGGCTAAATCCGAGAATATTATAAGAAACTGTAGTGATGATACAATTGCACATTTCAGTATTGAGACATCCAATAGATGAAGAAGGATAACCATTCGTGTATTTCGCAAAAAATTCTCTTTTTCCGAAATCTTGGACATACCATTGAGTACATCCTTAATGTATCATTTATTACCATTACATCCCCATTATGCGATTGAACGAAATATATTTATTTTAATTTCACCCTTATATAAAACAAGTGGTAGCAATTAATATTTTTTTGCCCACTTTTATCAAGTATTTTATTGTTTGTCCCACTTTATTTTTCAGATTGGGTGTTTCTGGAAACGGTTGTGCCATCATACAAAGCCCTCTCTCGTATGGAGAAATGTCCTCTCTCGTATGAAGAATCCTCTCGTATGGAGAAGGCCATACTTCATGTGACAACGACAGTGTGTGACAGTAACAGGACCCTGTGTGGTTGACCACTCCCCAGCAGGGTAGAAAAAGAAAAAGTAGACATAGTTGTCCAGATCAGTAGGCCGTACTAATCTGGCAGCCCTCAACTTCCGTTCACTTCCACAATAGAGTATCTATTTTGAAAGGTACTAATGGCCTGCACCACGAGAAGGCAGGGTCGACTGTATTTACCTATCACATTATGAATATATTACAAGAGAAGAGTGAATTAATTTAAAATGGATTAGGATTTTATATCCTAGTAAAATTGTATTTTTATTCACAGAGTAACAAAGAGTTTGATAAACATGATCAGCTATGAAATAAAAAAAAAAGTTTGTAATTAAATGGAATTACTGAAGTAAAAGTCAACAAGCATTATCATATATTGATTGATTATCATTCTCAGCAAAAATGGAGAATCCTTTTCTACAACGTTTAAATTTTAATTATGCAAATGATTTAAAATAGCGTTAAAAGTTTTATTGAAAATTGAATTGTTTTAGTAATGCATATTATACATGCAAGAGAACCTTCTATTTAATCTGAATGGGAAACCCCACACAACCTAAAACGTTTTGTGTCACTATGACACAAAACATGTCAGTAATTGATATCTTTGCCTTGTCATAATTAGACTGCTTATCCGTCATAGAAATTTAAGTTTTTAGTAACACTTATCAAATTAAGTTAAAATAATCCCAACTATTCATAATATTTCAATCACATTTAATGCCATATACATTCTCATTCTAGGTATTAATCAAATGCCAGTTTGAACGAAATTATTTTACATTCAAAATGCAATGACTGAAAGTCTAATTACTTTACCACTGAAATATCAGTGGTATGTCAATTTTAATCTAAATCATTTAGCTCTAAAATATCATCGAATGCCAAATTTAAGTCATTTTGTCATTTACATAACAGCGAAATATGAACTATACAACCAATCATACTTACCAACTGAATATCAGCGAAATGTTAACTATAAATTAAATTATTTTCCCAATTAAATATAAGCGAAATGTGAACTTTACACCAAACCATTTTACCACTTAAATATCAGATTAATTTCAGCTATATACCAAATCAATTTATCACTAAAATCTCAGCGAATGTCATTTTTAAACTAAATAATTTTACCACTTAAATATCAGCGAAAGGTCAACTATAAACCAAATCATTTTACCACTAAAATAATCTGTGAATATCAACTGTAAATCGAATCATTTTAGCACTAAAATATCAGCTATAAAGGAATTCATTTTACCACTAAAATATCAGCGAATGTCAACTATAAACCAAATATTTTAATCATTCAGATATCACTGAGATTTCAACTGTAAAACCAAATCACTTACCTATTAAATTTTTCAAAATTCCATTCACCTTGGTTGTTTTTGAAAGTGACGATGAAATTCTGATCGACATGATTTTTACAAAATATCACTCCACACAAAAGAGTATTTTCCATAGGCGAGCGATAGTTGTTGATGCAACCAAGCAAACAATAAATCAGAGTCGAGTCGTGGTGGTTAGGCCTAACAAAGAAATATCACAAAGTGGCTCACACAAAAATTATGTACACAAACTATTTACAATCACACCTGAGGACGTCAACTGTGTCAGAACCTTATATGAACAACGCTAGAGAATAGAAATTGTATCTGTAGTCCCAACGTGAGAGGAAAAAGTGGGACAGAGAGGTGTCGCAGAGGATGTTGGTATGTGATGCTGAGATATAACAATGGCGATAGATTCAAAACGAGGCTTAACCCTGACTAAACAATGATGATGCAAACGGTCTAAATTCGGGAGAGAACCCCATATTATGTTATTTTTTAATTCTGAAAGCAGTCAGTGTACTAAAAAAGATAGTCTCATAACTTTTCGTTTAACTTTAAAGTCTATAAATTTTAAAGTTAAAAAATTTCACGAATAATTTAAACAACAACCGCTGTAAATCAAGGTAACTTTTAACCTAGTTTACATTTTTTTTTAATCGAAAAGGAGAATTTCGTAGCGAAGCAATAATTTTTTGGATAAATGATTTTAAGCTTACACCATTTACTCTGAGTGTACAAGCAGATTGTGGAACATATTTTCACGAAAACACATTCCAAACTCCTACATATGAGTTCAGTATGGTAAGTCGATAGGTTAATGCATTTTCTCTATACTTTTATAAATTTGTTTAAATTTAAATTACTACAAAGACAGGTTTTTCTTTTCCAATTTAATGCTAGTGTAGGAGATTTTGTTTTTCAAATTAATTAATAGTTTTTTATCATCGTCTCACAACTTAAAAATGTAATATTCTAAAAGATAATATTCAAGAATAATTGAAAAGATTCTAAGTATTTCTTGAAATTATTTCAGCAATGAAAATCTGGTTATGCATTAGCAGGAGAGAAAATATTTTATATCAACTGCACATTGCATCAATATAAAGAAAGAGTATTGGAAAAGCGCATTTTAGATTTAATTCATTTTATGCTGTCTACCAATAACGTCATTCCTAGTACGTCTTAAGAACTGTTTACTTTCGACTGAAGGATATTTTCGTAATGTAGATCTTAACTGGAGGTCCTCCATCAGCTGCCGGAGGAAACGTTGGACTAAGATTGGAGATGATTTTATTTTTCGGAAGGCTACAGGCAAAAATAAACTGCTGTGGAATGGAGAAATTTAAGCAGACGTTTGTTCACTTGATGTCTGATTTTGCTAGCTGGATGACCGAGAGTAGTAACACCACAGAATAAGGAAGTAACACACCACTTCGTATAATCGATATAATAATCGTAACATAGTTGGCAGAAAGTTACTCCGATACCGCGCTTTTGACCACGCCGACGACTTTTCGAAAAGGGGGCGTACTCAAAAGCGCGATATCGGAGGGACTTTCTCTTAAACGAATTATATCGAATAAACGAAGAGGTGTGTTACTACTACCGAGCACATTCTGGATTGTAAATTCTTTAAATTACAATGTTTTCATTTTATTAAATATGAAATTTCTCTGCTATTGATAATTAGTGCAATTGAATAGTATATGATTTACAGTTGGACAGGTGGGCAATTTGGGCTTTCCTTATTTTTTTTTATATATGTTGGGTTTCATTTAAAAAACGTTTTCCTGTTTTGAGCCTTAGTGATCTTGATCTGCTCTTCTCTTGAGAGTTGATTTGGTGCGATAGGCTTTCCAAGCCCATCGGCGTCCCCTGTGACTCGAACCTGTGAACTAAAGATTACAAAACTTGCGGCACTACCGACTAAGCCACCCCCGCCCCCAAAAGGAGGAGGAGGTCTCCAGTAAAATGTTTCAAACTGATGATATATAATGAGTGATTGAATTAAACTATGTTACTTTGTAGGTCTGCGGATAAACACAGTTAGTTGCACAAAGCTGAAATTTGAAGGGGATAATAATCAGGTCATGCAGAATAAAATGGTAGGTAAAAAATGAAATTCTTATAAAAACTGCCAGCGGGTTGAACGTGGCGCTGTACAGAAAAACCATGCACCTTATTTACCAATCACTTGTTAGTAAGAGAATATATCACGTGGTTACAGTATGAAAACAGAAACCGATGATGAGACCTGACCCTTTTGTAATAGAGAGCATGATCATTTTCACTTTCCCAAACTTTCCAGAAAAGTGAACAGGAAGAGCCGCGACACTGGAACTGAAGGATTGTGCATTATTCGTTAAGCTCTATTTCCAAAACTATAACAAAGACACGAATGCTATAGCCAAATATTGCTTACTGATGAGATGGAGACGCCTTTGAGGAAAATGAGTTACAAAACAGGGCTCAGAATTTTGAAGAAGCGGTTATAAATCGTAATGCCATTGCAGAGGAAGTCTACCGGTTTTTGAACACATTGTAAATGGCTAATGCTGTAGTCTTCTCTTACAGCCAGAGCCGATGTAACACTTCTGAATCTTGCGTGATCGACTGTCTTTCACAGTCTTACGAAGAGTCTCCCAGTACAAATTGGTATTTTCATGGCTTAGGACTGGATAGGATGGAGCTAGACAAGCATTGCCCATGTAACATTTTACGGAGTAAGGAGACGTACTTCCAGCTAATGTCAATACTCATCATTGTTGGGTAATGGAATCGTCACATCATATAGCGTTGATCAAATTTCACAGCATTCTCCACCTGTTACTGTGTGGTGTGTTTTCAAATCTAATATCATCTAGGAACCCTTCTTCTTCGAGGAGGTCCAAGCCATGATCTCCTAACAAGTATAACACAAATAAAGCATGTCCAGAGCACGATGCTTTATTTGGTACAGTTTCATGTTTTCTCAGTAATAATTCAGATACATAACTTAGTAACTTCTTAAATAAGCTTTACATTTAAATCATCGCTATCAAATCTATTTTAATGTCGATTTTCAATAATATTATTTTACTATTTTCACAGTTGCACAGATTGTAACATTTAACAGTTAAAATGACAGTTTAAATAATTGTTCTACAAAGTTAATAAAAAGTAGTTAAAAAGAAAGCAAAACCGTCATACTGAACTATTAGAGATCTGGCAATCTTCGTGTACGTACAGTCGCTCAAAAAAGTATCCGAACACTATGGTCGATTACAGAAATCAGAAAAAATATCTGGCAACGATTTTTGTAGAAATTAGTGATCTAACACCCTTCGTGTCACGTGACACGAAGGGTACCAGATCACTAATTTCTAAAAAAATCGTTGCAAGATATTTTTTCTGATTTCTGTAATCGACCATAGTGTTCGGATACTTTTTTGAGCGACTGTACACGAAAGTTTCCAGATCACTAATTTCTAAAAAATCGTTTTTTGAGCGACTGTACTCTGTAGGGACTCATCTGTAAATTCCGAAGCGATATGAGGGTGGAATGGATGTTATAATGTGATATCGTAAAAACATACTATTAACGTTATTATTAAACATGCCAGCGACCAAGTACACTACGACATTAAAATGCAATATTTATTTTTGCGATTATTCTTTTCAACGTTTTCCTATTTTAAAAATCATTTTTTTAAAAGTAGTATCCCTTTAATTAAATACTAGTTACAGTTAATACTCACATGGTATGTTGACATTCGTACAAAAATAAAGATTCCTACAGAAAATACGTTAGTAAAATGAAGAGGCTGTCCTGCTATGTACAGCTGGTGGGATGCAGTGTTAAATCCTTCTGATACGTTATATATATCATAAACGACATGTTCTAAAATAACAGGTCGTACACTATTATTACTATTTTTTAGCGACTTACGTAGAAACTCACTGAACTGGAATTCATTTCCGCAAATCATGGTTTCGGTGATTAAACGAATACACAAAACTACACTAAATGGTACTAAAATTTATAGTAGTAGCTGTTGTCACCCTTCTTTTATTACTTTTATCTAGCAAATAGCATAAGATAAAAATGATGATTTAAGGTTACGTTGAATTAATATCTTCATTATTACACTGACTGCTTTCAGAATGAAACAAAGATTTCTATCTTTTCTAAACCACGCATCTTAATCTTAATATACGGGGTGACCTATATTAAACTGAGAATATTTAAGTAAATTTGTAGAGAGAACTCAGTGGATATAAGCAATATTTTGAATTTGCATATTTCAAATCATTACTGAAGCAATACATAAAACACTAGGCATCATGATATACAAATGGAAGTAGTGTAATTTTCAATTTTATTGAAGATCAAAAAATGTCCTGTAAACATAAAATTCATCACAATTAGCTCAGCTGTTATATCTAGAAATGATCTTGCATGCAGCTTTTGTTTTAACATGTAACAGGAAGTTTAAAAAAACGTTCAAAGAAGACTCATTGACTTCGATGTAACGAGTAAAAATCTACAGACACTTATCAAAAACAGTTTGAACCTCCTCAGTAGAAATGAGTCCCGAGGACTGGCTGGAGTAATTGTGTCAGACTTACGATACTATAGGAGATGGGTTTTTCACCCTTGAGTGACATTACTTGTACACAATGGGCTAAATGACAAGACTACAAGGACCGAAAGGGCCCGGAGAAAGTTCGGGAAATGGAACCTACTGGTCAGCAGCAGACAGATCGTAGCCGCATATCAAGACCATCCAAGGGTTATTTAACGTCTACCAAGTCTCGGCTTAATCATCATTATCGTCTACCAAGTTTCTGCGCGCCATCTACCGTATTTATTCTTTACCAAGTCTCGGCTTAATCATTATTATCGTCTACCAAGTCTCGGCTTAATCATTATTATCGTCTACCAAGTCTCGGCTTAATCATCATTATCATCTACCAAGTTTCGACGCGCCATCTACCGTATTTATTATCTAACAAGCCTCGGCTTAATCATCATTATCGTCTACCAAATCTCGGCTTAATCATCATTATCGTCTACCAAGTTTCGGCGCGCCATCTACCGTATTCATTATCTACCAAGCCTCGGCTTCATCATCATTATCGTCTACCAAGTTTCGGCTTAATCATCATTATCGTCTACCAAGTTTCGACTTAATCATCATTATCGTCTACCAAGTTTCGGCGCCCCATCTACCGTATTTATTATCTACCAAGCCACGAAATTACAATAACGAATCTACAATAACGAAAATTAATCATTATTATCGTCTACCAAGCCTCGTCTTAATCATCATTATCGTCTACCAAGTTTCGACGCGCCATCTACCGTATTTATTATCTACCAAGCCTCGGCTTAATCATCATTATCGTCTACCAAGTCTAGGCTTAATCATCATTATCGTCTACCAAGTTTCGGCGCGCCATTATTTATTATCTACCAAGCCTCGGCTTAATCATTATTATCGTCTACCAAATCTAGGCTTAATCATCATTATCGTCTAAGAAGTTTCGGCTCACCATTTACCGTATTTATTATCTACCAAGCCTCGGTTTAATCATCATTATCGTTAACAAGTCTAGGCTTAATCATCATCATCGTCTACCAAGTTTCGGCGCGCCATCTACCGTATTTATTATCTACCAAGTCTCGGCTTAATCATCATTATCGTCTACCAAGTTTCAGCGCGCCATTTACCGTATTTATTATCTACCAAGCCTCGGCTTAATCATTATTATCGTCTACCAAATCTAGGCTTAATCATCATTATCGTCTAAGAAGTTTGGGCTCGCCATTTACCGTATTTATTATCTACCAAGCCTCGGTTTAATCATCATTATCGTTAACAAGTCTAGGCTTAATCATCATCATCGTCTACCAAGTTTCGGCGCGCCATCTACCGTATTTATTATCTACCAAGTCTCGGCTTAATCATCATTATCGTCTACCAAGTTTCGGCGCGCCATCTACCGTATTTATTATCTACCAAGCCTCGGCTTAATCATTATTATCGTCTACCAAGCCTCGGCTTAATCATCATTATCATCTACCAAGTTTCGGCGCGCCATCTACGGAATTTATTATCTACCATGCCTCGGCTTAATCATTATTATCGTCTACCAAGTTTCGGCCCGCCTTCTACCGTATTTATTGTCTACCAAGCCTCGGCTTTCATCTCACGGACGACACATTTCCAATCCCATAGGTGTTCTCTCCTCACCGAGGAAATGGTTAAAATTTGCCGTGATATATGAATGTTGGAACAGCTGAGACTCGAACCTGGGAACTACAGATTTCGATTCATGCGCGTTACCGAGTGAACTAATCCTTTCTTCCGATACTGTATGAGAGAAAAGGTAGAGGCCACACGAAAGCGATGCGACTTCAACTCTACATGAAATCACGACTGCTTTCAAAATAAGACTCATATATTCGGTCACTCCACAGGGAACTCCGCTATTTGCAATTCGGCAGTCGGTGTCCTATTCGGAGACTTATAGTGTTGGCTAAAAATCGGCTAGGTTTCAATGTTGTCGGAAGAGGCATGAGTGAATTATTAGAGAACTTTGGGAAAAAGGGTCATCTAGTCAGAGGAAATATAAAATTTAATATTTTCTACAGATGGCAGAGCTAGGGTGTGGTGTTGACCACGTGACCTTAAGGGTGACCACCTTAAGGGGTATTTATTTATATTATTGTAGTTTAATAAAGGAAAAAAAATCATTTAAAATGTTTTAGTTCTGCATATAGATATAGCATAATTTTGACAGATTTCCGAATATGTAGAAATATTTTTATAAAGCTCGCTTATGCTACAAGTACAAGTTGTAAAAGCATAAATCAGAGCCCAAATTAAAAATATTGCCATATCGTTTCAGGAATGTTAAGCATTTTTACTTTTTAAGTAAAAATTTAATATCTGGCACTGAATGTATGAAAGAACAGTTATTGCTTTCATTTTTATTATTTTGAGTAATTCTGATTAACTTAACAATCAATAAATATTAGTATAAAATACTGTAAACAGAAAGCACTTCCATGATTTTTAAGTAAAAAAATCCTAAAATTTTCAAGTAACAAATTGTATTTTTGCATAGTTGCTCCGTCCTCATGTGTGTGCTGACGAAGCTAGATCATCAGTCAGCTAGCCTAACTGACGCACTCGCAGAGCACAGACATGGCGCCCATGAACACCGTTTGCCAACCTCTCCCTATATAGGACCACTAAAAACAGCAGATCGCCAGCGCCACAACGGATGAAAACGTAATTAGCGCTGCTGTCGCTTCACGTCGTGAAATCGGCAGGCATTCCATTACGTAGGCACCGGTCCACTTCCAGAAGCTTTGGTTGATCAGTGCAAGTCATGTCGCTAAAACCTTCGTATGAGCGAATGCGTTCTCGTCATAATTGAAAATCGTCTTATGAGCGGATCGCCATAAAGTGAAACGTCGTAAAGCTGGGTACTACTGTAAGAAGTTGAAATCAACACAAATACTGAAAGGATTTATTTGGGCAGCAGACATTAATGTGTGCTCAATAACTGTAAGAGAAAAATTCCTTGAAATTGGATTGAGATATTTCTTACAGTTAATGTTTCGGTGCAAATGAAAGTTTTAGTGATGGAAATAAGCTTTTCTTTACTGTATATCAGTGTCCACATTACGAAAACGATCTCATAAGGCAATCAGCACTTAGTCTGTTACTGTTATTGTGAACATTCAACGAAAGTCATTGAATGGTGTTCCATGTTCTGTCAGGATGTTGGAAAGCTACATATTGTAAAAGGAATAGCGAAAGCTAAGGACTACATCAAAATACTGGAAACAAAATTATTACCAAGGGTCTTTTATTTTATTTTGGGATGAACGTAGTTCTTAATAATGTTTTAATTAACTGGACGAAATGCACTTTGTCACTGTGAAAATGTTCTTCAGAAGAGGTTAGCAGATAGCAAGATTGAAAAAATGGAATCGACTGGACAGTCTCCACAATTTAAGACTATACAGAGCTTGTATTGCAGAACAGGTAAGGAAATTTCAGAGCAGAGACGTCCAAATACGCGAGTTAATAAAGGCTTTCCTCTTACTTCTTAATCATATTTTATTACAGACGAACTTAAATTAGTGCATTCCATGCCAAAATCACATAAAACATTTATTTAAACACAGTGCTAACCTATGAAATATTGAATTTAAAATGTTAGTATTCTGAAAAATGTGTTTAACAACTGTTATATAATGTTTAAAACAGGGATCATCATAAATATTTCAAAAGATTCTTTCAATTCACATCTATGCTATATCATATTGTAACATATACTTAATTGCGTTTGGGCAATTATACTTCAACAATTATTTTCGATACGAAAAAACTAAAAAAATACATAATTTAAATGAAAAATAATTTATATAAATAATTTTCTAATTAATAATTTATATAATATTTAAATAACAAGTCCTAACGATCTAAGATCGAAATCACGACTCTGTTCTTTAAATGTGGAAAATACAAAAATACATGAGAGAGATTTAGAATTTAGTTGATGGAATGTGATGATCAAAATATTTATTTTCATTTCTTCCCCTTAACTTCAAAGGGATGGGAAAGTAAAAGATTTTCGTTTTAAGAGATATATGAGAGAATGATTTCTATTTCGTGTTTTGTTTGTACCAGTACATTATTGCGATTTTTTTTTATAAATCATCCATTAGTTAGTATTTCCAGTATCAGATGGGAAAAATTAGAAACCGAAAAAACTTCATTTCTTTGAAAACAAGCAACTTATTATCACCAGAGATGATTAGCTATTCTTTCAATTGTTCGTTACAGCTTGTTAGAAGGCTTTCTTCTTTTATCCGAATTTGTATTTCTAACTTTAACTCAGTTGATCGAAATTTCATACTACACAGCAACAGAAAAATATTTGAAAAAGAAAATGACAAACTCTTCAATTTAAATCCACTCTTCTTTTGTAGCAAATTATGATACATAAAATATTCTCTTACGTGTGGACTCAAAATCGATTACTAGATAACCACATTTCTTTAACGTTTATCAAAATTTTCTGTCAAAACGATTTGGATTCATCATACCTAGTATCATCCTAACTCCCAAGTTCTCCTCATTTATAATCAATTAACCAACAAATGTAATAGATTTGACCCTTATTTCAAATATATATATGTTTTATTAAAAAATCATATCCAACCAATGCTCTTTGATTTTAATTGCACAAAAGCGCAGTCATTTGACTTATTATCGTGCTCTTTGAAAATTCGATTATTATGGTTTTTAACGGCTAAACTGCTGAAATTAAACTTAACGTGACCGGATGCATTATAATTGCTTTGGAGACTAAGAAGCAATATCGATGATACAATTGTATAATCAGTATCACGACATGCAAAAATGCATCAGCATATCATTTGCATTTCGCAGTAAAATATATTTTTCTCAAATATTTTACATATCGTTGAGATACATCCGTGATATACCTGTACCAGTTCATACCATCCTTGTGATTGAACGAATGATATTTAATTGTATTAAACTATTTTATTAATATAGTGGTGGTTACTGTAAATTTTCCATTAATTTCTACGTATTTTCCAAGTGCTTTAACCACGTCCTTTGTTGCGTTTCTCAATTTATGTCAGTGTTAAAGCGACTGGTCCAGTATATATTAACAGCATTTTGACCCATCACAACAAGTTGTGTATTCACACTCTAGAACATTTACCACCCCTTCTTTTTCCCCTCTGAAAAAAGTAGGAAATAGCATAAACGATTGTTTTCTATATCCATGGGATTCTCATCAGTAGTGAATGAAAAGTGCTTTGGACACTACTCTAAGATATAGGGGAGATTTCTCTAACATATGAGGAGTTAGCAAAGATATTCACTTGGAATTGCCTTGCATCAACTTAAATATAGTGCAGGATATTACGAGGCAAGTTTTAAAATTTGCCGTAATAACTAATTGTAAACAATTATGCCATGTATATATCTGTAATAAGATGGATCCAACTTCAATTGTCGAAAATGTGTATGCATGTCATTACTATATCGCGATTTTTCATTTTATAAGAGGCTGAATTTCTTTTTAATTAACTGGTAATTGTTGGACAAATTCCTTCGAATATTTCGGTAATGCATAGATATACTGTATATATATATATTAAGATTATGTTATTATTAATATTTATTCCATGCAGGTCGATTAGAATAAAGTCATTGTACAGGTATTTTAGGTATTAAGTGTTCAAGTGGCTTGTTGCTCCAAATATTAAAACGATCATTTTAATTTTGTTATGGAAAATATTTTTTTCCACATTCATGCATTAGGATTCAAACGTGTCAAAAGCTATAATATTTGCTCAGTAATTGCAGCACAGGTAAAATATGCAGTAAAATGATTTAAATAAACTTTTAACTATTAAAATTCGCATTTAAATATTATAACTAAAGACAAACTTGTAATATGCCTTAATGACGTACAGATATTTTGAAGAAGATTTTATTATAATTGTAGTAAAGAGTTGTTTTTCAGAGAGGTAAAGGTCGATAAAGAAAAACTTACCCATCATTATTTATGAATTTAAGAAAACTGTTGTAACGAATTCTTTTTATGGTAGAATACTATTAATTCGATGCCTAGTCTACGGACCTGTGTGCTGTTTAGGAGTTGTAGGCGGATGGATATTTGCAGCTTGCGAACTGATACAGTTGCTTGAGTTGTAATGTGTCTAAAGGAATTCTGTAAATTTGTGTTCTTTCTTTGTAACGACAAGAGCATTAATTTGTTAAAATTGTTTGTTCCAATAAATCGTTAATAAGGTTAAAGTCACTGATCATTTAGTTTCAGTAGATTTCTTAACCGGGGTAAGTGTCTTGTTAAAGAATTTCCATCGTTTGAAGTAGTTCTCTGTGACTGAATTATTCTGTAATGAAGTTGTCTCAAGACAGCTCCGTTCAGTACTAAACGTGAAATACCGAGAATAATTCAATATTTAGGTTTTATTAACGATTTCCTGGAATAAACTATAGCAATGAATAAATGTTCTTCAAGTCATTACAGACGACCAATTTAAATTTACATTGATCATCAGTAACGACTATCCTGAGCAGTATTACTAACTCAACCAACACTATGTATATCGCCGTCTCTTTGCACAGTTGTATCGCGTTCGCTTGCAGTGACATTGCTTCTGCCGATGTCCGAGTCAGAATCCTAGGATGGCACAGTCGTTTGTTCAATCATTTACGTTGCGATTGTCTCTCATTAACAGTTCAGTTCCAGATAAGTACAGTCGCTCTGAAAAGTATCCGAACGCTATGGTTGATTACATAATTCAGAAAAAATATCTGGCAACGATTTGTTTTTGGAAATTAGTGATCTGGCAACCTTGGTGTACGTACACGAAGGTTGCCAGATCACTAATTTCTAAAAGATCTTTACCAGATATTTTTTCTGAATTCTGTAATCAACCATAGCGTTTGGATATTTATTTGAGCGACTGTACCTTGAATTTCTAAGTTGCACACATTGCTTTCCTGTTCCAAATCGTTTACCCTTTCTGATAAATTTTTGATCGTATTTTCCAATTTTCTGATTCTTAGCTAATAAGTTCTTATATTCATGTCTGCAGAGAACCAAGTGCTGAGTCACATTTTCAACCTTATCTCGCAATTCATCATATTTTTATGATAAAAAATCTAATGATTTTGTAAGTTTCACTATGTTGTTCTTCAGGTCACCCATGCATTCATTCAGTGCTTGTTTAACTGAATGTTATATTAAAGATTTTACACATGCCATTTGTTCGGAGCTGAAGCCTTGATCTTTCTCCGGGGTAGTCAGGGAGAGTTAAAGCACCTGACGCAGCATATTCAATATCGTACGACCTGGCAAGGTAAGCATCAGAAATCATGCATTTCATACACTTCTTTATATCTGCATTCCGCAGAAAATTTGTGGTGGTTATCTTCTGTATTATTTGCACAATAGTAATGAAATTGGCTCGATGTAATCCTTTACATCTGATGGAATCTGATCGTTTGTCAGTAGGCTCTAGAATTTCATTCCCACAGATAGCACACAAGTCTTCCATTGCTGAGGAATATAGAGTTGACTACAGCGTGGGTGTCCTTGAAGCAGTGCTTTTACTGCATTTCTTATGCGCATGCGCGTGAAAGGTCAGTACGAGACAAGAGGCACGCCGAGCTCCACAACGTTAGGCTTAACTAAATGACCATTTCAAAGTTGCAAAGATATAATGAGGTAGTTCTCGAAATGGGCAAGAAATATATCTAAGGAATTAAGGAAATCTTGGAAGCATTAAACATAAAGGTTTAAACTCACAGAACGACGAATGATCATGCTATTAAGTGATATAAGAGTCATCAGAACCACATCCTTCTCCAATTACAGTTCCCACTCCGTTGCGAATTTCTCAGAAATCGTAGCCAATTTTGCATTTTCATTATCATATTCGTGTTCAGCACCTGGGAATCTTTAAGAAATGGCTACTTTTATCTCAGAGGCATCACTTTTATGAAAATTTGTTGCGCAGTGTTATTTGCTAATGTAGTAACAAGAAACTAATGATCAAACCTTTCCATGGCTTCGATAAATATCACTTTTTGGATCAATGATTATATCGCATTTTTTATTTTGATTCACTCCACTTGCCAGTTTGTAAAGTTACGCAGTAGACGTTTAGGACATTCTGTTTTACATTAGATTAATTGTCTGGTTATTAATATTAAATAATTTTAGTTTTCTAATTGAGTTAAACTAGAGCTTATCATAAGAAAAGTTTGGAGATTTGTAGAATTAATACTAAAGTAATATGGCATCAGCCAAACAAAGACGTAACAAACAGATACCTTTATTATTTGAAATGCGCAATAATTAAATGAATATGAAAAGTGAAACAGGAAAAGAAACTTAATTTCAAATATTTCGATCTAAGATTTCGCATTAAATAATTTCCTTTTGCTCTTTAAAGTCTAGAGGTTGAACAAGAGGAGAGACCTGGGATGTCAGAGAGATTTTCGGAAGAATTGACTTTTCACAAAATATCAGAGGTGGGCGATAAACTGAGTCAGAAGGGTAAGTCTGTCAAATTTCTGGCGAAACTTTCGATAGCAGAGAATTTTATTCTCTTTATTCAAGTTACGAAATATTGCATGCTTATAAAATTAGGCAAAATAAGAGTCAATATGATAGCTCTTTTCATTTGCTTTCTTGACATAATTATGCTTCATACTATTTTTTAATGGTAGGAGGTGCTCCCCTATACAAAGAATGGGTTGGGTTATTTTACGTCTGAGCAGCACTTTTTTAAATAAAATGGGCTAAATGGCCAGGTCACTTGGACCCCAAAGGTTCAGAGAAGGTTGGGGGAGGGGACCCACTGGAATAACTGTTGGGAGACAGATGGTAGCCTCGCGTCAAGGCCATCCAATATGTTCTTTAACGTGCACAGAGAATGGCTCTCTCACACAAAAGCCACGGCTTAACGTCCCATCCGACGGACAGCGGCCTTTTCAAGTCCATCAGTGTCCTCTACTGACCGCGGGCAGGGCAGGGAGTTTTGAAGAGATAAAACTCAACGCTGACCCAGCTGTGACACGAACCTAGGAACTGCAGATTACGAACATGGCGCGCTACCGACTGAGCCATCCTAGCCCCAATATATTCTGGCTTCTAGCGAGTGGTATGCAGAGAAGAGGGCGCCACCATCGCATACCAGTTTCGTTCAGGCATTGATGAATGGTAGTGACAGATATCGACTGCTCCATCAGTCGTTGTGTTACTGGATATCTGTCGAATCAGCCGATCATCTCTATCCCTAGTCATTCAAGGATTACCTGATCCTGAACGATAACGTAAAAACTACTTCCTCTATCCTTTTCTGCCAATAGTAGTGAACAGTTCGCACATCACCTCCCAAATGAACTGCAGTTCGTCGTGTAGACCATCCTGCTTTACATAGATGCAGGATAAACCTCTTACAAAATCGCTGAGTTGATTAAACTCTGCCATTAGCCGTGATGGTTACCATATTTACAGTCGCTCAAAAAATATCCATACACTGTGGTTGATTACAGAATTCAGAAAAAATATCTGGCAACGATTTTTTAAGAAATAATCTCAAAGCTGACGACGCATCAGGGACTCGAACCTGGGAACTACAGATTAAGAGCCTGCCACGCTACCGACTGAGCCACCCCCTTAATTGTTAATCTTCTATCGATCGTAACAAGTTATGTATGAAAATAATCAGATGTGGCACCAGGTGAGTGAATGACATTTTCTTTAATGATTATCACTCATTTGATCGGATGGGGGGATGTGTCCGTAACGCGCCAGGCTCGTAATCTGCAGTTCCCAAATTCAAGCAATACAACCTTGATACACCAGCCTGGACTGACGTCAACAAAAGGAGAGTTATTAATTATGCATAAAACTGCAGGTGATTGGAATTCTATGTTCTTCCTCGGATTTCTTATCTAGCCTACTACGAGTGATGGAAATTGTTAAAAATTACATCAATTGCAGTTATGTGTGAAAACTTAAAGGTACGTATTAAAACGAGTTAAAAAAAATATTTTTTTCATTACGATTTTATTAAAATATTTGAGAATATTATAAAAATAATTGCAAAATTTTTAAAAATAAATAGCTACTAGCCGCCCAACCAACGAGTGTCTAAGTGAGAAGAGAGCCAGTTTCCATAAGCATAATATAAATTTTTCGATTGCAGCGCCCTCTAAATATGGGAATTTCGTGTATTACAGTGAAACCACCTACCCAGGGAGAGGAGCGAGTTCCCCTTCGTTTTTTTTGCCGACCAATGTTTTCATTGCTTACACCACGTGACTAATTTTACATACACTTTTCGTTTGGAGAAAAATTAAAAAGTATTAATTAAAATCATTTTGCTTAATAAAATTCTATTTTGTAAAACAGGTAGCAGTTGTGCTCAGCAAGGAAATTTTAATATTTTTAACACTCTGCAATATTTAGCATATTATAATTAATTGAGATATATGTATCTCTGTACTATAACGTGTTTTACACAGTTATATTTTATACAATTATAAATATTTTCAAACAAAAGAAAAATACATTTCGGGTTTCTTACTTGTATAAACTCTCAACAGATGGCAGCAGGCACTTTTCCTATCAACCATAAAAAAAGAACTGCACTATTAGAACAAAATGCAGACACCTATATACACCGATATGCTCCAGTGAACAAAACTGCAACATACATTGACTTACATGTTCGCAAGATGATTAAATGTATTAATTTACATATTTATTACATTATTATTACATATTTATTTAAAAATTGGGCAAAAGTACTAAAAAAAACATACATCGATTCTTCAGGGTATCGTAAAATGTACTCCTAAAAGGGATAGAAGGCTCATTGAATAATTTTAGGATCAGCTACCACTGTACACCAATAGCCATGTGTGTTAGACAGTTTGAAACACCAATTAAATAACATTAAATATTTCAAGAGTAAGGCAGACAACAGCTAAAGCGGGCTAAATTGATTGCACTGCGCGTGCGCAGATAGCCCCTTACAGTTGATTTTGTGCCTGCAGGGCAATTTGCCACATTCAGTTTCGAAAAAATTCCGCAGTGCGACGCCACGTACGCTTATGTGAAATTGGTCTTCTCTTTAAACCTTCTTTTGCTCAACTCTCATCCCTGCCCTCGGTCAATAGGGGAAAAAAATGGACTATGAAAAGGCGTCGTCCGTCAGATGGGACGTTAAATCATGGTTCTTGTGCTGGAGAGCCATATCTTGTGCACGTTAAAATAAATAAGTGTCCATTAGAATACAAATATTTTAACAGTAATGACTTTTTGAATGATATTGTGTATTAGGTTGTAGAAAAAATGTGTCGTTACCGATGGGGAATTTAATTTCTAAGAAAATGTTTACCAGAATCAAGTTCTATTGCCCTGTGATCTGTTATTATTTCCCTAGATCCGTTCCATTAGGGTTGCTGTAAGAATAAAGTTCACCAATGATTATAAATACTTGAAACGGAAATTTTCAATAAATCTAAATGTTCAGACACGAGATAAGACACATATTAATGCATGTAATCAAAGGAGCATAATTCGGAATGTCTTGTATATCAATGTGTTTTTTCCTTCCGTTTTATTTATAGTGCAAATAAAGTATGAATGATATTGTTCAATTTAATTACCTAATTAATCCACGAAATATCTTGGTAGCTAAAATGTATCCAGCGGATACTTTATATACAAAATTTATACTAAATGGGAAATTGTCGGTTGTATCTAATGTACGGATATTTTTACAATATTGATATCCTAAGACCCTGGGCTTATTTATTGAGAAATCGAAATTAAAAAGAAAGCAAAAGTTATTTTCGAGAATGTCACTCTTTTAAATCCACATATAATAGTAATGGTCACCTTTCTAAACAAAGAAGCTTATGGTTTCCATGGTTACGTGTTTTTTTTCGGTATTGGGATATCATTTGTCTGTCTGAAAACAAATTGATTCTAAATTAATGACTTTTTTTTACTCTCATTAGACTAAAATCCCGTAAGTAGATAAATAAAAATTCATTACCACCCATGGTCGAATCCAAGGGGTGCAAGAGGGGCCATCCATCCACCATTTGAGAATGCTGTTCAGGTAATTGATAAAAAAATCATTAATTTTATTAATTTTTCTTGCAATTTCCAAGAAAAGTTTTAAAGATCTCGGTCAGGATGGTTCTTATTTATTTGAGAGATCTGTTAGACGAATGTCTATAGTGGATCATAATAACACAATCGTTAACATACTCAATGAAACCATCAACTCGGTATCTCTCGATTGAATATCACGTTTAATTAACAACACTTCACATTACCTACATATATATTTGACAAGGGTGCAGCCTTAATCCACTGCCCCACCGAGAATATCCAGTCACACTGGATGTCCCAGAGTGTTGACCCGACTTCATTAAAAAGTCCTTCAAATGTGAAGTCAATGTATGTTGCAGTTTTGTCCCTCCAGAGAACAAAACTACAACATATATTGACTTACATGTTCGCAAGATGATTAAATGTATTAATTTACATATTTATTACATTATTTATTACATATTTATTTTAAAAATTGTGCAAAAATACTGAAATAAAACATACATCGATTCTTCAGGGTATCGTAAAATGTACTCCTAAAAGGGATAAAAGGCTCATTGAATAACTTTAGGATCAGCTACCACTGTTATTATTTACCCAAATGGGAAAAATCCAGGGGCTGAGGATTCTCAGGCGATAGAACGCCAGGCTCGTAATCTGCAGTTCCCAGGTTCGAGTCCCACCCTACCAACAGTGAGTAGGGGACACCGGTGGGCTTGGAAAGGCCACTGTTCGTCAGATGGGTTATTAAGATGTGACACTGTGTGCCGGAGAGTCATACCGGTGCCTACGTAATGGAATGCCTGCCGATTTCCGCGAATATCCGTGTTAGCAAGGGCGCATGGGAAGCTTCAGAACTTGCCACATGGGGGCAGCACCGTTCCGCGGTAAGCTAACCTACGCTAACGTTAAGTATATAGCGATCTGGGCGACCAATATTTATTCAACGCTAATTATTTGGAGGAAAATTCACCAAAAAATTAATAAATAAAAAATTTTAAATCACTTTACCTTTAGTTAAGGTCAATCCATGACTTATTTTCATAATATATATGCAGAATTCTTTAACTGAATAATTTTACAACATAATGCACCATTTTACCATAGGCACTGGAACTTTAGCAATAGACACAAATGAAGTTGATGCTGCAGCAAAGAATTTACTCTTTATAATAACTCTTTTTTTTCAGTGTTGCTAAATTTCAGTTCTTAATTACTTTTGATCTTCAAAACTTACATTAAAGAATATTTATACATGTATTTGTGCAATTTAAGGATTCTGTTGATTACTTAAACTTTCTATCAGAAATATAACAGGAATTGGCAACTGAAATATTTCTAATTTAAGCATTTTTCTTGAGAGGGGTTTAGAATTCAGCTTGCGTTGTGCAACTTCTTCAGTACACTTACTACCATAATTCGTTAAATATGATTTTAAAAATTTCTGCATTATTAATTTACAAAGGTTTTTTATGTGGCTCTCATCATTGAAAGAACAATGAAATAATTTATTTTTGCTTAATCTTGGTAGAAATGTTAACGTTAACAGAGTTAACACTTTTTCTCTTTGAACTCAAAGTGGGCAGAAATTTTTTTACAGCTTTTTCCATAACAGCTAAAACACTGACAATTGCGATTTTTTTTTTTATAAATCATCCATTAGTTCGTATTTCAGGTATCAGATTGGGAAAAACTGGAAACAGAAAAACTTCATTTTCTTTGAAAACAAGCAACTTATTATCACCAGAGATGATTAGCTGTTCTTTCAATTGTTCGTTACATCTTGTTAGAAGGCTTTCTTGTTTTATTCGAATTTGTATTTCTAACTTTAACTCAGTTAATCGAAATCTCATCCTATATAGCAACAGAAAAATATTGAAAAAGGAAATGACAAACTCTTCAATTTAAATCCACTCCTCTTTTGTAGCAAATTATCATACATATAATATAAAACCACTCTTCTTTTGTAGCAAATTATGATACGTAAAATATTCTTTACGTATGGACTCAAAATCGATTACTAGTTAATCACATTTCCTTAACCTTTATCAAAATTTTCTGTCCAAAACGATTTGGATTCATCATACCTAGTATCATTCTAACTCCCAAGTTCTCCTCATTTATAATCAGTTAACCAAGAAATGTAATAGATTTGACACTTATTTCAAATATATACTTTTTTTTCGAAAAATCATATCCAAACAATGCTCTTTGATTTTAATTGCGCAAAAGCGCTGTCATTTGTCTTATTATCGTGCTCTTTGAAAATTCGATTATTATGGTTTTTAACGGCTAAACTGTTGAAATTAAACTTAATTTGACCGGATGCATGAAAATTGCTTTGTAATAAAATGGATACTAAGAAATTAATAAATTAAATGGATACTAAGAAGCAATATCGATGATACAATTGTATATTCAGTATCAAGACATGCAAGGAATGCACGAGGATATCATTTGCCTCTCGCAGTAAAATATAATTTTCTTAAATATTGGACATATCGTCGAGATACATCCGTAATATACTTGTCATCATATAAAGAAGACTGGTGATTGAACGAATGATATTTAATTGTATTAAAGTATTTTATTAATATAGTGGTAGATACTGCCAATTTTCTATTAATTTCTACCTATTTTCCAGTTGCTTTTCCCACGTCATTGTTGCGTTTCTCAATTTATGTGGGTATTAAAGCGACTGTTCCAGTATATAATTACAACATTTTGACCCATCACAACAAGTTGTGTATTCACACTCTAGAACATTTACCACCCCTTCTTTTTCCCCTCCCAAAAAGTGGGGAATAGCATAAACGATTGTTTTTTATATCCATGGGATTCTCACCAGTAGTGAATGAAAAGTGCTTTGGACACTACTCTAAGATATACGGGAGACGTCTCTAATTTATGAGGAGTTAGCAAAGATATTCACTTGGAATTGCCTTGCATCAACTTAAATATAGTGCAGGATATTATGAGGCAAGTTTTAAAATGTGCCCAAAAATAATATCATCATCATCATCCTCAAGGATCCATGGTCTACGGAGGTCCAACCAGACCGTGCAGTTTAATTCTCCAAGCATATCTGTCCTGAGCTACATCTACTGCACCTGGCCACTGCACACCAATTCTAACAAGGTCCTATTTGACATTGTCTGCCCACCGCATCCTTGGTCTCCCCCTCCTTCTGAGGCCTCTAGGCACACTGTTCATAACCCTATTCGCCAATCTATAATTATCCATACGGGCAACATGGCCAAACCAGCGGAGTCTCTCTCTACACAATATGCTGCTTAAAGGAGGTTGCAGACTCCTTTGCCTAACCTCATCATTAGTTACAAAGTTAAACCACCTAATACCCAAGATACTGCGTAAGCATCTAGAATCAAAAGCATCTAGTTTCATGTTATCTTGTTTACATTGCGTCCAAGTTTCACTACCATAACTAACCCTAGAAAGAGCCAAACTATTATACAGTCTAATTTTAGTCTTTAGGTGTATACGCCTCTTTCTCCACAATCTCCATAAATTCTTAAAAGTCCCGGCAGCAATACCTATTCGTCTGTTAATCTCATGCCGCATATCACCAGTATCAGTTACATAGCTCCCAAGGTAATTAAACTGTGACACCTGCTCAAGACTGCAACCATTCAGATGAACTGAATCACAGCCTGCCTGACCAATTTTCATCACTTTAGTTTTCTCTCTGTTTATAACGAAACCTACTCTACTACCAGTCTCATCAACAGCTCGAATGAAAGAGTTCATCTCATCAACATCATTTGCCAAAAGGGCTAAATCATCAGCATAATCTAAATCAGAAGTTTTCGTATCTCCAGCCCAATTAAGGCCAAAATCTTTCCCTTGAAGTGAATTTCGCATAACATAATCAACAACCAAACTAAAGAGAAAAGGAGACAAGATACACCCTTGTCGAACACCAGACATAAAGCTAAACCAATTGCTCAAGACTTACCAACTCTCACACATGACTCAGTGTTATTATAGAGAGCTTTCATTATGTTAACTACCTTGTCTGGTATACCATATGATCTCACAATCAACCACAAATTATGACGATCAACAGAGTCGAAAGCCTTTTTGAAATCAACAAAGCTAGCAATCAAAGGTTTCTGAAACTCTAAACATTTCTCAAGAATTTGCCTAAGTGAAAATATCTGATCCACACATCCCCTACCACTTCTGAATCCACATTGCTCATCACGCAATTGCCTGTCAACCATATCCTTAATTATCTGAAGCACAATCATGGAAAGAACTTTACCTGGAACAGAGAGTAGAGCTGATACTGGAACAGAGAGTAGGCTGATACCCCTATAGTTATCACAAGAACTGCGATCACCTTTTTTGAAAATAGGGATAATAATAGCTCTGGTAAAATCTTTTGTAACCATGCCTTTATCATAAAAGTTATTCAAAATTTCAGTCATCCAAGTGGTAACAGAAACATTCCCAGCTCCGAGCATTTCTGTAGTAATTTCATCTACACCTGGGGATTTATGAAGTTTAAGTTTAGAGATAGCCAAAATAACTTCAGATTGTGTTATAGGGCCAATATTAAAGCTGCCAATGCATCTCTCATCATTACAAACAATTTGAGTAGAACTAACCACATGGTTTAGAACATCACTGAAATGCTCAGCCCACCTAGTAATGACAGAATCCTCCCCTTCTATAACCTTGCATTTTTTATTCTTCAATTCTTGTATACCTGTCCGTTTTCTACCACACAAAACATTAACTATCTGGTACAGCTCTCTGCTGTTGTGCTGTCTAACTGCTTCCTCGGCTTTGTCAGCAAAACCATCAAGCCAAAGATTCTTATCAGCAGCTAACTGATCCTTTACACGTTTATTAAACTCTCTGTAATCTTTCTATTAGGACTAGTAGGGTATTGATTAAGGACATTCCTGCAGTTCCTTCTTTCTGAAATAAGCTCAAGTGCCTTATCACTTAAATAATTCTGTCTCCTCTGCTCCTTTTTTCCTAAAAGAGTACTGTTAGTTTCCAAAAAAAACTGTTTAAAATGGCCCCATTCTTCCTCAACTTCAGAATTAAGCAAACCATGACTGTCATGATGACTAAGTAACCTATCATGGTAAGCTTTAGCTATAACTGGGTCTTTCAGAGCTTCAGTATTAAAGGCAAATTTTTTAAATTTAGCTCAACACTTTTTAAGTTTAAGTTGCAAGACACTTTTAACAAGGTAATGATCAGATCCAATTTCAGCTCCCCTATATGCCCTGGTATTTCTAACAGAACTAGCCCATTTGCTGTTAATTAATATATAATCAATCATATTCCTATGCAGCGCATCAGGTGAAACCCATGTGTATTTATGTATGTCGCGGTGTTTGTAATATGTGTAAGTTATTCTGAAACCACTGAGTTTACTTACCTGTAGGAGACGTTGCCCATTGCCATTGCAGCTACCAATACCAAAAGGACCTATTTCTCCTCCCCAAAGGTCAGAGTCAGTACCAACTTTGGCATTGAAGTCACCAAGAACAAGGGTAATATCTCCTTTCTTGACAGAATTCAAAATATCCTCAAGTTGTCCATAAAACCTATCCTTCTCATCCTCATCGGCATCCTGAGTGGGGGCACAACAGCAAATAACATTCAGTCTTTAATGCTTGTCTGAAATTTTGCTGTAAGAAACCTTTCGTTAATGCACTCATATCCTAGAAGAGCATCACTAGCATGTCTGCTGAGCAGCAGACCCACGCCTTAGTGATGCCTTCCATCCTCCCTCCCTGTAAAGAGAAATTTAAAGTTATTTTTAAGCATTTCACCTTTACCTGTCCATCTGGTCTCTTGCAAGCCTAGAATATCTAGGTTATAGCGCTGGAATTCCTGCATGAGGACATCAAGAGAATAATCTCTATGTAATGTCCTCACGTTCCACGTTGGACATTACAAGAGTCATGAACATCAAATGACAATATTAAATATGTAACTACCAATCCATCTAAAATCTGCATTTTCCTAATTTTTTTTTAAATATAATTATACGCTATTATTGAAAGTCTATTCACTTTATTAACCAACATCTCTCCTTTCAGTTTCACTCTGTAGACTTCGTGATTTGCACGACTGAAATTTCACACATTTAATTCAAGTTTATTACGCAACAGCTGTAATTTTTTCAACTTGTTTACTCTGTCAGCAGAAAGAACTCTTCATTTTCATAAATTAAAAATTTCTTTTAATTTGTGACCTTATCCAAGTACATTTTTTTCTCTTTAAAATATCATCTTTAAATTTTCAAATTAGCTTTTTATCATTATCGAAAGTCATTATTCTCTTAGGTCATCTATCCATAATGCAGTAATGTTTGCAGATGTTTCTACAGATTTTATCTACTGTCCGTGGTGATTTAAATATTTTATCTCAGTCTTAGAGGACCAGCACGCACACCCTTTCAAAATACTAGAAAGGGTAAGAGAGTGTCTAAAAATATTTAACATATTTAGCAAATTTGAAAGACCTGTAAAATCGAGTGAGAGGATGTGCTATACTACATTAATCTGGTCTTTTGCGCGCCCCACTTGCATTTTTCCAGCTAGATGATATTCTTGCCCGCACTCTCTCCCCTTCGATGGTTTGTTGATCCCGGCCCGGTCACTATTATTGTGACGTCTTATATTTCATCCCATGTTACACTATGTGTAACTCGATAGGATATGTGAGATTCAATAAATTATCCAACCGTTAAAAAATCTCTTTCAAATGAATACTTCGATTCTTCTGGACTTCTTATAATGCATCCTATAGATGCGTTCCAGCTTTCTGTGGCAACTGGGAACTAGCTGTGGATAAAACGAAACATTTCTTCTTTGTAATTAACAGATTTGAAATAAAAGCGACAGTTTAAGCAGGAGTAAAGAAAAATTTTTGAGACCGATTGGCAGAGTCACCGATCGAGTCTAAACATATCGAAAGGCCGTTCACCAATATGAATATCGGCAAGAGGGAAAATGCAAGCAGGAGAGCAGCAACTGTTGATGTTTTTCCATAAAAACGACGTAACAAAATTGTTCACGGATGAGTCTCGAACGTAACCTCTGGAGTTGAACTTGCGCCTTTAGCCCTGTATAAGCGGAGGATGATAGCGAAGATGAAAGAAGAATTGAATAATCTCAAGCTTCATATCCAGCATCATCCATCACATAATTATCTCCCAACTCCATTTGCAATAAAAACAATTCGTCATTTCCTTTTTAAGATAAAGGTTTTAAAATTTAATCCTTTAAAATATATTTTATTCTATTAATTTTACACGGGAGTGCGACAATTGGGTGGAAGTCAACTAGGTTGATAACAAATGGAAATGCGACAATTCGGTGGATACCACAATTGGATAGATAATTGGTTAAAAAACAATTAGGAGGATATTACAATTGGGTTCAAATAAGCAAATTATGAGAAATAACAATTATCCATGTGAAAAATTATTACTGACATTGCGGGAATCGAACCCGCAACTCCCTAGATGCATACGAGAGCACTCTACCATAAGAACCACGCTTCAGACGAAAATACTATTCCAGGAAAGGACATAAAACCTTTCTCTCAAATGTGGCGGACCTGGCGCCATCTATACTTCATTAGAGGCAACTTATTTTCCAAATGTTGCCAATGATTTAGATGTTAATGAGAAGGTCTCACTCTTAAGTGTTCCTACCGAAATAATTCTAAATTACAGGAGCGCGCTGCAGTATTTGTGTCTATTCTCCTTAATCCTTTTTTTGATATAGGTTTTGCAGGTACCCTCTTTAATCCGACACCACACTATGGCAGAATTTTTACGAAGCCTGTTCCTTCTAAACGTAGTAAACGGAAAATGAAAGAAATGCCGTCCTGCAAAACAAAGCTTCATAGGATAATCTGCTTTTCTCTCTAATACAACCCTCATTAAGACGAAATTTCCACAAAAAATTTTATAAAAGAAATAATTCGAAACAATTAAATGTATCATAGGGAATTAAAACAGCCCATATCGAGAATTTTTCTGCCTAATGTGAATTTCATTAAAACGGATTCTTAAATATTTGTTCGAATCTCTTGTTTTAGGTGAAAGTCTTAAATAAAAGGATCGACTAACGGACACGACGATGCATAAGACTACCAGTAATCCATTTAGTCAATAAAATTATTATTTGAAAGATTCTTTATTTGTGATAAGAAAAAATAGGAAATTTATGAAATGTATTACCGAAAATGGAAACAGGCGTTATTGAGAATTATTCTCGCTTATTAGTTATAACGCACTTTTTATTCTTTCCTGCAACTAAATGAAGCAAAGTGAAACCAAATAACGCAGTACAAGAAAATCAAACAGAAAAAAAAAAATCAGCATGTTCATTAAACCCGACACTTAAGGGAACGATTTTTAATCATCATCATCATCATCATCATCGTCAATTAGCCATGTTTACGGAGTTCCAACCAGACCGTGCAGTTTAATTCTCCAAGCATATCTGTCCCGAGCTACATCTGCTGCATCTGGCCACTGCACACCAATTCTAACAAAGTCCTGTTTGACACTATCTGCCCACCGCATCCTAGGTCTCCCCCTCTTTCTGAGACTTTTAGGCACACTGTTCATAACCCTATTCGCCAATCTATAATTATCCATACGGGCAACATGGCCAAACCAACGGAGTCTCTCTCTGCACAATATGCTGCTTAAAGGATGTTGCAAACTCCTTTGCCTAACCTCATCATTAGTTAGTAAGTTGAACCACCTAATGCCCATGATACTGCGTAAGCATCTAGAATCAAAAGCATTTAGTTTCCTGTTACTTTACTTCCAATGAATCTCCTTTCTTCGTTGAATCTTTCATTGAAACCTTCTTAAACATTATTTTTTTTCTCAAAAAAAGAAACGGAAATCAAGGGATGTCAGGCAGGAAATTGAAACAGCCAATATATACACACCGTCCACTGAATTAAAAACCTTTATGCTGATGTAAGTAAACGTCACTCGCGCAGCGTATATGCAAAATACGTGATAACGTTCATCGCCACGTGATCTAGGCAGCTATTCAAGACTTCTGCTCGTCAGTAGTGTGATGTTTCGTTTAAAAGGAGAATAAATGGAAGAATGTCGTCCAAATCAGTTTTGTCGGGGTAAACAATTGTTAATAATCGGCTGTTCCGCATCTTGTAATGTTTTCGTTCGATTTCTGAGTGTTCGATTCATAAAATATGCTTTAAAAATAGCGATTGCTTTGATATATCGGAACAGAAAGAATTGATTCAAAGCTTTATTAAGAGTCCAGTGAGAAAAAATAGGTGTTATACAGGATGTTTAAAATTCCCTGTACATTTCTAATTGTTTCATTACAAAGGGAAAAAAAAATCATTTTATTAAATGTCGTACTAGTGAGGGTAAATACGGTGCTAATCTCTTTGTTTGTCTCTGGTGCCATCTTTTGATATCCCTATTATTTTTTGTTCAGTAAATTGGCTATGGAAAATAAAATTCGTTTCAATCAAATTCAGTTTAAAGAAAATAAAAATTATCGTTCATGTAGTGAAATGGGTAAAATATAATATCAGATAGATTCATTGAAACGAGTTTTCAAAAAATTCGATGTATTGGAATATCAGATTAGAGAGAGTAGATGTAAATGCTTTATTGAGAAAAAGACCAGATGGAATAAATGTTGTTCTTTGCAATTTCTTTCCTGGGTTCCTTCGATTACAAATAATTGATTAATTTATTTTAATCAATGTCGTATTACAGAGAATAAAGACAAATGCGTCATTAATCGTGGATTAGCTAAAATACTTGTAAATGACGGTTGATTTAGTTTCCCGAAGGTATTCCTTTGATATTTGATTGGTTAGTTCAGAAAGAAAAGGATTTTTCGTTTTATTCAATGTAGGATTTGTGAGAATACAAAATTCTTATTCTGATTACGTTCCTGCAAGTGCTTTCCTTTAACTTAAGACCTCCTTTCCTATGACTTTAGAAGAAGTATAACGAAATTGATTCGTGAAAATCCGTTTCCAGAAAAACCTGATTAGCGAGAATAATAATATTGGTGGATGTTATCATTTGCTTTTATATGTTTTTCGATATCCGTCTGTTTCTATAAGAAGAAAAGAATTTTCAAAACATTATTTTATTCAATGATGGCTTAATCAGAATATTAATTGTTTCTACGGAGTTTGGTTTTCTAGGATAGGTTATTTTTATTCCAGATCGTTTTACTTCGAACGAACAGCATGGAACATAAATGTAAAATTTCGTTGTATAGAAAGTCGGATTAGCGAGAATAATTCTTAATCTCATTTGTTTTGATTTCCTGTAATACTATCGACTGATTTCCAATTGTGTCCTTTATAATAAAAGTATTTTTTACACTTTCATTCTAATGAGTGTCAGATAAAAATAAAATAGAATTTTTTTCTATTCGTACTGGTAGTTTCATTCCAACTTTCTTAAAATGATAATTTAATAAATTCATAACAATAACAAATATATGTAATATTTTCTTCTGAAATATTAATCTAAAAGCCTAGAAACATTTAAAGTTTAACAAGGCATTAAAGAGAAACGTTTCTAGCTCTTCTTCAAAAATTAAATACAGAATTCATAAATCTATAAATATATAAAAGTCAATGAGTCCGAGCTGGACCAGCGTTGAGATTTACTTCCGCATAACACCCAACAATTCCCACGGTCAGTAGGGAACGCCGATGTGTTTGGAAAGGCCACCGTACTTGGCTTTGGACTTTAAACTGTGGCTTGAGGTGTGGGAGAGCTATATCCTGTGCACGTTAAAGAAACATGCTGGATGGATTTGACAGGAGGATGCCATCTGTCTCCTAACAGCTGTATAGTGGGTCCCCTCCCTTCAACCTTCTCTGAGCCTTCAGGGTTCTTGTGATCTGGCCATTTACAATCGGGGGAATTTCGGGGTCCATAGACATGGCCATAAAAAGCGCCGCTCAGAAGTAAAACAATCCAACCCAATCCTCCTGTTCTCTTTCTCAATCCAACCCTCACCCTGTTCTTGGTCAGTAAGAGTACTGATGGACTTGGAGAAGCCCACCGACCATTGGATGGGGCATAAAATCATGACACAGTGTATGGGAGAGCACACTATGCATGACATTAACATACATAATATAAATAACACGATGAATGTCCTTTATAGGAGATTACGCAAAATTCCCCGCCCTGCCCACGGTCAGTAGGGGACACCAATGGGCTTGGAAAGGCCGCCGTCTGTCGGATGGGACGTTAAGCCGGGCACCGTGTGCGGGAGAGTCATACCTATACACGTTAAAGAACACGCTGAATGGCCTTGACGGAAGGCTACCATCTGTCTAACAAGAGCTGTTCCAGTGTGTCCCCTCCCCCAACCTTCTCTGAGCCTTAGGGGTCAATGTGACCTGGCCATTTAGCCCATGGTGTGCGAAAAAGTGCCGCTCAGAGGTAAAAAACCCAACCCAAATTATACGAGGAGACAACCATCTGTCTCCTAACAGTTCTCCTGAGGGTCCCTTGCTCCCAATATTTTAACCATTTAGCCCATCGTATGCAGAAAAGAACCTCTCAAGGGCAAAAAAAAAATCAACAAAATCCTCAAGTGCAAAAAAAAATTCAATTAGAAAAAAAACTCTGATGCAATACAAAAAACCATACTTCCCTCCTTTATTGTGAATTGGTTTCGTTATACATATTGCTTTCATTTGTTTAGATGTTCACCTGCCACATATTCTGATGGTTTTTCATGTGTATTTCCAGGCTGTTTCATTCACACGTGGTCAGCATATAGTCTGAACTTCTATTTCTTTATGAAACCAAATAATATTTTTAAATAATTTTTCAAGAAATTAAAAATATATACGGTATGTATCTTTCCTCAATGCAGGTCAGTATTTAACCTTCAAATTCAGGAAAGGAAGAGGTGTCAAGTGAAAGGTTTCAAACTGGCATTATATCCTGAGTGGTTGTAATTCAACTGCGCTTCACTTGAAGGTCTGAGGATGAGAAACGATTAGTTGCACAGAGATGAAATTTGAAATGGATAATAATCCGGTGCATGTGGAATAAAATGACAGGGAAAAAATTAAATCTCAGTATAAAAGCTTCCAGCTGGTTGAACATGGCGCTGTGAAGAAAAAGCATGTAAATTAATCTCCAATCAACATGTCAGTAAAAGAATGTGAGATCTGGTGATAACAGAATGAAAACAGAAAGTCATCTTGACACCTGATCCTTTTGGAATGGAGGAAAGGACCTTTATTATTTCTCAACACCTTCCAGATTAGTGAAGAGGAATTAGAGACTGGAACTGAATTAGACAGACAAATATTTTTGATTCTATGGCACTGTCTAAGCTCACCCCATCTCGAGGTGGGTTACAAAGCTCTTTAAATACTGAACACATCTTTTTAAAAGCTTGTTCCGTTTGAAAAAAAAAGATTGAATTCAAGTAGATTTTATTGAGATCTTTAAAATATTTTCAATAGCATATTTCATAAATCTTTTATTTAATAAATTACTGAGTTCTATACCTGAGTTACTATTGACATAACATAGAACTGTATTACTTAATGATGGGGCCGCTTTGCGTACATGCATTCTGTGGGGTCTCCTCCATAAATTCCGCATATCAAACTCGTAATCAAACGCGCAAGGTCTCTGGATTCTCTGAATTAGAGACAGGAATTGAAGAATCGTTCATTATTGGTTGAACTCTGTTACCAAACAATCACAATGACATGGCTGCTTTAGTTGAATATCGCTTATTGAACAAATTGAGACGTCATTGACCAAAATGAATTACGAAACACGACTCAAAAATTTCAGGAAATTATTATTTATCGTTATGCCATTGCAGAAGAAGTATACCGGTTTTGGAACACATTGAGGATTGCTAGTGCAGTGGATAGTCTTCTGTTACAACCAGAGCGGAAGTAGCACTCCTGAATCTTGCGTCTTCAAAGTTGTGCGAAGTGTATTGCTCTGATTCCTGTACAAACTGCACATGGGACAACAGCTTACTCCCAGTGGTCCTTTGCAATGTCGGAACCTTGTTCTTATGTTCCTGGCTGTGTGCAACAGTTGGCTGTGGAACATTTTGCAGAGTGGGGAGGCACACTTCCAGCTGAATGGTAATGTGAACATTAATAATTATTGGATATGGAAAATGTAACATTCTCTGGCGTCGATGAAATTACACAGCATTTCCCACCTGTTACTATGTGATATTCTTTCACTGTCACTATCGTCTAGGAACCCTTCTTCTTAGAGGAATGCAAAGCCATAATCTCCCCTCAAGTACCACCTCCAGAGCACAATGAAACAACTCCTAATCTGATATTTTATCCCCAGCTTTTAGGCGACATGCTGCTAAGAGGAAAATGAGTAATTTTTGTTGTTCTATAAGTTCTAAAAATATATTATTATTATTTGCATTTCCCTAATCGTCCATTAGTTCGAACTTCCACTCTTAAAGTATGCGAAAGTTGGAAAAGAAAAACTTCATTCTCTTTGAAACAATATTTGTCGTAGGCGATGTATTTTTTTTTTCTACTTGTATATTTATATTTACATCAGTTGTGTCAATTTCTTTACAGTGTAATTGATTACTTTTGATGGTCACAAGAGCCCAAAGGCAAGGAACAAGATCCATGAAAGAGAATCCATTTTCTAGCTTTTTAGGAGAAGTCGCATTTCAGGTAACTTTCCTGTTAAATATACACTCAGCATCAACTTTATTAGTTACAGTTTTGTTTTTAATCTGTAATAATTCATATAAGGAATCTGGTAACTTCTTAAATACCTTTCTTACAATAAAAATGTTACTGAAGGTAATTTAAAGATAATCGAATCTACTTCAATGTCGATTTTCAACAATATTCTTTTGGTATTTAGAGAATTAGGGAAATTGAATATTCTAACAGCTAAAATAAGAGTTTAAATAATTGCTCTGATAAATTAATAAAAACAAGATGCAATGGCCGTTTTACTAAACTTTACTAACACTTGTAAGAGTAGTTTTAGCCCTTGTAATAATTATGCTAATTTTTGCTAATTATGAAAGACGCTTTCCAAAACAAACTAACTTGCTAACTTTCCTAGCTCTTAAAATGCTAAACACATCATTCTAGAAACTTGTTGCGCTTATAAAAAAAGATTTAAAAATATTTATTTAGATATTTAAAATATCTTCAGCCGCATATTTCATAAATTTTATTTAATAAATTTCTGAGTTCTATACCTGAGTTACTATTGACATAACATAGAACTGTATTACTTAATGAAGGGGCCGCTTTCTGTACATGCACTCTTTGGGGTCTCCTCCATAAATTCCGTGACGAACTGAGGGGAGGGTAAGGTTAGGAGGTTTTAAAAGAATATCAAAGAACATACTATTAACGTTCTTATTGAACAAATCACCGACCTACTATGCTACGACATTAAAATGCGATTTTTACTTTTGTGATTAGTTCCTTGCAGCGTTTTTTGATTACAAACATAATACTCTTTATGTATGACCCATCTTGTAATTAAATACTACTACAGTTAACACTCACTTGGTATGTTGACACTCGTACAAAAGAAAAGATTCCTTCACAAAATACGTTTCGTAAAATGAAGTGGCGGTCCCACTATGCACTGCGTATAGAGTGAAGTGTTAAATCCTTTTGATACGTTATATAAATTATAGACGACCGGTTGAAAAGTAAATAGGTTGTACTCTTTTGAGGTGAATTTCACTGAACTTGAATTTTTTACCGTATAAATGAATGTTATGATTAAACGAATGCAAAATACTACACTAAAAGATATTGTAATTTATAGTGGTAGTTGTTTCCACTCTTTCTTTGAATATTTTTATCTAGTTAAAAGTATATGATAAAAAATGATGTTTTAGTGTTTCGTTGAAGTAATATCTTCATTATTACATTGACTGCTTTCAGAATAAAATAAATTATTATATTTTTGCTAAACTATATGTCTTAATGTTTATATACGAGGTTACTCAAATTAAATGACAATTCCCTAGTAATATTTTTGAAATAACTCAGTGGCTATAAGTAATATTTGATATTTGCACATTTCAGATCATAACTGAAACAACACAAAAAACGGTAGGCATCATGATAAAGAAATCGAAGTAGTTTAATTTTCAATATTATTAAAACTCGGAAAATCTTCTGTAAACATGAAACTCATCGTACCTAGCTCAGCTATTACATCTGGAAAGTGATGTTTTCAACCGCCATCTTCAATTGCATTTAAGCAACTTCCAATGACTGACTCCGTGGTATAAAAAAGGTATCAATAGAAGAGATCTCAGTCGGCGGATGGTAGTGAAACTGTCAGAGAACATGACACACCTTTAGGAGTTCTTAGGTTTGTATCCCTTTCGGATCAAGTCGATTTTACCTATCTTCCTCTTGCTTTTGGCTTTGACAATTTGTCGATTTATCTATTTGAGGAATTGACAAAAGATTATTCCACCATATCTTTCGAACGCAATGAGAAGATTGATGATTTATATGTCAAATGAAATCTTGTGACGCGGGAGTGTCAGAGGCTGTAACAAATTCACTTCCCATGTTTTCTTCCCACTCAAAATAGAAGAAATCGGACAAATGTTCTTGGCTATATCTCCACAACGTGAATGCAGAAAGCAACAAGATATACATCAAATGAATCCTTCTTAAGCACGGGAAAACGTAGGCTACGAAAACGCGACCCCCATGCTTTTACCCCCCGAAAAAATGGGTGAAACATGAAAATAATTATCTTCCTATAGCCTCTCAAGGCCAGTGCGAACAGTAACAACCTATGTGTTAAATTAAAGCCTGTGACGTAGGAAGTGCCATAGTCTATAAAAATTGACCCCCTTGCTTTCTTCTCCCCAGAAAAACGGGAAAAATGAAAGTCATTCTATTATGTCTTCCGAACTCGAGATCTTATAGTTAAGAGTCTGGTGTCAAATGAAAGCTCATATAATGAAAAGCATAAACTATTTTGAATTTTGTCTCCACTATTCCCCCCTGATAAAAGAGGGGGAGGGGAAAATTTCGGCGGGGTTCGTCCTTAACGACTCGTATCTCAAATTAAAACATGACGTCTCCAGTGTCATGGGCTACCTCGAACACGACTCCAAAAAGAAAGAAAACTGGGGTCGATGTTTATGATTCATATACAAATGAAAGGTTTTAAACTAGGTGTTTTTAATCACAAAAAATATAAATAAATTAAAATATTAGAAAATACCGATCTTCCTAAATGGGCCCTGAAAAGCAGAAAACAAAACTAAAGCATATCGATGGTGCAATTAGTCACTGAATCCGTATTCACTTCAAAGGAAGATAGGGCGTCGATTTACCTACTCAACAAGATTTCCGGCTCCCTATCTTTCTTTGAACTGAATATGAACTCAGTGACTGATTGCACCATCGATATGCCTTAGGATTACTTTCTACTTTTTACGGCCCATATACGAAGATAGATTTTTTTTTATTTTTAATTTATTTATCTTTTTTCCCCCTATCTTTCTATTGCTTTTGGCTCTGACATTTGTCGGTTTGTCAGTTTGTGGATTTGTCAAAATATTTGTTGCACCATATCTTGCGAACTTAATGATTTATGTGTCAAATGAAAATTTGTGACGCGGGAAGTGTCATAGGCTACGAAAAATTGACCTCCCACGTTCTTTCTTCGCCCCTAGACTGGAGGGGGGATATGAAAATGATTTTTCCCCTTTATGTTCTGAACGCGATTGAGGAAATAAACGAGTTATGCGTCAAATGAAATCTGTTGATGCGCGGAATGTGATAGGCTATTTATAGAGCTGTAAGTTTTTCGCGGCAATTTCCGCGAATCACAGTGTTTTTGAAATGTTTCCGCGAATATCGATAATTTTCACGACTTCGCGACTTTCGAATTTTTTTCGATTCTGTGAACTTTGATGTTTTTATTTATCTCGTTTTCTTCGAAAACGAGTTATTAGTTTCGCTTTCTCCTATGTCTGTTTATACCCAACGTACCTTTTTGTTTACAGAGAAAAATTAAAAATTATTTTTGTGTTGGATAGGTATTGATGAAATAACTTTCTGATTCTCTCTAAAACTATAATTACGCCCTCTAGCGTGAAAAATATGGAAAATTCCCAAATTTCAAACGAATATTGCAAACGATATATTTATTCTAGAAATTTGAAATTTTGGTGGTGGAATATGAAGGTCACGAAGTTTGCATTGTCAACAATGAGTTGACCCTTTAGACCCAGAGGGGTTGGGAAAACACAGCTTTTCCATTTTAGCACATATATATCTTTTTTTTTTTAAAGATATATGAAAATTCTTTTTGGGTTAGAATAGGAATTGATAAAATATTAGGATTAGCATTTTCGGATTCTTTCGAACACTATAATGGCGCCCTCTAATGGTGAAAATTCCAGAATTTCCAAACGAATATTTTAACGATGTGTTAATGATAGAAATATGAAATTTTGGTGGTGGAATGTGAACTTCATGAAATCTCCACTGAAAAAAAAAATGGAAACGATAATTGGAGAACTCTTTCTTTAATTTGATTGGTACGAATGAAATATTATAATCCGCATTTTCCAAATTTTTAGTAGTTGTAATATATATATATATTTACAAATCACTGAAATGATGAAACGTGAGAGCTGTTATCGAGTTTTACAAATAATATATATAGAATAGAAATTTGAAAATTTGTATTTTCTTTAAGTTATTCATAGTTTTTAAGAGATATTTTCTGACACCAATAATCTACCCACGATTCTGAGAGACATGTAGAAAATGAAACTTTTTAGATTTCAGAATTAAAAGTGAAATACTTTCATGTTGTATAATTACTAATGAAATGCTATTTGCATTTTTTCCATCATCCGCTAACTCAAATTATAACGATTAAGGAATGAAACGGTAGGTAAAGGAAAAACTTCTTTCTCTTTCAAAACGAGATTCTCATATGCACCAGAGGCGATATGCTTCCTTCTAATTTTCTCCTAAAATTCTGTGACTTATCAGACATTGAATAATTTGAAAACTATAAAACTTCTGATAAGTCACCTAAGGGAATAGTCACTTGGGGTAAATTTATGACTTTTCACGCATTTCTTATGCTATTTTATCTGAAAGGTATTAGAAGAATCTTATTAGCAGCATGGACGGATTAGCAGCTAGTTGGAGTGGCCATTGCTCCATCCCATGGCTTCCCCTCTCCAAACGACAATAGGGCGGCCATTACGACAATGAGGGCCAGACGAAGCATTCCTGTTTCATGGATCACATTCTTGATATTTATTGTTTTCAAAGCATTTAAAAGTCCTTTTCCCTCATTTTCGGTTCGCTGTAGAATTTCTGAAAGAAGCTTTCTCCTGTATCGTCTTTTTAAACTTAGAAGAACGCCTTGATCTATGCACTAAAGATGTTACATTAAGTGGCAAAAACATGGCTTTTATGCTCTCAGAAATGAGTTCGCTTGGGTGTCTTGGGGGCATTGTCAACAATGCGTAGGGCCTTTACAGGCATTTTAAGACTGCTCAAGTAGTTTTTTACTTTTGCAACAAATCCTGTAAAGAACCACTCTTTAAACAAATACCACTCTATTGAAACAGAATTTTGAACTTTATATTAAACTGGCAGAGCAGATATATTTAAATGTTTGAATGCTCGGGGTTTTGCTGATTTCCCAATTACATAAAGAGGAAGTTTGTGCGTACCTGCAGCATTTGTACACACAGCCACAGTGATTCTTTCATTGTTTGTTTTAAATCCTGATGCTGAGGTTTCTTGCGCTGTCGCAAACGTTTTCGTTGGAAGAAGTTTAAAATTTAACGCAGTCTCATCTACATTGTAGATTTGTTCTGCGCATGCGCCTTCTTCAATAACCACTAAAAGATTTTCTGAAAATTCCTTTGCTGCTAAAGGATCAGCTGACAATTTCTCAACACAAACACCAAGGTTATGAACACCATGCCAATTTTTTTCAGCAAGAAAGCCGACCCTCGCTTGCTGAAAAATATTACCCATTATCGATTTTAGAATGAAGGATTAATGCTTTTCCTTTCAAGATTGGCCCACTGATTGGCGTTCCTTTTCGACGCTCTTGTATGAACCATAACCAAAGTGCATCATTGACAATTTCGTTTTTAGGCTTTTTAAGAGTGCACCGAGAAGAAAGCGTTTTTTCAGACTCGACTTGAGTGCAATCCAGTCATTTACCTTGCTTTTACCTACACCTAATTCATCACAAATTTGCTTTACTGAATCACCTTTGCCAATGCGTTCTAACGCTTTTAATTTCATCTCCTCGTAACGACATTACGCTGACGTTTGCACCCGTTCATTTTGTACCATACAATAGATCACAACACACACTCCTGTATACGAACAGTACACCGTGCACTGTAATATTCACAAAGAGGAACTGAAGCAAATATGTATTGTACTATAAACAAAACACGCGGCGACTCGCTTCCCATTCTTGCAACGACCGGTTAAAGCGGAGGCCGGTTGAGCCGAGACCGGATGAGAGAGAGTCTTACTGTAATTAATTTTATCTTTATTTTAATCACTAGCTGACAAGAAATACATCTGACTAGTATCTGTTCAACATCCGAAGATAACTCTAATTACCGATACCGGGATAGTTATTATTTTGGGACAAACTGAACACAAGCTAATGACAAATCGACCTACCTAGGCTGTTTTGTTGGCCTTTCGTATAAACATCGTTCTAAGCACGAATAATAGCCTTCAGCAACGTTCTTTACCAGCAATATACACTACAGAAAATAAAAAATTCAACACTTGCAGGAATTTATGCAAATGTGACGAAATTTAGGGAGGCGGTAGTATACGTTTAGTTAGGTTTGTAGGACGATCGAAATGATTGGACAGGCGCGAGCTGACGCCACACATTCGGAGCAATCAAACACAGATAAAGGCAACCAAAGCTCCCTGGTTGACAAAACGTTGGGGAAGTTTTTTCTAAACCTCTAAAGATGTCCTTACACAGACGTCGACAGCCGTACCAACAGTTAACAGACTTTGAGCGTGGAAGAATCGTCGGCCTTAGAGAAGCTGATTTATCGTAAAGAGATATGGCCAACCTTGTTGGACGCAATCCCAGCACTATATTACACATAAGGCGATAGTGGGTTCAATAAGGATCCAGCACACATCGAGAAGGATCAGGAGGACGCCATATGACCACGGAACGACAGGACCGCCATTTAGCGACGCATGGCATTGCGTGACGGATTTGGGATTATAACGCAACTGCAAAGGGACTGGCAAAGGTACCACATCGAATGGTAAACATTAGGCCTTTACATTTATTATTACGAGCATGTCGTCCGTCATTGCGTTTGTCTCTCACATCTGCCCTCAGACAAGCACTCTTCAGTGGTGTCGCCCAGACAGAATTTCGCCTCAGACAAAACGAATATCTTTTTTGTCTTGGTCAGCACCACGGTAGTCAACGTGTTTGCCTTCATCCAGGGGAAAAGTACGCCACCCAGTGCGTGCGACTTTGTTATTCAACTCCAGCAGCAAAGTTTAGAATTTTTTCTATTTTTTCCACCGTTTGAGGGAGCGGTTATAGTTTTCGAGAGATTCGGAAAATAAAATTCGCAATATTTCATCAATACCTGTCCATCCCAAAAATTATTTTTAATTTATCTCTAAAAACATACAGTTTTCCGTTAAAACCAAAAAAGTTGCTACCCCACAGTCTAAGGGATAACATTTTGCTACCATGGTAACTTCACGACCTTCACATTCTCCAACACAAAAATTTCAAATTTCTAGTATAAATACTTCGTTTGAAATATTAGTCTCAAACTTTGAATTTTCAAAATTTTCCACTGTTAGAGGACGTAGTTATACCTTTTGGGAGTTCAGAAAGTGCAAATCCTAATATTCAATCCAATTTTCATCAATACCTATCTAACACAAAAAGATTTTTTTTACCTGTATAGAGAAAAAAGTTCGATGTCTACAGAAAGACAGAAGACAAAGCGAAATTATTTTCTCTTTTTTTTAAACCCATAAAATTTACTTCTCTGTTTCAGCAGTTTTGCAAAGTGCTTCCAATCGTGAACACTGAAATATGTATCAGATATTAACGTACCTTTTCCTAATCAATAAGTATTCGTACAATGCCATTCAACTTTGCAAGCTAAACAATTCGAACGACGACAAAGCATGAGGTATAATTTTGAGATGGCCAACCTCTACTTATATAAGTGGTATTGAATCATATATTTGTGCCAACTAGTTATTCTGTAGATATAGGATACTTCGTAAGAGGTTTCGTTCTTTTGACTGAACTTGTTGTTTTTTGACTAAACTTGTTCTTTTCCACTGAACTAGAATGCTGTCACTTGGATTTAATGGTAATTCAATTGAACGAGTGAATAAAACTACAATGAGAGATACAGATATTCGTAGCTTTTGCTCTTTGAATTATCCAGTTATTTACTTTTCTTAACTAAGATCATATGAAGGAAATGAAGCTTAATGTTGCGTTAAAATAATATATTTAAAAATGAAAATCTTTTGAAGTTGAGAAAAAAATTTAAAAACATCATTAATACACTGCGTTTTGGTTTAAATTAAATAAGAATCATATCTTTGCCATTCTATATCAGTTAATCTTTTCATTTGAAGTTACCCATTTAAGCTGACAATAAACAAGTAACCTTCTAGAAACAACTTAGTAGATAAATGTGGTATTTCAATTTTTCATTTTTCAGATAAAACTAGTACAGAATTTCGTCACCAGATGGAGTTTATCGTTGGATGTGAAAAGCCCAACGAAAGCTCTGAGACAACTGCAACGTGAAAGCAGAACAATGGTACACATCTCAGGGAGATACAAGTGATGATCAAATGATAGGTAGCTAAAATGCAATCCGAATGCCATGACTAGGATAAAGCCCCGATATAGAAGGAAATGAAAGAGGGAGGGGGGGAAACAAATGACCCAATAGAGCCTAAAAAGGTAAAGGGACTGAATTTCTATTGCACTGTAACATTTGTCCCTTCGTTTTAGAGGTTTTAACAAATATTCATAAAGAATACGTAAAACATCCTTGAGTTTAATAATTACTGTTATTAGTATCCTCACCTCCCACCTTTGACATTCACGCTCCCCCTCCTCATCCCTCACATGAGTTCATTGTGTCACGTGGTCACCACCATACCCTAGCTCTGCCATTTGGAGAAAATATTAAATTTTATATTTCATCTGACTAGATGATCCTTTTTCCCCAAGTTTTCTAATAATTCCCTCATGCCTCTTCCGACAACACTGAAACCTAGCCGATTTTTAGCCAACACTATAAGTCTCCGAATAGGATACCGACTGCCGAATTGTAAATAGCGGAGTTCCCTGTGGAAGTGTCCGAATATTTGAGTCTTATTTTGAAAGCAGTCGTGATTTCATACAGAGTTGAAGTCGTATCGCTTTCATGTGGCCTCTACATTTTCTCTCACACAGTATCGGAAGAAAGGATTGGTTCACTCGGTAACGCCACTGAATCGTAATCTGTAGTCCCCAGGTTCGAGTCTCAGCTGTTCCAACATTCATTTATAACGGCTAATTCGAACCATTCCCTCGGTGAGAAGAGAACACCTATGGAACTGGAAATGCTGTCATCCGTGAGATGAAAGCCGAGTCTTGGTAGACAATAAATATGGTAGATGGCGCGCAGAGACTTGGCAGGCGATAATGATGATTAAGCCGAGACTTGGTAGACGATACTAATGATTAAGCCGAGACTTGGTAGATAATAAATACGGTAGATGGCGCACAGAGTCTTGGTAGACGATAATGATGATTAAGTCGAGACTTGTAGACGATAATGATGATTAAGCCGAGGCTTTGTAGATAATAAATACGGTAGATGGCGCGCCGAAACTTGGTAGACGATAATGATGTTTAAGCCGAGACTTGGTAGACGTTAAATAACCCGTTGGATGGTCTTGATATGAGGCTATAATCTGTCTGCTGTTGACCTGTGGGTTCCATTTCCCCAACTTTCTCTGGGCCCTTTCGGTCCTTGTAGCCTTTAGGTCATTTAGCCCATTGTGTACAAGAAGTGTCACTCAAAGGTGAAACACTCATCTCCTATAGTATCGTAAGTCTGACACAATTACTCCAGCCAGTCCTCGGGACTCATTCCTGCTGAGGAGGTTCAAACTGTTTTTGATAAGTATCTGTAGATTTTCACTCGTTCCATCGAAGTCAATGAGTCTTCTTTGAACGCTTTTTTAAACTTCCGGTTACATGTTAAAACAAAAGCTGCATGCCAGATCATTTCTAGATGTAACAGCTGAGCTAATTGCGATGAATTTCATGTTTACAGGACATTTTTTTATCTTCTCTAAAATTGAAAATTACACTACTTCCATTTGTATATCATGATGCTCACGGTTTTATGCATTGCTTCAATAATGATCTGAAATGTGCAAATTTAAATTATTGCTTAAATCCACCCGAGTTATCTCTACAAATTTACTTAAATATTGTCAGTTTGATTTGGGTCACCTCGTGTATTAAGATTAAGACACATGGTTTAGAAAAGGTAGAAATCTTTATTTCATTCTGAAAGCAGTCGGTGTAATAATGAAGATATTAATTCATCGTAGCCTTAAATCATCATTTTTTATCTTATGCTATTTGCTAGATAAAAGTAATAAAAGAAGTGTGAAAACAGCTACCACTATAAATTTTAGTACCATTTAGTGTAGTTTTGTGTAGTCGTTTAATCACATAAACATAAGCTGTTCGAGATGAATTCCAGTTCAGTGACTTCCTACGTAAGTCGCTAAAAAAGAGCAATAATAGTGTACGACCTGTTATTTTAGAACAGGTCGTTTATAATATATATAACGTATCAGAAGGATTTAACACTTCACCCCACCAGCTGTACATACAGGACCGCCTCTTCATTTTACTAACGTATTTTCGGTAGGAATCTTTATTTTTGTACGAGTGTCAACATACCATGTGAGTATTAACTGTAACTAGTATTTAATTAAAGGGATATTACATTTAAAAATGATTTTTAAAATCGGAAAACGTTGAAAAGAATAATCGCAAAAATAAATATTGCATTTTAATGTCGTAGTGTACTAAGTCGATGGTTTGTTTAATAATAACGTTAATAGTATGTTTTGTGATATCACATTATAACATCCATCTCACCCTCATATCGCTTCGGAATTTACAGATGAGTCCCTACAGAGTAGAGTCGCTCAAAAAACGATTTGTTTAGAAATTAGTGATCTGGCAACCTTCGTGTCACGTGACACGAAGGTTGCCAGATCTCTAATTTCTAAACAAATCGTTGCCAGATTTTTTCTGAATTCTGAAATCAACCATGGTGTTCAATATTTTTTGAGTGACTGTACAGGGATATTACATTAAAAAATGATTTTTGAAATCTCAGTGTATATGTACACTAAGCGGTTCCATTATCAAATGAAGTTCTATGTTACGTCAATAGTAAGTCAGTTGCAGAATTCAGTAACTTCTTTAAATAAAAATTTTATTAAAAAAATGCTTCCTAATTTAAAAATCTCTGTCAAATCTATTTAAATCAAAACATCTTTTTCAAACGCAACAAATTTTTAGAAAGATGCGTTTAATGTTTAAGGGTTGTGGAAACTGAAACATTTAGCGCGTTAGCTTGTTCTGCAAAACGTCATTTATAATTAGTGGAAATTAACATGATTATCATAAGAACTGCTAAAAACATTCTTATATGGATTAGCAATGTTCAGTATGACGGTTTTGCTTTCATTTTAACTTGTTTTTATTCACTTGACAGAACAATTATTTAAACTGTCATTTCAGCTGTTAAATATTAAATTCTGCGCAACTGTGAAAATAGTGAACGAATTTTGTCGAAAATCGACATTGAAATAGATTTGATAGCGATGATTTTAATGAATTTAAGAAGTTACAAATTTATGTATCTGAGTTATCACTGAGATAACATGAAACTGTAGCAAATAAAGCATTATGCTCTGGACATGCTTTATTTGTGTTATACGTGTTAGGAGATCATGGCTTGGACCTCCTCGAAGAAGAAGGGTTCCAAGATGATATTAGAATTAAAAACACACCACACAATAACAGATGGAAAATGCTGTGAAATTTCATCATCCCCAGAGGGTGTGACGATTGCCTTATCCAACAATGCTGTGTGTTGACATTACCATTCATCCGGAAGTGTGTCTCCTCACTCTGTAAGAGTCAATGGCCAGCTCCATCCTATCCAGCCCTAAGCCTTGAAAATACCAATTTGTACCGGAAATAGCGCAACACATTTCGTATGACCTTGAATATTCAGGAGTCTTACATCGGCCCTGGCTCTAAGAGAAGACTACTGCATCAGCCATTTACAATGTGTTCAAAAACCGGTAGACTTCCTGTGCAATGACATTACGATTTATAACCGTTTCTTCAAAATTCTGAGCCCTGTTTTGTAACTCATTCTCCTCAAAACGTCTACATCTCTTCAGTAAGCGATATTCGGCTATAGCATTCGTGTCTTTGTTATTATTTGGGAAATAGAACTTAACCAATAATGCACGATTCTTCAGTTCCGGTGTCGTGGCTCTTTTTATCAATTATTCTCGAAAGTTTGAGAAAGTGAAAATGATCATGCTCTCTATTACAAAAGGGTCAGGTCTCATCATGGCTTTCTGTTTTCATTCTGTAACCACGTGACGTATTCTCTTACTAACACGTGATTGGTAAAAAATGTGCATCGTTTTTGTGTAGAGCGCCACGTTCAACCAGCTGACAATTTTTATGAAAATTTACTTTTTTACCTGGCATTTTATTCTGCATGACCTGATTATTATCCCCTTCAAATTTCAGCTTTGTGCAACTAACTGTGTTTATCCGCAGAACTACAAAGTAACGTAGTTTCATTTAACCACTCAGTATATATCATCAGTTTGAAACATTTCACTTGAGACCTCCTCCTCCTTTTAGGGGCGGCTCAGTCTGTAGCGCGCTAGGCTCGTAAACTGTAGTTCCTAGGTTCGAGTCCTAATTGTGTCAGCGTTGATATTTTTCTCCGCAAAATTTCCCGCCCTGCTCACGGTCAGTAGGGGACACCGATGGGCTTTGAAAGGCCGCCCTCCGTCGGATGGGACGTTAAGCCGTTGGTCCGTGTACGGGACAGCCATAAGCTGTGGACGTTAAAGAACACGCTGGATGGTCTTAACGGGAGTCTACCATCAATCTCCCAACAACTCCTCCAGTGGGTTTCCTCCACCAACCTTCTCTGAGCCTTCGGGGTCCTTGTGATCTGGCCATTTAGCCCATGGTGTGTAAAAAAGTGCCGCTCAGAGGTAAAACAACCCAACTGGACGGGAAGCTACGATCTCTCTCCCAACAGCTGTTCCAGTGAGTCCCCTTCCCCAACCTTATCTGAGCCTTCGGTTGTCCTTGTGACCTGGCCATTTAGCCCATTATGTCCAAAAAAGTACCGCTCAGAGGTAAAAAAACCCAACCTCCTACTATTATAAATTTCAAGGTTAAATGCTAACCTCGATTAAGGTAATAAATAATCATATTTTTTTTAAACGTTACCTAAAATGTTATTTAGTTTCATAAAGAAATAGAAGTACAAACGTATATAGTGACCAAGGATGAGTGTAACAGCCTGCAAATACACATGAAAACATATCATACATAGATTCAGTGGTGGCCCGTAAGCATCTTAACAAGCGAAAGCAATCCCTACCTCAAAACCAATTTGTGAGATTGGAGGAAATTTTTTTGGTATTGTTCGACATCATTTGGTTTCGGTAGTTTTACTTCTGAGAGGTACAGTCGCTCAAGAAAATATCCGAACACTATGGTTGATTACAGAATTCAGAAAAAATCTGGCAACGATTTTTTAGAGATTATTTATCTGGCAACCTTCGTGTACGTAAACGAAAATTGCCAGATCACTACTTTCTAAATACATTGTTGCCAGATTTATTTTTACTGAATTCTATAATCAACCATAAGGTTCTGTTATTTATTTGACCGACTGTACACGAAGATTGCCAGATCACTAGTTTCTAAAAACATTGTTGCCAGATTTATTTTTACTGAATTCTGTAATCAATCATAGTGTTCGGATATTTTTTGAGCGATTGTATCTTTTTTACAAAAAGTGAGCTAAATAAACAGATCACAAAAACTCCGATGTCTCAGAAAAGGTTCGGAGAGGGAACTCACTGGACAACTGTTAGGAGACAGATGATAATCCCACCAAGGCCATCCATTATTTTCTTTAACGTGCATAAGGTATGGATCTCTCCCGAATGCGAGCCACGGCTTAACGTCACATCCGAAGGTCGAAGGCCTATCTAAATCCATCGGTGTCCCCTACTGACCGATAGCAGGGGAGTGTTTTGCGAAGTTAAATCTCAACGCTGACCCAGCTGGGACTCGAACCTGTGAACTACAGATTACGAGCCTGACGCGCTACAGACTGAGCAACCACCGACCTAATGTGCATAAGGTATGGATCTCTCACGCATGCGGAGCCACTGCTTAACGTCACATCCGAAGGACGGCGGCCTATCTAATCCCATCGGTGTCCCCTACTGACCGAGAGCAGGGCGAGTGTTTTGCGAAGTTAAATCTCAACGCTGGCCCAGGTTGGACTTGAACATTTGGGGGCGGGGGTGGCTCAGTGGATAGCACGCCAGGATCATAATCTGTAGTTCCGAGGTTCAAGTCCCAGCTGGGTCAGTGTTTGAGATTTATCTCCGCAAAAATTCCCCGCCCTGCCCACGGTCAGTAGGGGACACCAATGGGCTTGGAAAGGCCGCCGTCCGCCGGATGGGATGTTAAGCCGTGGCCCGTGTGTGGGAGAGCCATACCCTGTGCACGTTAAAGAACACGATGGATGGCCTTGACGGGAGGCTACCATATGTCTCCCAACAGCTGTTCCAGTGGGTCCCCTCCCCCAACATTCTCTGATCCTTCGGGGTCCATGTGACCTGGCCATTTAGCCCATGGTGGGCAAAAAAGTGCCACTCAGAGGTAAAACAACCCAACTTGAACATTTGAACTGTAGATTCCGAGTCTCGTGTGCTATCAACTCCCCCCCCCCCCCCAACCTAGAGCAGTATTCTATTGTTCCAAGGTTGAAGTCCCAACTGCGCTTGCGTGGATATTTTCTCTCTAAACAGCCACTCTGAATTTGGTAGGAAAAGAAACACCGATGGGCTTCGTAAGATTTATTTAAATATTACCAGAAATCAATCGTTGTCATGTCATTTACCAGACTGGTTGTCTCTGATTGGATTATTCTGCTCTGATGTCGCTACGCAGCTCAGCTTATCACTTAAGAAAAGCACTGAAACTAAATAACCCAATCAGAGACAACTTGTCCGAATAATGGAAATTCATGAACAGGTCACTTCCCGTCCATACTTACAGAAACACGGAGAGTGAATAATGGAATCTATAGCACTTATTAATTATTTTCTGGTACAAAGTGTTGTAAATAATAAATGCTCTTGTAGGTCACTACAGACAACCAATCTAAACTTACAGAATACCATTAGCTGATTTCCAACTGTATCACTATGCAGTCCTGTTCGAACCATATCCATCGATTTACACCAACTCACTTTCGAGAAATAAGCATGTCCATAGACTTCAAGTTCGACAGCGATTCCGTTAACAAAAACTCTAATTCTCTATGAGATTTTATGCACGTTTAAACTTCTGATATAATAAAATATATAAATAACAAATACCCCCTCAAGCAGGTACTAGCCACAGAGGTCTGATAGGAGCCTATCAGTTTATACACCAGAGTAGAAAGTCTGAGAGGATGGCGGGACCTTAACAGAGAAACAACACGAACATCCATGCCTTAAATGTCTCGAACCCATGTCCCTTAGGTTGGTAACCAAGCGCGCAAACCACTCGTCCATGGGACGGCATACCCTTCTGATATACACCTATTTATTACAGTTCTTACCTAAAGCCATTCAATATGCCAGTAAACGATTTTAAGAAATTATAAATTTTTTTAACTGTATTTTTTAGTAGAATCAACTAATATTGGACTAAGACCAAAAGGGTATTGTTCATGAGCTCCAAACCTATTTTTTCATTAGAATTTAGCAATTAATTGCTTTAATGCTTCTAAGAAAAATTATTTTTGAAGCTTCCATCATATTTAGGCAATGTTAATCATTTTCGAAAATTTTAGCGGTAGCTTATTTGCCCTGTACGGCCATTTTGTGAACAATAGTTCACAAAATGGTCGTACAAGACCGGATCTGGTGGCGGTGGGCAGAAGATTGTACCCCCTTTGAGAAATTTAATAATGGTAATGGAAGCCAAAAACATTAAACATTTGTAAATTCATCCATTTTTTTAAGATTTTTCAAGACCTCTGAAATGGAGAGGCAATATTATACTGCAAAGGAAATCCGGTATCCCCCCTCCCCATCTTAATTTCATCACTTCCCCAATTCTTTTTTCTAGATTAGAGCCTGTTATACGAGTATACGATGTATGTGAATTGCAAACAAAACGGATGAAATTGAACAGATTTCGTAATTAACTCTATTCAGTTTTAAATTAAGATAAAATTTGAAATTGACTTAAAAGTATATAAAAGAAAGGTTGGTGAAGCTCGATCTTTAATTGATGATGCCCTTGATCATAACCATTATAAATGCATGATAGTTAACCTTACTTGTTCCTATTCTTACTTTCTTCCATAACTTAAACAGAGATTCTAGTGACTTTTCTTAAACCTAGTACCTGATATGCTTCAAGAAGACATAGAAGAATCATATTTTAGCAACTCGATTTCTTTAAAACCTGTTGAAACATCGAATCCGTTGATCCTTACCATTTGTTTTGTCTACGAATCATTCCAAAAAATGGTAAAATCGATTGTGATGAGAAATAAACACCTCTTTCCTAAATTCTGAACTACCGTTTGCTTCATATGTTGCTTTTACTTATGATCTGAAAAGCGTAAATTTCAAATATCATGTGTTTGAAATGAATTGTTTCTACAGGAATATTCAAGCATTGCCATCTTAATTCCGATCAAAGGATACTAAAAATTAACTTCTAAATGTGCTTATGAAAATATATTTTATTAAATTTTGAAAGCAGTCAGAGAATTTCATAAATTTTTCCTAAACGTTATATACCGTATTTCTTCGATTCTAAGACGACATCGATTGTAAGACGCACCTTAATTTCAGTACCACCAACATAAAAATAGATTTGATTCTAAAAAATATAAAACGTTAAAATATATCTAACAAATATTTTATTATAATGTAATTTAATTTACTAACAACAATAGTACCTATTTATCAGTAGGTATGTCATTCATCACTTTCTTCTGAATCAATATCAGAGTCTGATTCACATTCAGAGTCTGATTCTTCTCAGTCGCCTCTATCTTCATTATCTCATAATATATCGTCTTCTGAGCCATCGAGAGCGTTGGTGATGCAACGTTTTTTAAATGAGTGCTGCACTTTTCTTTCTGGGATTAGCTTCCAAGCTAATTTGTTGATACCCATTCGGCCAATTTTGATGCCGGCGCCTTCTTTCTTTTCCATGTTCTTCTGTATACCCGATAACTTTTCGCTTCAATGCGTCGTCGTAGTGCAATCTTTTTGGCAAAATTTTGATGTGTAATAAGGGATCAGAATGAACGGAATACAGTAACTGAACTTCTTACGTACTTATGTAATACAACCAAAACTTTCAAAAAAAAAAAAGTAGTTGTCGCTGAGTGAGCTCCACTATATAGAAATAACGGTGGCCCTCACAATTGGAAAACGCGGGAAAACACTCACGCCACTTTATTCTCCAATGGTATTGGAGAAGGGGTTTCCGCATAAAACGCAAAACGTGTGGTGCCGTGTGCAAAGCGCGGGAAAATTCGAAATAAAAAACTGCAATTCAAAGACGCCAGCGATTCTAAGGTGCACCCTGATTTTAGAGACGTTTATATGGGGAAAAAGTGCGTCTTAGTATCGCAGAAATACGGAATTCAATTCAAGTAACAATGAGGTAAGGCGAAGAGGATTGCATCGAGTAGCATTTTGTATGGGGAGAGACTGGTTTTCATTGATTGATTTGACCGTGTTGCCCGCATGCAGCACTGCAGATTACTGAGTAGAATTATGAGTAGTGTACCTAAAGTCTCCTTGAAAAGAGGGAGCCCTACATTGCGATTGGTGGACAATGTCAAGCATGACCTTGTCACAATTGGCCAACATTGGACAAAATGCAAGAGCTGTACTTCTGCATAAACGCCTTTCAATAACTGAATTCTATAGTATAGTTAGAACTACAAACCATGGCTGCTTTGTTTAATTTTATCTTATTTCTGTCAATTTATAATGAAATGGAATTATTGGAAATTCTCTCTTTAACAGAACTTAAGTAACGTAACAAATGATTTAAATATGTTTCAAATTCTGCTATTTAAAAGAAGTTTGTGTAAAAAATGAATGGAACCATTGCATCAATTCAGGAAGAGAGAAAAGCAACCAATCTTCAATAACAGTTGTTGCCATGTACCGTGCAGCCATATTACTTATTACAGATCATGGATTTTGCGGATATTTCAATTCTAAATCGCCATCAATAATTCATAAATATCGCATATGGCGATATATAATTATCTTTATAGCTGAACAAATACAAAAAAATGAGAATTGACCACCAGATCAAGAACAAATTTTTGCACGATTTGCTCCCATATAGAGGGTGGTTATAATAAAACTGACATTACTCAGAGCGCTGTAGAGAAGGATCTACTCAATGGATCACAGTGAAATGTGGTGGATACCTTAATAAGAACATGAATTTGCAAATGAAAAAATTAGTTAGTTGATAGTACCACCAGGTGGCGCGGGACAGAGAATTTGCGAATGAAAAATAAAGTTAGTTGTTAGTACCACCAGGTGATATGGGTGTGGTAAAATGAAGAAAATACCAAGTTGGACAAACATAACCTTAATTTTACAAATCAAGATTCTCAGTATGTGAACCATTCGTATGCAAAATGTGTTGGAAACGTAATATGGCATGGTCCACAGTTCCTTGAAACATGTTTCGGGGAATGGCTGCAACATGCTGTGTTATAACTAACTAATTTTTTATATTCTCAAATTCTCTATCCGATGTTCTTATTAAAGTATCCACCACTTTTCGAGTAGATCCTCCTCTACATCGCTCTGAGTAATGTCAGTTTTATTATAACCAGACCAGCGCGTTTTCATTCAAATCGAAGCAACTGCAGGTAAACGATTGCGCATGTGAAGGTCATGAAATGGTATAAATAACAGCTCTGTTAATGTTATTCTTGTTTTTCAGGGGGTAATATAATACTCATACTTAAATGAGTTTGACAAAGACCAAATTGTAATGGCCAGATGACTGGGTTTGAGCATTTCCGAGACGGCAAGGCTTGTGGGGTGCTCACGGTCAGCCATGGTTCCTACCTTCACGAAGTGGTCCATGGAGGAAAAACCACGAACCACCGGCAAGGTGTGGGCCGAACACGGCTTATCGATGCTAGAAGTGAGAGACGGCTATCCCGTATGGTACGAGTCAACAGAAGGGACTCTATGGCGCAACTCGCCAGTAATTTGAATATTAATGACGGGAGTAATTTGATTAACTTTAAATTTCTCTTTACAGGGAGGGAGGATGAAAAGCATCACCAAGGCGAGGGTCTGCTTCCCAGCAGACACGCTAGTGATGCTCTTCTAGGATATGACTGCATTAATGAAAGGTTTCTTACAGCAAAATTTCAGACAAGCATTAAAGATTTGAATGTTATCTGCTGTTATGCCCCCACTGAGGATGCTGATGAGGATGAGAAGGATAGGTTTTACGGACAACTTCAGGATATTTTGAATTCTGTCAAGAAAGGAGATATTACCCTTGTTCTAGGTGACTTCAATGCCAAAGTTGGTACTAACTCTGACCTTTGGGGAGGAGTGATAGGCCTTTTTGCTATTGGTAGCTGCAATGGCAATGGACAACGTCTCCTACAGGTAAGAAACTCAACGGTTTCAGAATAACTAACACATATTACAAACACCGCGACATACATAAATACACGTGGGTTTCGTCTGATGGGCAGCATAGGAATATGATTGATTATATATTAATTAACAGCAAATGGGCTAGTTCTGTTAGAAATACCAGGGCATATAGGGAGCTGAAATTGGATCTGACCATTACCTTGTAAAAAGTATCTTGCAACTTAAACTTAAAAAGTGTTGTGCTAAGGTTAAAAAATTTACCTTTAACATCGAAGCTCTGAAAGTCCCAGTTATAGCTAAAGCTTACCATGATAGGTTACTTAGTCATTATAACAGTCATGGTTTGCTTAATACTGAAGTTGAGGAAGAATGGGGCCATTTTAAACAGGCTTTTTTGGAAATAACAGTACCCTTTTAGGAAAAAAAGAGCAGAGGAGACAGAATTATTTAAGTGATAAGGCACTTGAGTTTATTTCAGAAAGAAGGAACTGCAGGAATGTCCTTAATCAGTACCCTACTAGTCCTAATAGAAAGGATTACAGAGAGCTTAATAAACGTGTAAAGGATCAGTTAGCTACTGATAAGAATCTTTGGCTTGATGGTTTGGCTGACAAACCCGAGGAAGCAGTTAGACAACACAAGAGCAGAGAGCTGTACCAGATAGTTAATGTTTTATGTGGTAGAAAATGGACAGGCATACAAGGATTGAAGGATAAACAAGGTAAGGTTATAGAAGGTGAGGATTCTGTCATGGCTAGGTGGGCTGAGCATTTCAGTGATGTTCTAAACAATGTGGTTAGTTCAACTCCCATTGTTTGTAATGATGATAGATGCATTGGCAGCTTTAATGTTTGCCCTATAACACAATCTGAAGTTATTTTGGCTGTTTCTAAACTTAAACTTCATAAATCCCCAGGGATAGATGAAATTACTACAAAAATGCTCAGAGCTGGGAATGTTTCAGTTACCACTTGGATGACTGAAATTTTGAATAACTTTTATGATAAAGGCATGGTTCCTAAAGATTTTACCAGAGCTATTATTATCCCTATTTTCAAAAAAGGTGATCGCAGTTCTTTTGATTACTACAGGGCTATCAGCCTACTCTCTGTTCCAGGTAAAGTTCTTTCCATGATTGTGCTTAATAGAATGAAGAATCTGGTTGACAGGCAATTGCGTGATGAGCAATGTGGATTCAGAAGTGGTAGGGGATGAGTAGATCAGATATTTTCATATAGGCAGATTCTTGAGAAATGTTTAGAGTTTCAGAAACCTTTGGTTGCTAGCTTTGCTGATTTCAAAAAGGCTTTCGACTCTGTTGATCGTCATAATTTGTGGTTGATTGTGAGATCATATGGTATACCAGGCAAGTTAGTTAACATTATGAAAGCTCTCTATAATAACACTGAGTTGTGTGTGAGAGTTGGTAAGGCTTGTAGCAATTGGTTTAGCATTACTTCTGGTGTTCGACAAGGGTGCATTTTGTCTCCTTTTCTCTTTAGCTTGGTTATTGATTATATTATGCGAAATTCACTTCAAGGGAAAGATTTTGGCCTTAAATGGACTGGAGATACGAAAATTTCTGATTTAGATTATGCTGATGATTTAGCCCTTTTGGCAAATGATGTTGATGAGATGAACTCTTTCATTCGAGCTGTTGACGAAACTGGTAGTAGAGTAGGTTTGGTTATAAATAGAGAGAAAACTAAAGTGATGAAAATTGGTCAGGCAGGTTGTGATTCAGTGTTCATCTGAATGGTTGCAGTCTTGAGCAGGTGTCACAGTTTAATTACCTTGGGAGCTATATAACTGATACTGGTGATGTGCGGCATGAGATTAACAGACGAATAGGGATTGCTGCCTTGACTTTTAAGAATCTATGGAGATTGTGGAGAAATAGGCGTATACACCTAAAGACTAAAATTAGACTGTATAATAGTTTGGTTCTTTCTAGGGTTAGTTATTTTAGTGAAACTTGGACGCTATGTGAACAAGATAACAGGAAACTAGATGCTTTTGATTCTAGATGCTTACGCAGTATCTTGGGTATTAGGTGGTTTAACTTTGTAACTAATGATGAGGTTAGGCAAAGGAGTCTGCAACCTCCTTTAAGCAGAATATTGTGCAGAGAGAGACTCCGCTGGTTTGGCCATGTTGCCCGTATGGATAATTATAGATTGGCGAATAGGGTTACAAACAGTGTGCCTAAAGGCCTCAGAAAGAGGGAGAGACCTAGGATGTGATGGACAGACAGTGTCAAACAGGACCGTGTTAGAATTGGTGTGAAGTGGCCGGATGCAGCAGATGTAGCTCAGGACAGATATTCTTGGAGAATTAAACTACACGGTCTGGTTGGACCTCCATAGCCCATGGCTGCTTGATGATGATGATGATGATGATGATGATGATGATGATGATGATGATGATGATGATGATGATGATGATGATGATGATGATGATGATGATGATGATGATGATGATGATGATGATACGACTGTACACGAAGGTTGTCAGATCCCTAATTTCTAAAAACTTCGTTACCAGATATTCTTTCTGAAATATAGTGTTCGAATATTTGTTTGAGCGATTGTACACGAAGGTTGCCAGATCCCTGATTTCTAAAAACGTCGTCGCCAGATACTTTTTCTGAAATTTAGCCCATGGTGTGCAAAAAAGTGCCGCTCAGGGGTAAAACAAGCCAACGTTAAAGAACACACTGGATGGCCTTGACGGGAGGCTACCCTCTGTCTTCCAACAGGTTTTCCAGTGGGTCCCCTAACCTTCTCTGAGCCTTCGGGGTCCATGTGACCTGGCCATTTAACCCATGGTGTGCAAAAAAGTGCCGCTCAGCGGTAAAACAACCAACCAATCCTACGTTGGAACAAAAATCGCTGCCAAATCCATTGCCGTCATATTCTGAAGCTTAGGCATCATTTCATCTTTCGAGGTTGGCAACACTGCATTTAATCGTTTCATTACACATAAACATCTTCTGAATCTCTGTTAAGGAGTAGTACGCAGTAAACCAATCGTAAGTGCATTTGGATTGTTTTAACACTGAGGGGCACTTTTCTGCACACAATGGAGTAAGTGGCCAGGTCACAAGTACCCCGAAGGCTCGGAGAAGGTTGGGGACCCACTGGAACAGCTGTTGGGAGACAGATGATAGCCTACCGTGAAGGCCATCCAGCGTGTTCTCTAAAGTGTACAGGGTATGGCTCTCCCACACGCGGCGTAACGTCCCATCCGACGGACGGCGGCCTTTCCAAGCCCCATGGGAGTTTACAATGTACCAAAAGTCATTGCAGGTATGGAAACCCCGAATGCGAAAGATGCAACCTGTGTATGTGGTTGGTTAAGGAACCAATCGCAGCATAGGCGACCGAAGGTGACCTCACATTCATTTAATGGGGGTAGGTTTTGTAATAAACAACAAGAACCTCCTTGGCAGTTAAATACAGTAAAGAGTCCGCATTTATGAAAGAATCGTTTTGACCGTTCTGTTGTTTGCAGAATTGTAAGTGAACATGCCCGATGACGGAAAGAGACGTTAATTTGCATTGGGTACATCCGGGGATCGTTTTTCGTAGCCAACCGATAATAATGGAGGAACAACAGTTGTTTTTTTCGAATTCCAATTGTGGCTTAGCGAAAACAGTATACGATACGAAAGTGTTCAGAAAGCACTGTTGCGTCACCTATATAGGTATTGGAGTTGTCCTCTGTGGTCAGATTGACAATTTTGCGTTTCGGTTCATTCGTCCTATTTCGGCCATCGGTCCGATCTGATGTACGTTTCCGAGATTAAAATGCTTTTGAACCCCAATTGTTCAATTGTCTAGTTGATTGCGATAGGGCTGAGACGCACCTTTTCTGATTCAACCAATCCTTAGATGTCAAAAAAGGAATTTTATTTATGGAAAACAGTGGAGTTGTTTCTAACAATCTCTACTGGGTTGATTTACTTCCGAGCGGCACATTTTTTGCACACAATGGGCTAAATGGCAAGATCACAAGGACCCCAAAGGTTCACAGAAGGCTGGGGGAGTTGACCCACTGGCAACCTAAAAAAGCACCCAAGAAAAATGCCCTTAGAAATAAAAGAGGCCAGATTACCAAAAAGGCAAGAAGTCGCTGATATCCGAAAAATATGGTTGATTAGAGAATTCAGAAAAAATATCTTGCAACGATTTTTTTTTTAGAAATTAGTGATCTGGCAACCTTCGTGTCTCGTGACACGAAGATTGCCAGATCATTAATTTGTAAAAAAAAATAAATCGTTGCAAGATATTTCATCTCAATTCTGTAATCAACCGTAGTGTTCGGATACTTTTTTGAGCGACTGTATATCTATTGTACACGAAGGTTGCCAGATCACTAATTTGTAAAAAAAAATCGTTGCCAGATATTTCTTCTGGTTTCTGTAATCAACCATAATGTTCGGATATTTTTTTCAGCAACTGTACATGTATTGTACACGAAGGTTGCCAGATCGCTAATTTGCATTCCGCCGGGGGAAAAAGAGTGACACGGAATCTGGCAACAAAGCCATTAAATACATTGAGGTACTAAGTCTCCTGAGTATGAAGATATATTATCTGAATAATAGGATAGCTAAAAACCGAAAAAGTACAATGGACCGGCTATTACAATTCCGTCATAGCCGATACGCCATACTTTGCTAAGGGCCACACTTCGACCAGCGCCCGCCAGTGTTGCACTGCGCTGGATCCCAGGCTGCCACTATGTTGTGTGGCCGTAGCATAGTGATCGCGAGTCTCCCCCCTACTCCCCAAACACCACGAATTCCGCCTGTTTCTGCCTTGGGGCAGAGAACAAAACGCGGGTCGTGGGAAAGGTTTACAAATCCACCTAACAGGCAATTTGCTTATATACAGTAGGTAATTGGAGTCTTTATAAATTAGCGGCAGCTAATATTTTCAAAGTTTCGTCGTCAATATTAAGGAATCTGGCAACGCAAAAAATCTGACCAGGGGTCTTCCATTAGAGGTCATCGCGATCTAATTAAATAGCAAATTTCATAAAGATTGGTGGAGAAGTTTTTTTTAAAGGCATTCGAAAGCCCCATAGAAATAACATGAAGGAAACCGTCCGAACACTAAGAGAAACCGAGGGCGAACAACCTTTCCAAAGGGAAACAGCAACCGTGTTAAACGAGGGTCGGAGAGGTTCGCACTTTTCCCAGAATGCATCATGTGAGAATCGTGTAGATATAGTAGATGACGTCATCGTTTTAAAAAGTTGAAAACTTCAGACCCATTTTTCATCAAGAAAGAGAGGGAAACTGACCAATCCAAAGTGACCGCCAGATGTCCCCCCAAGAGTACTACACACTGACCCCATGGGTCAGTCCCCAAACCCCTCCCACTTGGTATGAAACGGTGCCGATATGGTTCACTTTGGACCTAAAAAGCACACTCGCGGTGGGATAGTGCGTAAAATCCCCCTAGCGGTGGGATAGTGCGTAAATGGGGTGCCCCAAAGTGACCACAAAATCTCCAAACCAAAGGTCCAATAGGAAGAGAGAAAAGTTCAAAAAACAGATTCTGAAATGTCACGTGACTCGGAGATTTAAACTTTTCATACAAATATGGAATAAGGCAGTAGTAGAAATCTCATGGCGCATTCGATCTGCGCATGACGTCACACATCAATAGCTATAGAAGCAGAAATCAATGAGGTCACAGATAAAGGACCAATGAAAATAACTTTACTGATTCGTTCTCACTTAGCTTTAAAAAAAAAAGGGCGTCTCATGATAATTCGGAACACGGATTCCTGTCTTACTATTTAAATTAGCTTCTAAAATATTTAAATGGAGTTTAAACTTTTTAAACATTTTAAATAATACATGGACTAGGTAGATAATTTAATAATTATTTTTAACCAATCACTTTTAAATCTTAAGATGTCAACGGATTCGATTGGATACTTTATTTCACCTCGGAAATACTCTATTCTACACTCTCTGACATAGCGATCACATTGCCCATCAGATCTGCGCAGAAGACAGACCTCATTAACATAATTTATGACAACCAATCAATCAAACATTAATCATGACATCACTCTATATACATTTTTTATTTTTTTTTAGAACAGCAACCCACCCCTGAGATGGCACCATTCTCTATGGGCCTCCTCACTTGAACTCTTCACATGTTAACCTATGGGTAATCTGGGTCAAACGGTCCTTCACTCTAGCCATGAGAAATAATGAATTAATTATTATTTATTTTTCGACTACGGTTATTCTGCAGTTATAAGGATATGGCATTCTTCAAGTCTTTAAAAACATGGATGCCTACAGGGCAGAGCAATGTGTTTTCACATCTCTTTTAAACAATTCTAGAGCCTTTTTCATGAGAATTTCACTCTTTTCTTTTTCATATAACACTCCGCAAAGTATTGATATACTTTTTAAATACTTTCCGAATATTTTTCTTCAATTTCATGCGTAGTATAGTTTCACGGTTTTATAGAAGTACATTCTCGCAATAAGAACCAGATATTGATTTCGGTTTGTCAGCTTTAGAGATGAGGTAGAAAGTTTTATTGATAAATAGCAGCGTTTTTCTCGCAATCTCACATTTGAGTCACCTTATAGTTAGAGTGTTTTTCAAATCCATTATTATTATTATTCAGTGCATTAATTCATTTCAATTTCTAAATGCAAATGTTTATTGTAGGAACGAAGAAGGCGTTTCAATACTTCTAGACAGGTAGAGGGATACTCCTAAAATCTTTGGAATTTATTGCAAAAGGTTAATTCTTCCCAAATAACATTTAAAACTTTTCCATTTTACCTATTTCGAGGCAAAATTTTGAAAAGTACGTTCGAATTGACATCACAAGGTAATCTTCTACTTCTACATTATTTAGCAAACTCTGTTTTCGTTGCCAGATCTCGCTAACATGTTATGCAGACGATAATTCATTAATTTTATTAGAAAAGCTTCGTCTGATCGGTATTATATTGCAGAGAATGGGATAAATGGCCCTAGGGCTAAGATAATAACTTAACCCTAGGGGACAAGTATAACTCCTGTACACGAAGCTAGAGAAATTGATATTTCAAGAAAAAAATTAAATTGAATTTCACATTTGAAGAATGATTTTAATACTTGATCATTTGAAATTATTTTTTTGAATCAACTTCTATAAGTAAAACAAGCAGAAAAAAAACTTAAAATAGGCCAAAGAGTAAATATTACAAATTTTTAGAATCATTAAATACTAAATTATTAATAAATAAACCGTTTCACGACTTTTTCTTCAACAAATGATTAGATACCAATTTATGATGAAAACCATTAATAGCTAATTCTAACAGAATATAAATTATAATATTAATATAATTGAATAATAATAAGTAATTACAGAAGGATTTAAAACTAATTTCCATCTGTACACCAAAGACTTGATTTAACATTAAGACTCTATGGAATCTGAACTACCTGTACATCGTTTAGAACAGTCTGTTTTCGTTGCCAGATCTCGCCAACAAAGTATGCAGATGAAAATTCATTTATTTTATTCCAGAAGCCGTTCTTTCGTCTGATCATTTGAAAATAATTGCCCTTACAGTTCAAAATACTGATGGATTCAGTGATCGCCCACAGCTTGTAAGTTTTAAAGGGGGCTTTAAAAGAATTTTTTTTTTTATTTACAAGAGTTTAAAAAGCTTTTCTATTAAGAATATTCTGAAGATCTGGGTCATATCATACAGAGCAATCGTTTGGATCATTTTAGTAAAAAAGACGTAAAAAAATCCTTAATTAGAAAAATAATTTATATTTATAAAATAGAGATTAAAAATGAATAATAGTTAAACAAACAAAGGGAGTTGGGTTGTTTTACCTGTGAGGACATGTTTTGTACACAATGGGCTAAATGGCCAGGTCACAAGCACTCCGAGACCTCAAAGAAATTTGGGGAAAAGGGACCCACTGGACAACTGTTGGGAGACAGATGGTAGTCTCTTATCAAAACCATCCAGCGTGTTGTGTAATGTGTACAGTCACTCAAAAAATATCCGAACAATATGGTTGATTACAGAAAAGAGAAAAAATATCCAGCAACGATTTTTTTTCAGAAATTAGTGATCTGACAACCTTCGTGTACAGTACACGAAGGTTGCCAGATCCCTGATTTCTAAAAACGTCTTTGCCAGATACTTTTTCTGAAATATAGTGTTCGAATATTTGTTTGAGCGACTGTAGACGAAGGTTGCCAGATGCCTGATTTCTAAAAACGTTGCCAGACTCTCTTTCTGAAATATAGTGTTCGAATATTTGTTTGAGCGACTGTACACGAAGTTTGCCAGATCCCTAATTTCTAAAAACCTCGTTGCCAGATACTCTTTCTGAAATATAGTGTTCGAATATTTGTTTGTACCTGTAAATGGTAGCTAGGTGTAAACTGGAAGGAGAGACGTGTACCAATCCCTAGTGATGATGCACAGAACCGGCCTGGTCTAGCACCTATTGTCCGACCCCGCATTCTCGTGGTGCAGGCCGTTGGTACCTTTCAAAAGAGATATTCTCTTTTGGAAGGGAACGGAAGGGGAGGGCTGCCAGTTCAGTATGGCCTGCTAATCTGTTCATCTATGGCCACTTTTTTCTTTTTTTTTCAACCATGCTGAGGAGTGGTCAACTTCACAGGGTCCTGGTGCATTTATACCTACTAGACTGGACTTGTTTATGGATTTGAGCTTGATTATGGATCCTGGACTTGCTGCACTGGTGGGCCTCTGTTGAGGGAGAATCTGCTGCTGTGTTTTCTGTTTGCTTCTGGGTTGCCAGCCCTAAGTGGACAGAGGCATGGGATACCTCATATCAGCTGCTGGATAATCCTCATCAGAGACCATCGCAGGTACCTGAACCTTACTTAGCTAGTTGGGCATCGTCAAGCCTAAACTGGAGTAATGTGTCTCAGGCAGGCCATATGGTTCTTGAAAAAGTCCACTTGAAAAGGTGGTGCCTGAAGTTCCTACCAGCATCGGTGACTTCAGTCTTTAGCAGAGGAGGAATAGGTCTTTGCCCCATGCCTGCGATCAGGGGGCTGTTTGATATTGTTGGCCCTACCAATCTCAATAAACCTAATTTCTTTAAAAATCCTACTAATCATTTTCTCTCTGCAGGAACGTGGAACGTGAGGACATTACATAGAGATTATTCTCTTGATGTCCTCATGCAGGAATTCTAGCGCTATAACCTAGATATTCTAGGCTTGCAAGAGACCAGATGGACAGGTAAAGGTGAGATACTTAAAAATAACTTTAAATTTCTCTTTACAGGGAGGGAGGATGGAAAGCATCTCCAAGGTAAGACTGTACTATATAAGACTGTACATTAGAGAGATGCTCTCTAATTTGCAGTCGCTCAAAGAATATCAGAATATTTTGGTTGATTACATAATTCAGAAAAAAATATCTGGCAGCGATTTTTTTTAGAAATTAGTGATCTGGCAATCTTTGTGTAAGTATCCGAAGGTTGCCAGATCACTAATTTCTAAAAAAAAATCGTTGCCAGAAACTGCTTCTCAATTCTGTATTCAACTGTATTGTTTAGGTATTTTCTTGAGCGACAGTACAGAGGGTATGGGAAGCTTAAGTCCCATCCGATGTACGGTGGTCTTTCCAAGTCCAAACGTTGTCCCCTTTATCACTGAGAAAGAATGGAGGTTAGAGGAGTAAATCTCAAAGCAGGCACAACTAGGAACAAAACTTCGGAACTGAAGTTTAAGAGTCTGGCACACTGCTGTCTGAGCCATCTCCTGCTCCGAAAGAAATGGGCATATACTGTGAACAGGACACCTACTATGAAGGGTCAAAGGTTGTACAGTTCCTCTGATGAAGATGGAAGCTTCCCTTTAAAGCTAAAAAGAATATTCTTGAAAGTATCGCTCTGCTGCCCACGGCTTAACCGATCAACCTTACCGACCGAAACTTATCCCCGGTTCACCGGGGATAAGTTTCTTCGCTGACATAATTGGGACTGGAACCTGGGAACTGAAGATTACGAGACTGGAACGCTGCCGACTAAGTCAACTCTCGTCACTCATTGAAAAGAGCTATATATTTTATTCAGTATTCTTTTACAAAAGAGATAGAAGCTCTATTAAACCATTCCAGGCTTCTCATACAACATCAAAAAACGCATTCTCTATTACACTGCCAGTCCATTCGCACTCATGATATGTGAAGAAAAAAAAAAAACGACTTCCGCCTAATTCAAATTCAAATCTATTTTTGAAGTTCACTTACTAAAATGAATCCTGCGTTAGAGATTTGTGTAATCATTCAATTAATTTTGAAAATGTTAAGCAGCAATGTTTGTTGCTAAATGTTTTTAACTTAATAACTCTAAATATTAAAAGAATGTTGGTGAAAATCGAGAATTTGAGCGAGATCTTCATTTCTAGTGACATTTTTTAAGAAACTTGCTTTTGCAGTTAAGGAAATTTGGATGTAATTTTCCATTCACAATGACATGTAAATGTCGGGAAACTTTTGGTAAAATATTGTATGTAATCAAACATATTCCAAGTTATTTATCTGAGATAAATAATTAAAATAATATCAGTGTGTGTATATTCAAACAATTTCATTAGTATCATTATCTCCATAAAATAATGGGGCGGGGGTGGCTCAGTAGGCAGTGCGCTAGACTTGTAATCTGCAGTTCCCAGATTCGAGTCCCAGCTGGGTCAGTGTTGAGATTTATCTCCACGAAACTCCCTGCCCATCGGTCAGTAGGGGACACTGATGTGCTTGAGAAAAGTCGTCGTCCGTCGGATGGGACGTTAAGCTGTTGCCCCGTGTGCGGGAGAGTCATACCCTGTGCACGTTAAAGAACACTCTGAATGGCCTTGACGGGAGGCTACCATCTGCTTCCCAACAACTGTTCCAGTGGGTCCCCTCCCCCAACCCTTCTATTCCTTTTATTATCTCTGAGTCCTCGGGGTCCTTGTGACCTGCCCATTTAGCCCATGGTGTGCAAAAAAGTTACTCTCAGAGGTAAAACAACCCAACTCATAAAATAATAATTTGATTATGGGCAATTGGCAAAGGTCATTGAAAAGCAAACGAATTAGATATTTTTTAAATATGTATTCATGAGAGTTCTAATTAATTTTTGATATCTCGTTTCAGGATCACTTTGATACACCTCAATGGGAGAAGATTCGAGTTCATGGCCAAAGGAAGTTAAAAAATTCAGCAGTACCAACCGTATTATTATATTGCCGAGTATCAAAGGCATGTAAAAGCCCTCCCAGAAGAAACCATGTGAATGAAGCTCCTGAAGAAGCAAGGGTTTATCCGGATCGTAATTATTGTAAAAGAAACTTTTTGGTGGCTGAAGAAACGACTTATAATTTTACTTCATGTAATAAAACTTTACTTGTGAACTCTGGTAATAGGGAAAATATCGCAGATTGCGTCAAAAATGAAGTTAATGTTGATGATCTGTTGGCAGTTATTCATATAGTGACACATCTGAACAGAGTAGGGGCGGGGGTGGATCAGTTGGTAGTTTGCCAGGCTTGTAATCTACAGTTCCCGGTTCGAGTACCGGCTGGGTCAGCGTTGAGGTTTATCTCCACAAAGTTCCCCGCTCTGCCCACAGTCAGTAGGGAACAACAATGGGCTTGGAAAGGGCGCCGTCCGTCGGATGTGACGTTAAGCCGTGTGCCCCGTTTGCGGGAGAGCAATACCCTGTGCACGTTAAAGAACATACTGGATGGCCTTGACGGAAGGCTACCATCTGTCTTCCAACAGCGTTCCAGTGGGCCCCTCTCCCAACCTTCTCTGAGCCTATGGGGTCGATGTGACCTGGTCATTTAGCCATGGTGTGCGAAAAAGCGTCGCTCAGAGGTAAAGCATCCCAACTGAAATCTGAACAGAGTACTTCGTGTGCTAAACTACAGGCTGAGGTTACCAGATTGAAAAAACGTGTAAATGCACAATATAAAGTGATTACCAGTGGTTAACATTCTAGGCTACTGATCAAAGAGACCTAGGTTCTAGCCCCGGTTAAGAAATGGATGTATGCTCCATTTCTTCTGTGGTTTCACCATCCTCACTGATCTCCTAATATGGCATATTAAACTGACAGGCTCCTGTCAGACCTCTGTGACAAGGAGCTGCTTAAGGGGTATTTATTTATATTATTGTAGTGTAATAAAGGAGAAAAAATCATTTAAAATGTTCTAGTTCTGCATATATATATATAGCATAATTTTGACAGATTTCCGAATATGTAGAAATATTTTTATAAAGCTCGCTTATGCTACAAGTACAAGTTGTAAAAGCATAAATCAGAGCCCAAATTAAAAATATTGCCATATCGTTTCAGGAATGTTAAGCATTTTTACTTTTTAAGTAAAAATTTAATATCTGGGACTGAATGTATGAAAGAACAGTTATTGCTTTCATTTTTATTATTTTAAGTAATTCTGATTAACTTAACAATCAATAAATATTAATATAAAATACTGAGAACAGAAAGCACTTCCATGATTTTTAAGTAACAAAATCTTAAAATTTTCAAGTAACAAACTCTATTTCTGCATAGTTGTTCCGTCCTCATGTGTGTGCTGACGAAGCTAGATCATCAGTCAGCTAGCCTAACTGACGCACTCGCAGAGCACAGACATGGCGCCCATGAACGCCCTATGTAGGACCACTAAAAACAGCGGATTGCCAGCGCCACAACGGATGAAAACGTAACTATCGCTGCTGTCGCTTCACGTCGTGAATTCGGCAGGCATTCCATTGCGTAGGCACCGGTCCACTTCCAGAAGCTTTGGTTGATCAGTGCAAGTCATGTCGCTAAAACCTTCGCATGAGCGAATGCGTTCTCGTCATAATTGAAAATCGTCTTATGAGCGGATCGTCATAAATTGAAACGTCGTAAAGCTGGGAATTACTGTAAGAAGTTGAAATCAACACAAGTACTGAAAAAATGAATTTTGGCAGCAGACATTAATGTATGCTCAATAACTGTAAGAGGAAAATTGCTAGAATTTGGATTGTAATATTTCTTATTGTTAATATTTTGGTCCAAATGAAAGTTTTAGTGATAGAAATAAGCTTTTCTTTACTGTATATCAGTGTCCACATTACGAAAACGATCTCATAAGTCATTCAGCACTTAGTCTGTTACTGTTATTGTGAACATTCAACGAAAGTCATTGTATATTGTTACATGTTCTGTCAGGATGTTGGAAAGGTACATATTGTAAAAGGAATAGCGAAAGCTAAGGACTACATCAAAATACTGGAAACAAAATTATTACCAAGGGTCTTTGATCTTATTTTGGGATGAACGTAGATCTTAAAAATGTTTTAATTAAGTGGACGAAATGCATTTTGTCAGTATGAAAAGGTTCTTCAGAAGTGGTTAGCAGATAGCAAGATTGAAAAGATGGAATCGACTGGACAGTCTCCACACTTTAAGACTCTACAGAGCTTGTATTTCAGAATAGGTAAGGAAATTTCCGAGCAGAGACGTCCAAATACGCGAGTTAATTAAGGCTTTCCTGTTACTTCTTAATCATATTTTATTACAGATGAACAAAAATTAGTGCATTCCATGCCAAAATCACATAAAACATTTATTTAAATAAAGGGCTAATCTATGAAATATTGAATTTAAAAGGTTAGTATTTTGAAAAATGTGTTTAACAACTGTTATATAATGTTTACAAGAGGGATCATCATAAATATTTAAAAAGTTTCTTTTAATTCATATCTATGCTATATCATATTATAGTATATACGTAATTGCGTTTGGGCAATTATAATTCAACAATTATTTTCGATACGAAAAAACTAAAAAAATACATAATTTAAATGAAAAATAATTTATATATATAATTTTCTAATTAATAATTTATATAATATTTAAATAACAAGTCCTAACGATCTAGGATCGAAGTCACCACTCTGTTCTTTAAATGTGGAAAATATAAAAATTAAAAACGAATGTTTCAAATAATATATCATAAGAGAGATTTAGAATTTAGTTGATGGAATGTGATGATCAAAATATTTATTTTCATTTCTTCCCCTCAACTTCAAAGGGATGATAAAGTAAAAGATTTTAGTTTTAAGAGATATATGAGAGAATGATTTCTATTTTGTGTTTTGTTTGTATCAGTGCATTATTGCGATTCTTTTTTTTATAAATCATCCATTAGTTCGTATTTCCGGTATCAGATGGGGAAAAATTGGAAACCGAAAACTTCATTTTCTTTGAAAACAAGCAACTTATTATCACCAGAGATGATCAGCTATTCTTTAAATTGTTCGTTACATCTTGTTAGAAGGCTTTCTTGTTTTATCCGAATTTGCATTTCTAACTTTAACTCAGTTAATCGAAATTTCATTCTACATAGCAACAGAAAAATATTTGAAAAAGGAAAAATGACAAACTTTTCAATTTAAATCCACTCCTCTTTTGTAGCAAATTATGATACATAAAATATTCTTTACGTGTGGACTCAAAATCGATTACTAGATAACCACATTTCTTTAACGTTTATCAAAATTTTCTGTCCAAAACGATTTGGATTCATCATACTTAGTATCATCCTAACTCTCAAGTTCTCCTCATTTACAATCAGTTAACCAACAAATGTAATAGATTTGACACTTATTTCAAATATATATATATTTGTTGTTTTGAAAAATCATATGCAACCAATGCTCTTTGATTTTAATTGCACAAAAGCGCTGTCATTTGAATTATTATCGTGCTCTTCAAAAATTCGATTATTATGGTTTTTAACGGCTAAACTGCTGAAATTAAACTTAACGTGACCGGTTGCATGATAATTGCTTTGCATACTAAGAAGCAATATCGATGATACAATTGTATATTCAGTATCAAGACATGCAATGAATGCATGACCATATCATTTGCCTTTCCGCGGTAAAATTTAATTTTCTTAAATATTGGACATATCGTTGAGATACATCCGTGATATACCTATGCGATCTGATGCACGCCTCTGTGGATTGAACGAATGATATTTAATTGTATTAAGCTGTTTTATTAATATAGTGGCAGTTACTGTCAATTTTCTATTAATTTCTACCTAATTTCCAACTGCTTTTCTTACGTCCTATGTTGCGTTTCTCAATTTATGTAGGTGTTAAAACGACTGTTCCAGTATATAATTACAACATTTTGACCTATATATATGATATATGAATATATGATTATTTATTATCTTAATCGAAGTTAGGATTTAACCTTGAAATTTATAATACGAGGAGGATGGATTTTTTTTACCTCTGAGCGGCACTTTTTTCCACCTAATGGGCTAAATGGCTAGGTCACAAGTACCCCGCAAGCTCAGAGAATGTTGGAGGAGGAGACCTACTGGAGCAGCTGTTGTGAGACAGATGGTAGCCACCCGTCAAGGTCATCCAGCGTGTTCTTTAACGCTGGGATGTTTTACCTCTGAGCGGCACTTTTTTGCACATAATGGGCTAAATGTCCAAATCACAAGGACCCCGAAGGCTCAGAGATGGTTGGGGGAGGGGACCCACTGGATCAGCTGTTGGGAGACAGATGGTAGCCTCCCCTCAAGGCCATCCAGAGTGTTCTTTAAAGTTGGGTTGTTTTACCTCTGAGCAGCATTTTTTGCACACTACGGGCTAAATGGCCAGGTCACAAGCACCCCGAAAGCTCAGAGAATGTTGGGGGAGGAGACCCACTGGATCAGCTGTTGGGAGACTGATGGTAGCCTCCCGTCAAGGTCATTCAGCGTGTTCTTTAACGTTGGGTTGCTTTACCTCTGAGCGGCACTTTTTTGCACACCACGGGCTAAATACCCAGGACACAAGGACCCCGAAAACTCAGAGAATGTTGGGGAAGAAGACCCACTGGAACAGCTGTTGTGAGACAGATGGTAGCACCCGTCAAGGCCATCCAGCGTGTTCTTTAACGTGCACAGGGTATGGTTCTCCCGTACACGGACCAACGGCTTAACGTCCCATCCGACGGACGGCGGCCTTTCAAAGCCCATCGGTGTCCCCTACTGACCGTGAGCAGGGCGGGAAATTTTGCGGAGATAAATATCAACGCTGACACAAAAGGGACTCGAACCTGGGAACTACAGATTACGAGCCTAGTGCGCTACAGACTGAGCCGCCCCTAAAAGGAGGAGGAGGAGGTCTCAAGTGAAATGTTTCAAACTGATGATATGTACTGAGTGGTTCAATCAAACTACGTTACTTTGTAAGTCTGCGGATAAACACAGTTAGTTTGACAAAGGTGAAATTTGAAGGGGATAATAATTCCCATGGTGTGCAAAAAATTGCCGCTCAGAGGTAAAACAACCCAACCCAACTTTCCCAAACTTTCCAGAAGAGTGGACAAAAAGAGCCATGGCACCGGAACTGAAGGATTGTGCATTATTGGTAAGTTCTATTTCCAAAATAATAATAAAGGCACGAATGCTCTAGCCGAATATCGCTTACCGATGAGATGGGGACGCCTTTGAGGAAAATGAGTTACAAAACAGGGCTCAGAATTTTGAAGAAACGGTTATTAATCGTTATGCCATTGCAGAGGAGGTCTACCGGTTTTTGGACACATTGTAAAGGGCTAATGCTGTAGTCTTCTCTTATAGCCAGGGCCGATGTAACACTTCTGAATCTTGTGTGATCGACTGTCTCCAAGGTCCTACGAAATGTGTTGCGCTACTTCCGGTACAAATTGGTATTTTCAAGGCTTAGGGCTGGATAGGATGGAGCTGGCCATTGACTCTTACAGAGTGAGGAGACACACTTCCGGATGAATGGTAATGTCCACACACAGCATTGTTGGATAAGGCAATCGTCACATCCTCTGGGGATGATGAAATTTGACACCATTCTCCACCTATTACTATGTGGTGTGTTTTCAATGCTACTATCATCTAGGAACCCTTCTTCTCCACTAGGTCCAAGCCATGATCTCCTAACACGTATAACATAAATAAAGCATGTCCAGAGCATAATGCTTTATTTGCTACAGTGATAACTCAGATACATAAATTAGTAACTTCTTAAATACATTAAAATCATCGCAATCAAATCTATTTCAATGTCGATTTTCGACAAAATTCTTTCACTATTTTCACAGTTGCGCAGAATGTAATATTTAACAGCTAAAATGACAGTTTAAATAATTGTTCTGTCAAGTAAATAAAAACTAGTTAAAAATAAGAGCAAAACCGTCATAGTGAACATTGCTAATCCATATAAGAATGTTTTTAGCAGTTCTTGTAATAATCATGTTAATTTCCACTAATTATAAATGACGTTTTGCAGACCAATCTAACTCGCTAAATCTTTCAGGCTGCACAACACTTAAACACTAAACGCATCTTTCTAAAAATTTGTTGCGTTTGAAAAAGTTGTTTTGATTTAAATAGATTTGACAGAGATTTTTAAATTAGGAAGCATTTTTAATAACACTTTTGTTTAAATAAGTTCCTGAATTCTGCAACTGATTTACTATTGACATAACATAGAACTTCATTTGATGATGGAACCGCTTAGTGTACATGTACACTAAGATTTAAAAAATCATTTTTTTAATGTAATATTCCTGTACAGTCACTCAAAAAATATCTGAACACTATGGTCGATTTCAAAATTCAGAAAAAAATATGGCAACGATTTGTTTAGAAATTAGAGATCTGGCAACCTTCGTGTCACGTGACACGAAAGTTTCAAGATCACTAATTTCTAAAAAATCGTTTTTTGAGCGACTGTACTCTGTAGGGACTCATCTGTAAATTCCGAAGCGATATGAGAGTGGGATGGATGTTATAATGTGATATCACAAAACATACTGTTAACGTTATTATTAAACAAGCCATCGACTTAGTACACTACGACATTAAAATGCAATATTTATTTTGCGATTATTCTTTTCAACGTTTTCCGATTTTAAAAATCATTCAAGAAACGCCATTTCCATAGCTACAATTAATGGGAACCCTATTTCGTGTCAACACAAATATTTCGTACTCAATTCCTATTGTATAGAAAGATAATTGCAACTGTTTATTTCGTCTGTCAATAAATAAGTTTTACCCCACCATTCACTCTAAATCGAAATATTATATTCACCCATAAACATAATTTTTAAACAATGCAAGCGTTCGGCAAAGGGTTTAAGGTCTAAAAAATTAATTAAATATTCTAGGGTTTTATGTATTGCTTCAGTAATGATCTGAAATGTGCAAATTCAAAATATTGCTTATATCCACTGAGTTCTCTCTACAAATTTACTTAAATATTCTCAGTTTAGTTTAGGTCACCTCGTATATAAAGATTAAGATGCATGGTTTATAAAAGATAGAAATCTTTATTTCATTCTTAAAGCAGTCAGTAAAATAATGAAGATATTAATTCAGCGTAGCCTTAAATCATCATTTTTTATCTTATGCTATTTGCTAGATACACCCCACCCGCTCTACATACAGGACCGCCTCTTCATTTTACTAACATATTTTCGGTACGAATCTTTATTTTTGTACGAGTGTCAACATACCATGTGAGTATTAACTGTAACTAGTATTTAATTACAAGGGATATTACATTTTAAAAAATGATTTTTAAAATCGGAAAACGTTGAAAAGAATAATCGCAAAAATAAATATTGCATTTTAAAGTCGTAGTGTACTAAGTCGATGGCTTGTTTAATAATAACGTTAATAGTATGCTTTGTGATATCACATTATATCATCCATCTCACCCTCATATCGCTTCGGAATTTACAGATGAGTCCCTACAGAGTACAGTCGCTCAAAAAACGATTTTTTAGAAATTAGTAATCTGGAAACCTTCGTGTCACGTGACACGAAGGTTGCCAGATCTCTAATTTCTAAACAAATCGTTGCCAGATTTTTTTCTGAATTCTGAAATCAACCATAGTGTTCAGATATTTTTTGAGTGGGCTGTATAGGGATATTACAATAAAAAAATTATTTTTTAAATCTTAGTGTACATGTACACTAAGCGGTTCCATCATCAAATGAAGTTCTATGGTATGTCAATAGTAAGTCACTTGCAGAATTCAGGAACTTCTTTAAATAAAAGTTTTATAAAAAACAATGCTTCCTAATTTAAAAATCTCTGTCAAATCTATTTAAATCAAAACATCATTTTTAAACGCAACAAATTTTTGGAAAGATGCGTTTAATGTTTAAGTGTTGTGGAAGCTGAAACATAGTTTGTTCTGCAAAACGTCATTTATAATTAGTGGAAAATAACAATATTATTATAAGAACTGCTAAAAACACTCTTATGTGGATTAGTAATGTTCAGTATGACGGTTTTGCTTTCATTTTAACTAGTTTTTATTTACTTGACAGAACAATTATTTAAACTGTCATTTTAGCTGTTAAATATTTCATTCTGCGCAACTGTGAAAATAGTGAACGAATTTTGTCGAAAATCGACATTGAAATAGATTTGATAGCGATGATTTTAATGTATTTAAGATGTTACTAAGTTATGTATCTGAGTTATCACTGAGATAACATGAAACTGTAGCAAATAAAGCATTATGCTCTGGACATGCTTTATTTGTGTTATACGTGTTAGGAGATCATGGCTTGGACCTCCTCGAAGAAGAAGGGTTCCAAGATGATATTAGAATTAAAAACACACCACACAATAACAGGTGGAAATGCTGTGAAATTTCATCATCCCCAGAGGATGTGACGATTGCCTCATCCAACAATGCTGTGTGTTGACATTACCATTCATCCGGAAGTATGTCTCCTCACTCTGTAAGAGTCAATGGCCAGCTCCATCCTATCCAGCCCTAAGCCTTGAAAATACCAATTTGTACCGGAAGTAGCGCAACAGACTTCGTATGACCTTGGAGACATTGGATCACACAAGATTCAGAAGTGTCATATAGGCCCTGGCTCTAAGAGAAGACTACTGCATCAGCCATTTACAATGTGTTCAAAAACCGGTAGACTTCCTCTGCAATGGCATAACTATTAATAACCATTTCTTCAAAATTCTGAGCCCTGTTTTGTAACTCATTTTCCTCAAAGTCGTCTCCATCTCATCAGTAAGCGATATTCGGCTATAGCATTCGTGTCTTTGTTATTGTTTTGGAAATAGAACTTAACCAATAATGCACGATCATTCATTTCCGGTGTCGTGGCTCTTCCTGTTCACTCTTCTGGAAAGTTTGGGAAAGTGAAAATGATCATGCTCTCTACTACAAAAGGGTCAGGTCTCTTGATGGCTTTCTGTTTTCATTCTGTAACCACGTGATGTATTCTCTTACTAACACATGATTGGTAAAAATTGTGCATCGTTTTTGTGTAGAGCGCCACGTTCAACCAGCTGGCATTTTTATAAGAATTTACTTTTTTACCTGCCATTTTATTCTGCATGACCTGATTATTACCCCCTTCAAATTTCAGCTTTGTGCAACTAACTGTGTTTATCCGCAGACTTACAAAGTAACGTAGTTTCATTCAACCACTCAGTATATATCATCAGTTTGAAACATTTCACTGGAGACCTCCTCCTCCTTTTAGGGGCGGCTCACTCTGTAGCGCGCTAGGCTCGTAATCTGTAGTTCCCAGGTTCGAGTCCCAGCTGGGTCAGCGTTGAGATTTATCTCCGCAAAATTTCCCGCCCTGCCCACGGTCAGTAGGGGACACCGATGGGCTTGGAAAGGCCGCCGTCCGTCGGATGGGACGTTAAGCCGCTGGTCCGTGTATGGGAGAGCCATACATTGTGCAAGTTAAAGAACACGCTGGATGGTCTTGACGGGAGGCTACCATCAATCTCCAAAAAACTGTTCCAGTGGGTCCCCTGCACCAACCTTCTCTGAGACTTCGGGGTCCTTGTGACCTGGCCATTTAGCCCATGGTGTGCAAAAAAGTACCGCTCAGAGGTAAAATATCCCAACTGGACGGGAAGGTACCATCTGTCTCCCAACAGCTGTTCCAGTGGGTCTCCTTCCCCAACCTTCTCTGAGCCTTCGGTGTCCTTGTGACCTGGCCATTTAGCACATTATGTGTAAAAACAGTGCCGCTCAGAGGTAAAAAAACTCATCCTCCTCGTATTATAAATTTCAAGCTTAAATGCTAACCTCGATTAAGATAATAAATAATCATATATTTTTTTAAACGTTACCTAAAATGTTATTTAGTTTCATAAAGAAATAGAAGTACAAACGTATATTCTGACAATGCGTGAGTGTAAGAGCCTGCAAATACACATGAAAACCCATCACACATAGATTCAGTGGTTGCACGTAAGCATCTAAAGAAGCGAAAGCAATCCGTATCGCAAAACTAATTTGTAAGATTGGAGGAAAGTTTTTTGGTATTGTTCGAGAGCATTTGGGTTCGGTAGTTTTACCTCTGAGAGGTACAGTCGCTCAAAAAAATATCCGAACACTATGGTTGATTACAGAATTCAGAAAAAATCTGGCAACGATTTTTTAGAGATTAGTGATATGGCAACCTTCGTGTACAGTCGCTCAAATAAATATCCGAACACTATGGTTGATTACAGAATTCAGAAAAAATCTGGCAACTATTTTTTTAGAGATTAGTGATCTGGCAACCTTCGTGTACAGTCGCTCAAATAAATATCCGAACACTATGGTTGATTACAGGATTCAGAAAAAATCTGGCAACGATTTTTTAGAGATTAGTGATCTGGCAACCTTCGTGTACAGTTGCACAAAGAAATATCCGAACACTATGGTTGATTACAGAATTCAGAAAAAATCTGGCAACGATTTTTTAGAGATTAGTGATCTGGCAACCTTCGTGTACAGTCGCTCAAATAAATATCCGAACACTATGATTGATTACAGAATTCAGAAAAAAAACTGGCAACGATTGTTTAGAGATTAGTGATCTGGCAACCTTCGTGTACAGTCGCTCAAATAAATATCCGAACACTATGGTTGATTACAGGATTCAGAAAAAATCTGGCAACGATTTTTTAGAGATTAGTGATCTGGCAACCTTCGTGTACAGTTGCACAAAGAAATATCCGAACACTATGGTTGATTACAGAATTCAGAAAAAATCTGGCAACGATTTTTTAGAGATTAGTGATCTGGCAACCTTCGTGTACAGTCGCTCAAATAAATATCCAAACACTATGATTGATTACAGAATTCAGAAAAAAAACTGGCAACGATTGTTTAGAGATTAGTGATCTGGCAACCTTCGTGTACAGTCGCTCAAATAAATATCCAAACACTATGATTGATTACAGAATTCAGAAAAAAAACTGGCAACGATTGTTTAGAGATTAGTGATCTGGCAACCTTCGTGTACAGTCGCTCAAATAAATATCCAAACACTATGATTGATTACAGAATTCAGAAAAAAAACTGGCAACGATTGTTTAGAGATTAGTGATCTGGCAACCTTCGTGTACGTACACGAAGATTGCCAGATCACTAATTTCTAAAAACATTATTGCCAGATTTATTTTTACTGAATTCTGTAATCAACCATAAGGTTCGGATATTTATTTGAACGACTGTATGTACAGTCGCTCAAAAAAGTATCTGAATTCTGTAATCAACCACAGTGTTCGGATACTTTTTTGACCGACTGTACAAGAAGATTGCCAGATCACTAATTTCTAAAAACATTGTTGCCAGATTTATTTTTACTGAATTCTGTAATCAATCATAGTGTTCGAATATTTTTTGAGCGATTGTACGTGTTTACCAAAATGAGTTAAATAACCAGATCAAGAAAACTCCGATGTCTCAGGAAAGGTTCGGAGAGGGAACCCACTGGACAACTGTTAGGAGACAGATAATAATCCCATCAAGGCCATCCAGTATTTTCTTTAACGTGCATAAGGTATGGATCTCTCACTCATGCGCAGTGACGGCTTAACGTCACATCCGAAGGACGGCGGCCTATCTAATCCCATCGGTGTCCCCTACTGACCGAGAGCAGGGCGAGTGCTTTGCGAAGTTAAATCTCAACGCGAGCCTGGTGCGCTATCAACTGCCTCCCCCCCCCAACCCAGAGCAGTATTTCTGTTGTTCTAAGGTTGAAGTCCCAACTGCGCTTGCGTGGATATTTTCTCTCTTAACTGCCACTCTGAATTTGGTAAGAAAAGAAACACCGATGGGCTTCGTAAGATTTATTTAAATATTACTAGAAATCAATCGTTGTCATGGCATTTACCAGACTGGTTGTCTCTGATTGGATTATTCTACTATGATGTCGTTATGCAGATCAGCTTCCCACTTAAGAAAAGCACTGAAACTAAATAACCCAATCAAAGACAACTTGTCCGAAAAGTGTAAATTCATGAACAAGTCACTTTCAGTCCATACTTACAGAAACAAGGAGAGTGAATAATGGAATCAATAGCACTTATTAATTATTTTCTGGTACAAAGTGTTATAAATAATAAATGCTTTTATAAGTCACTACAGACAACCAATCTAAACTTACAGAATACTATTAGCTAATTTCCAACTCTATCAGTATGCAGTCCTGTTCGAACCATATCCATGGACTTACACCAACTCACCTTCGAGAAATAAGCATGTCCATAGACTTCAAGTTCGACAGCGATTCCCTTAACAAAAACTCTAATTCTCTATGAGTTTTTTATCCCCGTTTAACCTTCTGATATAATAAAATACATAAATAACAAATACCCCCTCAAGCAGCTGTTAGCCACAGAGGTCTGACAGGAGCCTGTCAGTTTATACGCCAGAGTAGAAAGTCTGAGAGGATGGCGAGTCCTCAGCAGAAAAACAACACGAACATCCATGCCTTAAATGGCTCGAACCCAGGTCCCTTAGGTTAGTAATGAAACCACTCGGCCATGGGACGGCATACCCTTCTGATATAAACCTATTTATTACAGTTCATACCTAAAACCATTCAAAAGGCAAATAAACGATTTTAAGAAATTATAGATTTGTTTAACTGTATTTTTTAGCAGAATCAACTAATATTGGACTAAGACCAAAAGGGTATTGTTCTACCTATTTTTTCATTAGAATTTAGCAATTAATTGCTTTAATGCTTCTAAGAAAAATTATTTTATAAGTTTCCATCATATTTAGGTAAAAGTTAATCATTTTCGAAAATATTAGCGGTAGCTTATTTACCCTGTACGGCCATTTTGTGAACAACAGGTCTGACAGGAGTGTTTTTCTGAACAATAGTTCATTAAATGGCCGTACAGGACCGAATCTGGTGGTGGTGGGCAGAAGATTGCACCCCCTTTGAGAAATTTAATAAGGGTAATGGAAGCCAAAAATATTAAACATTTGTAAATTCATCCACTTTTTAAGATTTTTCAAGACGTCTGAAATGGAGAGGCAATATTATACTGCAAAGGAAATCCGGTATCCCCCCTCCCCATCTTAATTTCATCATTTCCCCAATTCTTTTTTTCTAGATTAGAGCCTGTTACACGAGTATACGATGTATATGAATTGCAAACAAAACGGATGAAATTGAACAGATTTCGTAATTAACTCTGTTCAGTATTAAATTAAGATAAAATATGAAATTGACTTAAAAATATATTACAGAAAGTTTGGTGAAGCTGGATCTCTAATTGATGATGCTCTTGGTCATAACCATTATAAACGTATGATAGTTAACCTTACTTCTTCCCATTCTTACTTCCTTCCATAAATTTAATAGAGATGCTAGTGACTTTTCTTAAACCTAGTAACTGCTTTGCTTCAACAAGACATTGAAGAATCACATTTTAGCATTCCCTATTTCTTTAAAACCTGTTCAAACATCGAACCCGTTGATCGTTACCATTTGTTTTGTCTACGGATCATTCAAAAAGTGGTAATGTCGATTGTGATGAGAAATAAACACCTCTTTCCAAAATTCTGAACTACCGTTTGCTTCATATCTTGCTTTTACTAATGATCTGAAAAACGTAAATTTCAAATATCGTGTGTTTGAAATGAATTGTTTCTACAGGAATATTCAAGCATTACCATCTTAATTCCGATCGAAGAATACTAAAAATTAACATCCAAATTTGTTTATGAAAAGATATTTTATTGAATTTTGAAACCAGTCAGAGAATTTCACAAATTTTTCCTAAACGTTATATACCGTATTTCTTCGATTCTAAGACGCCATCGATTGTAAGACGCACCTTAATAAAAAGGTGCGTCTTACAACACCAACATAAAAATAGCTTTGATTCTATCAAATATAAAACGTTAAAATATATCTAACAAATATTTTATTATAATATAATTCAATTTACTAACAACAATAGTACCTATTTATCAGTAGGTATGTTATTCATCACTTCCTTCTGAATCAATATCAGAGTCTGATTCTTTCCAGCGTCGATATCTGCATCTGAATCAAAATCAGAGTCTGCTTCACATTCAGAGTCTGATTCTTCTGAGTCGCCTTTATCTTAATTATCGCATAGATATCGTCTTCTGAGCCATCGAGAGCGTTGGTGATGCAACATTTTTTAAATGAGTGCTGCACTTTTCTTCCTCGGATTAGCTTCCAAGCTAATTTGTTGATACCCATTCGGCCAATTTTGATGCCGGCGCTTTCTTTCTTTTCCATGTTCTTCTGTATACACGATAACTTTTCGCTTCAATTCGTCTTCGTAGTGCAATCTTTTTGGCAAAATTTTGATGTGCAATAAGGGATCAAAATGAACGGAATACAGTAACTGAACTTCTTACGTACTTTCGTAGATACAACCAAAACTTCCTAGTTGTCGCTGAGTGAGCTCCACCATAATGAAGTTAACGGTGGCTTCACAATTGGAAAACTCGGGACAACACCCACGTCACTTTATTCTCCAATGGTATTGGAGGCAAGGTTTCCGCATAAAAAACAAAACGTGTGATGCAGTGTACAAAGCGCGGGAAAATTCGAAATAAAAAACTCAATTCTAAAACGCACCCCGTTTTTAGAGACGTTTATATGAGAAAAAAAGTGCGTCTTAGAATAGAAGAAATAATATATTCAATTCAAGTAGCAATGAGGAAAGGCGAAGATGATTGCATCGAGTAGCATTTTGTATGGGGAGAGACTGGTTTTTATTGATTGATTTGACCGTGTTGCCCGCATGCAGCACTGCAGATTATTGAGTAGAATTATGAATAGTGTACCTAAAGTCCCCTTGAAAAGAGGGAGCCCTAGATTGCGATTGGTGGACAATGTCAAGCATGACCTTGTCACAATTGGCCAACATTGGACAAAATGCAACAGCTGTACTTCTGCATAAACGCCTTTCAATAACTGAATTCTATAGTATAGTTAGAACTTCAAACCATGGCTGCTTTGTTTAATTTTATCTTATTTCTGTCAATTTATAATTAAATGGAATTATTGGAAATTCTCTCTTTAACAGCACTTATGTAACGTAACAAATGATTTAAGTATGTTTCAAATTCTGCTATTTAAAAGAAGTTTGTGTAAAAAATGAATGGAACCATTGCATCAATTCAGGAAGAGAGAAAAAGCAACCAATCTTCAATAACAGTTGTTGCCATGTACCGTGCAGCCATATTGCTTATTACAGATCATGGATTTTGCGGATATTTCAATTCTAATTCGCCATCAATAATTCATAAATATCGCATATGGCGATATATAATTATCTTTATAGCTGAACAAATGCCAAAAAATTGAGAATTGATCACCAGATCAAGAACAAATTTTGTACGATTTGCTCCCATATAGAGGGTGGTTATAATAAAACTGACATTACTCAGAGCGCTGTAGAGAAGGATCTACTCAACGGATCACAGTGAAATGTGGTGGATACCTTAATAAGAACATGAATTTGCAAATGAAAAAATTAGTTAGTTGATAGTACCACCAGGTGGCGTGGGACAGAGAATTTGCGAATGAATAATATAGTTAGTTGTTAGTACCACCAGGTGATGTGGGTGCGCTGAAATAAAGAAAATGCCAAGTTGGACAAACATAACCTTAATTGTACAAATCAAGATTCTCAGTATATGAACCATTCGTATGCAAAATGTGCTGGAAACGTAATATGGCATGGTCCACAGTTCCTTGAATCTTGCTTCGGGGAATGGTTGCAACATGCTGTGTTATTTCTGCCTTCAGTTCAGGAAGCGAATCAACGTTGCCTTCGTGAACTCGGCTTTTGAAATTAACACCATAACCAAAAATCGCATTGGTTTTGGTCGGGGGAACGTGGTGCCCAAGCGTTGGAAAACGTTCCAGAAATTATTCAGTCCTCACCAAATGTAGTAATAAAAATAACGGTTGGCATTAAAACTAACTTATTTTTTATATTCGCAAATTCTCTATCCGATGTTCTTATTAAAGTATCCACCACTTTTCGAGTAGATCCTCCTCTACATCGCTCTGAGTAATGTCAGTTTTATTATAACCAGATCAGCGCGTTTTCATTCAAATCGAAGCAACTGCAGGTAAACGATTGCGCATGTGAAGGTCATGAAATGGTATAAATAACAGCTCTGTTAATGTTATTCTTGTTTTTCAGGGGGTAATATAATACTCATACTTAAATGAGTTTGACAAAGACCAAATTGTAATGGCCAGATGACTGGGTTTGAGCATTACCGAGACGGAAAGGTTTGTGGGGTGCTCACGGTCAGCCATGGTTAGTACCTTCAAAAAGTGGTCCATGGAGGAAAAAAACCACGAACCTTCGGCAAGGTGTGTGACAACCACAGGCTTATCGATGCTAGAAGTGAGAGAAGGCTATCCCGTATGGTACGAGTCAACAGAAGGGACTCTATGGCGCAACTCGCCCGTAATTTGAATATTGGTGAAGGGAGTAATGTGTCACAACACACAGTACATCGAACCCTGCTGAAAATGGGGATGCGTAGCAGCAGGCCGCTCCAAGTGCTCATGCTAACCTCAGTTCACCGTCGAAAGCGTCTACAATGGGCATGTGTGCATCAAAACTGGACCTTGATTGATTGGAAGAAGGTCATCTGGTCCGATAAATCTAGTTTCCTGTTGCACCACGTGGACAGCCGAGTACATATGCATTGTTAACCTGAGGAAGAGTTGGCAGCAGGATACATCATGGGACGAAAACAAGCTGGTGGAGGAAGGGTAATGCCTTGAACATTGTTCTGCGGGAACACTGGGTGCAGTCATTCGTGTGCAGGAAACTATGACGTCTACCACTTACCTAAACATCATTGCAGACCAGGTATATCCTTTCATGACAACGGTGTAACCCTCTAGTAGTGTCTTCTTTCAGCAAGATAATGCGCCATACCACACTGTCCAGTTTGTTCGAGAATGATTTGTGGAACATGAGGAAGATTTCCAGGTATTGCCGTGGCACCAAATTCACGAGACATCAATCCAATCGAGCATTTGTGGAATGTGTTCTAACAGCATATCCGAACTGCGGCGTCTCAACAATGTAACCTATAAGAGTTTAAGGATCTGCTGATAACATGTTGGTACCAGATACCACAAGACACCTTTAGAAATCTTGCAGCGTTCATGCCTCGCCGGATAAGAGCTGTTTTGGCGGCACATGGAGGATCAACACCATATTAGGCAGGTGGTCGTAATGTTTTTCCTCTTTGGTGTATATATATTTATGTGTTAAGTGATTCCCTTAGGTCGCTTTGCAAATAGGGCGAACTATCGGAAATAATGCTACTCTTATTTAAAAAGGTTGTTCGAAAAGATCTCAAACCATTGTAGTTACCGCAACGAAGCTTTTATTGTCCTTCAAAGTACTTCCCTGCAGCCTCTGTGGAAAGTTGCAGACGTCTACGCCAATTCTGGAAAGCTTGGTGGTACTCCTGTTGGGAAAAATACTACACAACTCTGTATAAACGCATTTTGCAAGATCTTGCACCCTTGAAAAAGTTTTGCTAGCAAATTACCTTTTAATTTTTTGAAAACAAAAATAATCGTACGGTGTAAAATTGGGTGAATATACTAGAAGGAGTAGCTATTTGATTTTTTTACTCTCGCAGATAAGTCATAACTTTTCGGGTTTTGTGAGCACGGGTATTGTCGTGAAGAAGGAGAATCCTTGATATGCCTATTGTTGGACGCTGCTCCTTCGCCTCATCAACCATTTTGGGCAAAACAATGTTGGTGTTAGGTTGGGTTGTTTTACCTCTGAGCAGCACTTTTTTGCACACCAAGGTCTAAATGTTCCAGGTCATATGGACCCCGAAGGCTCAGAAAAGGTTGGGGGAGGGGACCCACTAGAACAGCTGTTGGGAGACAGATGGTAGTCTCCCGTCAAGGCCATCCAGTGTGTACCTTAACGTGCACAGGGTATGGCTCTCCCGCACACGGGGCCATGGCTTAACTTCCCATCCGACGGATGGCATACTTTCCAAGCCCGTCGGTGTCCTCTACTGACCGTGGGTAGGACGGGATTTTTCGGAGATAAATCTCAACGCTGACCCACCTGGGACTCGAACCTGGGAACTACAGATTACGAGCGTGGCACGCTACCGACTGAGCCAACCCGCCCCCCATTGTTGGTGTAGTATTATCATTTAAATGCATTTTTTTTAGCAATGTATCCATGGCTATAACTCCTTGGTAATAGAAAGAAACTGTGAACATCCTTTTTCTTGAACGAAAGTCTTGTCGGAGGATTTGTGGACCCGGTTCATCTTCAGCAAAACAAACATAGTTTCGAGCTTTCTGGGAGTTGTATAGTAATAAAACCACATCTCATCTCTGTCACAATGTCTGTTAACCATTTGGGGCCATAGGTTCAACCAATGTCAGCATCTCCTTGCAGGAGTCGACTCAAGTTCTCTCTTCTGCACTCTCAGCTTGTGGATACCCATTTGGCACAGATGCTTCGGATTGCTGATGAATAATTGTTTCCACACTGCCAATCGATATACTGGCATTATCTGAATGGTGATGTGTGGGTTTTCCTTAATTAGTTTACGACACGAACATAAGCGACGGTTCTCTCGTTCACGGCCTCCTTTGTCTTCCTGCATGAGGGAGTTCTTCGAAGCTCTGCCTTCCTTTTCTGAATTTGTGCATCCATCTCGTAACTGTGCCATGTGAACAGGCATTATCCTCATATACTTGTGATAAATTGGCATGAATTTTTTTTCTATTCGTCCCGAACCTATATCCTTCTAAAAATGTAAAATCTTTCACCTTCCTTAGTAGGCTCCACTTTAACAATGCACAGATTTCGCAGACCGAACTTTACGCTCCGCCAGAGAAGAGAGAATTGATGATAAAACCTTTGATTTCGATAGGTAATGAAGCACTCCGTAAGCATTTATTAATTGCTTTTCTGTTTTCTAAGGAGAAAATGGTTCTTTTTTTAATGACTTATAATTAACTGTTAGTTTGAGAAAGAAAATCGTTAGGAAATTTATGGAGTTTCGTTCAAGTGTTACAGCGTGTAATGTAAGCGAAAAAGAATGTTGAAATTTTTCTATAACAGTCGTTTAAATTTATGAACGCCCTCTAGGTCTTTAACAGATTGTATCTTATTGATTTTTAGTGGTCTTACACTGTAGACCACTCAACTAGAATATTCCATACCATTGGAAAATTACTTGTGATTAAACGAGAGTTTAATTCTTCATTAAAATTTATCAGTATTTATAGTGGTAGTTGTTTTCACTTTCATATTAATTTTTTCCATGAGTAAAAAATTATTAAAGAAATAAACGTTTACTGTTTGTTTTACAAGTAATCGACTTAAGCATCTAATATACCAATATTAAACAAAAAATGTGAAACATTCTTCCCTAGTACACTGACTGATATAAGAATTAATCTATAGGTGTGAAGCGAAGGAATTTAAACTGACAATATACGAGTATTTTCAGATTTGTATGTAAAATTGCTCAGTGGATAAATCATCATCATCATCCTCCTCAAGCAGCCATGGGCTACGGAGATACAACCAGACCGTGCAACCCTGTTCTCCAATCAAGTCTATCCTGAGCTACATCTACTGCATCTGGCCACTGTACACCAATTCTAGCAAGGTCCTGTTTGACATTGTCTGCCCACCGCATCCTAGGTCTCCCCCTCTTTCTGAGGCCTTTAGGCCCACTGTTCATAGCCTTATTCGCCAATCTATAATTGTTCATACGGGCAACATGGCCAAACCAACGGAGTCTCTCTCTGCACAATATGCTGCTTAAAGGAGGATGCAGACTCCTTTGCCTAACCTCATCATTAGTTACAAAGTTGAACCACCTAATGCCCAAGATACTGCGTAAGCATCTGGAATCAAAAGCATCTAGTTTCCTCTTATCTTGTTTACAAAGTGTCCAAGTTTCACTACCATACCTAATCCTAGAAAGAACCAAACTATTATACAGTCTAATTTTAGTCTTTAGGTGTATACGCCTATTTATCCACACTCTCCATAGATTCTTAAAAGTCCCGGCAGCAATCCCTATTCGTCTGTTAATCTCATGCCGCACATCACCATTATCTGTTACATAGCTCCCAAGATAATTAAACTGTGACACCTGCTCAAGACTGCAACCATTCAGATTAACTGAATCACAGCCTGCCTGACCAATTTTCATCACTTTAGTTTTCTCTCTGTTTATAACCAAACCTACTCTACTACCAGTCTCATCAACAGCTCGAATGAAAGAGTTCATCTCATCAACATCATTTGCCAAACGGGCTAAATCATCAGCATAATCTAAATCAGAAATTTTCGTATCTCCAGCCCATTTAAGGCCAAAATCTTTCCCTTGAAGTGAATTTCGCGTAACATAATCAATAACCAAACTAAAGAGAAAAGGAGACAAAATGCACCCTTGTCGAACAGCAGAAGTAATGCTAAACCAATTGCTACAAGCTTTACCAACTCTCACACACGACTCAGTGTTATTATAGAGAGCTTTCATTATGTTAACTAACTTGTCTGGTATACCATATTATCTCACAATCAACCACAAATTACGACGATCAACAGAGTCGAAAGCGTTTTTGAAATCAACAAAGCTAGCAATCAAAGGTTTCTGACACTCTAAACATTTCTCAAGAATCTGCCTAAATGAAAATATGTGATCTGCACATCCCCTACCAGTTTTGAATCCACATTCCCTGTCAACCAGATTCTTAATTCTATTAAGCACAATCATGCTAAGAACTTCCCCTGGAACAGAGAGTAGGCTGATACCCCTATAGGTATCACAAGAATTGCGATCACCATTTATAAAAATAAGGATAATAATAGATCTGATAAAATCCTTAGAAACCCCAGCCTTTATAATAAAAGATATTCAAAAATTCAGTCATCCGAGTGGTAACCGAAACATTCCTAGCTCTAAGCATTTCCGTAGTAATTTCATCGATCATTGGGGATTTATGAAGTTTAAGTTTGGAAATAGCCAAATTAACTTCAGATTGTGTTTTACGGCCAACATTAAAGCCACTAATGCATCTATCATCATTGCAAACAATGGGAGTAGAACTAACCTCATAGTTAGGACATCACTGAAATGCTCAGCCCACCTAGCCATGACAGAATCCTCACCTTCTATAACCTTACCTTGTTTATCCTTCAATAACTTTATACCTGTCCATTTTCTAAGATGCAAAACATTATCTATCTGGTACAGCTCTCTGCTGTTGTGCCGTCCAACTCCTTCGTCGGCTTTGTCAGTCAAGCCATAAAGCCAAAGATTCTTATCAGCAGCTGACTGATCCTTTACGCGTTTATTAAGCTCTCTATAATGTTTTCTATTAGGATTAGTATTGATTAAGGACATTCATGTAGTTCTTTCTTTCTAAAATAAACTCAAATGCCATATCATTCAGATAATTCTGTCTCCTCTGCTCCATTTTTCCTAAAAGAGTACTGCTGGTTTCCACAAAAGCCTTTTTAAAATGGTCCCATCTTTCCTCAACTTCAGTAGTAAGCAAACCATGACTGTCATAATGACTAAGTAACCTACCATGGTAAGCTTTGCTATAATTGGGTCTTTCAGAGCTTTATAATTAAAGATAAATTTTTTTTAACCTTAGCACAACACTTTTTAAATTTAAGTTGCAAGACACTTTTAACAAGAAAATGATCAGATCCAATTTCAGCTCCCCTAATGACCTGGTATTCCTAACAGAACTAGCTCATTTGCTGTCAATTAATATATAATCAATCATATTCTTATGCCGCCCATCAGGTGAAACCCATGTGTACTTATGAATGTCGCGGTGTGCGTAATAAGTGTTAGTTATTCTGAAACCATTGAGTTTACTTACCTGTAGGAGACGTTGCCCATTGCCATTGCAGCTACCAATACCAAAAGGGCCTATCACCCCTCCCCAAAGGTCAGAGTCAGTACCTACTTTGGCATTGAAGTCACATAGAACAAAGGTAATATCTTCTTTCTTGACAGAATTCAAAATATCCTGAAGTTGTCTGTAAAACCTATCCTTCTCATCCTCATCGGCATCCTCAGTGGGGGCATAACAGCAGATAACATTCAAGTCTTTAATGCTTGCCTGAAATTTTGCTGTAAGAAACCTTTCATTAATGCACTCATATCCTAGAAGAGCATCACTAGCGTGTCTGCTGAGAAGCAGACCCATGCCTTGGTGATGCTTATTGTCGTCCCTCCCTGAAAAGAGAAATTTAAGATTATTTTTAAGGATAGTGAAGTGAAGGAAGTAGTATAGATATATAGAAGTGAGTGATATATATATATAATAGAAGTGAGTGAAGGCTATCCCGTATGGTACGAGCCAACAGAAGTGATACATGGCGCAAATCGCCCGTAATTTGAATACAGGTGATGGTAGTAATGTGTCACAATACACAGTACATCGAACCCTGTTGCAAATGGGGCTGCGTAGCCGCAGGTCGCTCGAAGTGCTCATGCTAACCTCGGTTCACCGTCGGAAGCGCTTAGAATTAGCATGCGAACGTCAAAACTGGACTTTGAATGATTGGAAGATGGTTTCTGTTGCACCATGTAGTTTCCTGTTGCACCATGTAGACAGTCGGGTACCTATGCATCGTTTAACTGGGGCAGGGATGTCAGCAAGATGCACCATAAGACGAAAACAAGCTGGTCGAGGAAGGATAATGCTTTGGGCAATGTTCTGCTGGGAACCCTGGGTGCAGTCATCATGTGCAGGAAACTATGACGTCTATCACTTAACTAAATATCATTGCAGACCAGGTACATCGTTTCGTGGGAATAGTATATCCCTCTAGTAGTGCATTCTTTCAGAAAAATAATGCGGCATGCAATTTTTCGAGTTGCATGGATTTTTCGAGAATGGTTTGCGGAACATGAGGAAGACTTCCAGGTATTGCCCTGGCTTCCAAATTACCGAGACATCAATTCAATGGAGCATCTGTGGTTTGAGTTCGGACAGCATATCCGATCTGCTGCGGCTCAACCATGTAACTTATAAGAGTTTAAGGATCTGCTGGTAACATGTTGGTACCAGATACCACAAGACACCTTTAGAAATCTAGTAGCGTTCATGACGCGCCGGATAAGAGCTGTTTTGGTGGCACGTGGAGGATCAATTAGGCAGGTGGTCATAATGTTTTTTCTCTTCGGTGTATATTTATGCGTTAAATGAATCCCTTATGTCGCTTTGCATATAGGGTGAACTATCGGAGGTAATGCAACTCTTATTTAAGAAGGGTGTTTAAAAAGATCTCGACATGCATCTGCAGAGCAAAAAACATTGTACTTACCTCAACAAAACTTTTATGTCCTTCAAAGTACTTCCCTGCAGCGTCTGTGGAAAGTTGCAGAGGTCTACGCCAATTCTGGAAAACTTGGTGGTACTCCTGTTGGTAAAAATACTCCACAACTCTGTATAAACGCATTGTGTAAGATCTTGCACCCTTGAAAACGTTTTCCCAGCAAATTACCTTTTAATTTTGTGAAAATAAAAATAATCGTACGGTGTAAAATTGGATGAATATACTAGACGGAGTAGCTATTTGATTTTTTAACTCTTCCAGATAGGTCATAACTTTTCGAGTTTTGTGAGCACGGGCATTGTCGTAAAGACGGAGAATCCTTGATACGCCTTTTGTTGGACGCTGCTCCTTCGCATCGTTAACCATTTTCGGCAAACAAATGTTGGTGTAATATTACCATTTAAATGCATATTTTTAGGTAATGTGTCCATGGCTATCACTCCTTGGTAATAGAAAGAAACTTTGAACATCCTTTTTCTTGAACGAAAGTCTTGTCGGAGGATTTGTGGACCGGGTTCATCTTCAGCAACATAAACATAGTTTCGATCTTTCTGGGAGTTGTAAAGTAATAAACCCACGTCTCATCTCTGTGACAATGTCTGTTAACCATTTGGGGCCATAGGTTCAACCAATGTCAGCATCTCCTTGCAGGAGTCGACTCAAGTCCTCTTTTCTGCTCTCTCAGCTTGTGGGGTACCCATTTGGCACAGATGCTTCGGATTACTGATGAATAATTGTTTCCACACTGCCAATCGATACACTGGCATTATCTGAATGGTGATGTGTGGGTTTTCCTTAATCAGTTTACGACACGAACATCAGCGACGGTTCTCTCGTTCACGGCCTCCTTTGTCTTCCTGCATGAGGGAGTTCTTCGAAGCTCTGCCTTCCTTTTCTGAATTTGTGCATCCATCTCGTAACTGTGCCATGTGAACAGGCATTATCCTCATATACTTGTGATAAATTGGCATGAATTTTTTTTCTATTCGTCCCGAACCTATATCCTTTTAAAAATGTAAAATCTTTCACCTTCTTTAGTAGGCTCCACTTTAACAATGCACAGATTTCGCAGACCGAACTTTACGCTCCGCCAGAGAAGAGAGAATTGATGATAAAATCTTTGATTTCAATAGGTAATGAAGCACTCCGTAAGCATTTATTAATTGCTTTTCTGTTTTCTAAGGAGAAAATGGTTCTTTTTTTAATGACTTATAATTAACTGTTAGTTTGAGAAAGAAAATCGTTAGGAAATTTATGGAGTTTCGTTCAAGTGTTACAGCGTGTAATGTAAGCGAAAAAGAATGTTGAAATTTTTCTATAACAGTCGTTTAAATTTATGAACGCCCTCTAGGTCTTTAACAGATTGTATCTTATTGATTTTTAGTGGTCTTACACTGTAGACCACTCAACTAGAATATTCCATACCATTGGAAAATTACTTGTGATTAAACGAGAGTTTAATTCTTCATTAAAATTTATCAGTATTTATAGTGGTAGTTGTTTTCACTTTCGTATTAATTTTTTCTATGAGTAAAAAATTATTAAAGAAATAAACGTTTACTGTTTGTTTTACAAGTAATCGACTGAAGCATCTAATACACAAATATTTAAACAAAAAATATGAAAAATTCTTCCCTAGTCAACTTACTGATATAAGAATTAATCTATAGGTGTGAAGCGAAGGATTTTAAACTGACAATATACGAGTATTTTCAGCTTTGTATGTAAAATTGCTCAGTGGATAAATGTGATATTTAAAATTTTCACTATGTGAAATATGTAAAGCATAATAATTGAAATTTGTTCATTAGAGTGCGATTATCCCTCAAGACAATCTGAAAAATGTCAATTGCAGGTTGCAAGCATAAGTATGAAAGTGTCAATGATTTTATCCCAGATAGATATTATATATGACGCACAAATAGTAGATGTTTAGAAATGCGACCATAGTTCCAATGCCTAGGATATCTAACGAACTTATTAGTTTAAAAACTAAACGTAATCCGACACTACTTTGTTTACGACTTAGCAAAATGTCTCAATTCATGATTAAAGACGATATTGTCTTCCAATTAATATTTGGTATTTATTTTTTATTCTGGAAAAAAATTTATAAATGATAATATAAATTTATAAGTGGTGTGATATAATTGTAAAAATGTTTTAATTACAAAGCTGTTTAGATTACAGAGTATTATAAAATCACATTTCATTCAACTAAATAAATATATCCATTCCGTTTAGAAACATTTTCATTGGATTGCAAAGATCAATTTACAGAATACAGTTACTTTCATTTTATCTTGTCATATATATATAAAAAGAACGTTTTAGGAGACTGACTTAATAAGGTGGCCTAATTAATCTGCCTTTTTGATAACTCATCGACACTACGCTTCAATAATCGAGCCTTAGCTCAGGACAGAATATCTGGAGAACTAAATTGCCATCTGGTTGGAGCTCCGTAGCCCTTGGCTGCTTGAGGATTCTGTATGTATGTACAGTCGCTTAAAAAATATCCGAACACTATGGTTGATTACAGAATTCAGAAATAATATCTGGCAACGATTGTTTTAGAAATTAGTGATCTGGCAACCTTCGTGTACAGTTCACGACGGTTGCCAGATCATCAGATATTTTTTGAGCGACTGTACGTATGTATTTATGTATGTATGTATCCCAAGAATTTTTTTTCGAGAGAGGGCGGTCCGAGAATTTAGTTTAGTGGGGGTGGTAGGCTTGAAGATTAATTTAGTTTCAAGAGGTAAGACTTCCGTAATAATATTCCACCGAACACGAAAAGTTAAAATGTTATTCTATATGGCATGATATTTCCTACTGTTTTTTAATGTAGTTTAATTCGGACATAAAAAAAAGTGGTGATAGAAAAAATTTAAGCAAAGAAAAATGTTTTGGATTTCAAAGTAGGTAGAAAAATTTGAGATTTCTTATAAGACGACAGAATTTTTTGGGGGGGCACTGTCTCTCCCCTGGGTACATGCCTGTGTGTGTGTGTGTGTGTGTGTGTGTGTGTATGTATGTATGTATGCATGTATGTATGTCCACGACCGAATCTACAAAAAGATGGAAGTGAAGGATAAAGACTGGATATATTCAAATATTATTTTCATGCACATTTAGTCATAAAAAAGGAACTGATGCGAAAGTGAAGACACCTACCGCTTTTGGTTTTCTGCTGAGGACCAGCCATCCTCTCAGATTTTGTAGTCTAGCGTATAAACAGACAGGCTCCTGTCAGATCTCTGTGGCTAGCAGCTGTTTGAGGGGGTATTTCTTATTTATTTATTTTATTATATCAGAAGGTTAAACGGGGATAAAATCTCATAGAGAATTAGAGTTTTTGTTAACGGAATCGCTGTCGAACTTGAAGTCTATGGACATGCTTATTTCTCGAGAGTGAGTTGGTGTAAGTCCATGGATATTGTTCGAACAGGACTGCATAGTGATAGAGTTGGAAATTAGCTAATGGTATTCTGTAACTTTAGATTGATTGTCTGTAGTGACTTACAAGAGCATTTATTATTTACAACACTTTGTAACAGAAAATAATTAATAAGTGCTATTGATTCCATTATTCACTCTCCGTGTTTCTGTAAGTATGGACTGAAAGTGACTTGTTCATGAATTTACACTTTTCGGACAAGTTGTCTCTGATTGAGTTATTTAGTTTCAGTGCTTTTCTTAAGTGGGAAGCTGATCTGCATAACGACATCATAGCAGAATAATCCAATCAGAGAAAACCAGTCTGGTAAATGCCATGACAACGATTGATTTCTAGTAATATGTAAATAAATCTTATCAAGCCCATTGTTGTTTCTTTTCTTACAGAATTCCAATTACCATGGATATGGTTCGAACAGGACTGCATAGTGACACAGTTAGAAATTAGGTAATATTATTCTGTAAGTTGTATGAACGAAGGTTGCATCTGGCAACCTTCGTTCAGCAACCAATTTGTGTTTAGGAAGAGCAGAGGTACAGAAACTGCATTGTTGAATTATACGTCAAAGGTGTTTCATTCCATACAACAATTGACAATAATCAATTTACTCTATCCGTATTTATGGACTTGGAGAAAGCTTTTGACACCGTTGATCACGAAATTTTAATTAGCAAACTAGAAAATATTGGCATTCGTGGTGTTGTATTAAAATGGTTTAAAGACTACTTAGAGCACAGAACACAATGTGTTAGTCTTTTTAATACACTTAGTAACCCAAAACATATTTCATGTGGCGTACCACAAGGTTCAGTCCTGGGACCAACCTTGTTTCTGATATTCATAAATGATCTATTCAAATTAAAAATAAATAGCTATATTAACACTTTTGCAGATGATACATCATTAACTTTAGGTGCTGATTCTCTGGAAAATCTCCTTTATAACATGAACACTGATCTAAAATGTGTGATGAAATGGTTGGATTTTAAATACGAAAAAGACTAAGTATATTGTATTTAACCTAAAAAAGAATAATATAAAATTTATAGTATTAAAAATTATTTTATTAAAAAAGCATAACTCACTGGATGGTCTTGGTGGGATTAACATCTGTCTCCTAAGATTTGTCCAGTGGGTTCCCTCCGCGAACCTTCTCTGAGACATCTGAGTCTTTGTGATGTGGTTATTTAATTCATTTTTGGCAAACACGTAAAATCGCTCAAAAAATATGCGAACACTATGGCTGATTACAGAATTCAGAAAAAATCTGGCCACGATGTTTTTAGAGATTAGTTTTTTTTAAGATCTGGCAATCTTCGTGTACTTACACGAAGATTGCCAGATCACTAATTTCTAAAAACATCGTTGCCAGATTTATTTTTACTGAATTCTGTAATCAACCACAGTGTTCGGATATTTATTTGAGCGACTGTATGTATACGAAGTTTGCCAGATAACTAATTTCTAAAAAAAAATCGTTGCCAGATATTTTTTTCTGAAATCTGTAATCAACCATAGTGTTCGGATATTTATTTGAACGACTGTATGTACACTGTGGTTACCAGATCACTAATTTCTAAAAAAGACTGTCAGATATATTTTCTGAATTCTGTAATCAACCATAGTGTTCGGATATTTATTTGAACGACTGTATGTACACGGTGGTTACCAGATCACTAATTTCTAAAAGAGACTGTCAGACATATTTTTTGAATTCTGTAATCAACCATAGTGTTCGGATATTTTTTGACTGACTGTACCTCTCAGAGGTCAAACTACCAAACCCAAATGCTCTCGAGCAAATTGGTTTTGCGATACGGATTGCTTTCGCTTCTTCAGATGCTTACGGGCCACAACTGAATCTATGTCATGATGGGTTTTCATGTGTATTTGCAGGCTGTTACACACATCCGTGGTCAGAATATAAGTTTGTACTTCTATTTCTTCATGAAACTAAATAATATTTTAGGTAATGATTCAAGAAATAAATCATTATTTATTATCTCAATCGAGTGTAGGATGTAACCTTGAAATTTGTAAAAGGAGGAGGTTGGGTTGTTATACCTCTGAGCGGCACCTTTTTGCACACCATGGACTAAATGCCTATGTCACAAAGAACCCGAATGCTCAGAGATGGTTGGGGAGGGGACCCCTGGAAGAGCTGCTGGGAGACAGATGGTAGCCTCCCGTCAAGGGTCATCCAGTGTGTTCTTTACACAGGGTATGGCTCTCCCGCACACGGAGCAACGGCTTAACGTCCAATCCGACGGACGGCGGCCTTTCAAAGCTCATCGGTGTCCCCTACTGACCGGGAATTTTGCAGAGATAAATCTCAACGCTGACTCAGCTGGGACTCGAACCTGTGAACTAAAGATTACAAAACTTGGGTCACTACCGACTGAGCCACCCCCGCCCCCAAAAGGAGGAGGAGGTCTCCAGTGAAATGTTTCAAACTGATGATATATACTGAGTGATTGAATTAAACTATGTTACTTTGTAGGTCTGCGGATAAAAACGGTTAGTTGCACAAAGTTGAAATTTGAAGGGGATAATAATCAGGTCATGCAGAATAGAATGGCAGGTAAAAAATGAAATTCTTATAAAAACTGCTAGCGGGTTGAACGTGGCGCTGTTCAGAAAAACCATGCACATTATTTACCAATCACTTGTTAGTAAGAGAATGTATCACGTGGTTACAGTATGAAAACAGAAATCCATGATGAGACCTGACCCTTTTGTAATAGAGAGCATGATCATTTTCACTTTCCCAAACTTTCCAGAAAAGTGAACAGGAAGGAAGGATAGTGCATTATTCGTTAAGCTCTATTTCCAAAACAATAACAAAGACACGAATGCTATAGCCGAATATCGCTTACTGATGAGATGGAGACGCCTTTGAGGAGAATGAGTTGCAAAAGAGGGCTCAGAATTTTGCAGAAACTGTTATTAATCGTAATGCCTTTGCAGAGGACGTCTACCGGTTTTTGAACACATTGTAAATGGCTGATGCAGTAGTCTTCTCTTAGAGCCAGGGCCGATGTAACACTCCTGAATCTTGTGTGATCAATTGTCTTCAAGCTACTTCCGGTACAAATTGGTATTTTCAAGGCTTAGGGCTAGATAGGATGGAGCTGGCCAACAATTCGCCATTGTCTCTTACAGAGTGAGGAGACACACTTCCCGATGAATGGTAGTTTCAACACACAGCATTGTTGGATAAGGCAATCGTCACATCCTCTGGGGATGATGAAATTTCATAGCATTCTACACCTGTTACTGTGTGGTGTGTTTTCAATGCTACTATCATCTAGGAACCCTTCTTCTCCAAGTAGGTCTAAGCCATGATCTCCTAACACGTATAACATAAATAAAGCATCTCCAGAACACAATGCTTTATTTGGTACAGTTTAATGTTATCTCAGTAATAACTCAGATACATAGCTTAGTAACATCTTAAATAAGCATTACATTAAAATCATCGCAATCAAATCTATTTCAGTGTCGAATAGTGTAAGAATTTTGTTATTCGTTCAATAATTTTCACAGTTGCGCAGATTTTAATATTTAACAGCTAAAATGACAGTTTAAATAATTATTCTGGTAAGTTAATAAAAACTAATTAAAAAGAAAGCAAAACCGTCATACTGAACATTATTAATCCATATAAGAGTGTTTTTAGCAGTTCTTGTAATAATCATGTTAATTTCCACTAATTATAAATGTTTTGCAGAACAAGGCAACTTGCTAAATGTTTTAAGGAATTTACCGAAATCTGCAACTGACTTATTATGACATAATATATGACTGCACTTAATGATGGAACCGCTTAGTGTACATGTACAATCCCTCAAAAAATATCCGAACACTATGGTTGATTTCAGAATATCAGAAATTCTGATATCAACAATAGTGTTCGGATATTTTTTTGAACGAACGTCCTCTGTAGGGACTCATCTGTAAACACCAAGAAGAGCTTTGAGGGTGGGATGGATGTTATAATGTGGTATCACATAACGTACTATTAACATTATTATTAAACAAGCCATCGACTTAGTACACTACGACATTAAAATGCTATATTTATTTTTGCGATTACTCTTTTTAGCGTTTACCGATTTCAAGAATCATATTTTTTTATGTAATATCCCTTGTAATTAAATACTGGTACAGTTAATACTCACTTGGTATGTTGACATTCATACAAAAGTAAAGATTCCTACATCAAATATGTTAGTAAAATGAAGAGGAAGTTCTGTATGCACAGCGTGTGGGGTGAAGTCGGATAAGTATGTATGTATGTATGTATGTATGGTCAGCGTTGAGATTTATCTCCGCAAAATTCCCCGCCCTGCCCACGGTCAGTAGGGGACACCGATGGGCTTGGAAAGGCCGCCGTCCGTCGGATGGGACGTTAAGCCGTGGCCCCGTGTGCGGGAGAGCCATACCCTGTGCACGTTAAAGAACACGCTGGATGGCCTTGACGGGAGACTACCATCTGTCTCCCAACAGCTGTTCCAGTGGGTCCCCTCCCCCAACCTTCTCTGAGCCTTCGGGGTTCATGTGACCTGGCCATTTAGCCCTTGGGTTTGCAAAAAAGTGCCGCTTAGAGGTAAAACACCCCAACCCAAATCCAAAAAATGCATCTGCCTGCAACTCGCATAATACCATTTCATATTTAGGATCTATATTTGCAATATCAATATTTAATGAATTGTTAAATAACATTATAGCATCTTGTACACCAAACAACGTGCTGTTCCTTTCTCCTAAATGAACAAATATTCAACTGTCCATCATTCTCGCAATTCACGATTTCCATTGTAAATATTTCTTTGCTTATCGCGCGCTCATATTTATGGGTTACTGTTAATAGATAAATAAAAGTTCTGCTAATGCAATGGAAGGTGTGCACACATAAAATATTGTTATTAAAACAAGTTGTCATTATTTGTACCGATTCGCACAACACCAAAGAACGAAATAAACACAAAGTGTCCACTGTTTTTTTGCGAGAGCATGGTTAAAAAGAGAAAGTACAGATAGATTATATTTCAAAAGCCAAATCATTCAAATTCAAACTGTTATTCATCCGAAGTCCCTGTCCTAATACAAAAACTCGAATGAAAAATTTCACATTAACCACCACTAAATTTATACAAAAAACTAATTGAATAAAATACCTTTTGTTCAATTGTAAACGGTTTTAGATTTTCCTTGTATGGTCGCAATATCTCGGATATATCTTAGCGATATGCCCAAAGTTTTACAAAAAAAATATTCCGTGAATGGCATCAATGATATTCTTAGGTATTCATTAAATGTTTCCATAAATATGTGGTATTTGTATAATCGCTATTGCTTCTTAGAAAAGTCTGCAAATCACCTTTCATTTATTCGGTCACGATAAACGTTTTGTCTAATTTATCAATTAAAAGGCCCGCCTAAATCTGGTTAACTTCGGGGATCGGACGAGAACCGGTGTTTTCCGCTTGGTATGGATGTTGACATATTGATTTCCTTTCCTTACCTGCCTTATAAAGTTACACACATTATCAATAACAGAACATTTGTTAAAGTGGGAAAGAGTTCGAATGGTGCAAAAAATTTCCTTAACGACAGTATTAAAAATTTATATAAACCCAACCTTGTTCTTAAATATAGATTAGTTTTCATTTTTTACGGTTGTTGAGAATTTATATTTCCCCTTTTTTAAACATAATAACGTGCAATTGAACGTAACACACAAAAGTAATACAATAAAATTATTTCTATTTACCCTACTTCCGAATGAAAGAGACTAGACGAATGAAAGAGACTAGATCAGTGATTCCCAACATTTTCTGGACCATCGCCCCCTTTAGAAGAGAACAAAAATTTCAAAGCCCTCCTAGTCCATAATAGTTAATTTTATATGAAATATTAAAATATTGTTGCATATTATCTGTACTTAATTTATCTGTTTATTTATCTATTAAAAATCATAAAGCAGAAATTAATAAAACGACAACCAAATGTACAACAAAATTGTTTATTAAAATTTTAAAAATAAACAAAGAATCAATAAGAAATAAAAAAATAATGAGATAAACACAAAGTTAATAATAAATAAAAAAATTAATGAGATGGTTGAGGCTGGTGGAGTGTTAACAATTTGTTAATGTCGGGTTCCAATTTCGTTAACATCAATCGCAGATCGCCACGTTCAGTGATGTGTAGTCTGTTCCTCTTCTTTGACAGTAAATTAGCTACTGCACTGAATCCACGCTCAACCATATAGGACGAAGGAAATGCGATTAAAAACTTCTGTACTATTGCCCACAATCCGGGGTAGAGAACTGGTATCGATATTTGAAGCCAGAACTCTTGGTATCCATGTTTGAATTTTACTTTGAGTGCTTTGTTAGTCGTGAGTTCTAAGAGTTCCTCTTCCAGATTTGATGATTCTTCAGTATCTGTGTTTGCGAAAGGATCTAAAACCCAACTCGATACATTCATGTTTAAAATATCTTGGAAACGCTCCGTAAAATCAACATGAAGAACTTCCAAGTGTTGGCAGTAAGTAAATCTTCCGGTTTTGCAGAGATTGCTGATAATGTGGGAAAGTGATTGTATTCACCTCTACCTAGATTCGTTTGAATAGAAGAAGTTTTCCCGCAAAAGCAGCTATGACGTTTTTTGTTTTAATTAAATTCAACTCATCACCTTACAATTGTAAATTAACTTGATTAAATATTTTAAACAGGTCTGTCAAATAAGCGATGTCATTTTTTGACGTAATCAGGTTTTCGCGCAATTTTTCGTCTCTGTCTTCAAGAAAGTCCAGTACTGAGTCAAATAGATTGAAAAAACGATTCAGACAAACACCTTTAGAGAGCCAACGTACTTCTGTGTGCAGCAGCAAGTGATTGTAATCTTCATCATTTTCATTACAAAGCTTACCAAATAATCGGTCATTCAATGAATTGCTTCTAATCTTACTGATTGCTTTAATAACGTAATGGAGCGACGTATGCAGACGTCCATTCAAATTTTTTGCAACCAAATGCTGACGATGAATAATACAATGTACAGCGAGTACATTTGGTACTGCTTGTTTCAAATGCGCTATGACACCCTTATGACGCCCTGTCATTGCTGGAGCACCATCAGTAGCAGCAGACAAAATATTGCAAATAGGAATTTCTTTCTCTTGAAAAAACTTTTGCATGGTATTAAATATAGATTCTCCCTTTGTATCAGATTCCAAATTTTTAGCAAATAATAACTCTTCATGAATTTTTTCTTCTTTTATAAATCGTACGTATGATAAGAGTAGAGCTTCGTTATTTGGTAGAGTAGATTCATCGAGTTGAATGGAAAATTTGCAAGTCTTTAAGTAATCACATAATGATATTTCAACGTCTTTTGCCATTTCATCTATTCTTCTTTGCACTGAATTATTACTGAGAGGAATTTTTTTGATATCTGACGGTGTCTTATGATGAAGAACAGTTTTTAATATCTCTTTGACTGCCGGCAAAATTAATTCCTCGCCAATTGTGTGTGGTTTTCCTGCTTTTTCGATTAACAATGAAACGTTGTATGAGGCTCGTAGTCCATCATCATCTTGTTTAGAAGTCGACGCAAAAAGGTTTCACATAGTTGGCTGCTTTAAATATTGCTTTTCCAGTTCTTGAAAATGGGATAAATCTTTGTTCTTCTTATCAGCATGCATTTTATTTAAATGCTCTTGTAGCCTAGAAGGCTACAAGAGCATCATTTGATCATAGCTTCATTTGCTTCATTTGCTATCATAGCTTCATTTGCTTCATTTGCTATCATAGCTTCATTTGAAAAACCTTTTCGGCAAATTAAACACATAGGTAATGATTGGTTTGTAGGAGAGTACGTAAATCCACATTTCAAATACTCAATACTGTACTGCCGGCATTTCTTTTTAGATGTAGATTCAGACATTTTCAAATACAAATTAACTTCTCAACAGATTTATAGATAGTTATAAAAATAATGTTTATAATGACTTCTAACACTTATCACTCACGACTATCTATCACGGCGAAGCACATAAAATAATAAAACATTCCAAGAGCTATCGCTTTTATATATTTGATTTTGTGCACGCATTAACTTTGTTTGCGATGCCGGCGCACTTGCTCCGTAAACAAGTCATTTCAAGCTCCCATATTCTTGTCGAAACATGTTAAATTGCATGAATCGCGTGTTTGCTTACCAACTTGCAAGGACTTATCACCGTCAATCTATTCTAAACTAAAACAAATTAGGTATAGGTATACTTAATGCAAATTTAAAAATGCTTATTAACGCGATAACAATAAGATAATTTACATAGCTAGATAAAATATTTATTCATGAAAACAGGTATTTTCAAAGTATTTTATTATATTAAAAAAATAATTATAAAAAAATTAAATATAATAAATTTATTATTATTATATTATTATTGCATCAAGGTTGATTTGCCTATCAGGACGGACACGCATGTCCAACATAATAAGCCTGATATAGTAGTGCATGAAAAAGGTATTGAATGAGATTACAATTATTGAAGTAGGAATAACATCTCAGGATAACCTGCAGACAGTAGAGGTTGAAAAGAAGAGGAAGTATGTTCTGCTGGCTAATGAGTTGAGCCTAATTCACAAATGTAATGTTAATATTATACCATATGTTCTGACGTGGTATGGTATTGTAACTACGTACCATAAAGAATACTCAAAGCGACTTGGAGTGGGAAAACATATTGAAGCTTATATCCAATCTGTGATCTTGAAGAGAACTTTTGAGAGCATCACAGTCGACTTTAGCCGTACCAGTACGCTAGTAGGCGGTAGCAGGGAACTTATTGTCGAAGCTGCAGTTGAAAAGCTGTACATGACGGATGAGGTAGTGGATGACCAGAATCCCCAGGAAGACACCACAGAATAGAAGAGATTAAAAGGTTGTCACAGAAAATTCCATTAAATTTATTTATTTATTTGACCGCCCCTTTTGACTGCCTCAACGCCCCCCATTTGCCTCTGGATCCGCTACTGCCCCCATGGAAGGCTCCAGCGCCCACTGGGGGGCGGTCCCGCCCCCGTTGGGAATCTATGGACTAGACGAATGAAAGAGACTAGACTAGAACTGAAATAGATTAGACTAATTAAGACTAATTAGAAATATAGATTAGACTAATTAGAAAAAGAGAACTAGACTGAAAGAGACTAGACTGAATGTAAGAGATGACTTATTTACTTTCACACAGTAATTTACTTTTTCGTTTCCTTGGTTGTTTCAACGTCCGAGAGGCCATTTCTTGTCACACCTCGGGCTAAACTGGTAAATCACGACGACTACCGATAGCTAAGACCACATTTCGATAAGGGTACGCACTGCAAAACTTAGACGTAAGTCCATCCCAGTGCGTGCTTTAATCTGAACGTTCTTTCGCACAGTGGCATGACGGTGGTGGGAATAGTTCCAAGATGGAATATTGAAAGCGATTTATTACATTTTTTTCTAATAGGTAAGGTTTGCTTTGGGAAAATGCACATGGAACACCGAAAATAAATATCGTTTTATCCGGTGAAACATACAAACGAAACCTGTTTCCACTATATGGTGACAGTGTGATCACAGATACATCGCGAAAATGACATGTTTCTGGTATGAAGACCATACAAGTAATAGCTTTTTCTTTACGTGTTCATGCCGTTCACATCGTAAAACGTAATGAAAGATGGAATTTAGTACCATGGAACCGCGATATTTTGATCTGCATGCCGATATGTTAGGGATGAACTAGGAATCAGTGTCGTAGCTGATACCTCTTTACGTTTTCTTTCCCCATCATTAAAAGTAAATAATTACATAGGAAGCATGCATTCTGCAGTGTAATATTTAACATCATGAAAAAGTAATACTCACCGTTATTAGGAAAGACGTTTGCGAGAGATCCTACGTTAAAAGTAATGAGTTTGATTTCTATTTGACAAAGTTATAGAGCCATACTCTGTTGCGAAGTTGTTGAAGTCTCACTTCCTGCCATTGAGGAAACATTGCATTCCAAAACCTCATTGTCGACGTCATTACCTTATTATTGGAAGGAAATCCAAATTTAAGTGATAGTAAATAAACTGTCGCAAAGCGCCGTCACGTTTCGGTCATTGCATTTACAGTGCGAATAGGGGCGGGGGTGGCTCAGTCGGTAGCGCACCAGGCTCGTAATCTGTAGTTCCCAGATTCGAGTCTCAGCTGGATCAGCGTTGAGATTTATCTCCATAAAACTCCCTGCCCATGGTCAGTAGGGGACACCGATGGACTTGGAAAGCCGCCGTCCGTCGGATGGGACGTTTAGCCATGGCCCCGTATGCGGGAGAGCCATACTCTGTATACATACGCTGGTTGGCCTTGACGGAAAGCTACCATCTGTCTCCCAAAAGCTGTTCCAGTGGTTCCCTCACCCAACCTTCTCTGGGCCTTCGGGGTTCATGTGACCTGGCCATTTAGCCCACGGTGTGCAAAAAAGTGCCCTTCAGAAGTAAAACAACCCAACTGGACGGGAGGCTACCATCTGTCTCCCAACAGCTGTTCTAGTGGCTCTCCTCCCCCCAACCTTCTCTGAGCCTTCGGGGTCCATGTGACCTGGCCATTTAGCCCATGGTGTGCAAAAAAATTCCGCTCAGAGGTAAAACAACCCAACCGTGCGAATACGATGAGATATATACGAGAGTTCGTGGGATTGCAGTTACCTCCGCATTGCTTACCGCGAAACGATAGGAGTATAATAAACCTAGTGGTGCGAGATAAAACGAAACCTTAGTATGCAAATATCGACACGGGCTATAATCCTTATCCACTTCAAGTGTAACCAAGCACTCGGCCACCCGAAAATCATCAGGTAAATCTTGTTAAGTATTGTCCACTCTTCACCACCACTTTAAATAAGATCGTTAATAATATCGTTAATAGTATGTTATTTAACACTGTTTTAGAACATCCTAACCTTACCCTCCCGTTAGATCGTCACGGAATTTATGGAGGAGACCCACAGAGTACATGTACGGAAAGCGGCCCCTTCATTAAGTAATATAGTTCTACGTTATGTCAATAGTAACTCAGAACACATAAATAGTAACTCAGAACATAGTAACAATAGTAACACGGAACTTAATGGTTTACAACCATTGCTGGACTAATCCTTAAGCAATATAAGCACCTGCTTAGGGTTCCAAGAGAAGGGGGGCACCGGAGTTCTTCCCCTAGCAATGATGCCCTTAACTCTCCATTCTTTCAAGGACACACTCGACTTTAGTCGTTTCTTTTTAATTGTCCTTATCTGAAATGTTCGATTTTAATACGAATTCTAAAAAAAAACGTCTGAAGGTGAAAGTCACACCCATAGAGTTCAATAGGTTTGACTGTTTTTACAACGTTTTTCTGAATGAATTTCAGTGTTTTTCTAATCATTATAAATACTGTATATATATATATAATCCATATTCCTTTTTGTGTCATTTTAAAATTTGACTTCTCTATTTTACGACGACAAGATGAAAGGTATTCAATTAAACAATGGCAGGGTCGATGGAGGCACCATTGTTCGATCGTGCTCAGGCCATTATTTCGCCTTCATTCGGTCCTCATTTAAACGCTAAGAAGAAACTACGAAGTTGCTCTTCGCAACCACACGGAAACGCGTATTTCAAGCCTAACATTACAAGCCTAACCGCAAACTACAATGTTGCTGTTCGCCACCACACTGAAACACGTGTTTCAAGCCTAAGAGTAAATTATCAAGTTGTTCTACGCCAGCACACGGAAACACGTACTACAGGCCTAATCACAAACTACAGTTGCTCTTTGCCACCAAAAGGAAACGCGTATTTCAAGCCTAACTGCAAACTACAAAGTTTGTTTTCGCTATCAAGAGGAAACGCGTATTTCAAGCTTAACTGTAAACTATCAAGTTCTCCTACGCCACCACATGGAATCAGTTATTACAAGCCTAACTGCAAACTACAAAGTTGCTCTTCGCAACCACAAGGGAAACGCGTATTTCAAGCCTAACATTACAAGCCTAACCGCAAACTACAATGTTGCTGCTCGCCACCAGACTGGAACACGTGTTTCAAGCCTAAGAGTAAATTACCAAGTTGTTCTACGCCAGCACAAGGAAACGCGTACTACAGGCCTAACCACAACTCTTTGCCAACACAAGGGAAACGCATATTTCAAGTCTAACAATAAACTACCAAGTTCCTCCCCGCCACTACAAGGAAACACGTATTTCAAGCCTAACAGTAAACTACAAAGTTGCTCTTTGCCACCACACTGAAACACGTGTTTCAAGCCTAACTGTAAATTACGAAGTTGTTCTACGTCAGCACACGGAAACGCGTACTCCAATATTGAAAATTAAATAAAAATAAATAAATACCCTCTTAAGCAGCTGCTAGCCACAGAGGTCTGACAGGAACCTGTCAGTTTATATGACAGAGTAGAAGGTCTAAAATTCGAGGTCTAATTTTCGATTTCTTTATCATGATGCTTGCCGTTTTATTTGTTGTTTCAGTTATGATCTGAAATGTGCAAATATAAAATATTACTTATAGCCACTGAGTTATTTCAAAAAGCTTAATAGAGAATTGTCAGTTTAATTTGAGTAACCTCGTATATAAACATCAAGACACATAGTTTAGTAAAAATATAATAATTTATTTTGTTCTTAAAGCAGTCAGTAATAATGAAGATATTATTTGAAAGAAACACTAAAACATCATTTTTTATCATATGCTTTTAACTAGATAAAAGTATTCAAAGGAAGAGTTGAAACAACTACCACTATAAATTACAATATCTTTTAGTGTATTTTGCATTCGTTTAATCAATAAACGCTTTTCTTCACAATTCTTCACAATTCAAGTTCAGTGACTTGCAGTGCAAATCGCTAAAAATTAACATCAAAAGAGTACAACCTATTTACTTTTCCACCGGTCGTCTATAATTTATATAACGTATCAGAAGGATTTAACACTTCACCTTATACGCAGTTCTTAGCGGGACCGCCACTTCATTTTACGTAACGTATTTTATGTAGGAATCTTTACTTTTGTACGAGTGTCAACATACCAAGTGAGTATTAAATGTAGTAGTATTTAATTACAAGGGGGTGATACATAAAATATCTTATGTTTGTAATCGAAAAACGCTACAAAGTACTATTCACAAGGGTAAATATACCATTTTAATGTCATAGCGTAGTACGTAGGTGGTTTGTTTAATAAGATCGTTAATAGTATGTTATTTAATACTGTTTTAAAACATCCTAACCTTACCCTCCCCTCAGATCGTAACGGAATTTATGGAGGAGACCCCACAGAATGCATATACGCAAAGCGACCCCTTCATTAAGTAATACAGTTCTATGTTATGTCAATAGCAACTCAGGTATAGAACTCAGTAATTTATTAAATAAAAGATTTATGAATTATGCGACTAAAAATATTTTAAATATCTAAATAAAATATTTTAAAAATTTTTTCAAAGGCAACAACCTTCTAAAAAGATGTTTTCAGTATTTAAATAGCTATGAAAGTTAGCAAGTTAGCTTGTTTTGGAACTCGTCATTCATAATTAACGAAAATTAGCGTTATTATTACAAGGGCTAAAACTACTCTTACAAGTGTTAGTAAAGTTTAGTAAAATGGCGATTGCATCTTGTTTTCATTGATTTATCAGAGCAATTATTTGACCTCTTATTTTAGCTGTTAAAATATTCAATTTCCCTAATTCTCTAAATACCAAAAGAATATTGTTGAAAATCGACATTGAAGTAGATTCGATTATCTTTAAATTACCTTCAGTAACATCCGGAAGGTTTATAAGGTCACATAAGCTGAGAAAAGGTTAGCCATTGATGGTGTAGTGGTAGCATAACAGGCATGTTTCTTGAAGATGTGGGTTCGAATCCCACTCATGGCAAAACCAAATTTTTTTCAGCTCATCATTTCATCAGTTACAGTTCACATGTTCAAGTCCAACCTGGGCCAACGTTGAGATTTAACTTCGCAATGGGCTTAGAAAACCGATGGGATTAGAAAGGCCATCCTTCCTCGGATGGGAGGTTAAGTCGTGGTTCCGCATGCGGGAGAGATCCATACCTTATGCACGTCAAAGAACATACTGGACGGCCTCGGTGGGAGACTACCATCTGTCTCCTAACATCTGTTCCAGTGGGACCTCTCCCCCAACTTTCTCTGAGCCTTCGGGGTCGTTTGACCTGGCCATTTAGCCCATTGTGTGCAGAAAAGTGTAGCTCAGAGGTAAAACAACCCAAACTCCTCCTTTTATAAATTTCAAGGTTAAATCCTAATCTCGATTGAAATAATAAATAACCATTTATTTCTTGAATCATTACCTAAAATGTTGCTTAGTTTCATAAAGAAATAGAAGTACAAACGTATATTCTGACCACGGATGAGTGTTACAGTCTGCAAATACACATGAAAACCCATCATACGTAGATTCAGTGGTGGCCCGAAAACAATCCCTACCGCAAAACCAATATATAAGATTGGAGGAAAGTTTTTTGGTATTGCTCGAGAGCATTTGAGTTCGGTAGTTTTATCTCTGAGAGGTACAGTTGCTTAAAAAAATATCCAAACACTATGATTGATTACAGAATACGGAAAAATATCTGGCAACGTTTTTTTAAGAAATTAGTGATTTGGCAACCACCGTGTGCGTACACGAAGGTTGCCATATCACTAATCTCTAAAAAATCGTTGCGAGATATTTTTTCTGAAATTTGTAATCAACCATAGTGTTCGGATATTTTTTTGAACGACTGTTCCTCTCAGATGTAAAACTACCGAACCCAAATGCTCTCGAGCAATACCAAAAAACTTTCCTCCAATCTCACAAATTGGTTTTGCGGTAGGGGTTGTTTTCGGGCCACCACTGAATCTACGTATGATAGGTTTTCATGTGTATTTGCAGACTGTAACACTCATCCGTGGTCAGAATATACGTTTGTACTTCTATTTCTTTATGAAACTAAGCAACATTTTAGGTAATGATTCAAGAAATAAATGGTTATTTATTATCTCAATCGAGGTTAGGATTTAACCTTGAAATTTATAAAAGGAGGAGGTTGGGTTGTTTTACCTCTGAGCGGCACTTTTTTACACATAATGGACTGAATGACCAGATCACAAGTATCCCGAAGTCTCAGAGAAGGTTGGGGGAGAGGACCCATTCGAACAGTTGTTGGGAGACATGGTAGCCTTCCGTCATGGCCATCCAGCGTGTTCTTTAATGTGCACAGGGTATGGCTCTCCCGCACACGGGACCTCGGCTTAACGGCGGCCTTTGAAAGCCCATTGGTGTCCCCTACTGACCGTGGGCAGGGCGAAGAATTCTCCGGAAATAAATCTCAACGCTGACCCAGCTAGGACTCGAATCTGGGAACTGCAGATTACGAGCCTGGCGCGCTACCGACTGAGCCACCCCAGCCCCCGAAAGGAGGAAGAGGTCTCAAGTGAAATATTTCAATCTGATGTTACATACTTAGTGGTTAAATGAAACTACGTTACTCTGTAGGTCTGCGGATAAAAACGGTTAGTTGCACAAAGCTGAAATTTGAAGCGGATAATAATCAGGTCACACAGAATAGAATGGTAGGCAAAAAATGAAATTATTTTAAAAACTACCAGCGGGTTGAACGTGGCGCTGTACAGAAAAATAATGCACATCATTTACCAATCACGTGTTAGTAAGTGAATATAAGATCAAGAGGTCAGAAAATAAAAACAGAATGCCATCATGAGACCTGACCCTTTTGTAATAGAGAGCATGATCATTTTCACTTTCCCAAACTTTCGAGAATAATTGATAAAAAGAGTCACGACACCGGAACTGAAGGATCGTGCATTATTGGTCAATCTCTATTTCCAAAATAAAAACAAAAACACGAATGCTGTAGCCGAATATTGCTTACTGATGAGATGGAGACGCCTTTGAGGAAAATGAGTTACAAAACAGGGCTCAGAATTTTGAAGAAGCGGTTATAAATCATAATGCCATTGCAGAGGAAGTCTACCGGTTTTTGAACACATTGTAAATGGCTGATGCAGTAGTCTTCTCTTAGAGCCAGGGCCGATGTAACACTCCTGAATCTTGCGTGATCAACTATCTTCAAGGTCATACGAAATGTGTTGCGCTACTTCCGGTACAAATTGGTATTTTCAAGGCTTAGGGCTGGATAGGATGGAGCTGGACAACAATTGGCCATGTAACATTTTACGGAGTAAGGAGGCGTACTTCCGGCTGAATGGTAATGTTAACACTCAGCATTGTTGGGTAAAAGGGAATCGTCACATCCTCTGAAGATGATGAAATTTCACAGCATTCTCCACCTCTTATTGTGTGGTGTGTTTCCAAATCTAATATCATCTAGGAACCCTTCTTCTTCGAGGAGGTCGAAGCCATGATCTCCTAACACGTATAACACAAATAAAGCATGTACAGAGCACAATGCTTTATTTGGTACAGTTTCATATTATCACAGTAATAATTCAGATACATAAATTAGTAACTTCTTAAATACATTAAAATCATCGCAATCAAATCTATTTCAGTGTCAATTTTCGACAAAATTCGTTCACCATTTTCACAGTTGCGCAGATTGTAATATTTAACAGCTAAAATGACAGTTTAAATAATTGTTCTACTAATAAAAACTAGTTAGATTCCCTTTTACCCTAAGTTAATAAAAACTAGTTAAAGAGAAAGCAAAACTGTCATATTGAACTTTAGTAACCCATATAAAAGTGTTTTTAGCAGTTCTTATAATAATTATGTTAATTTCCACTAATTATAAATGACGTTTTGCAGAACAAGTTAACTTGCTAAATGTTTCAGCTTCCACAACACTTAAACACTAAACGCATATTTTAAAAAAAATGTTGCGTTTGGAAAATACATTTTGATTTAAATAGATTTGACGGAGATTTTAAATTAGGAAGCATATTTTATAAAACTCTTATTTAAGGAATTTACTGGATTCTGCAAATGACTTACTATTGACATAATATAGGACTGCACTTAATGATGGAACCGCTTAGTAATACATGTATAGTTATACAAAAGAAATATCCGAACACTATGGTTGATTTCAGTATTCAGAAAAAAATGTGGCAACGAATTTTTCAGAAATTAGAGATCTGGCTACCTTTGTATAAGAACAAGGAGTTTGCCAGATCACTAATTTCTATAATAATCGTTGTCAGATGTTTTTCCTGAATTCTGAAATCAACCATAAAAAATAAAAAAATAAATACCCCTCATGCATCTGCTTGCCACATAGGTCTGACAGGAGCCTGTCAGTTTATATGCCATAGTGTTCGGATATTTTTTTGAGAGACTGTACTCTGTAGGGACTCATCTGTAAATACCGGAGAGATTCGAGTGTGAGATGGATGTTATAATGTGATATCACAAAACATACTATTAACGTTCTTATTAAACAAGCCACCGACCTAGTACACTACGACATTAAAATGATATATTTATTTTTGCGATTAGTCTTTTTAGCGTTTACCGATTTTAAGAATCATATTTTTTATGTAATATCCCTTGTAATTAAATACTAGTACAGTTAATACTCACTTGGTACTATAATTTATAGAGGTAGTTTTCTTCTCCCTTTTTTAATAACTTTTATCTACCAAATAGCATACGGTTAAAAAATGACGATTTAAGGTTACGTTGAATATATTAACTTCTACATTACACTGACTGCTTTCACAACGAAATAAAGATTTCTACAGTTATGGCCGTTACGCACAAATTTTAAAATACTTCATCATCATCATCATCATCATCATCATCCAGCCATGGGCTACGGAGGTCCAACCAGACCGTGCAATTTAGTTCTCGAAGCAGGTCTATCCTGAGCTACATCTACTGCATCTGGCCACTGCACACCAATACTAACAAGGTCTTGTTTGACATTGTCTGCCCACCGCATCCTAGGTCTCCCCTTCTTTGTGAGCCCTTTAGGCACACTGTTCATAACCCTATTCGCCAATCTATAATTATTCATACGGGCAACATGGCCAAACCAACGGAGTCTCTCTCTGCACAATATTCTGCTTAAAGGAGGTTGCAAACTCCTATGCCTAATCTCTATCATTAGTTACAAAGTTGAACCACCTAATGCCCAAGATACTGCGTAAGCATCTGGAATCAAAAGCATCTAGTTTCCTGTTATCTAGTTTACAAAGTGTCCAGGTTTCACTACCATAACTAACCCTAGAAAGAACCAAACTATTATACAGTCTAATTTTAGTCTTTAGGTGTATACGCCTATTTCTCCACACTCTCCATAGGTTCTTAAAAGTACCGGCAGCAAACCCTATTCGTCTGTTAATCTCATGTCGCACATCACCATTATCTGTTACATAATTCCCAAGATAATTAAACTGTGACACCTGCTCAAGACTGCAACCATTCAGATTAACTGAATCACAGCTTGCCTGACCAATTTTCATCACTTTAGTTTTCTCTCTGTTTATAACCAAACCTACTCTACTACCAGTCTCATCAACAGCTCGAATGAAAGAGTTCATCTCATCAACATCACTTGCCAAAAGGGCTAAATCATGAGCATAATCTAAATCAGAAATTTTCGTATCTCCAGCCCATTTAAGGCCAAAATCTTTCCCTTGAAGTGAATTTCGTATAACATAATCAATAACCAAACTAAAGTGAAAAGGAGACAAAATGCACCCTTGTCCAACACCAGAAGTAATGCTAAACCAATTGCTACAAGCCTTATCAACTCTCACACACGACTCAGTGTTATTATAGAGAGCTTTCATAATGTTAACTAACTTGTCTGGTATACCATATGATTTCACAATCAACCACAAATTATGACGATCAACAGAGTCGAAAGCCTTTTTGAAATCAACAAAGCTAGCAACCAAAGGTTTCTGAAACTCTAAACATTTCTCAAGAATCTGCCTAAGTGAAAATATCTGATCCACACATCCCCTACCACTTCTGAATCCACATTGCTCATCACGCAATTGACTGTCAACCAGATTCTTAATTCTATTAAGCACAATCATGGAAAGAACTTTACCTGGAACAGAGAGTAGGCTGATACCCCTATAGTTATCACAAGAACTGCGATCACCTTTTTTGAAAATAGGGATAACAATAGCTCTGGTAAAATCCTTAGGAACCATGCCTTTATCATAAAAGATATTCAGAATTTCAGTCATCCAAGTGGTAACCGAAACATTCCCAGCTCTAAGCATTTCCGTAGTAATTTCATCTACCCCTGGGGATTTATGAAGTTTATGTTTAGAAACAGCCAAAATAACTTCAGATTGTGTTATAGGTCCAACATTAAAGCCACCAATGCATCTATCATCATTGCAAACAATGGGAGTAGATCTAACTACATTGTTTAGAACATCACTGAAATGCTCAGCCCACCTATCTATGACAGAATCCTCCCCTTCTATAACCTTACCTTGTTTATCCTTCAATCCTTGTATGCCTGTCCGTTTTCTACCACACAAAACATTAACTATCTGGTACAGCTCTCTGCTGTTGTGCTGTCTAACTGCTTCCTCGGCTTTATCAGCCAAACCATCAAGCCAAAGATTCTTATCAGTAGCTAACTGATCCTTTACAAGTTTATTAAGGTCTCTGTAATGCTTTCTGTTAGGACTAGTAGGGTATTGATTAAGGGCATTCCTGCAGTTCTTTCTTTCCGAAATAAGCTCAAGTGCCTTATCACTCAGATAATTATGCCTCTTCTGCTCCTTTTTTCCTAAAAGAGTACTGTTAGTGTCCAAAAAAGCCTGTTTAAAATGATCCCATTCTTCCTCAACTTCAGTAGTAAGCAAACCATGACTGTCATAATGACTAAGTAACCTATCATGGTAAGCTTTGGCTATAACTGGATCTTTCAGAGTTTCAGTATTAAAGGTAAATTTTTTTAACCCTAGCACAACACTTCTTAAGTTTAAGTTGCAACACACTTTTAACAAGGTAATGGTCAGATCCAATTTCAGCTCCCCTATATGCCCTGGTATTCCTAACAGAACTAGCCCATTTGCTGTTAATTAATATGTAATCAATCATATTCTTATGCAGCCCATCAGGTGAAACCCATGTGTACTTTGCATGTCACGGTGTTTGTAATAAGTGTTAGTTATTCTGAATCCATTGAGTTTACTTACCTGTAGGAGACGTTGCCCATTGCCATTGCAGCTACCAATACCAAAAGGGCCTATTACTCCTCCCCAAAGGGCAGAGTCAGTACCAACTTTGGCATTGAAGTCAGCAAGAACAAGGGTAATATCTCCTTTCTTGACAGAATTCAAAATATCCTGAAGTTGTTCATAAAACCTATCCTTCTCATCCTCATCGGCATCTTCAGTGGGGGCATAACAGCAGATAACATTCAAGTCTTTAACGCTTGTCTGAACTTTTGCTGTAAGAAACCTTTCATTAATGCACTCATATCCTAGAAGAGCATCGCTAGCGTGTCTGCTGAGAAGTAGACCCACGCCTTGGTGATGCTTATTGTCGTCCCTCCCTGAAAAGAGAAATTTAAGATTATTTTTAAGAATCTGACCTTTATCTGTCCATCTGGTCTCTTGCAAGCTGAGAATATCTAAATTATAATGGTGGAATTCTTGTGTGAGGACATCAAGAGAAAAAGCTCTGTGCAGAGTCCTCACATTCCAACTACCTATGGAGAGAAAATGGTTAGTGGGATGTTTAAAGAAACTATGTTTATTGAGAGAGGGAATGCCGACAATATCAAACAGCCCCCTAATCGCAGACATGGGGCAAAGAGCCGTTCCCCCACTACTAAAGGCTGAAGCCATCTACACTGGAAGACTTCCTCCAATGTAGAATTTGACGATGCCAATAGAAGCAAAGAGTTCAGGTGCCTGCGATGACTTCTGCTCAGGATTATCCACCAGCTGATAAACATATCCTGTGAATCTATTCACTTGGGGCTGTCAACCCACAAACAAACAGAAAACACAGCGGAAGATTTTCCCTCCGCAGAAGCCCACCAGTAATCAGGATCCATCATCAAGCTCAGAGCCATATATCTGTCCAGTCCAGTAGGTTTATATGGTCAGCACCAGGACCCTGTGCGGTTGACCACTCCTCAGCAGGGTAGAAAAAAAAGAAACGTAGCCATAGTTGTCCAGATCAGTAGGCCACACTAATCTGGCAGCCCTCCTCTTCCGTTCACTTCGACAAGAGAGTATCTCTTTTGAAAGGTACTAACTGTCTGCACCACGAGAAGGCGGGGTCGGACATTAGGTGCTGGCCCTTGCCGGTTCTATGCATCATCACAGGGGATTGGTGCATAGCTCTCCTTCCAGTGACTACCTAGCTACCATTACAGACCGGTACCATGCAGTTAATATCGGAATCCAATGAAATCGCAAAAGCAGCATTAAAAACGAAAGATTAATTTTGATTCTGAAATGAACATTAGAATTTATTTGTTAATAAATATGACCTGCTAGCTGCTATACAGGATGTCAATCATGTATGTGGGAAATGCATACAACCACTCAGCACTAACCTCTGCTTACAGCTCTTGTAAGATGGGAGCAACAGTGTCCTATGGAGGTTTCCTTCAATATTGTCCCAGACCTTATCGACGGGAGTTTGGTCAGGCGATTGTGAAGACCGTGGCATGGTTCCACACCGTATAGGCTGTCGTAAATTTTACAGTGTGCGAGCAGGCTTTATTCTGCTAGAAGATACTTGTTGAATTTAAAAAAAAGGAGCATTATGGGTATTGCAGTGTGTATTCCACATCACCATTGTTCACAGCCACAGCTAAAAATGAAACCATTAGTAGTCAGGAAGAGCAAGTAGATTAATAAATTTTTACGATTTTAAAATGATAAATACTCAAAAGTAGAATTAGGAATTCTCGTTTCAAATGAATCCTATGGCCGCATTATCAAAAAAACTCCGAAAGATATGAGGTCACAGAGGGTGAACATAACCTCTCTCATAGTCTCGTTACCGTTATGTGTCGAAAAATCGGAACTTGTTCCCATTCGGCCTTCTGGGCATAATAACTGCCTGATGTTTTGTATTTGACAAATTTTTATATATCTTATATGATGCCATCTGACTCTACTATATTGATGGCTGGCTCCGACATGTCAATGGATGCGCAAAATTCGACATGTTTTAGACCATTTCATTTCACCCGAAACGAAACGGATTTATCAGTGAACAGAACTCGTAATCGTTGCTTTTCCATGTCCTCTGTTCCAGTCCACTGGTGCTTATTATTATCAGACATTAGAGTGTTCTACATGCTCAGCAATTGGGGTTGTGTAAACATCATTGGATCATTTTGATAGGCAAAGTTAGGCTGTACATGTGTTTTGGTTATGCTCTAACCCAACAGCAACAATATAACTGTATCACCAAACAATATAGCATCGCTCTCCTACTTCTTTCACCTCTCCATTTATCTCTTACTGGCTTTCTACGTACTGCAGTCATCACCTGGGGAAAGGTGTGATGTTTTCATATCCGAGGTATCTCCCAATGCACTGCAAAGCGTCAATTAATCCAACAGGTGATGTGCCTTGCTGACGTTCTTTCTATCTACATAGCCAGTCTCCAACACAACCATTAGCCGAGGAATTGTAATCATTTCCATATGACAGTTAACACATTTCCTCTGGTGATTATCATGTCTCTATCTATCCTCATTCCTGGTGTGGCAGTTTCCATGCTGTGTAGTGTACATAAAGATAAGGCAGACGTCTCCTCACCACATCAAATTTACACTTAGCGGTGGAAATGGGTTTCCGGAACTAGGTGGACACTCCAGAATGAATTGGTAAAAGACCCCGTAGTTGACATGGTGACGTTAGGCAATACATAAAAAATCTGTTTAAAAGCCAAGGAATTATGATATTTATGAACAAAAATATGACAAAGGACTGGATATACATACAGTGGATCTACACAGTCGTATCAGAATAATATGACCACCTACCATAAATACTATGGTAGGTGGTCATATTATTCTGCTATGACTATGTATTTCCAATCGTTAAATATACGGTAGGTGGTCATATTATTCTGATATGACTATGTATTTCCTATCGTTAAATATACGGGATAAAAAACCCCACTGGGCATTGGGCAACGACGTCCACCCGCTTTCTCCCATTTCCAGCCCAGAAAAACTAAAGTTTGGCTGTTTTTCCCATATCAGAGAAATGTGTATAAATATATTCATTCAAATATTTTGTTACTCTAATGAGTACTAAATTATGCTTTATCTCTTCAGAATGGAGCTTTGTCTTTGTGAGTGAAAGTCCTGCAAAGGTATACTCGTATGTGGAATTACTCTTCTTACGAGGGGGCATGGGTGGCTCAGTCGGTAGCGCGCCAGGCTCGTAATCTGTAGTTCCCAGGTTCGAGTCCCAGCTGGGTCAGCTTTGAGATTTATTTCCGCAAAATTCCCCGCCCTGCTCACGGTCAGTAGGGGACACCGATGGGCTTGGAAAGGCCGCCGTCAGTCGGATGGGACGTTAAGCCGTGGCCCCGTGTGCGGGAGAGCCATACCCTGTGCACGTTAAAGAACACGCTGGATGGCCTTGACGGGAGGCTACCATCTGTCTACCAACAGCTGGTCCAGTGGGTCCCCTCCACCAACCTTCTCTGAGCCTTCGGGGTCCATGTGACCTGGTCATTTAGCCCATGGTGTGCAAAACGTGCCGCTCAGAGGTAAAACAACTCAACCCTTTGTCAATATAAAGTCACATTGGAAGAAAATAACTTCTTAAAAATGCTTTTCATTCTCATTTTTAAGTAAAGATCAATCAAATCTAGATGAAACTGAATTTTGAAAAATATTGATTCTGTATTTAAAGAGTTGTGAAAGACAAAATATTTAGCAGTTCAGATATTCTGAAAAGTTAACTGAAGCGGTAACAAAATGAAAACAATGAGCATTTTATTTGACTTTATTATTTTACACAAACCTGTTTGTATCAGTTGAGTAATTTTCGTTTTACCAAAGAGTTCATGCATTTATCTTTGCTTGCATTCACAGCGACTATTTTTTTTATTTGAAGCCAATCTCTTCGCTGTTGTATTTCTGCCAATTACTGCCTATAGGAAAAAAATGTCTGGAGCGGAATGGGATCCGATCCCATCATCATTCATTCTTTTGTTAAAACGTTCAGCGTTCGTGACACTTTTAAATACGGAATCGATATTTTTACAAATAAAGATTTAAATACATGAGAGCCTTCTCGGTGGTGCAGTGCTATCGCGATGACACTGAAACTGCCTTACTCCGGGTTCGAGTCCCTTTGTGACATGGCCGTATGTGGTCCTATATTTTGTAATTGTTGCTCTCTAAACAGTTGTTCAATTTTCCATATGTCACAAAATTGATGTATTCACCCATTCGCATACATTTGCAATCCACCGTTTTAGCTGCACCCTACTGTAGTACGTATTGCTGCAATACATTGTTGTGTTCAGTGGTAAACTATCGCTTTCTTCAAAGATAGGCACTTGCATTTAGAAATACCAGTGAAGTGGTTAAACCCCGTCAAACGTTTGGCACAAAACATATGTACAATTTATAACTTTTCCCATCGATAACTTGCTACTTCATTCATTGCTTTCCACCGTTAAAGTGCAACTCAATTCAAAACTTGTCGATAACGTACTAATTCATTCTCAATGTACGCGACGGTAGCCCCCATAAATTTTGGACATTTTTATAGGTAAAAACCCACGCCATCTAGAAATCCGATCTGTTTTCCCAACGGGGATGGAAATAAGTTGGACCACCACACTAAATTTGGGACCGATTGCTCAAATGCCAGAGGAACCAGAGGGAAACAGATAAATTCTGCCACCAATGACATAATACCAGGAACGTTGCAAAAAACGCGCGTCCGTCCGTTCATTCCAGAATTATGGCTATTGTATAGTATAGAGATGGGAACTACATTTCGATATGTAATCATATTCGCTCTATGTCCCAACGTAAGACCACATATTTTATTAATATGTCGATAAAGAACACTAGTATTTTTTACCGAGGGACAATCACAACATATAGGACAGAATAAAGAACCGTGACATATTCAGGTCTGAAACTCGCACCCCGGCAATGCGATGTGATTGTGGAGGCTGCTGACCTTTCAAACTGAGTGTCTGTTTATATGGAGCTGTGTCTAATAAATTGGTCACTCAATGTGTATATAACGAAGGTTTCAATCCATTAATAGGGGTTTTACATGTATATTAAAGGGCAGTGATATTTGAGATATAAATTAAGTATGCAGATCCTTCGACGAAAGCGACAGAAAATGAAAATATCTATTTGCCTCTGAATTGCCAATGCGCATTGCAATACGTTTTCTTATAAAAAGAAATAATGGACCAATTGTTTATGCAAAGTCAAATCTTCAGAAGTGGTATCTGAAATAAGTGTTTTTTAAAGAGTAAATATAGGTTTATATGTAAGGTATCTCTCTCTCTTTATAGATAGCAACCTGTTTTTATATGTAAATGATGATTAATGATTAATGACAAATGAGCACAAAAGCAAATTTGAAATATTTGATCTTAGTTTTGAAAATTTGTACATAAATATGTGATCGGTTAATGTAAATGTTATGCGATGACTTTGCTACATATTTAGACTTACTGATATAAATATAATATTTATAAATATGTATCATTACAGTTCTAATTAAAAGAAACATTTAGGGATTTATTTTTATTTGGAGTTTCTTATATCAGTTCAAATTATGTGTTTCAACTCATAATTCACTGTAAGAATTAAAACCTTTAGCGTCTATTGGGTCTACATATATCTACATTTCAGTTATTGCATTAAATGAATATAATTTAATGGATAATTTGCTTTTCTCTAAAACAGGTGAACGTATATATGATTGTGACATCTGCCACTGCACGAGGCTCGTAATCTGTAGTTCCCAGGTTCGAGTCCCAGCTGGGTCAGCGTTGAGATTTATCTCCGCAAAAATTCCCCGCCCTGCCCACGGTCAGTAGGGGACACCGATGGACTTGGAAAGGCCGCCGTCCGTCGGATGGGGCGTTAAGCCGTGGCCCTGTGTGAGGGAGAGCCATACCCTGTGCACGCTAAAGAACACACTGGATGGCCTTGACGGGAGGCTACCATCTGTCTCCCAACAGCTGTTCCAGTAGGTCCCCTCCCCCAACCTTCTCTGAGCCTTCGGGGTCCACGTGACCTGGCCATTTAGCCCATGGTGTGCAAAAAAGTGTCGCTCAGAAATAAAACAACCCAACGTTAAAGAACACGCTGGATGGCCTTGACGGGAGGCGACCATCTGTCTCCCAACAGCTGTTCCATTGGGTCCCCTCCCCCAACCTTCTCTGAGCCTTCGGGGTCCATGTCACCTGACCATTTAGCCCATGGTGTGCAAAAAAGTGCCGCTCAGAGGTAAAACAACCCAACCCAACTCTGCCACTGCAGGATTACGTCATTACAATTCTTCACTAAACACAAGGAGAGTCATCGAGGGGAAGGAAAAGGCCGGAGATTCCCTTGTTCATTGTGTCCCTACGCTACTGATATATCATCTAATATGAAGCTTCATATGTTCACCCACTCTGAAGAGAGTCCTCACAAGTATTGCCAGTGTGGAAAGAGTTTTAAATTGAAGACTATTCTTGAAGCGCATCTTCGTATCCATACAGGAGATCGACCATTACCTTGCGATCTTTGTAGGAAGTCTTTCAGACAGCAATTTAGCTTATCGATTCACAGACGAACCCTTTGCTACAAAAACCATTTATGTGTAAACTTTGTGATAAGTCATTTCTCCAGAAATGTGATTTTTAAATCGTCATGAAAGGAAACATTTATAAATCTGTTTTCATTTTTTTAATTGTTCTCAAATTGTTGTCTTAACATTATTTTTCTGTCACAATTTGCTTTGTTATACTACCTGAAAGATTTAAGTGTGACACAAAAATACGAAGTATATGGTATTTTATCTTATATTTTTTTCTTGAAGTGCTGTATGTAGAAACGTTTCGGCGCTTTCTATTATTTTTTTGAGAGATTTGTTGTTGTTGCTGGGTTGTTTTACCTCTGAGCGGCACTTTTTGCACACCATGGGCTAAATGGCCAGGTCACATGGACCCCGAAGGCTCAGAGAAGGTTGGGGGAGGGGACCCACTGGAACAGCTGTTGGGAGACAGATGGTAGTCTCCCGTCAAGGCCATCCACCGTGTTCTTTAACGTGCACAGGGTATGGCTCTCCCGCACACGGGGCCACGGCTTAACGTCCCATTTGACGGACGGCGGCCTTTCCAAGCGCATCGGTGTCCCCTACTGACCTTGGACAGGGCGGGGAATTTTGCGGAGATAAATCTCAACGCTGACCCAGCTGGGACTCGAACCTGGAAACTACAGATTACGAGCCTGGCGCGCTACCGACTGAGCCACCCCCGCCCCTTTTTGAGAGATTAATTGTAGGAAGTGAACTGGATCACTTTAATGTTAGTAATTTGTTTCTTTTGATGTACATATTCAACAATATGACATTGTTGAAAGAAATTCATGTTATAAAACTGGAAAAAGCAATTTCCGATTTATATTATAGTTTTAAAAGAAATTAAACCTATATTTTTGGAACATATACTAAAGGTTTAGTACCGAAAATTTTGGACACAACCATATTATTTGATTTTGAAAATGAACTATTTAGGGGTTAATATTACTGAAGATTATTTTAAAGATCTCACTGAAATCACTCTGCATCAGTTATTTCAGGAGTCTCTTGTCTACAGAGGCTTCTGTAATATTGTTACTGCCGATTGTTTAATATTTAAATATTATGATGGCTCATGCATGTAACAGAAACCTCCCTGACTATAACAGTTTACCTCAAAAGTTAACTAAAGCGCAAATAATAATTATTACATCAAGGCTGTTATTAAAATGTGAATGTGGAAGTTGTTGTTATGATCCTTTCAGCTATCTTTAAATATCAAGAAAAATATTTCGAAAGACCATAACAGCGGCGTCTGCTTTTCAATGTTGTCAACTTCAGGAAATATTTAAATCTTAGTTAACCGCGCGTAACGTCATTCCTTTCGTAATTTTCCAATCGACAACGTATTTTAACTCCATTCACACTATCCATCGATAACTTACTACACCATTCAGAAGGTAGGCAACTGTAGCGCCCCCAGAAATTTCAAACCCTTTCAGAGGGATTACTCCCGGTCCATGGCAGCAAGGAATACGATCTCTTAACAGAGTTTTAGATGTAAATGGGACCACGGGAGGAAATTTGGAATCGATCGCTCAAGTACTCCTCGAACCACAGGGACCCGAAAATATGTGCCACCGATGACGTCAGAAGGTGGCGTTACAAGAAACGCATATCGGCCCGTTTAGAATTATGCCTATTATATAGAGGTAATGGATGGAAAAATGGAAACAGTTCCATTTACTCTCGATAGAAAATCTCATTCAGAGCTCATCACTTCAATAATTTTTTTTAATGATAAATATGTTTAAAGATATAGGTCTGAATGAAGTCTATCTAAATCTCGATTTTCAACAATATTTTTTCAGTGTTCAAAGAGGTGAATAAATTATTATGAAAGATCGAATATTTAACAGGCTACAAAAAATTGACTCTAGTAGAGTATAAGAATGCAATGTTTTATTTAAATTTTGGCGTTCCTTTTGTAGCCTTTCAAATATTCCCAGAGTTCATAACTCTATCAATACTGAACAAATATTGTTTAAAATAGAAATTTAGATGGATTTGATCTGAATGATCAAATCCATCTAATCAATCTGATCTGTTGAGATATCATGGAATTGTTGCCGTTTTCCTATCCAGTATCTGTAATAAGAATATTAAAATTGTCAGGTCTTCTTCTGAGTGAGATCTTCAAATTGCATTCAGTGACACAACACGTCGTCAACATATTCTCCCAGTTCTATAAAACAATTGATTTTAAATTGAACAGAATATAAATACATTATATTACGTCAGAAAATGTAAATAAAATAATTTTATATGAAATTTAGATTGAATTTGCATTATAATGACTAAGGTTAATGACAATCTTTCGTATCTTAATATTCCATAAATATCTACATGTCTTAGAATAATTCTCTTAATAATACTAAATTAAATTATATCTATTTTGCTTATAGCAATATATAAATTTTCTATAAAAGGTGCTTTGCAAGAAAAATGCATTTCCAATAATGGGTTATAAACCAAGCCCCGGCATTACAATGCATTGGAATATTTTTCCAAATCGTTTCTAGATGTTTCTAAAAGAAATCACGAATTGCCTGTGTACTATGTACCACTTTAATAAATATGGACCTCTATTATCTTTACTAAAATTCTCAAAGCGTGTTTTTGGCAAAGAAGTGTTTCTACGGTATAGAAACTCTTTGCTACACCGTAGTGACTTTGATAACAAATCTACTTTAAATACACATGAAAAGAAGCATTTTTAAATGTGTCATTCATATATTAGCATCATTTGTTAACCTTGCTTCTCATATTTCTCAACTTGGTTTTAACATGCACTGTAATAATTTGGTAATAGATAATATTTTTTGTATTTCATTGATTTTTTATGTATACCACGATGACTATGTGATACATGTATAGAAGAAACTAGAAAATAAAATTATCATATTTATTTGGTGATTTTCACCTGTATTACATTCAGTGGTTCCTCACCTGATATCATTAAAAGTTTTTGGAAAATGCGACATTTACCGAAACGAATTTAAATGAGGTGTCATTTCCGATAGAAATCAAAGTTATAAAAGATAATTGGTCCCTAAGCCTCAAAAGAGTTATTTTAAATTATTACATCTACTCCCCAATAACTGATATTTGAGAACAGATATATTAAAGATAAAGTATCCTTAGTACGATGAAGAAAGGGGCGGGATTTACTCAGTTGGTAGCGCGCCAGTCTCGTCATCTGCAGTTCCCAGGTTCGTGTCATACCTGGTCATGTGCTGAGATTTATCTCCGCAAAAAAACTTCCCATCCTGCCCTCGGTCAGTAGGGGGACACCGATGTGCTCGCGAAAGTCCACCCTCCGTCGGATGAGACCGTAGGACACGACCTCATATGTGGGGGATATCCATACCCTGTGCACAGTCAAGAACACGCCGTATGGCCTTGACGGGAGGCTATGATCTGTCTCCTAACAGCTGTCCAATGGGTTCCCTTCCCCCAACCTTCTCAGGGTCTTTGTGACCTGGCCATTTAGCACATTGTTAAGCCGGGGCCCCGAGAGTGGGAGAGCTATACTCTGTGCACATTAAAGAATATGGTGGATGGCCTTGATGGGAGGGTACCATCTGAATCCTAATAGCAGTCCCAATCTTTGGGGGAAGGGTCCTTGTGACTTGCCCATTTAGCCCATTGTGTGGAAAAAAGTGTCGCTAAGGGCAAATTGCTACTGATTCATGGAGCCATGGACAGAATTGCAGCCAGTTTCTTTAATCCTGAGCCCCATTAAGTCACAACAAGAGCCATTGCGAGTATGATGTTACCATTCGTTTACCCTCAGTAACTCTCGAATGATTGAGATTGGTTGTTTTATCTCTTATTTTGTCCCCAAATGGGGCTAAATAGCGAGTTTATAAGGACCCGAACGTCTCGGAAAATGGGGAGGAGGACTCACTGGATAGCTGTTAGGAGACAGATGGTAAACTCCCGTCAAGGCCATCTGTGTTGTTCTTTAATGCGCACAGGGTATGGTTCTCTTGCAGAAGGAACCACGGCTTTGTGCCCCATGCAAAGAAAGGCGGCCTTTCCAAGGCCAACGGTGTCCTCTACTGACCGAGGTCAGGGCGGGGAGTTTTGCCGAGATAACTCTCAATGCTGGCCCAAGTGGGAACTGCAGATCACAAGCGTCGCTCACTTCAGACTAAGTCAACCGAGCCCTGAAAAAAGTCTGGGTCTTACTAAGAGTCTCCACCCCGGACGCCGAGCGAACTTGGATCTATATATCCTTGTCCAAGGCTAACTGGGGAATAGATTAAAGTAAGGTTTCTTCCGGTGGTCAGCTTTTCTTTTATAGGACTGCTGCCATGTGAGGCTGGGGTTGAGGTGCGCCTATAGGGCGTATTCCTTGCCCCCGGCTCTAGATAAGCACGGCTGTTCATAACCAGGTAGTGCTCTGTACAAGCGGAACCGGGAATTGCCGTGGTTGCATAAGATCGCAACGAAAGAGATCCCGAAACCTATACAAAAGTATTTTATGTAAAGTATGCATCACATTCGAAGATTTAAAAAAAATTCTGAGTGTAACAAAAGGAAATGACAGTTATAATCGTCTGAGAAGTATGCAAAATCCAGAATGAAATTCTTCATGATCTGATAGGTAGAAATAGCACCCATGCGTTATTTATTGAAGAAAATGAAGCTTGGCAAAAAGTGACCAAAAATGCACGAATTTATTTCTGTTGCATTCATATTAAGAGTGTCCCAAAACAAGGGAAAATATTTTAAATGTAAATTAGGAACACTGTGTATAATCCTTGCGAGTGTACCCATTGGTTAATCATACTGTTTTCGTAGCCATGGCAACCTTTGCTTTAATTTTCCGCTATGTGCTACTTCCTATAGATATCGTTTGAAGTGGGAATCTTCGTATCCGCCAGTTACACGCATTTTTGTGCTTCCTTCTTTCAAGCTTTTATGTTATAAATATCAAAACTGAACAGCATTCTGCGATACAATTTTGTGTCCGACTTGGCAATGATGTTTCGGAAATTCTGTGATTATTATAAGACTTGTTGTAGAGTTCCTTATTAAACACCATTTTTTAAATGTTTTCTGGAACTTGCTGCTTGGAGCAGCCATCAAAATCGCTTCCTTATTTAAAACCATCTCCGAATCCGTGCTGAATTTTCGTCTTTACATTATTTTTGTTAAATGAAAATACACAGAAATCATAGAATTGGATGGCACAACTCCTGTTCGGTTTTGATATACATAACATAAAAAAATAAATTGAAAGAAATAATCACAAAAATGCCGTAACAGGTGGATACGAAGATGGCTCACTACAAACGATTTCCATGTGACATAGGACACGGAGAGAAACCGACGGTTGTCATGGTTACGAGACAGCAATGATTAACCAATGGGTACACTCGCAGGACTTCTAACCAATCAGTGTTGCCAATTTACATTAAGATCATTCTCAGTTGATTTGGGACACCCTTTGTGGTTCTAATAATGATGGGACCTGCAAATTATTCATTTTTGATGCAACTATAATGATGTAACTATTGTTTATGCATAGGTTAATGATTAAGAATGTCATTGAAATACAGTAATGTACTATTAGGGTCTTTTTTTGTACTTAACTACCGTTAAGTTTTTTTACAAAAGTAAATTATAGATATTTGTGGAGAATTTTTTGACTTCTCGAATTAGTTAAAATCTATAACATGGGAAGTAATGAGAAATTGATTTTCGTTTTACGAGTTTTCGCCTTACGAGCAGTTTAAGGAGAAACGAATTAAGCTCGGAAACCCAGAGATTTCTTTATTTATATGAACCATTAATTATGCTTTCGAAAACATAATACATAATTGGGATAATATTTTATTCTTTTAGAGCATTGTTAAACCAGGACATAATTAAGTGTCTTTATTTAATACGAGGATTTTATTAGGGAATAATGATTAAGGAAGAAAATGGCCTTGTACTTCTAGTTGTCTAACAACGCTATGGATGTTCAAATTGTGAGTGCTATTATAATGTAAAATTATTAATCGAAATATTTAGTGTAAAAGAATTTATCATTTTAAACAGTTAATTTTACTTTTCAAAACTTTCTGTTAAAAAAAGTGAATAGAAACTGTTTCCACTGCTATTTTTTGTTACATGATTTGCATTTTGTTAAAGAATTTAAAATAATATTTCTTTATTTCTTTACAACTCATACCAATAAATGAAAATATTCGAAACAAATTAATTCAGTTCATTATTTTCCTACTTATGTTTTAATTGTATCTATCAACTTATAGTAAAATATTCGAAACATAACTTAAGTGCTATTTCATACATTCCAATAGTTCATTTGCTGTTGAAAATGATTGCGATTTAATGCATTATTTTTTGTTCTCTAAAACAGGAGGACGTGTTTATGAGTGTGACATCTGCCACTGTAGGTGTACATCATTACAATTCCTCACCAAACGCAAGAAGAGGCATCGAGGGGAAGGAAAAGAACGGAGATATCCTTGTTCATTATGTCCCTACTCTACCAATTGGGTAACCAACATCAAGCACCATATGCTGATCCACTCTGGAGAGCGTCCTCACAAGTGTTGCCAGTGCGGAAAGAATTTGAAACAGAATGATATTCAGTTTCATCTTCGTATCCATAATGGAGAACGAACCATTTCCTTGTGATCTTTGTAGCCAATCTTTCAGACAACAGGACAATCTGTGCACAGACGAATGCACTTGCTGCAAAAGCCATTCATGTGTAAACACTGTGAAATATCACTTGCTCCGAAAAATGAATTAATTCCACATCAAACGATCCATTTTAAAACAATGAAATTTCAAAATTGATATTTCCATCGTTTGTAATTTGCTTATTGAATTTGTTAACCGTTTTAATCCTGAACGTATCTGTCTCTCATACGTAAGGTATACAGAAAGTAATGCCTGTTAGGTAATAGGATCTTTATTAATAGAAGGTTTCAGTTACACATGTATAGACATCTCTTATTCCACTAAATAAACAACTCTTCAAAGTAATCTCCGGCACAAGCGATGCATTTTCGCCGCCACTGAACACAACACTGGAATCCTTCTTACAAAAATTGTGATGATCAGTTTCTCATCCATATATGAAAAACTATTTTAATTCCCATCACGTCACCAAATCATTGTTCCGGACACTGCTGTTTCATCGGGAAGAATAGGGGAGGGACCAGCCCGTCTTTACAATTGCGACGAAGGGCTGGTCTCTGAATCTGTAGCAAAAGACACGTGAGGGAGAGCATTGTAATTATGTGGTTGGATGGATTTGGCATCTTTTTGAAGCCTCTTCTTTCCTTGCTGAAGCTTCTTCAGTGACACAGTGTAATTGGCACTGTTATTCTAAAATTGTTGCACCATGCTGTATGAAATCCATGAGGAGGAAACCTTTGGCATCCCAGTCGGTTATCGTCAGTGGCCGCAGTTGAAAGCCTCAAACTTCGTGGTTTGTCCTCGATGATTGTTTTCCTTTGGTTAGCTTTTTCACCCACCTTCATACATTAGCTGAAGTCGACTGTCTGCTCCCTTTACAGTTTGGTTAGGCTGGCATGATTTTTTTTTTATCTTCGTATCCATGGTTCATCAGCATTGAACTGTTAAAAAGATGATACGAAATACATAAGAAGGTGTAATTTACATCCTACAAATTAAGTAAACACAATGCTATTGTTATACGTTTGGTTGGCTTAACTTCGAACGGCACTTTATGCACGCAATGGGCTAAATGGCAAGGTCTAAAGGACCCCTAGAGCTCAGAAGCTTTGGAAGGAAACTCACTGGCCAGCTATTGAGACAGATGGCAGTCTCACATCCAGTATGTTCTTTAACGTGCACAGCGTATGGCTCTCCTGCACACAGAACCACGTCATTACCTACTATCCGACAGACGGCAGCTGGACAGTTAGTAGGGGATACCGATGGACTTTCGAAGGTCATTGGTACCAACTGACCAGAAGGGATGGAGTTTTGAGGAGATAAATATCAAATCTGGCCCAGGTGGGACTCGAACTTGGGACTGCAGAATATGAGCCTGGCGCCGTACCGACTGAGCCAATCCCCTCCCCTATTGTTATACGTATTTAGAGCCCTAAGGCATTACTTCCGGTACGAACCTTGCATGTTCGCAATGCAAGTTATTACTTTTCGTTGTAATTTTCATTATTTTCCTGTTCTGACAGAAAGTACTAGAGTCACAAGTTTTATTTTATTTAGATCGATTATTGTTCTTATAATTAGGAGTGTTCAAGATCAAGCATTTAAAGTTTTCTACATTAAAGGAATATAAAGTTTGTGACTTGAATTTTGATTAAGACGTTGTGTTTATTTAAATATTAAAAAGCAGAAAACAAAACAGTTGTTAAATAATTCAATAGCGTTGAAAATTCCTGTTTTCTCAACTATTTCTCTTCTTCCTGATTTCCCTTATATTGCTTGTTATTATTATTGCATTTTTAACTTATTTGTATTAATCGATAAATTTTGATCTTCTGAAGAGAACAATTTATTATTTCTATTTCGAACACCAAAAGAATGCAAAATAAATATTTTGGACATAATACACATCATTCAATATAATTCATCTCATTTATTAAAATTTGTTTTTTCTTTAAAACAGGGAAGAGTGTTTATGTGTGCGACATCTGCCAGGGCAGGTTTATATTGTTATATTACCTGGTCAAGCATAAGAGAAGGCATAGTGGGGAGGAAAAGGATGGAGATATTCTTGTTCATTATGTCCTTTACCGATTGGGTAACCTGCATCAAGCGCCATATGCTGATCAACTCTGGAGATCGTCCCCAAAAGTGCTTCCAGTGTGAAAAGAGCTTCACCCAGAAGAGCAGTCTGAAAGTACATCTTCGTATCCACTTAGTTCACTAGCGATCTCTGTAGCAAGTCTTTCAGACAGCAGAGCCATTTAACTCGGCACCGAAGAATCCACTTGCTGCAAAAACCATTCATGTGCAAACACTGTAAGAAATCATTTGCGCGAAAAAATCTTTTGGATCAACATGAGAACATCTTTAAATGTGTTATATTGTTATATTGCCATGTACAATTGTATGAAATGTACAATTATTAACATGAGAGCGTCTTTAAATGTGTTATATTGCCATGTACAATTGTTTGAAAAATAACTTATTAAAATAATTCAATCTGTTATATGTGAAGAATCTGACATATCACTTTTTATATTGATTTTCATAACTCATACTCTGAGAGAAAATGCGGTACAAAATTAGTATCAAAAGTTTCACAAATATCTTTATAAATGTATTAAAAGATTCGTTATGTATCTAAGATCCGGCACTTAAGAGTCTGTTGGCTGAATCAGTTGTAGTATGTGATTTGAACCATTGTAAATTAATTTGATAACTACATTATTTTTACAGGGATTTTGCAAAATATAAAGCAAATCAATAGCTGCAACTCATTTTGTAGTTTAATAAAAAAAATTTCTTTGCATTCTTTTGTGTTATAGTATCGTCATCGTAATTCTCTTTAATATATAAACATTTGCTTTCTTTGGTAATGCGATAATTAATAAATAAGTGTCCTCCGAAGTTGCCACAAAGCCCTGACAGGATCCTGTCCCTTTAATACGTCATAGAGAAGAACTTAATGTAAGACGAGACCTCAGCAAAAAACGTTTTGTTGGTTTTATCACGGAGCGGCACTTTTTTATACACACAATGGGTTAAATGACAAGGTCACAAGAACTCAGAGGGGGACAGAGAAGGTTAGGGGAAGGGAACTCATTGGATAGCTGTTGGGAGACAGATGGTAGCCTCCCTTCAAAGCCATCCAGTGTGTTCTTTAATGTGCACAGGGTATGGCTCTCCCAAACAGAGGGCCACTGCTTATCGTCCCATCCGAGAGGCGGTGCACTTTCCAAGCCTGTCGATGTCCCCTACTAACCAACAGGGCAGTGCGGGGATTTAGCAGAGATAAATCTCAACTCTGGCTCAGGTGGGACCCGAGCCTGGGAACTGCAGGTTAGGAGACTGGCGTGCTACCGACTGAGCCACTGCAGAAAGACTAGCTCTCTCTGATCACTAGCAAAGCACACTGACACAATGCAAAATAAATATTTTGGACATAATACACATCATTCAGTGATTGTATTACCATGTATAGATTAGTCGCCCACGGGACTAATCTATACATGGTAATACAATTCTAATGTTTCAGCCTCTCGTATTTAGGGAACCTAAGTACTTATGACGTAACTGATTCAAGTTTATGTATTTTCGGAATCCAGTCGAAACTTTTGTTAAGGAAAGGATTATTATTATTGCTTATTGATAAGCGAGAGCATTGAGTGCACTTTTCATTCACTACTGGTGAGAATCCCATGGATATAGAAAACAATCGTTTATGCTATTCCCCACGTATTTGGGAGGAGAAAAAGAAGGGGTGGTAAACGTTCTAGACTGTGAATACACAACTTGTTGTGATGGGTCAAAATGTTGTAAATATATACTGGAACAGTCGTTTTAACACCTACATAAATTGAGAAACGCAACAAAGGACGTGGAAAAAGCAGTTGGAAAGTAGGTAGAAATTAAGAGAAAATTAGGCGTAACTACCACTATATTAATAAAATAGTTTAATACAATTAAATATCATTCGTTCAATCACCGTCGTCCACGGTTGGTTCAAGGTATATCACGGATGTATCTTCAACGATATGTCCAATATTTAAGAAAATTATATTTTAATGCGAAAAGGCAAATGATATGCTCATGCATTCTTTGCATATCTTGATACTGAATATACAATTGTATCATCGATATTGCTTCTTAGTATCCAAAGCAGTTTTCATGCATCCGGTCACGTTAAGTTTAATTGCAACAGTTTATCCGCTAAAAACCATAATAATCGAATTTTCGAAGAGCACGATAATAAGTCAAATGACAGCGCTTTTGTGCAATTAAAATCAAAAAGCATTGGTTGGATATGATTTTTCAAAAAAACAAATATATGTATATTTGAAATAAGTGTCAAATCTATTACATTTGTTGGTTAACTGATTATAAATGAGGAGAACTTTGGATTTAGGATGATACTAGGTATGATGAATCCAAATCGTTTTGCACAGAAAATTTTGATAAACGTTAAAGAAATGTGGTTATCTAGTAATCGATTTTGAGTCCACACGTAAAGAATATTTTATGTATCATAATTTGCTACAAAAGAGGAGTGGATTTAAATTGAAGAGTTTGTCATTTTTCTTTTTCAAATATTTTTCTGTTGCTATGTAGGATAAAATTTCGATTAACTGAGTTAAAGTTAGAAATACAAATTCGGATAAAACAAGATGTAATGAACAATTGAAAGAATAGCTAATCATCTCTGGTGATAATAATTTACTCGTTTTCAAAGAAAATGAAGTTTTTCGGTTTCCATTTTTTCCCCATCTGATACTGGAAATACGAACTAATGGATGATTTATAAAAAAAAATTGCAATAATGTACTGGTACAAACAAAACAGAAAATAGAAATCATTCTCTCATATATTTCTTAAAGCGAAAATCTTTTACTTTCCCATCCCTTTGCAGTTAAAGGTAAGAAATGAAAATAAATATTTTGATCATCACATTCCATCAACTAAATTCTAAATCTCTCTCATGATATATTATTTGAAACATTCGTTTTTAATATTTGTATTTTTCACATTTAAAGAACAGAGTCTTGACTTCGATCCTAGATCGTTAGGACTTGTTATTTAAATATTATATAAATTATTAATTAGAAAATTATTTATATCAATTATTTTTCATTTAAAATATGTATTTTTTAGTTTTTTCGTATCGAAAATAATTGTTGAAGTGTAATTACCCAAACCCAATTACTTAAGTAGTTAAATAGGGCGTTGAGAAGTTAAGTTCCCCCCACCCCCCCTACGCCAGCAGCTGATGTTGAACTCGAATGGGTTGACATTTATAACCGCTTAAAAATTATTTATTAGCCTTCTCACTGTTGTGGGATTTTTTAGCCCTATTCATTAGAATGCGTGGCTGCAGATCCGATTGAAAGACATTTAAGCCCCCGTGAGAAAAAAATTTAAGCCCCTCTGGCATTCAACAGATCCGTTTGAAACAGCCGAACGGGTTGACATTTATGACCGCTTAAAAATTATTCATTAGCCTTCTCACTGTTGTGGGAAACCCTATTCATTATAATGTGCGGCTGCGGTCCCGATTGAAACAGCTGGCACTGAAAAAAAAATGTGAGAAAAAAAAATATAAGGCCCTCTGGCATTCATCAGATCCGTTTGAAACAGCCGAACGGGTTGACATTTATGACAGCTTAAAATTATTTATTAACCTTCTCATTGGTGTGGAAAGCCCTGTTCATTATAATGTGCTGCTGCAGTCCCGATTGAAACAGCTGGCACCCGTGAGAAAAAATTTTAAGCCCCCACCGCCAGCAGCTGATGTTGAACTCGAATGGGTTGACATTTATATTTATGACCGTTTAAAAATTATTTATTAGCCTTTTCACTGTTGTGGGAAGCCCCCTCTGGCATTCAGCAGATCCGATTGAAAGACATTTAAGACCCCCGTGAGAAAAAAAATATAAGCCCCTCTGGCATTCAGCAGCAGATCCGTTTGAAACAGCCGAACGGGTTGATATTTATGACCGCTTAAAAATCATTTATTAACCTTCTCATTGGTGTGGGAAGCCCTATTCATTAGAATGTGGGACAGCAGATCCAATTGAAAGAACTGGCACCCATGAGAAAAAATTTTATCAGAATGTCCGACGACGGTGTTTTGTTATTGCAAGAGTGAGGTCCCCCACCCACCCTTCGCCAACAGCTGATGTTAAAGTCGAACGGCTGACATCGCTTTTAAATTAGCCTTCTCATTTGTGTTGGAAACCCCCTATGGCATTCATAAGAATAAAGGATTGGCCACCGACTGAAAGAGCCCACAGCTAGGTTGACATTTATGAACACTTTTATGACTGAACTCGCTGGTGAGAAAAGTTTTTTAGCCGTACTCTAACGTAGGTATTTATTAGAATGTGTGTGTCCGCAGAATATAGCTTCCATCGGAATCACAGACGGTATTGTTAAAGCCTCCCAGTATTAAATCCTTTCAGGTATGCGCGTTCAGCTCTGAAAAAAAGTTACGCTTAAAGACGAAAAGAAATTCTGTGCCACGAACGACGAGATGATACAAAACCTGGACGCTTGAGATGATGATCGATTTTTTCGTTTAGAGAGGTATTTGAAAGACCTCCTAATAATGTGTGGTGACGTTAATGTTTGGGACCCTTCAAATCCTTTCAGATATGGGTTGGTCAATAACGGGTGACCAGAAGAAGTCAAGACACTCGGTGACATTTATGACGACTGAAAATAATTTGCGACTTTATGAAAGAAATCGAGATTAAAACACCAAGAAACGGGGATGAGACTATCAATAATGGCTTGGATAAAAAAAAATATCACATGAGTTTTATTAGGATCTAAAAAATAGTTGTAGCTTTTGACTACGAATGAAACCCTTTGTTAACAAGAATCTTTATGGCCTAGCTTAGGAGGGCGCGACGGGGGTGCACCTCGCTAGATTCCCTTGAAAGGGAAAGTGATAACTGAGGGTGGGGAATCCTTGCGACACCTGGTGAGGCAGATGGCGGGTAAGCAGGCTGAACGCTCAGAGGGGTTTTCTGTCTGCGAACAGCCGAACGTTATTCCTACGAACAAAATTAAAACCTTTCTCCTATTGATTCTTACATAACAGTACGATATTAAAACAGTATCCGGATGCATAAGATTATAGAAGAAATGGCCCTAATGTAGAATATAGTTACTTAAAAACTGTAGATAATTGTGAGTCAAAGAGAGTAATTAAAGAAGTCACGTGTTCTAATAAAGAAATTTTACAATAACTGAAATGGGCGATATACGATTTTTCCCGATCACTTCGTGAACAGATTTTTAAATGAATGATACGCTAAGAGAACGGACTACTACAAAATAAATATTATTATATCAAGGCAGCTGAGAAATTGGTACGCAATCAACGAAAATTTTTGAAATATTTCAAGTAGCTCTAAATAAAATCGTCGTCAAAATGCTACACGTACCCGATTCATAATAATCATCTTTGATGAACATTTTGTCAACTATTAAGAAACTGTTGTGATCTTCCAAAATGGACAGGTTGAAGGACTTTAAGAGTTGAAAACCTAGACACTATTCAACCAACATGAGACAGTAATGTGAAGGGATATATAACATTTCGGTCAACCTCACAACGTTAGATTATAATAGCAGGAGTTGTTGTGTAGGGAACCATTCAGAACTTTGCCTGAAAATGATTGGTGCGAATAAAGATTTTAATCAAATTGTCATTAGTTAATAAATAATTGTTACAAAGGCCTGATAACGTCGTATAAAAGTTACCTGAACTAAAGGAGAAGAACACAGTTAGTATCACGAGACTGCATTAAAAAGGTTTATGCAAATATACACGGAATTGAGACTCTCTACGAATCCATACGGTCGTTTTCGCGTTAAATGCGAACTTGGTGAGGTTTTGAGACGACCTTCTAAATTTTAGAAATGGCCGATTTCGGTCTCTCGGCTTTAAATCCGTATGCTAAGAAATAATTTGGCTTATAGATCAGAAGATATTTTCTCGCTATAAGAAAACGAATGGAGTCACTTACGTGACAGGATTTCTGATTTAAATACGAGTAGGGTTCATTTAGGTCGGTGCGGATTTTAACTGTCAAGATATTCAGCAAAACTATGGTTTACTAAGGAACTTGATTTAAATCACCTGTGTGCGCTAAAGCGCCTTCCCTTGACACTATTTTGATATGTATTATCTTAATTATACCAGCTGATTAAAAACTCTGTTGTACTTAAATACGCCGTAGAAAGATTCATTATTAATCTATGGTTCAATCATAGTAGTTTTAAATCGTCCTACGCTCATTGGTCAACGACTTCGATTTAAATATTGCTCTGTGTCTCGTACGGTCATCATTTTCGTCCAGCAATGGAAGCGGGGTGTCAAAATATGAGAGGACGAAAGAGCGATCCTATTTGGAATGGTTTCAAGAAATACCCAAAGGGTAATGGATTTCGTGCCGTTTGCTTACAGTGTAACAAAGACATCATCGGTCTTGTACCACGCCTTAAAAGCCACCGATGTAAAGAAAAAGGTATAACATCTTCGGAATGGCTAGACCAGCAAGTCGCATCTGTGATGAACTCTCCCGAACCTGACAAAATCAGACGGTATCTCATCGTCATACAATCTCATCTAAAGGCCTTTGCGGACCAAAGTTTCAACGTGAATGAATTTAACTGAAAGACAATGTGACCTACCTAAGAACTGCTTCGGACGTGAATCGCCATTCGTGTCGTTGCTGACTGTTTAACATAAGAAAGATTCATTTAAGCGATGATGCTAAACTTTTTGTGGAAGATAATTCATGTCGGAACTTTCCTATGTGTACGAGCATTTGAATACGGACTCACTAAATATTGATAGTGTGGAAATATTGTTACTAATAAAGGATTTTGTATATATGATTTCGTAGTGAACATCGATTTGTTGTATGTCTGATTTATTTCATAGCGCAGTTAAGTTTACAACGACCAAAAGGCTATGTGCTTTACAAACTCGTGAAACAAAGTGGGTTATGACTGATTGACATGTTAAATTCTATTCTGAAAATAAATACATGAAGCTGCAATGCTTCAAACATTTGTCCGACTTCATACTGATAATACAAATTTATGATGTATTTTATTACACTCGCCAATATCAGATTAATGAATCTACATGTTTTTGCAAGATTATGGCGAAATTAGCCCCGAATGTGTAGAACCATCGTGTTAAATTATGTTGCTTATGTCCCACAAATCGTATTAAAGAGATGTGTATACACCGCAACTCATTTCTTAGAGCTAAATTTGTAATGTGTTGCACCTAACTGACTGATAATTTTAGCACTTGGTCATTTATGAAAGTATTTTCCTTCTCGAGTAGTTGGGAAGAGAATGGTTTCTTTCTGTAAGAAAGCTTTTTTTTTGGTGTAATTTATTAATTTTCGAATAGTTACTTAGCAATTGTTATTTCTAAAAAGCGAACTATCACATATTATGTAAACGATATCAAAAGATAATATTTATTGCACGGAGTAAAATGGAATTATTTACAGCACTTCATCCAAAAAGAGCACGTTCTTTTTTTTTACGGCGGATATTGGTCGAAGGCAGAGAGCCATTTAAGCAGATACGTTTAGAACATCGCCAACGATTGAATTTTGTTCCCACGAAAGGTACCAATTCCGTTAGTCAATGATTAAATGCTGTTCTGATGTATGAGCAAGCGTTAAAGTATATTTCACACTTTGAACAGAACACATCTATGCAGTCGTGGTTCTTTTTTCGGAAATATAACTGGTTGAAGAAAACAATGTATCACATTAAAAATTAAGTTTGACTACGTATAAATTTCTTTTAATGAATTGTTTAGAAATTATCCTAACATTGTCATCCATGTTAACAAGTATATTTTACAACATTACCACTGGGAGAAATTCTCTTTGTATACAGGGTGGGTCAAAAGTCCCTAAAATCAACAACTTACTGATCAGGTATGCTACATTTGATAGATGTGAAATAACATTGTTCTCCTTAAATTTCAGGGTCTGACATCACGTCTATTTGTTTTGTATGTTAATGATAAGTTCTTCAGACATTTACATTTTTAATAATGCATCATAAGTCTGCCCCCTCGAAGAATCCTTGAAATAAACGTGAATTGACTGAATTGAAACTTTGTTTTTTTTTCTCGTAGTCATGTGTACAGAACAAAATTCACGAACAGAAATCTTCTACAGTAAGCTATAAATACGCAAAAAGCAAAATAAAAAAATCCTATCTGATATAAAAATGGGAAGATCCTCTTTTTAAAGAAAAGGTGATTTAGGCAAGATATGTTGATCTATCATGTAACTTCCATAAATAAAGTCTGCAAATATAATATTTTCTTTTTACCATAGCAGTTAAGTCCCAAAATGAACCTAATTACAGAGGTGATTTTCCGATAATAAACGTTTGATAGAATGCGTTGCCGAATGTACTCACTATTTCAAGGAAACATTTTTTTTTGTATTTCACATAAATTTAAAATCATTTATGGTTACGGGGACCATACATCCTTTATTTACGATGACAGTCCTTTATTTCACTGCTCTGTCCTTTAGATTTATTTTTCTAAAATGACCATTTTGTCTTTTATTTTCTGAATTAAAATAATAAATTGAATATTGACGCGCATCACGCGGCCCACAGAAACATGAAATTGTCATTTCACCGGCACTCGCTAGCGGCGCGGCATCTATGACTGCGTCGTGAATGTGCGTGTGTACATATTGTACTTGACTGTGTGTGTAGTGTAGAAGCTGTGGTAGGAGCACGTGGACACCTCGAAGTTGCGTTGTCACTAGTGTACTTTCATCATCACCACCACCACCACCACCATCATCACCACCAGCACCACCACCACCACCACCACCACCACCACCACCACCACCACCACCACCACCACCACCACCACCATCATCATCATCATCATCATCATCATCATCATCATCATCATCATCATCAAGCAGCCATGGGCTACGGAGGTCCAACCAGACCGCGCAGTTTAATTCTCCAAGCATATCTGTCCTGAGCTACATCTGCTGCATCCGGCCACTGTACACCAATTCTAACAAGGTCCTGTTTGACATTGTCAGCCCACCGCATCCTAGGTCTCCCCCTCCTTCTGAGGCCTCTAGGCACAATGTTCATAACCCTATTCGCCAATCTATAATTATCCATACGGGCAACATCGCCAAACCAGCGGAGTCTCTCTCTGCACAATATGCTGCTTAAAGGAGGTTGCAGACTCCTTTGCCTAACCTCATCATTAGTTACAAAGTTAAACCACCTAATTCCCAAGATACTGCGTAAACATCTAGAATCAAAAGCATCTAGTTTCCTGTTATCTTGTTTACATAGTGTCCAAGTTTCACTACCATAACTAACGCTAGAAAGAACCAAACTATTATACAGTCTCATTTTAATCTTTAGGTGTATACGCCTATTTCTCCACAATCTCCATAGATTCTTAAAAGTCCCGGCTGCAATACCTATTCGTCTGTTAATCTCATGCCGCACATCACCATTATCGGTTACATAGCTCCCAAGATAATTAAACTGTGACACTTGCTCAAGACTGCAACCATTCAGATTAACTGAATCACAGCCTGCCTGACCAAATTTTCATCACTTTAGTTTTCTCTTTATTTTTCTGTTTATAACCAAACCTACTCTACTACCAGTCTCATCAACAGCTCGAAAGAGTTCATCACATCAACATCATTTGCCAAAAGGGCTAAATCATCAGCATAATCTAAATCAGAAATTTTCGTATCTCCAGCCCATTTAAGGACAAAAGCTTTCCCTTGAAGTGAATTTCGCATAACATAATCAACAACCAAACTAAAGAGAAAAGGAGACAAAATGCACCCTTGTCGAACACCAGAAGTAATGCTAAACCAGTTGCTACAAGACTTACCAACTCTCACATATGACTCAGTGTTATTATAGAGAGCTTGCATTATGTTAACTAATTTGTCTGGTATACCATATGATTTCACAATCAACCACAAATTATGACGATCAACAGAGTCGAAAGCCTTTTTGAAATCAACAAAGCTAGCAACCAAAGGTTTCTGAAACTCTAAACAATTCTCAAGAATCTGCCTAAGTGAAAATATCTGATCCACACATCCCCTACCACTTCTGAATCCACATTGCTCATCACGCAATTGCCTGTCAACCAGATTCTTAATTCTATTAAGCACAATCATGGAAAGAACTTTACCTGGAACAGAGAGTAGTCTGATACCCCTATAGTTATCACAATAACTGCGATCACCTTTTTTTGAAAATAGGGATAATAATAGCTCTGGTAAAATCTTTAGGAACCATGCCTTTATCATAAAAGTTATTCAAAATTTCAGTCATCCAAGTGGTAACTGAAACATTCCCAGCTCTAAGCATTTCCGTAGTAATTTCATCCACCCGTGGGGATTTATGAAGTTTAAGTTTAGAAATAGCCAAACTAACTTCGGATTGTGTTATAGGGCCAACATTAAAGCCAACAATGCATCAATCATCATTGCAAACAATGGGAGCAGAACCAACCACATTGTTTAGAACATCACTGAAATGATCAGCCCACCTAGCCATGACAGAATCCTCACCTTCTATAGCCTTACCATGTTTATCCTTCAATCCCTGTATACTAGTTCGTTTTCTACCACATAAAACATTAACTATCTTGTACAGCTCTCTGCTGTTGTGCTGTCTAACTGCTTCCTCAGCTTTGTCAGCCAGGCCATCAAGCCAAAGATTCTTATCAGTAGCTAACTGATCCTTTACACGTTTATTAAGTTCTTTGTAATGCTTTCTATTATGACTAGTAGGGTACTGATTAAGGACATTCCTGCAGTTCCTTCTTTCTGAAATAAGCTCAAGTGCTTTATCACTTAAATAATTCTGCCTCCTCTGCTCCTTTTTCCCTAAAAGAGTACTGTTAGTTTCCAAAAAAGCCTGTTTAAAACGGCCCCATTCTTCCTCAACCTCAGTAGTAAGCAAACCATGACTGTCATAATGACTAAGTAACCTATCATGGTATGCTTTAGCTATAACTGGATAGAGTTAGAGTTAACTGGTTTCAGAGCTTCAATATTAAAGGTAAATTTTTTAACCCTAGCACAACACTTTTTAAGTTTAAGTTGCAAGACACTTTTAACAAGGTAATGGTCAGATCCAATTTCATATCCCCTATATGCTCTGGTATTTCTAACAGAACTAGCCCATTTGCTGTTAATTAATATATAATCAATCATATTCCTATGCAACCCATCAGGTGAAACCCATGTGTATTTATGTATGTCGCGGTGTTTGTAATATGTGTCAGTTATTCTGAAACCATTGAGTTTACTTACCTGTAGGAGAAGATGCCCATTGCCATTGCAGCTACCAATACCAAAAGGGCCTATTACCCCTCCCCAAAGGTCAGAGTCGGTACCAACTTGGCATTGAAGTCACCAAGAACAAGAGTAATATCTCCTTTCTTGACAGAATTCAAAATATCCTGAAGTTGTCCGTAAAACCTATCCTTCTCATCCTCATCAGAATCCTCAGTCGGGGCATAACAGCAGATAACATTCAAGTCTTTAATGCTTGTCTGAAATTTTGCTGTAAGAAACCTTTCATTAATGCACTCATATCCTAGAAGAGCATCACTAGCATGTCTGCTGAGCAGCAGAGCCACGCCTTGGTGATGCTTTCCATCCTCCCTCCCTGTAAAGAGAAATTTAAAGTTATTTTTAAGTATCTCACCTGTACCTGTCCATCTGGTCTCTTGGAAGCCTAGACTATCTAGGTTATAGCGCTAGAAGTCCTGCATGAGGACATCAAGAGAATAATCTCTATGTAATGTCCTCACGTTCCACGTTCCTGCAGAGAGAAAATTATTAGTAGGATTTTTAAAGAAATTAGGTTTATTGAGATTGATAGGGCCAACAATATCAAACAGCCCCGTGATCGCAGGCATGGGGACCTATTCCTCCTCCGCTAACGGCTGAAGTCATCGATGCTGATAGGAACTTCAGGCACCACCTTTTCAAGTGGACTTTTTCAAGAGCCATATGGCCTGCCTGAGACACATTACTCCAGTTTAGGCTTGACGATGCCCAACTAGCTAAGTAAGGTTCAGGTACCTGCGATGGCCTCTGATTAGGATTATCCACCATCTGTTATAAGGTATCCCATGCCTCTGTTCACGTAGAGCTGGCAACCCAGAAGCAAACGAAAACACAGCGGCAGACTCTTCCTCAACAGAGGCCCACCAGTGCAGCAAGTCCAGGATCAATAATCAAGCTCAAATCAAAAAAACAAGTCCAGTCTAGTAGGTATAAATGGTCAGCACCAGGACCCTGTGAAGTTGACCACTCCTCAGCAGGGTTGAAAAAAAAGAAAAAAGTGGCCATAGATGACCAGATCAGTAGGCCATACTGAAGTGGCAGCCCTTCCCTTCCGTTCCCTTCCAAAAGAGAATATCTCTTTTGATAGCTACTAACGGCCTGCACCACGAGAAGGCGGGGTCGGATATTAGGTGCTTGACCTGACCGGTTCTGTGCATCATCACTAAGGATTGGTACACAGCTCTCCTTCCAGTTTACGCCTAGCTACCATTTGGCTCAACATTAATTCTTTACGCAGGGAGTTTGTTCAAAATGTATTTTCGATGAAAAAGTAAAACAGTTAGCACTAAAAGAATCATCTTGGTGTTATCATTCTGTACATTTACAGTTACTGGAACTTAAATATCAACGACGGCGAACTATTTGATGAAGTTTTGCATTAAAAGTTATGTCACTAGTGAAAAGGTCGAGGAATGACGACAAAATGACGAGTCCTGCCAACGTAAATGTGTTGAAATTTTTAAAGATTTCACAGATAAACATATCTTTTAAAACATTTCAAAAATCATTGAATTTTGCTTATGTCTCCCTGGATCTAATGCCCCCACTGAACGAGTATTTTTATTAGTGAAAAATATGTGGAACAACGAAAAAAGAAATATTGAAAGCATGCATTTATACCAGATGCAACTTTGACATGACTTGTACAGAGTTTTATGAATATTTAAAACACAAACCTGATTTATTAGAAAAAGTTCATTCTTGTGAAAAGTATCAAAATTAAAATTTTTAAGTAAAAATATCATTGTTGAAAATGCTATTTATATGCTCATATTTTATAATAAAATATGAGCATATAAATAGCATTTTCAACAATGATATTATTACTTAAAAATTTTAATTTTGATACTTTTCACAAGAATGATGTTTTTCTAATAAATCAGGTTTGTGTTTTAAATATTCATAAAACTCTATACAATTCATGTATAGAGTTTTATGAATATGCTATTTATATGCTTATGTATTTTATATTATATATTATTTATATATTTATATATTTATATGCATATAAATATTATAATAATAATGCTATTTATATGCTTATATTTTATTATAAAATATAAGCATATAAATAGCATTTTCAACAATGATATTATTACTTAAAAAATTTAATTTTGATACTTTTCACAAGAATGAACTTTTTCTAATAAATCAGGTTTGTGTTTTAAATATTCATAAAACTCTATACAATCATGTATAGAGTTTTATGAATATGCTATTTATATGCTTATGTATTATATATTATATATTATTTATATATTTATATATTTATATGCATATAAATATTATTATAATAATGCTATTTACATGCTTATATTTTATTATAAAATTATTAATAATGCTATTTATATGCATATGATATGTAATATAATATATTTATATGCATATTTTATTATAAAATATAAGCTTATAAATAGCATTTTTAACAATGATATTATTACTTAAAAATTTTAATTTTGATACTTTTCACAAGAATGAACTTTTTCTAATAAATCAGGTTTGTGTTTTAAATATTCATAAAACTCTATACAATTCATGTCAAAGTTGCATTTGATATAAATGCATTCTCTCAATATTTTTTTTTTCTTTTTCATTGGTCCACATATTGTTCACTAATGAAAATACTCGTTCAGTGGGGGCATTAGATCCAGGTAGACATAAGCAAAATTCAATGATTTTTGAAATGTTTTAAAAGACATGTTTATCTGTGAAATCTTTAAAAATTTCAAACCATTTACGTTGGCAGGACTCGTCATTTTGTCATCATTCCTCGATCTTTTCACTGGTAACATAACTTTTAATGCAAAACTTCATCAAATAGTTCGCCGTCGTTGATATTTCAGATCCAGTAACTGCAAATGTACAGAATGATAACACCAAGATGATTCTTTTAGTGCTAACGGTTTTACTTTGTCATCGAAAATACATTTTGAATGAACTCCCTGCGTAAAGAATTAATGTTGAGCCAAAGTACACTAGTGACAACGCAACTTCGAGATGTCCACGTGCTCCTACAACAGCTTCTAAACTACACACAAAGTCAAGAACAATATGTTCACACGCACATTCGCGACGCAGCCACAGATGCCGCGCCTCTAGCGAGTGCCGGTGAAATGACAATTTCATGTTTCTGTGGGCCGTGTGATGCGCGCCAATATTCAAATTTATTATTTTAATTCATAAAATAAAAGGCAAAATTGTCATTTTAGAAAAATAAATCTAAAGGACAGAGCAGTGAAATAAAGGACTGTCATCTTAAATAAATGATGTATGGTCCCCGTAACCATAAATGACTTTAAATTTATGAGAAATACAAAAAAAAATTGTTTCCTTGAAATAGTGAGTACATTCGGCAATGCATTCTATCAAACTGTTTATTATCCGAAAATCACCTCTGTAATTAGGTTCATTTTGTGACTTAACTTCTATGGTAAAAAGAAAATATTATATTTGCAGACTTTATTTATGGAAGTTACATGATAGATCAACATATCTTGCCTAAATCACCTTTTCTTTAAAAAGAGGATCTTCCCATTTTTATATCAGATAGGATTTTTTATTTTGCTTTTTGCGTATTTATAGCTTACTGTAGAAGATTTCTGTTCGTGAATTTTGTTCTGTACACATGACTACGAGAAAAAAAAACAAAGTTTCAATTCAGTCAATTCACGTTTATTTCACGGATTCTTCGAGGGGGCAGACTTATGATGCATTATTAAAAATGTAAATGTCTGAAGAACTTATCATTAACATACAAAACAAATAGACGTGATGTCAGACCCTGAAATTTAAGGAGAACAATGTTATTTCACATCTATCAAATGTAGCATACCTGATCAGTAAGTTGTTGATTTTAGGGACTTTTGACCCACCCTGTATACAAAGAGAATTTCTCCCAGTGGTAATGTTGTAAAATATACTTGTTAACATGGATGACAATGTTAGGATAATTTCTAAACAATTCATTAAAAGAAATTTATACGTAGTCAAACTTAATTTTTAATGTAATACATTGTTTTCTTCAACCAGTTATATTTCCGAAAAAAGAACCACGACTGCATAGATGTGTTCTGTTCAAAGTGTGAAATATACTTTAACGCTTGCTCATACATCAGAACAGCATTTAATCATTGACTAACGGAATTGGTACCTTTCGTGGGGACAAAATTCAATCGTTGGCGATGTTCTAAACGTATCTGCTTAAATGGCTCTCTGCCTTCGACCAATGTCCGCCGTAAAAAAAAAGAACGTGCTTTTTTTGGATGAAGTGCTGTAAATAATTCCATTTTACTTCGTGCAATAAATATTATCTTTTGATGCCGTTTACATAATTTGTGATAGTTCAATTTTTAGAAATAACAATTGTTAAGTAACTATTAGAAAATTAATAAATTACACCAAAAAAAAAGCTTTCTTACAGAAAGAAACCATTCTCTTCCCAACTACTCGAGAAGGAAAATACTTTTAAATGACCAAGTGCTAAAATTATCAGTCAGTTAGGTGCAACCCATTACAAATTTAGCTCTAAGAAATGAGTTGCGGTGACTACACATCTCTTTAATACGATTTGTGGGACATAAGCAACACAATTTAACACGATGGTTCTACACATTGGAGGCTAATTTCGCCATAATCTTGCAAAAACATGTAGATTCATTAATCTGATATTGGCGAGTGTAATAAAATACATCATAAATTAGTATTATCAGTTTCAAGTCGGATAAATGTTTGAAGCATTTCAGCTTCATATATTTATTTTCAGAATAGAATTTAACATGTCAATTAGTCATACCCACTTTGTTTCACGAGTTTGTAAAGTACATAGCCTTTTGGTCGGTGTAAACTTAACTGCGCTAAGAAATAAATCAGACATACAACAAATCGATGTTCACTACGAAATCATATATACAAAATCCTTTATTAGTAACAATATTTCCACACTATCAATATTTAGTGAGTACGTATCCAAATGCTCGTACACATAGGAAAGTTCCGACATGAATTATCTTCCACAAAAAGTTTAGCATCATCGCTTAAATGAATCTTTCTTACGTTAAACAGTCAGCAACGACACGAATGGCGATTCACGTCCGAAGCAGTTCTTAGGTAGGTCATATTGCCTTTCAGTTAAATTCATTCAAGTTGAAACTTTGGTCCGCAAAGGCCTTTAGATGAGATTGTATGACGATGAGATACCTTCTGATTTTGTCAGGTTCGGGAGAGTTCATCACAGATGCGATTTGCTGGTCTAGCCATTCCGAAGATGTTATAGCTTTTTCTTTACATCGGTGGCTTTTAAGGCTTGGTACAAGACCGATGATGTCTCTGTTACACTGTAAGCAAACGGCACGAAACCCCTTACCCTTTGGGTATTTCTTGAAACCATTCCAAATAGGATCGCTCTTTCGTCCTCTCATATTTTGACACCCCGCTTCCATTGCTGGCCGAAAATGATGACCGTACGAGACACAGAGCAGTATTTAAATCGAAGTCGTTGACCAATGAGCATAGGACGATTTAAAACTACTATGATTGAACCATAGATTAATAATGACTCTTTCTACAGCGTATTTAAGTACAACAGAGTTTTTAATCAGCTGATATAATTAAGATGATACATATCAAAATAGTGTCAAGGGGAAGGCGCTTTAGGGCACACAGGTGATTTAAATCAAGTTCCTTAGTAAACCATGGTTTTGCTGAATATCTTGACAGTTAAAATCCGCACCGACCTAAATGAACCCTACTCGTATTTAAATCAGAAATCCTGTCACGTAAGTGACTCCATTCGTTTTCTTATAGCGAGAAAATATCTTCTGATCTATAAGCCAAATTATTTCTTAGCATACGGATTTAAAGCCGAGAGACGGAAATCGGCCATTTCTAAAATTTAGAAGCTCGTCTCAAAATCTCATCAAGTACGCATTTAACGCGAAAACGACCGTATGGATTCGTAGAGAGTCCCAATTCCATGTATATTTGCATAAACCTTTTTAATGCAGTCTCGTGATACTAACTGTGTTCTTCTCCTTTAGTTCAGGTAACTTTTATACGACGTTATCAGGCCTTTGTAACAATTATTTTTTTAACTAATGACAATTTGATTAAAATCTTTATTCGCACCAAACATTTTCAGGCAAAGTTCTGAATGGTTCCCTACACAACGACTCCTGCTATATAATCTAACGTTGGGAGGTTGACCGAAATGTTATTTATCCCTTCACATTACTGTCTCATGTTGGTTGAATAGTGTCTAGGTTTTCAACTCTTAAAGTCCTTCAACCTGTCCATTTTTGAAGATCACAACAGTTTCTTAATAGTTGTCAAAATATTCATCATAGATGATTATTATGACTCGGGTACGTGTAACATTTTGACGACGATTTTATTTAGAGCTACTTGAAATATTTAAAAAAATTTCGTTGATTGCGTACCAATTTCTCAGCTGCCTTGATATAATAATATTTATTTTGTAGTAGTCCGTTCTCTTAGCGTATCATTCATTTAAAAATCTGTTCACGAAGTGATCGGGAAAAATCGTATATCGCCCATTTCAGTTATTGTAAAATTTCTTTATTAGAACACGTGACTTCTTTAATTACTCTCTTTGACTCACAATTATCTACAGTTTTTAAGTAACTATATTCTACATTAGGGCCATTTCTTCTATAATCTTATGCATCCGGATACTGTTTTAATATCGTACTGTTATGTAAGAATCAATAGGAGAAAGGTTTTAATTTTGTTCGTAGGAATAACGTTCGGCTGTTCGCAGACAGAAAACCCCTCTGAGCGTTCAGCCTACTTACCCGCCATCTGCGCCACCAGGTGTCGCAAGGATTCCCCACCCTCAGTTATCACTTTCCCTTTCAAGGGAATCTAGCGAGGTGCGCCCCGTCGCGCCCTCCTAAGGTAGGCCATAAAGATTCTTGTTAACAAAGGGTTTCATTCGTAGTCAAAAGCTACAACTATTTTTTAGATCCTAATAAAACTCATGTGATATTTTTTTTTTTATCCAAGCCATTATTGATAGTCTCATCCCCGTTTCTTGGTGTTTTAATCTCGATTTCTTTCATAAAGTCGCAAATTATTTTCAGTCGTCATAAATGTCACCGAGTGTCTTGACTTCTTCTGGGCACCCGTTATTGACCAACCCATATCTGAAAGGATTTGAGGGGTCCCAAACATTAACGTCACCACACATTATTAGGAGGTCTTTCAAATACCTCTCTAAACGAAAGAATGGATCATCATCTGAAGCGTCCAGGTTTTGTATCATCTCGTCGTTCGTGGCACAGAATTCCTTTTCGTCTCTAAGCGTAACTTTTTTTCAGAGCTGAACGCGCATACCTGAAAGGATTTAATACTGGGAGGCTTTAACAATGCCGTCTGTGATTCCGATCGAAGCTATATTCTGCTAACACACACATTCTAATGAATACCTAGGTTATAGTACGGCTAAAAAACTTTTCTCACCAGCGAGTTCAGTCCTAAAAGTGTTCATAAATGTCAACCTAGCTGTGGGCTCTTTCAGTCGGTGGCCAATCCTTTATTCTTATGAATGCCAGAGGGGGTTTCCCACACAAATGAGAAGGCTAATTTAAAAGCGATGTCAGCCGTTCGACTTTAACATCAGCTGTTGGCGAAGGGTGGGTGGGGGACCTCTCTCTTGCAATATCAAAACACCGTCGTCGGACATTCTGATAAAATTTTTTCTCATGGGTGCCAGTTCTTTCAATTGGATCTGCTGCCCCACATTCTAATGAATAGGGCTTCCCACACCAATGAGAAGGTTAATAAATGATTTTTAAGCGGTCATAAATATCAACCCGTTCGGCTGTTTCAAACGGATCTGCTGCTGAATGCCAGAGGGGCTTATATATTTTTTTTTCTCACGGGGGAGTCTTAAATGTCCTTCAATCGGATCTCCTGAATGCCAGAGGGGGCTTCCCACAACAGTGAGAAGGCTAATAAATAATTTTTAAGCGGTCATAAATGTCAACCCATTCGAGTTCAACATCAGCTGCTGGCGGTGGGGGCTTAAAATTTTTTCTCACGGGTGCCAGCTGTTTCAATCGGGACTGCAGCCGCACATTATAAAGAATAGGGCTTCCCACAACAGTGAGAAGGCTAATGAATAATTTTTAAGCGGTCATAAATGTCAACCCGTTCGGCTGTTTCAAACGGATCTGCTGAATGCCAGAGGGGCTTAAATTTTTTTCTCACGGGGGGCTTAAATATCTTTCAATCGGATCTGCAGCCACGCATTCTAATGAATAGGGCTAAAAAATCCCACATCAGTGAGAAGGCTAATAAATAATTTTTAAGCGGTTATAAATGTCAACCCATTCGAGTTCAACATCAGCTGCTGGCGTAGGGGGGGTGGGGGGAACCTAACTTCTCAACGCCCTATTTTACTACTTAAGTAATTGGGTTTGGGCAATTACACTTCAACAATTATTTTCGATACGAAAAATCTAAAAAATACATAATTTAATGAAAAATAATTCATATAAATAATTTTCTAATTAATAATTTATATAATATTTAAATAGCAAGTCCTAACGATCTAGGATCGAAGTCACGACTCTGTTCTTTAAATGTGAAAAATACAAAAATTAAATACGAATGTTTCAAATAATAGATCATGAGAGAGATTTAGAATTTAGTTGATGGAATGTGATGATCAAAATATTTATTTTCATTTCTTACCTTTAACTGCAAAGGGATGGGAAGGTAAAAGATTTTCGTTTTAAGAAATATATGAGAGAATGATTTCTATTTTGTGTTTTGTTTGTACCAGTACATTATTGCAATTTTTTTTTATAAATCATCCATTAGTTCGTATTTCCAGTATCAGATGGGGAAAAATGGAAACCGAAAAACTTCATTTTCTTTGAAAACGAGTAAATTATTATCACCAGAGATGATTAGCTCTTCTTCCAATTGTTCGTTACATCTTATTTTATCCGAATTTGTATTTCTAACTTTAACTCAGTTAATCGAAATTTTATCCTACATAGCAACAGAAAAATATTTGAAAAAGAAAAATGACAAACTCTTCAATTTAAATCCACTCCTCTTTTGTAGCAAATTATGATACATAAAATATTCTTTACCTGTGGACTCAAAATCGATTACTAGATAACCACATTTCTTTAACGTTTATCAAAATTTTCTGTGCAAAACGATTTGGATTCATCATACCTAGTATCATCCTAAATCCAAAGTTCTCCTCATTTATAATCAGTTAACCAACAAATGTAATAGATTTGACACTTATTTCAAATATACATATATTTGTTTTTTTGAAAAATCATATCCAACCAATGCTTTTTGATTTTAATTGCACAAAAGCGCTGTCATTTGACTTATTATCGTGCTCTTCGAAAATTCGATTATTATGGTTTTTAGCGGATAAACTGTTGAAATTAAACTTAACGTGACCGGATGCATGAAAACTGCTTTGGATACTAAGAAGCAATATCGATGATACAATTGTATATTCAGTATCAAGATATGCAAAGAATGCATGAGCATATCATTTGCCTTTTCGCATTAAAATATAATTTTCTTAAATATTGGACATATCGTTGAAGATACATCCGTGATATACCTTGAACCAACCGTGGACGACGGTGATTGAACGAATGATATCAAATTGTATTAAACTATTTTATTAATATAGTGGTAGTTACGCCTAATTTTCTCTTAATTTCTACCTACTTTCCAACTGCTTTTTCCACGTCCTTTGTTCCGTTTCTCAATTTATGTAGGTGTTAAAACGACTGTTGCAGTATATATTTACAACATTTTGACCCGTCACAACAAGTTGTGTATTCACAGTCTAGAACGTTTACCACCCCTTCTTTTTCTCCTCCCAAATACGTGGGGAATAGCATAAACGATTGTTTTCTATATCCATGGGATTCTCACCAGTAGTGAATGAAAAGTGCACTCAATGCTCTCGCTTATCAATAAGCAATAATAATAATCCTTTCCTTAACAAAAGTTTCGACTGGATTCCGAAAATACATAAACTTTAATCAGTTACGTCATAAGTACTTAGGTTTCCTAAATACGAGAGGCTGAAACATTAGAATTGTATTTCCATGTATAGATTAGTCCCGTGGGCGACTAATCTATACATGGTCTTTCTGCAGTGGCTCAGTCGGTAGCACGCCAGTCTCCTAACCTGCAGTTCCCAGGCTCGGGTCCCACCTGAGCCAGAGTTGAGATTTATCTCTGCTAAATCCCCGCACTGCCCTGTTGGTTAGTAGGGGACATCGACAGGCTTGGAAAGTGCACCGCCTCTCGGATGGGACGATAAGCAGTGGCCCTCTGTTTGGGAGAGCCATACCCTGTGCACGTTAAAGAACACACTGGATGGCTTTGAAGGGAGGCTACCATCTGTCTCCCAACAGCTATCCAATGAGTTCCCTTCCCCTAACCTTCTCTGTCCCCCTCTGAGTTTTTGTGACCTTGTCATTTAACCCATTGTGTGTATAAAAAAGTGCCGCTCCGAGATAAAACCAACAAAACGTGTCTTTTTGCTGAGGTCTCGTCTTATATTCAGTTCTTCTCTATGACGTATTAAACGGACAGGATCCTGTCAGGGCTTTGTGGCAACTTCGGAGGACACTTATTTATTAATTATCGCATTACCAAAGAAAGCAAATGTTTATATATTAAAGAGAATTACGATGACGATACTATAACACAAAAGAATGCAAAGAAAATTTTTTTATTAAACTACAAAATGAGTTGCAGCTATTGATTTGCTTTATATTTTCCAAATCCTTGTAAAAATAATGTAGTTATCAAATTAATTTACAGTGGTTCAAATCACATACTACAACTGATTCAGCCAACAGACTCTTAAATGCCGGATCTTAGATACATAACGAATCTTTTAATACATTTATAAAGATATTTGTGAAACTTTTGATATTAATTTTGTACCGCATTTTCTCTCAGAGTATGAGTTATTAAAATCAATATAAAAAGTGATATGTCAGATTCTTCACATATAACAGATTGAATTATTTTAATAAGTTATTTTTCAAACAATTGTACATGGCAATATAACCCATTTAAAGATGTTCTCATGTTAATAATTGTACATTTCATACAATTGTATATGGCAATATAACAATATAACACATTTAAAGATGTTCTCCTGTTGATGCAAAAGATTTTTACAGTGTTTGCACATGAATGGTTTTTGCAGCAAGTGGATTCTTCGGTGCCGAGTTAAATGGCTCTGCTGTCTGAAAGACTTGCTACAGAGATCGCTAGTGAACTAAGTGGATACGAAGATGTACTTTCAGACTGCTCTTCTGGGTGAAGCTCTTTTCACACTGGAAGCACTTTTGGGGACGATCTCCAGAGTTGATCAGCATATGGCGCTTGATGCAGGTTACCCAATCGGTAAAGGACATAATGAACAAGAATATCTCCGTCCTTTTCCTCCCCACTATGCCTTCTCTTATGCTTGACCAGGTAATGTAACAATATGAACCTGCCCTGGCAGATGTCGCACACATAAACACTCTTCCCTGTTTTAAAGAAAAAACAAATTTTAATAAATGAGATGAATTATATTGAATGATGTGTATTATGTCCAAAATATTTATTTTGCATTCTTTTGGTGTTCGAAATAGAAATAATAAATTGTTCTCTTCAGAAGATCAAAATTTATCGATTAATACAAATAAGTTAAAAATGCAATAATAATAACAAGCAATATAAGGGAAATCAGGAAGAAGAGAAATAGTTGAGAAAACAGGAATTTTCAACGCTATTGAATTATTTAACAACTGTTTTGTTTTCTGCTTTTTAATATTTAAATAAACACAACGTCTTAATCAAAATTCAAGTCACAAACTTTATATTCCTTTAATGTAGAAAACTTTAAATGCTTGATCTTGAACACTCCTAATTATAAGAACAATAATCGATCTAAATAAAATAAAACTTGTGACTCTAGTACTTTCTGTCAGAACACGAAAATAATGAAAATTACAACGAAAAGTAATAGCTTGCATTGCGAACATGCAAGGTTCGTACCGGAAGTAATGCCTTAGAGCTCTAAATACGTATAACAATAGGAGTGGGGATTGGCTCAGTCGGTACGGCGCCAGGCTCATATTCTGCAGTCCCAAGTTCAAGTCCCACCTGGGCCAGCTTGATATTTATCTCCTCAAAACTCCATCCCTTCTGGTCAGTTGGTACCAATGACCTTCGAAAGTCCATCGGTATCCCCTACTAACTGTCCAGCTGCCGTCTGTCGGGAAGGTAGGTAATGACGTGGTTCTGTGTGCAGGAGAGCCATACGCTGTGCACGTTAAAGAACATACTGGATGGGAGACTGCCATCTGTCTCCTAATAGCTGGCCAGTGAGTTTCCTTCCAAAGCTTCTGAGCTCTAGGGGTCCTTTAGACCTTGCCATTTAGCCCATTGCGTGCATAAAGTGCCGTTCGAAGTTAAGCCAACCAAACGTATAACAATAGCATTGTGTTTACTTAATTTGTAGGATGTAAATTACACCTTCTTATGTATTTCGTATCATCTTTTTAACAGTTCAATGCTGATGAACCATGGATACGAAGATAAAAAAAATCATGCCAGCCTAACCAAACTGTAAAGGGAGCAGACAGTCGACTTCAGCTAATGTATGAAGGTGGGTGAAAAAGCTAACCAAAGGAAAAACAATCATCGAGGACAAACCACGAAGTTTGAGGCTTTCAACAGCGGCCACTGACGATAACCGACTGGGATGCCAAAGGTTTTCTCCTCATGGATTTCATACAGCATGGTGCAACAATCTTATAATAACAGTACCAATTACACTGTGTCACTGAAGAAGCTTCAGCAAGGAAAGAAGAGGCTTCAAAAAGATGCCAAATCCATCCAACCACACAATTACAATGCTCTCCCTCACGTGTCTTTTGCCACAGATTCAGAGACCAGCCCTTCGTCGCAATTGTAAAGACGGGCTGGTCCCTCCCCTATTCTTCCCGATGAAACAGCAGTGTCCGGAACAATAATTTGGTGACGTGATGGGAATTAAAATAGTTTTCCAGATATCGATGAGAAATTGATCATCACAATTTTTGTAAGAAGGATTCCAGTGTTGTGTTCAGTGGCGGCGAAAATGCATCGCTTGTGCCGGAGATTATTTTGAAGAGTTGTTTATGTAGTGGAATAAGAGATGTCTATACATGTGTAACTGAAACCTTCTATTAATAAAGATCCTATTACCTAACAGGCATTACTTTCTGTATACCTTATGTATGAGAGACAGATACGTTCAGGATTAAAACGGTTAACAAATTCAATAAGCAAATTACAAACGATGGAAATATCAATTTTGAAATTTCATTGTTTTAAAATGGATCTTTTGATGTGGAATTAATTCATTTTTCGGAGCAAGTGATATTTCACAGTGTTTACACATGAATGGCTTTTGCAGCAAGTGCATTCGTCTGTGCACAGATTGTCCTGTTGTCTGAAAGATTGGCTACAAAGATCACAAGGAAATGGTTCGTTCTCCATTATGGATACGAAGATGAAACTGAATATCATTCTGTTTGAAATTCTTTCCGCACTGGCAACACTTGTGAGGACGCTCTCCAGAGTGGATCAGCATATGGTGCTTGATGTTGGTTACCCAATTTTTAGAGTAGGGACATAATGAACAAGGATATCGCCGTTCTTTTCCTTCCCCTCGATGCCTCTTCTTGCGTTTGGTGAGGAATTGTAATGATGTACACCTACAGTGGCAGATGTCACACTCATAAACACGTCCTCCTGTTTTAGAGAACAAAAAATAATGCATTAAATCGCAATCATTTTCAACAGCAAATGAACTATTGGAATGTATGAAATAGCACTTAAGTTATGTTTCGAATATTTTACTATAAGTTGATAGATACAATTAAAACATAAGTAGGAAAATAATGAACTGAATTAATTTGTTTCGAATATTTTCATTTATTGGTATGAGTTGTAAAGAAATAAAGAAATATTATTTTAAATTCTTTAACAAAATGCAAATCATGTAACAAAAAATAGCAGTGGAAACATTTTCTATTCTCTTTTTTAACAGAAAATTTTAAAACGATATATTCTTTTACACTAAATATTTCGATTAATAATTTTACATTATAATAGCACTCACATTTTGAACATCCATAGCGTTGTTAGACAACTAGAAGTACAAGGCCATTTTCTTCCTTAATCATTATTCCCTAATAAAATCCTCGTATTAAATAAAGACACTTAATTATGTCCTGGTTTAACAATGCTCTAAAAGAATAAAATATTATCCCAATTATGTATTATGTTTTCTAAAGCATAATTAATGGTTCATATAAATAAAGAAATCTCTCGGTTTCCGAGCTTAATTCGTTTCTCCTTAAACTGCTCGTAAGGCGAAAACTCGTAAAACGAAAATCAATTTCTCATTACTTCCCATGTTATAGATTTTAACTAATTCGAGAAGTCAAAAAATTCTCCACAAATATCTATAATTTACTTTTGTAAAAAAAACTTAACGGTAGTTAAGTACAAAAAAAGACCCTAATAGTACATTACTGTATTTCAATGACATTCTTAATCATTAACCTATGCATAAACAATAGTTACATCATTATAGTTGCATCAAAAATTAATAATTTGCAGGTCCCATCATTATTAGAACTACAAAGGGCGTCCCAAATCAACTGAGAATGATCTTAATGTAAATTGGCAACACTGATTGGTTAGAAGTCCTGCGAGTGTACCCATTGGTTAATCATTGCTGTCTCGTAACCATGACAACCGTCGGTTTCTCTCCGTGTCCTATGTCACATAGAAATCGTTTGTAGTGAGCCATCTTCGTATCCACCTGTTACGGCATTTTTGTGATTATTTCTTTCAATTTATTTTTTTATGTTATGTATATCAAAACCGAACAGGTGTTGTGCCATCCAATTCTATGATTTCTGTGTATTTTCATTTAACAAAAATAATGTAAAGACGAAAATTCAGCACGGATTCGGAGATGGTTTTAAATAAGGAAGCGATTTTGATGGCTGCTCCAAGCAGCAAGTTCCAGAAAACATTTAAAAAATGGTGTTTAATAAGGAACTCTACAACAAGTCTTATAATAATCACAGAATTTCCGAAACATCATTGCCAAGTCGGACACAAAATTGTATCGCAGAATGCTGTTCAGTTTTTAATATTTATAACATAAAAGCTTGAAAGAAGGAAGACAAAAATGCGTGTAACTGGCGGATACGAAGATTCCCACTTCAAACGATATCTATACGAAGTAGAACATAGCGGGAAATTAAAGCAAAGGTTGCCATGGCTACGAAAACAATATGATTAACCAATGGGTACAAATGTTTTGTGTGGTAGAAAACGAACAGGTATACAGAGATTGAAGGATAAACAAGGCAAGGTTATAGAAGGTGAGGATTCTGTCATGGCTAGGTGGGCTGAGCATTTCAATGATGTTCTAAACAATCTGGTTAGTTCTACTCCCATTGTTTGCAATGATGATAGATGCATTGTTGGCTTTAATGTTGGCGCTATAACACAATCTGAAGTTATTTTTGGCTATTTCTAAACTTAAACTTCATAAATCCCCAGGGGTAAATGAAATTACTACGGAAATGGTCAGAGCTGGGAATGTTTCATTTACCATTTGGATGACTGAAATTTTGAATATCTTTTATGATAAAGGCATGGTTTCCAAGGATTTTACCAGAGCTATTATTATCCCTATTTTCAAAAAAAGTGATCACAGTTCTTGTGATAACTATAGGGGTATCAGCCTACTCTCTGCTCCAGGTAAAGTTCTTTCCATGATTGTGTTTAATAGAATTAAGAATCTGGTTGACAGGCAATTGCGTGATGAGCAATGTGGATTCAGAAGTGGTAGGGAATGTGTGGATCAGATATTTTCACTTAGGCAGATTCTTGAGAAATGTTTAGAGTTTCAGAAACCTTTGGTTGCTAGCTTTGTTGATTTCAAAAAGGCTTTCGACTCTGTTGATCGTCATAATTTGTGGTTGATTGTGAAATCATATGGTATACCAGACAAATTAGTTAACATAATGCAAGCTCTCTATAATAACACTGAGTCATGTGTGAGAGTTGGTAAGGCTTGTAGCAATTGGTTTAGCATTACTTCTGGTGTTCGACAAGGGTGCATTTTGTCTCCTTTTCTCTTTAGTTTGGTTGTTGATTATGTTATGCGAAATTCACTTCAAGGGAAAGCTTTTGGTCTTAAATGGGCTGGAGATACGAACATTTCTGATTTAGATTATGCTGATGATTTAGCCCTTTTGGCAAATGATGTTGATGAGATGAACTCTTTCATTCGAACTGTTGATGAGACTGGTAGTACAGTATGTTTGGTTATAAACAGAGAGAAAACTAAAGTGATGAAAATTGGTCAGGCAGGTTGTGATTCAGTTAATCTGAATGGTTGCAGTCTTGAGCAGATGTCACAGTTTAATTACCTTGGGAGCTGAGTAACTGATACTGGTGATGTGCGGCATGAGATTAACAGACGAATAGGTATTGCTGCCGGGACTTTTAAGAATCTATGGAGATTGTGGAGAAATAGGCGAATACACCTAAAGACTAAAATTAGACTGTATAATAGTTTGGTTCTTTCTAGGGTTAGTTATGGTAGTGAAACTTGGACGCTGTGTAAGCAAGATAACAGGAAACTAGATGCTTTTGATTCTAGATGCTTACGCAGTGTCTTGGGCATTAGGTGGTTCAACTTTGTAACTAATGATGAGGTTAGGCAAAGGAGTTTGCAACCTCCTTTAAGCAGTATATTGTGCAGAGAGAGACTCCGCTGGTTTGGCCATGTTGCCCGTATGGATAATTATAGATTGGCGAATAGGGTTATGAACAGTGTGCCTGGAGGCCTCAGAAGGAGGGGGAGACCTAGGATGCGGTGGGCAGACAATGTCAAACAGTACCTTGTTAGAATTGGTGTACAGTGGCCGGATGCAGCAGATGTAGCTCAGGACAGATATGCTTGGAGAATTAAACTGCGCGGTCTGGTTGGACCTACGTAGCCTATGGCTGCTTGAGGATGATGATGATGATGATGACACTCGCAAGGATTATACACAGTGTTCCTAATTTACATTTAAAATATTTTCCATTGTTTTGGGACACTCTTAAAATGAATGCAACAGAAATAAATTCGTGCATTTTTGGTCACTTTTTGCCAAGCTTCATTTTCTTCAATAAATAACGCATGGGTGCTATTTATACCTATCAGATCATGAAGAATTTCATTCTGGATTTTGCATACTTCTCAGACGATTATAACTGTCATTTCCTTTTGTTACACTCAGAATTTTTTTAAATCTTCGAATGTGATGCATACTTTATATAAAATACTTTTGCAGAGGTTGCGGGATCTCTTTCGTTGCGATCTTATGCAACCACGGCAATTCCCGGTTCCGCTTGTACAGCACTACCTGGTTATGAAGAGCCGTGCTTATCTAGAGCCGGGGGCAAGGAATACGCCCTATAGGCGCACATCAACCCCAGCCTCACATGGCAGCAGTCCTATAAAAGGAAAGCTGACCACCGGAAGAAAGCTTACTTTAATCTATTCCCCAGTTAGCCTTGAACAAGGATATATAGATCCAAGTTCGCTCGGCGTCCGGGGTGGAGACTCTTAGTAAGACCCAGACTTTTTTCAGGGCTCGGTTGACTTAGTCTGAAGTGAGCGACGCTTGTGATCTGCAGTTCCCACTTGGGCCAGCATTGAGAATTATCTCCGCAAAACCCCCCGCCCTGACCTCGGTCAGTAGAGGACACCGTTGGACTTGGAAAGGCCGCCTTACTTTGCATGGGGCACAAAGCCGTGGCTCCTTCTGCAAGAGAACCATACCCTGTGCGCATTAAAGAACAACACAGATGGCCTTGACGGGAGTTTACCATCTGTCTCCTAACAGCTATCCAGTGAGTCCTCCTCCCCATTTTCCGAGACGTTAGGGTCCTTATAAACTCGCTATTTAGCCCCATTTGGGGACAAAATAAGAGATAAAACAACCAATCTCAATCATTCGAGAGTTACTGAGGGTAAACGAATGGTAACATCATACTCGCAATGGCTCTTGTAGTGACTTAACGGGGCTCAGGATTAAAGAAACTGGCTGCAATTCTGTCCATGGCTCCATGAATCAGTAGCAATTTGCCATTAGCGACACTTTTTTCCACACAATGGGCTAAATGGGCAAGTCACAAGGACCCTTCCCCCAAAGATTGGGACTGCTATTAGGATTCAGATGGTACCCTCCCATCAAGGCCATCCACCATATTCTTTAATGTGCACAGAGTATAGCTCTCCCACTCTCGGGGCCCCGGCTTAACAATGGGCTAAATGGCCAGGTCACAAAAACCCTGAGAAGGTTGGGGGAAGGGAACCCATTGGACAGCTGTTAGGAGACAGATCATAGCCTCCCGTCAAGGCCATACGGCGTGTTCTTGAATGTGCACAGGGTATGGATATCCCCCTCAAATGAGGTCGTGGCCTAAGGTCTCATCCGACGGAGGGTGGACTTTCGCGAGCCCATCGGTGTCCCCCTACTGACCGAGGGCAGGATGGGAAGTTTTTGCGGCGATAAATCTCAGCACAGGACCAGGTATGACTCGAACCTGGGAACTGCAGATGACGAGACTGGCGCGCTACCAACTAAGTAAATCCCGCCCCTTTCTTCATCGTACTAAGGATACTTTATCTTTAATGTATTTGTTCTCAAATATCAGTTATTGGGGAGTAGACTTAATAATTTAAAATAACTCTTTTGAGGCTTAGGGATCAATTATCTTTTATAACTTTGATTTCTATCGGAAATGACACCTCATTTAAATTCGTTTCGGTAAATGTCGCATTTTCCAAAAACTTTTAATGATATCAGGTGAGGAACCACTGAGTGTAATACAGGTGAAAATCACCAAATAAATCTGATAATTTTATTTTGTAGTTTCTTCTATACATGTATCACATAGTCATCGTGGTATACATAAAAAATCAATGAAATACAAAAAATATTATCTATTACCAAATTATTACAGTGCATATTAAAACCAAGTTGAGAAATATGAGAAGCAAGTTTAACAAATGATGCTAATATATAAATGACACATTTAAAAATGCTTCTTTTCATGTATATTTAAAGTAGATTTGTTAGCAAAGTCTCTACGGTGTAGCAAAGAGTTTCTACACCGTAGAAACGTCTTTGCCAAAAAAAATCTTTGAGAATTTTAGTAAAGATAATAGAGGTCCATAATTATTAAAGTGGTGCATAGTACACAGGTAATTCGTGATTTCTTTTAGAAACATCTAGAAACGATTTGGAAAAATATTACAATGCATTGTAATGCCGGGGCTTGGTTTATAACCCATTATTGGAAATGCATTTTTCTTGCAAAGCACCTTTTATAGAAAATTTATATATTGCTATAAGCAAAATAGATATAATTTAATTTAGTATTATTAAGAGAATTATTCTAAGACATGTAGATATTTATGGAATATTAAGATACGAAAGATTGTCATTAACCTTAGTGATTATAATGCAAATTCAATCTAAATTTCATATAAAATTATTTTATTTACATTTTCTGACGTAATATAATGTATTTATATTCTGTTCAATATAAAATCAATTGTTTTATAGAACTGGAGAATATGTTGACGACATGTTGTGTCACTGAATGTAATTTGAAGATCTCATTCAAAAGAAGACCTGACAATTTTAATATTCTTATTACAGATACTGGATAGGAAAACGGCAACAGTTCCATGATATCTCAACAGAAAATTACATTCATAGCTCAATAATTTCTTGAACATGATCGTTATTGAAAAATATTTATAAGGATAAATTACAGATTCAGATCAAATCCATCTAAATTTCTATTTTAAACAATATTTGTTCGGTATTGATAGAGTTATCAACTCTGGGAATATTTGAAAGGCTACTAAAAGGAACGCCAAAATTTAAATAAAACATTGCATTCTTATATTCTACTAGAGTCAATTTTTTGTAGCCTGTTAAATATTCGATCTTTCATAATAATTTATTCACCTCTTTGAACACTGAAAAAATATTGTTGAAAATCGAGATTTAGATAGACTTCATTGAGACCTATATCTTTAAACATATTTATCATTAAAAATTTATTGAAGTGATGAGCTCTGAATGAGATTTTCTATCGAGAGCAAATGGAACTGTTTCCATTTTTCTATCCATTACCTCTACAGGGTGATTCAAAACTTATCGTTCAAATTTCGTGGGGTGGTAGGGAATACGTCAGGAAACCGAGTTCACATAGGAAAGTATGTCCGCAAATGTACGCATGCGTGTGTAGAGGGCGCTGTGTGTACCCAACCAGTGTACAGCTCGCCCGACCACTCCCGCTGTCATCAGTGTATCCCGATATGCGAGATGCATATCCGCTAGCTTTTGATGCGTAAAACGATTCATCTTATCACTAGTAAGTCAGCTCGTACACTGATGACAGCGGGAGTGGTCGGGCGAGCTGTACACTGGTTAGATACACACAGCGCCCTCTACATACGCATGCGTAAATTTGCGGACATACTTTCCTATGTGAAATCTGTTTCCTGACGTATTCCCTACCTCCCCACGAAATTTGAACGATAAGTTTTGAATCACCCTGTATATAATAGGCCTAATTCTAAACGGGCCGATATGCGTTTCTTGTAACGCCACCTTGTGACGTCATCGGTGACACATATTTTCGGGTCCCTGTGGTTCGAGGAGTACTTGAGCGATCGATTCCAAATTTCCTCCCGTGGTCCCATTTACATCTAAAACTCTGTTAAGAGATCGTATTCCTTGCTGCCATGGACCGGGAGTAATCCCTCTGAAAGGGTTTGAAATTTCTGGGGGCGCTACAGTTGCCTACCTTCTGAATGGTGTAGTAAGTTATCGATGGATAGTTGTGAATGGAGTTAAAATACGTTGTCGATTGGAAAATTACGAAAGGAATGGCGTTACGCGCGGTTAACTAAGATTTAAATATTTCCTGAAGTTGACAACATTGAAAAGCAGACGCCGCTGTTATGGTCTTTCGAAATATTTTTCTTCATATTTAAAGATAGCTGAAAGGATCATAACAACAACTTCCACATTCACATTTTGATAACAGCCTTGATGTAATAATTATTATTTGCGCTTTAGTTAACTTTTGAGGTAAACTGTTATAGTCAGGGAGGATTCTGTTACATGCATGAGCCATCATAATATTTAAATATTAAACAATCGGCAGTAACAATATTACAGAAGCCTCTGTAGACAAGAGACTCCTGAAATAGCTGATGCAGAGTGATTTCAGTGAGATCTTTAAAATAATCTTCAGTAATATTAACCCCTAAATATAAATATCAAAATCAAATAATATAGTTGTGTCCAAAATTTTCGGTACTAAATCTTCAGTATATGTTCCAAAAATATAGTTTTAATTTCTTTTAAAACTATAATATAAATCGGAAATTGATTTTTCCAGTTTTATAACATGAATTTCTTTCAACAATGTCATATTGTTGAATATGTACATCAAAGGAAACAAATTATTAACATTAAAGTGATCCAGTTCACTTCCTACAATTAATCTCTCAAAAAGGGGCGGGGGTGGCTCAGTCGGTAGCGCGCCAGGCTCGTAATCTGTAGTTCCCAGGTTCGAGTCCCAGCTGGTCAGCGTTGAGATTTATCTCCGCAAAATTCCCCGCCCTGCCCACGGTCAGTAGGGGACACCGATGAGCTTGGAAAGGCCGCCGTCCGTTGGGTGGGACGTTAAGCCGTGGCCCCATGTGTGGGAGAGCCATACCCTGTGCACGTTAAAGAACACGCTGGATGGCCTTGACGGGAGGCTACCATCTGTCTCCCAACAGCTGTTCCAGTGGGTCCCCTCCCCCAACCTTCTCTGAGCCTTCGGGGTCCATGTGACCTGGCCATTTAGCCCATGGTGTGCAAAAAGTGCCGCTCAGAGGTAAAACAACCCAGCAACAACAACAAATCTCTCAAAAAAATAATAGAAAGCGCCGAAACGTTTCTACATACAGCACTTCAAGAAAAAAATATAAGATAAAATACCATATACTTCGTATTTTTGTGTCACACTTAAATCTTTCAGGTAGTATAACAAAGCAAATTGTGACAGAAAAATAATGTTAAGACAACAATTTGAGAACAATTAGAAAATGAAAACAGATTTATAAATGTTTCCTTTCATGATGATTTAAAAATCACATTTCTGGAGAAATGACTTATCACAAAGTTTACACATAAATGGTTTTTGTAGCAAAGGGTTCGTCTGTGAATCGATAAGCTAAATTGCTCTCTGAAAGACTTGCTACAAAGATCGCAAGGTAATGGTCGATCACCTGTATGGATTCGAAGATGCGCTTCAAGAATAGTCTTCAATTTAAAACTCTTTCCACACTGGCAACATTTGTGAGGACGATCTTCAGAGTGGGTGAACGTATGAAGCTTCATATTAGATGATATATCAGTAGCGTAGGGACACAATGAACAAGGGAATCTCCGGCCTTTTCCTTCCCCTCGATGACTCTTCTTGTGTTTAGTGAAGAATTGTAATGACGTAATCTTGCAGTGGCAGAGTTGGGTTGGGTTGTTTTACCTCTGAGCGGCACTTTTTTGCACACCATGGGCTAAATGGTCAGGTGACATGGACCCCGAAGGCTCAGAGAAGGTTGGACCCACTGGAACAGCTGTTGGGAGACAGATGGTCGCCTCCCGTCAAGGCTATCCAGCGAGTTCTTTAACGTTGGGTTGTTTTATTTCTGAGCGACACTTTTTTGCACACCATGGGCTAAATGGCCAGGTCACGTGGACCCCGAAGGCTCAGAGAAGGTTGGGGGAGGGGACCTACTGGAACAGCTGTTGGGAGACAGATGGTAGCCTCCCGTCAAGGCCATCCAGTGTGTTCTTTAGCGTGCACAGGGTATGGCTCTCCCTCACACAGGGCCACGGCTTAACGCCCCATCCGACGGACGGCGGCCTTTCCTAGTCCATCGGTGTCCCCTACTGACCGTGGGCAGGGCGGGGAATTTTTGCGGAGATAAATCTCAACGCTGACCCAGCTGGGACTCGAACCTGGGAACTACAGATTACGAGCCTCGTGCAGTGGCAGATGTCACAATCATATATACGTTCACCTGTTTTAGAGAAAAGCAAATTATCCATTAAATTATATTCATTTAATGCAATAACTGAAATGTAGATATATGTAGACCCAATAGACGCTAAAGGTTTTAATTCTTACAGTGAATTATGAGTTGAAACACATAATTTGAACTGATATAAGAAACTCCAAATAAAAATAAATCCCTAAATGTTTCTTTTAATTAGAACTGTAATGATACATATTTATAAATATTATATTTATATCAGTAAGTCTAAATATGTAGCAAAGTCATCGCATAACATTTACATTAACCGATCACATATTTATGTACAAATTTTCAAAACTAAGATCAAATATTTCAAATTTGCTTTTGTGCTCATTTGTCATTAATCATTAATCATCATTTACATATAAAAACAGGTTGCTATCTATAAAGAGAGAGAGATACCTTACATATAAACCTATATTTACTCTTTAAAAAACACTTATTTCAGATACCACTTCTGAAGATTTGACTTTGCATAAACAATTGGTCCATTATTTCTTTTTATAAGAAAACGTATTGCAATGCGCATTGGCAATTCAGAGGCAAATAGATATTTTCATTTTCTGTCGCTTTCGTCGAAGGATCTGCATACTTAATTTATATCTCAAATATCACTGCCCTTTAATATACATGTAAAACCCCTATTAATGGATTGAAACCTTCGTTATATACACATTGAGTGACCAATTTATTAGACACAGCTCCATATAAACAGACACTCAGTTTGAAAGGTCAGCAGCCTCCACAATCACATCGCATTGCCGGGGTGCGAGTTTCAGACCTGAATATGTCACGGTTCTTTATTCTGTCCTATATGTTGTGATTGTCCCTCGGTAAAAAATACTAGTGTTCTTTATCGACATATTAATAAAATATGTGGTCTTACGTTGGGACATAGAGCGAATATGATTACATATCGAAATGTAGTTCCCATCTCTATACTATACAATAGCCATAATTCTGGAATGAACGGACGGACGCGCGTTTTTTGCAACGTTCCTGGTATTATGTCATTGGTGGCAGAATTTATCTGTTTCCCTCTGGTTCCTCTGGCATTTGAGCAATCGGTCCCAAATTTAGTGTGGTGGTCCAACTTATTTCCATCCCCGTTGGGAAAACAGATCGGATTTCTAGATGGCGTGGGTTTTTACCTATAAAAATGTCCAAAATTTATGGGGGCTACCGTCGCGTACATTGAGAATGAATTAGTACGTTATCGACAAGTTTTGAATTGAGTTGCACTTTAACGGTGGAAAGCAATGAATGAAGTAGCAAGTTATCGATGGGAAAAGTTATAAATTGTACATATGTTTTGTGCCAAACGTTTGACGGGGTTTAACCACTTCACTGGTATTTCTAAATGCAAGTGCCTATCTTTGAAGAAAGCGATAGTTTACCACTGAACACAACAATGTATTGCAGCAATACGTACTACAGTAGGGTGCAGCTAAAACGGTGGATTGCAAATGTATGCGAATGGGTGAATACATCAATTTTGTGACATATGGAAAATTGAACAACTGTTTAGAGAGCAACAATTACAAAATATAGGACCACATACGGCCATGTCACAAAGGGACTCGAACCCGGAGTAAGGCAGTTTCAGTGTCATCTCGATAGCACTGCACCACCGAGAAGGCTCTCATGTATTTAAATCTTTATTTGTAAAAATATCGATTCCGTATTTAAAAGTGTCACGAACGCTGAACGTTTTAACAAAAGAATGAATGATGATGGGATCGGATCCCATTCCGCTCCAGACATTTTTTTCCTATAGGCAGTAATTGGCAGAAATACAACAGCGAAGAGATTGGCTTCAAATAAAAAAAATGGTCGCTGTGAATGCAAGCAAAGATAAATGCATGAACTCTTTGGTAAAACGAAAATTACTCAACTGATACAAACAGGTTTGTGTAAAATAATAAAGTCAAATAAAATGCTCATTGTTTTCATTTTGTTACCGCTTCAGTTAACTTTTCAGAATATCTGAACTGCTAAATATTTTGACTTTCACAACTCTTTAAATACAGAATCAATATTTTTCAAAATTCAGTTTCATCTAGATTTGATTGATCTTTACTTAAAAATGAGAATGAAAAGCATTTTTAAGAAGTTATTTTCTTCCAATGTGACTTTATATTGACAAAGGGTTGAGTTGTTTTACCTCTGAGCGGCACGTTTTGCACACCATGGGCTAAATGACCAGGTCACATGGACCCCGAAGGCTCAGAGAAGGTTGGGGGAAGGGACCCACTGGAACAGCTGTTGGTAGACAGATGGTAGCCTCCCGTCAAGGCCATCCAGCGTGTTCTTTAACGTGCACAGGGTATGGCTCTCCCGCACACGGGGCCACGGCTTAACGTCCCATCCGACTGACGGCGGCCTTTCCAAGCCCATCGGTGTCCCCTACTGACCGTGAGCAGGGCGGGGAATTTTGCGGAAATAAATCTCAAAGCTGACCCAGCTGGGACTCGAACCTGGGAACTACAGATTACGAGCCTGGCGCGCTACCGACTGAGCCACCCATGCCCCCTCGTAAGAAGAGTAATTCCACATACGAGTATACCTCTGCAGGACTTTCACTCACAAAGACAAAGCTCCATTCTGAAGAGATAAAGCATAATTTAGTACTCATTAGAGTAACAAAATATTTGAATGAATATATTTATACACATTTCTCTGATATGGGAAAAACAGCCAAACTTTAGTTTTTCTGGGCTGGAAATGGGAGAAAGCGGGTGGACGTCGTTGCCCAATGCCCAGTGGGGTTTTTTATCCCGTATATTTAACGATAGGAAATACATAGTCATATCAGAATAATATGACCACCTACCGTATATTTAACGATTGGAAATACATAGTCATAGCAGAATAATATGACCACCTACCATAGTATTTATGGTAGGTGGTCATATTATTCTGATACGACTGTGTAGATCCACTGTATGTATATCCAGTCCTTTGTCATATTTTTGTTCATAAATATCATAATTCCTTGGCTTTTAAACAGATTTTTTATGTATTGCCTAACGTCACCATGTCAACTACGGGGTCTTTTACCAATTCATTCTGGAGTGTCCACCTAGTTCCGGAAACCCATTTCCACCGCTAAGTGTAAATTTGATGTGGTGAGGAGACGTCTGCCTTATCTTTATGTACACTACACAGCATGGAAACTGCCACACCAGGAATGAGGATAGATAGAGACATGATAATCACCAGAAGAATTGTGTTAACTGTCATATGGAAATGATTACAATTCCTCGGCTAATGGTTGTGTTGGAGACTGGCTATGTAGATAGAAAGAACGTCAGCAAGGCACATCACCTGTTGGATTAATTGACGCTTTGCAGTGCATTGGGAGATACCTCGGATATGAAAACATCACACATTTCCCCAGGTGATGACTGCAGTACGTAGAAAGCCAGTAAGAGATAAATGGAGAGGTGAAAGAAGTAGGAGAGCGATGCTATATTGTTTGGTGATACAGTTATATTGTTGCTGTTGGGTTAGAGCATAACCAAAGCACATGTACAGCCTAACTTTGCCTATCAAAATGATCCAATGATGTTTACACAACCCCAATTGCTGAGCATGTAGAACACTCTAATGTCTGATAATAATAAGCACCAGTGGACTGGAACAGAGGACATGGAAAAGCAACGATTACAAGTTCTGTTCACTGATAAATCCGTTTCGTTTCGGGTGAAATGAAATGGTCTAAAACATGTCGAATTTTGCGCATCCATTGACATGTCGGAGCCAGCCATCAATATAGTAGAGTCAGATGGCATCATATAAGACATATAAAAATTTGTCAAATACAAAACATCAGGCAGTTATTATGCCCAGAAGGCCGAATGGGAACAAGTTCCGATTTTTCGACACATAACGGTAACGAGACTATGAGAGAGGTTATGTTCACCCTCTGTGACCTCATATCTTTCGGAGTTTTTTTGATAATGCGGCCATAGGATTCATTTGAAACGAGAATTCCTAATTCTACTTTTGAGTATTTATCATTTTATAATCGTAAAAATTTATTAATCTACTTGCTCTTCCTGACTACTTATGGTTTCATTTTTAGCTGTGGCTGTGAACAATGGTGATGTGGAATACACACTGTAATACCCATAATGCTCCTTTTTTTTTAAATTCAACAAGTATCTTCTAGCAGAATAAAGCCTGCTCGCACACTGTAAAATTTATGACAGACTATACGGTGTGGAACCATGCCACGGTCTTCAATATCGCCTGACCAAACTCCCGTCGATAAGGTCTGGGACAATATTGAAGGAAACCTCCATAGGACACTGTTGCTCCCATCTTACAAGAGCTGTAAGCAGAGGTCAATGCTGAGTGGTTGTATGCATTTCCCACATACATGATTGACATCCTGTATAGCAGCTAGCAGGTCATATTTATTAACAAATAAATTCTAATGTTCATTTCAGAATCAAAATTAATCTTTCGTTTTTAATGCTGCTTTTGCGATTTCATTGGATTCCGATATTAACTGCATGGTACCGGTCTGTAATGGTAGCTAGGTAGTCACTGGAAGGAGAGCTATGCACCAATCCCCTGTGATGATGCATAGAACCGGCAAGGGCCAGCACCTAATGTCCGACCCCGCCTTCTCGTGGTGCAGACAGTTAGTACCTTTCAAAAGAGATACACTCTTGTCGAAGTGAACGGAAGAGGAGGGCTGCCAGATTAGTGTGGCCTACTGATCTGGACAACTATGGCTACGTTTCTTTTTTTTTCTGCTGAGGAGTGGTCAACCACACAGGGTCCTGGTGCTGACCATATAAACCTACTGGACTGGACATATATATGGCTCTGAGCTTGATTATGGATCCTGATTTTGCTGCACTGGTGGGCTTTTGTGGAGGGAAAATCTTCCGCTGTGTTTTCTGTTTGTTTGTGGGTTGACAGCCCCAAGTGAATAGATTCACAGGATATGTTTATCAGCTGGTGGATAATCCTGAGCAGAAGTCATCGCAGGCACCTGAACTCTTTGCTTCTATTGGCATCGTCAAATTCTACATTGGAGGAAGTCTTCCAGTGTAGATGGCTTCAGCCTTTAGTAGTGGGGGAACGGGTCTTTGCCCCATGTCTGCGATTAGGGGGCTGTTTGATATTGTCGGCATTCCCTCTCTCAATAAACATAGTTTCTTTAAACATCCCACTAACCATTTTCTCTCCATAGGTAGTTGGAATGTGAGGACTCTGCACAGAGCTTTTTCTCTTGATGTCCTCACACAAGAATTCCAACATTATAATTTAGATATTCTCGGCTTGAAAGAGACCAGATGGGCATATAAAGGTCAGATTCTTAAAAATAATCTTAAATTTCTCTTTTCAGGGTGGGACGGCAATAAGCATCACCAAGGCGTGGGTCTACTTCTCAGCAGACACGCTAGTGATGCTCTTCTAGGATATGAGTGCATTAATGAAAGGTTTCTTACAGCAAAATTTCAGACAAGCGTTAAAGACTTGAATGTTATCTGCTGTTATGACCCCACTGAAGATGCCGATGAGGATGAGAAGGATAGGTTTTATGAACAACTTCAGGATATTTTGTATTCTGTCAAGAAAGGAGATATTACCCTTGTTCTTGGTGACTTCAATGCCAAAGTTGGTACTAACTCTGACCTTTGGGGAGGGGTGATTTGCCCTTTTGATATTGGTAGCTGCAATGGCAATGGGCAACGTCTCCTACAGGTAAGTAAACTCAATGGATTCAGAATAACTAACACTTATTACAAACACCGCGACATACATAGGTACACATGGGTTTCACCTGATGGGCTGCATAAGAATATGATTGATTACATATTAATTAACAGCAAATGGGCTAGTTGTGTTAGGAATACCAGGGCATATAGGGGAGCTGAAATTGGATCTGACAATTACCTTATTAAAAGTGTCTTGCAACTTAAACTTAAAAAGTGTTGTGCTAGGGTAAAAAAATTGCTTTTAATACTGAAGCTCTGAAAGATCCAGTTATAGCCAAAGCTTACCATGATAGGTTACTTAGTCATTATGACAGTCATGGTTTGCTTACTACTGAAGTGGAGGAAGAATGGGATCATTTTAAACAGGCTTTTTTGGACACTAACAGTACTCTTTTAGGAAAAAAGGAGCAGAAGAGACAGAATTATCTGAGTGATAAGGCACTTGAGCTTATTTCGGAAAGAAAGAACTGCAGGAATGTCCTTAATCAATACCCTACTAGTCCTAATAGAAAGCATTACAGAGAACTTAATAAACGTGTAAAAGATCAGTTAGCTGCTGATAAGAATCTTTGGCTTGATGGTTTGGCTGACAAAGCCGAGGAAGCAGTTAGACAGCACAACAGCAGAGAGCTGTACCAGATAATTAATGTTTTGTGCGGTAGAAAACGGACATGTATACAGGGATTGAAGGATAAACAAGGTAAGGTTATAGAAGGGGAGGATTCCGTCATGGCTAGGTGGTCTGAGCATTTCAGTGATGTTCTAAACAATGTGGCTAGTTCTACTCCCATTGTTTGCAATGATGATAGATGCATTAGTGGCTTTAATGTTGGCCCTATAACACAATCTGAAGTTATTTTGGCTGTTTCTAAACTTAAACTTCATAAATCCCCAGGGGTAGATGAAATTACTACAGAAATGCTTAGAGCTGGGAATGTTTCGGTTACCACTTGGATGACTGAAATTCTGAATATCTTTTATGATAAAGGCATGGTTCCTAAGGATTTTACCAGAGTTATTGTTATCCCTATTTTCAAAAAAGGTGATCGCAGTTCTCATGATAACTATAGGGGTATCAGCCTACTCTTTGTTCCAGGTAAAGTTCTTTCCATTATTGTGCTTAATAGAATTAAGAATCTGGTTGACAGTCAATTGCGTGATGAGCAATGTGGATTCAGAAGTGGTAGGGGATGTGTGGATCAGATATTTTCACTTAGGCAGATTCTTGAGAAATGTTTAGAGTTTCAGAAACCTTTGGTTGCTAGCTTTGTTGATTTCAAAAAGGCTTTCGACTCTGTTGATCGTCATAATTTGTGGTTGATTGTGAGATCATATGGTATACCTGACAAGTTAGTTAACATAATGAACGCTCTCTATAATAACACTGAGTCGTGTGTGAGAGTTGGTAAGGCTTGTAGCAATTGGTTTAGCATTACTTTTGGTGTTCGACAAGGGTGCATTTTGTTTCCTTTTCTCTTTAGCTTGGTTATTGATTATGTTATGCGAAATTCACTTCAAGGGAAAGATTTTGGCCTTAAATGGACTGGAGATACGAAAATTTCTCATTTAGATTATGCTGATGATTTAGCCCTTTTGGCAAATGATGTTGATGAGATGAACTCTTTCATTCGAGCTGTTGATGAGACTGGTAGTAGAGTAGGTTCGGTTATAAACAGAGAGAAAACTAAAGTGATGAAAATTGGTCAGGCAGACTGTGATTCAGTTAATCTGAATGGTTGCAGTCTTGAGCAGGTGTCACAGTTTAATTATCTTGGGAGCTATGTAACCGGTAATGGTGATGTGCGGCATGAGATTAACAGACGAAGAGGGATTGCTGCCGGGACTTTTAAGAATCTATGGAGATTGTGGAGAAATAGGCGTATACACCTAAAGACTAAAATTAGACTGTACAATAGTTTGGTTCTTTCTAGGGTTAGTTATGGTAGTAGGAAACTAGATGCTTTTGATTCTAGATGCTTATGCAGTATCTTGGGTATTAGGTGGTTTAACTTTGTAACTAATGATGAGGTTAGGCAAAGGAGTCTGCAACCTCCTTTAAGCAGCATATTATGCAGAGAGAGACTCCGCTGGTTTGGCCATGTTGCCCGTATGAATAATTATAGATTGGCGAATAGCGTTATGAACAGTGTGCCTAAAGGCCTCAGAAAGAAAGGGAGACCTAGGATGCGGTGGGCAGACAATGTCAAACAGGACCTTATTAGAATTGGTGTGCAGTGGCCAGATGCAGTAGATGTAGCTGAGGATAGACTTGCTTGGAGAACTAAATTGCACGGTCTGGTTGGACCTCCGTAGCCCATGACTGCTTGATGATGATGATGATGATGATGATGATGATGATGATGATGATGATGATGATGATGATGATGATGATGATGATGATTGCAATTTCCATGTTGCGTGGTGTACCGTTTGAGAAAAAAAAATGGCCGACATTTGCTTTTCGGGACAATTACCAAAAGTTCTAAGGAGTATTGTTATTTTTTTTTATTTTTAATCAACAGTTATGGAAAATCACGAAAGTTCCGAGAATTACTGGCATAAATTATAATTCTAATAGTGTGTATATTTTTGCCTATATAACACTAATATCCGTAAATGTAATTCAACATGAAATATCAGAATATACATCAAGATTACTAAACTACATTTATATTTGTATCTCAATAAATTTTCTGAAAGTATTTCGGCAATCATCGCCAGCACGACAGACATCAAGTTAATATAACGATTTGTAAAAGTTTAGCACTAAAGTTAGATATATCTCACAAACCGAATTAGAGACTTATATTAGCAGATGGGAAAATTTTGTTGCCAGATCTTTTACAGTTTCAGATTCAAAAAAAAAAAACATATTGTTTTAACTGAGACTGGTCTGAGTGTAAAATTGAACTCGAAGTCAAAATAGTCTTATCTGTATAAACTGCAAAATATTTATCTTTGTACGGTGAGAATTAGAGTTTAATTAACACTACAACTAAAGTATTAAATTTCACATATTTCAAATTACATTAACTAGTATGCCGAAACTGGCATCAACTTTCTTTGCTTCATTATTTCGTTTGTGTTAAGCCTAAAAGTCACAACGCAATAAATTTATTTTCCCATTCAATTTGAGAGAGATAAGTTGGAATTTAATATATTGTTGAACTGAATTGTAATGGAGTATATGACTTTACTGGTTGTAGTTATGCGTTAGTGTTTGTTGCTAAGACGCCTTTCCGAAGGAACGCTATATAATTGAATTTCTTTTTTAATCTCAAGTATATTGTTACAAATCAAGTCCGGATCTAGAAAATAATAAAGGAGGGAGCAAGAGACTGAATTTCTATTACAGCGTAACATTTTCCCCTCTGTCTTAGAGATCTTTAAACATTTCTTGGTAAATGTGTGAAATATGCACAACTGTTATAATAATATAAAGTAATATTTTGTAATACATAATATTTTTTAATTATTTTGTAATACATAATATATGTAATATTTTGTTGCCCTTACCATCCCTAGCATTCTCAAGGGGGAGGAGGGGAAGGTGGAATGTGCACCACCTAGAAGCGACACTATAACAAATCATATTTAGCATCAAATATAAGCAATACACTCTACCTAATCTTAGTAGTTGGAGTCAAATTGTTATTAACTGATTTTATAAAATCAAATGTGATAAAACAAAAATTACCCTTCAAACAGTTCCTTGCCAGAGAGGTCTGATAGGAGCTTCTCGGTTTATGCATCTTATAGTTAGGTGAGGAATGTGAGAAGCAGAAAAGATACATCAATGTCTTTTACGGTGTTCAAACCCAGGACCCTTTTAGCAACAACGAATCGTATTTTTTGTCACAGGGCCTCACTTCAAAGCAGGTATAATGCGAAAATGAAAATTTAAATGCACTTAGAGCAAGTTCACATTCAAATGTGATGACAACTTGCAAACAGAATGCAAACGACACATTCTGCAGAAAAGGGATAGCAAAACTTTACTGTTGAATTCCGCATCTGCTCACTAGTTCACATTGATAATAAATGCTAATTTGATAAAGTGTAAAAATTTGTCGAACAGAGGAGTTCATTTCCTTACTAGTATAGTTTGGACTCTGATGTAAATTAAGTGTAGGGTTACCAGATACCAATGTTTCACAAGGAGGACAAAAAATATGAAAATGTCGAATCAAAGAAAGAGAGGAGAAAATGTTAGAAATGGAGAGGGAAAGAAGAACGTTTTTTAATTTGCAAAATGAATCAGTAAACGGTTTCATTACGTTTTTTTTTTTCGAGTACGGACTAACATTTCAGTCAGAAACTGGTATAATACCTATTCAGTACACTTTAACATATATGATGTAATGATTTTTTTTATTAATACTTGATAAGCAATCAAGATTTATTTGGCCTTAACTGATATAGTGGTTAGTGAGCTAACTACTGTTCAGCAAGTAAATTTGTGTTAGCTCTAATTGAGTTAATGGTATGCAGCGATTTCGGTTCCTACTATGAGAAGTCCTGTACATAATAGCAGTAATTTGCAACATCCAACACTGTCCTTTATGTTTCAAATGAAATATATTTCCACCACCTTTCATAGCGCTATCTATCCATGGACATGATGGCTTTTAAGTAGAAGGTAGCAAGATTTCAGGTTGATTTTTTTAAATTGCACTTTATTTGTAATCTGGCATGTGTATTGCTAGTATTGAATTTTACAGAAAAACATTAATAGATTAACTTTCCTTTTCAGAAGTTGCATTTGCAGCGAATTAAATCGTATTTCACAGTTAAAAGTAAATTATATGACAGTCACCAGGTACAAGAGATTTAAAAAGAAAATACGAAAAATACGTATTTTAATTTTAGTGTAAAACACTTTCTTTTGAGTTTGTACGAAAAGGTTTCCTTAAAATGCCGGAAGGAGATAAATTTTGAGATAAAAAAGGGCATATCCTTCTTTTGGATGACATATGGTAACTTCAGTTGAGACGGATATACTACATATGTTTTAATTCTTAAATTTGTCCTAGAGTTCTAAAGATTCAATGTCGTCATACAGTTCCTTTTGAAAAATTATTAAACTTCTCACTGTTCAAAATAATCAGAATTATTTTAAATAATCAGAATCATACTATTTCTTACACATATGGACTTCACATACATACACACAAAATACTCATGTAGTCATGGGCTATGGAGTTCCAATCGGAATCTGTAATTTTGTTCTCCAGACATCTGTCTTGACCTACGGCTGCTGCATCTGACAATTGTGGACCAATTCTAATGAGGTCCTATTTGGCATTGTCTGCCCACCACATCATCGGTCTCCCCTACTTTCGGAGGACGATAGGCACACTGTTCATAACCCTATTCGCTAATCTGCAGCTATGCATACGGGCAACACGGCAAAACCAGTTTTTACTGCGGAAGATAATCTAGAATCAAATGCTCTTAAAAAGGGTTCAGGTTTCACTACGATAACTAAACGTAGAAAGAATCAAACTGTTACACAGCCTAATTTTATTCGCTTGGTGTATACGCCTATTCTTCCATACACTTCATAGATTCGTAATCCTAGAATGAAAATAATTTGTTATATTTTGTTTTGATAGTACACTGAAATATTTTCATACAAACATATGAAACGAACATGTATTGCATCATCATCATCATCATCATCATCATCATCATCATCATCATCATCATCATCATCATCATCATCATCATCAAGCAGCCATGGGTTACGGAGGTCCAACCAGACCGTGCAGTTTAATTCTCCAAGCATATCTGTCCTGAGCTACATCTGCTGCATCCGGCCACTGCACACCAATTCTAAGAAGGTCCTGTTTGACATTGTCTGCCCACCGCATCCTAGGTCTCCCCCTCCTTCTGAGGCCTCTAGGCACACTGTTAATAACCCTATTCGCCAATCTATAACTATCCATACGGGCAACATGGCCAAACCAGCGGAGTCTCTCTCTGCACAATATGCTGCTTAAAGGAGGTTGCAGACTCTTTTGCCTAACCTCATCATTAGTTACAAAGTTAAACCACCTGATACCCAAGATACTGCGTAAGCATCTAGAATCAAAAGCATCTAGTTTCCTGTTATCTTGTTTACATAGTGTCCAAGTTTCACTACCATAACTAACCCTAGAAAGAACCAAACTATTATAAAGTCTAATTTTAGTCTTTAGGTGTATACGCCTATTTCTCCACACTCTCCATAGATTCTTAAAAGTCCCGGCAGCAATACCCATTCGTCTGTTAATCTCATGCCGCACATCACCACTATCAGTTACATAGCTCCCAAGGTAATTAAACTGTGACACCTGCTCAAGACTGCAACCATTCAGATTAACTGAATCACAGACTTCCTGACCAAATTTTCATCACTTTAGTTTTCTCTTTATTTTTCTGTTTATAACCAAACCTACTCTACTACCAGTCTCATCAACAGCTCGAAAGAGTTCATCACATCAACATCATTTGCCAAAAGGGCTAAATCATCAGCATAATCTAAAGCAGAAATTTTCGTATCTCCAGCCCAATTAAGGCCAAAATCTTTCCCTTGAAGTGAATTTCGCATAACATAACAAACAACCAAACTAAAGAGAAAAGCAGACAAGATGCACCCTTGTCGAACACCAGACGTAAAACTAAACCAATTGCTACAAGACTTATCAACTCTCACACATGACTCAGTGTTATTATAGAGAGCTTTCATTATGTTAACTAACTTGTCTCGTATACCATATGATCTCACAATCAACCACAAATTATGACGATCAACAGAGTCGAAAGCCTTTTTGAAATCAACAAAGCTAGCAACCAAAGGTTTCTGAAATTCTAAACATTTCTCAAGAATCTGCCTAAGTGAAAATATCTGATCCACACATCCCCTACCACTACTGAATCCACATTGCTCACACGCAGTTGCCTTTCAACCAGATTCTTAATTCTATTAAGCACAATCATGGAAAGAACGTTACCTGGAACAGACAGTAGGCTGATACCCCTATAGTTATCACAAGAACTGCGATCACCTTTTTTGAAAATAGGGATAATAATAGCTCTGGTAAAATCTTTAGGAACCATGCCTTTATTATAGAAGTTATTCAAAATTTCAGTCATCCAAGTGGTAACCAAAACATTCCCAGCTCTGAGCATTTCTGTAGTAATTTCATCTACCCCTGGGGATTTATGAAGTTTAAGTTTAGAGATAGCCAAAATAACTTCATATTATGTTATAGGGCCAACATTAAAGATGCCAATGCATCTATCATCATTACAAACAATGGGAGTAGAACTAGCCACATTGTTTAGAACATCACTGAAATGCTCAGCCCACCTAGCCATGACAGAATCCTCCCCTTCTATAACCTTACCTTTTTTATCCTTCAATCCTTGTATACCTGTCCGTTTTCTACCACACAAAACATTAACTATCTGGTACAGCTCTCTGCTGTTGTGCTGTCTAACTGCTTCCTCGGCTTTGTCAGCCAAACCATCAAGCCACGGATTGTTATCAGTAGCTAACTGATCCTTTACACGTTTATTAAGCTCTCTGTAATCCTTTCTATTAGGACTAGTAGGGTACTGATTAAGGACATTCCTGCAGTTCCTTCTTTTTGAAATAAGCTCAAGTGCCTTATCACTTAAATAATTCTGTCTCCTCTGCTCCTTTTTTCCTAAAAGAGTACTGCTAGTTTCCAAAAAAACATGTTTAAAATGGCCCCATTCTTCCTCAACTTCAGTATTAAGCAAACCATAACTGTCATAATGACTAAGTAACCTATCATGGTAAGTTTTAGCTATAGCTGGGTCTTTCAGAGCTTCGGTATTAAAGGTAAATTTTTTAACCCTAGCACAACACTTTTTAAGTTTAAGTTCCAAGACACTTTCAACAAGGTAATGGTCAGATCCAATTTCAGCTCCCCTATATGCCCTGGTATTTCTAACAGAACTAGCCCATTTGCTGTTAATTAATATATAATCAATCATATTCCTATACAGCCCACCAGGTGAAACCCATGTGTATTTATGTATGTCGCGGTGTTTGTAATATGTGTTAGTTATTCCGAAACCATTGAGTTTACTTACCTGTAGGAGACGTTGCCCATTGCCATTGCAGGTACCAATACCAAAAGGGCCTATTACTCCTCCCCAAAGGTCATAGTCAGTACCAACTTTCGCATTGAAGTCACCTAGAACAAGGGTAATACCTCGTTTCTTGACAGAATTAAAAATATCCTGAAGTTGTCTGTAAAACCTATCCTTCTCATCCTCATCGGCATCCTCAGTGGGAGCATAACAGCAGATAACATTCAAGTCTTTAATGCTTATCTGAAATTTTGCTGTAAGAAACCTTTCATTAATGCACTCATATCCTAGAAGAGCATCACTAACATGTCTGCTGAGCAGCAGACCCACGCCTTGGTGATGCTTTCCATCCTCCCTCCCTGTAAAGAGAAATTTAAAGTTATTTTTAAGTGTCTCATCTTTACCTGTCCATCTGGTCTCTTGCAAGCCTAGAATATGTAGGTTATAGCGCTGGAATTCCTGCATGAGGATATCAAGAGAATAATCTCTATGTAATGTCCTCACGTTCCACGTTCCTGCAGAGAGAAAATGATTAGTAGGATTTTTAAAGAAATTAGGTTTATTGAGATTGGTAGGGCCAACAATATCAAACAGGCCCCTGATCGCAGGCATGGGGCAAATACCTGTTCCTCCTCTGCTAAAGGCTGAAGTCACCGAAGCTGGTAGGAACTTCAGGCACCACCTTTTCAAGTGGACTTTTTCAAGAGCCATATAGCCTGCCTGAGACACATTACTCCAGTTTAGGCTTGACGATGCCCAACTAGCTAAGTAAGGTTCAGGTACCTGCGATGGCCTCTGATTAGGATTATCCACCAGCTGATATAAGGTATTCCATGCCTCTGTTCACTTAGAGCTGGCAACCCAAAAGCAAACAGAAAACACAGCGGCAGATTCTCCCTCAACAGAGGCCCACCAGTGCAGCAAGTCCAAGATACATAATCAAGCTCAAATCCATAAACAAGTCCAGTCTAGTAGGTATAAATGGTCAGCACCAGGACCCTGTGAAGTTGACTACTCCTCAGCAGGGTTGAAAAAAAAGAAAAAAAATGGCCATAGATGACCAGATCAGTAGGCAATACTGAACTGGCAGCACTCCCTTTCCGTTCTCTTCCAAAAGAGAATATCCCTTTTGAAAGGTACTAACGGCCTGCACCACGAGAAGGCGGGGACGGACATTAGGTGCTAGACCTGGCCGGTTCTGTGCATCATCACTAGAGTTCAATGCCATAAAATTCAGAGTTCTAAGTCACTTTATGAATTCTATAAATTCTCTGCGAATTGGCACATCTTTTACACATCTATGTACACTACACTTAAATATAAAAGAACTTCTAGGTATATCCCGGTGCACTGAGGCTAAATATTGTCTTTTTGCTTCAAACAAGAAAAACCTGGTGACTGAAGTAGTTGTTCAAGAGTAAACAGTTTATAAATTAATTCTCTCACTAATAACTGTCTTTGACGAAGGTATGCCGTACTGGCGGTGTTCATTAGTTCACAGGTGACATCCCATGTGAAAGGCTATGCACACCTTTCGTGACTACCTAGATATCACCTTCCCGTACGTACCCTCTGACTCTACAGGCTGAAAGTCATCGACATTGGCGTCGGCCTGACCATTTAAATTTGTAAAAGGTGTTAGTGTACCCTCCCATAGACAATTTGGCTCATCAGTGACATCGAGTCTGAGAGATTGCTGCACATGTTTGGGCTGGGAGATAGGACGGCGCTGATTGGACGGTCTCCATGGAGCATACATTTCCCTTTTTCTAACTGGAATTTCTCTACCTCTTTCATAGCAGCTTCCTGTATTGGCCCACGGCTCGTGGATTTTCCTCCTGGGGTTACCAGTTAGAGGCTTTCTCTCCTTTTTTCTAATTAGCTTACTATATGCTTCCACACTCAGAAGTACTTCCTTCCGCAGATTTGCTACTACTGCGCATAGCACTTTAATTTCTCCGTCACTCCCAGTGCTATTATCTGTACAATCAGTCAAACGTAAAGGCACCTCTTTTACCTCTGCCCTTTTGGCATTACCAAACGGCCATGCAACAACAGATGGTCTTTTCCCGGGTGCTTTTCTTCTTTCAGCATCCACTTTCTGATAATTGTCAGGTCTGCCCCCGAATCCACGACTGCTCTAGCTGTCTTGTCGCCACCTCTGATTCGAACCTCTTCCATTACTCGTCTGCTTGGACTTAGTTTTGAATGTGTGGTAACCCTTCCTATCGTGCCTCACAAACCTCTTCAGAATTCTGATCCAAGGTGCTAACTTGGTATACCTGAGTTCGGCTCTCACGGTCCCCAGTTCTCAGTGATCAATCTTTCATCAAATGTTCTTCTGATCTACATTTATGGCACCTCCTTACTTTTGGGACATTTCTATATTCAGCTAAATTAACTGCCGGTTGATACCTTCTGCTCGAATAATTTCTCTCTGAGTCTATCCTCTGCTGGGGGAACCAACACGTTCTGCATTTTGTCTATGCCTTAACTCTTTAAAAGTTTGGACCTCTTCCGTTCCGTTTACACTGGCTAGATGGATTTCTGCCCACGTTGCTATTTCGTCTGCTTTTGCCCATGACTCCGCCTCTTTCTGTACTACGTAAGCATGAGTGTCTTGAAGAAGGCTATCACGTAACTTATCCGACACTATCAGGTCCATAAGCTCCTCAAATTTTGTCACCTTCCTACTGCAGACGTAGTAATCCCAGCTATTTCTGAGTCTCGAGGCTAACTGATTATATGACTCATTCGGTTCTTTCGTGATAGTTTCAAACTTTCTCTTGTACGCAGAGGGAGTGAGCTTAAACTCTTTTAATACGGCCTCTTTAACTTTCTTATAATTAGAAAAATCCTCTGCACTTAATTTTCGAAAAGCGTGATTTGCATATTTACCGTCTAAAAAAGAAATGATGACTTTGCCTTGAAACTCCTCTGGTACTTCATGTATCTTAAATCCCCTTTCCGCTGTCTCAAAGAGATTTATCACCTCTTCTGGGTTTTTAGGGCTTCCAGCTAACATATTTCCCAATAATTTTATATAATTAGCCAGCCGCACATCTGCTGGATTACTAGAAACTGCCACCGTTCGCACATCACCCCTCTCCTCGTTTGCATTCCTCATTTGCAATTCCAGCATTCTACACTCATGATCTCTCTCCTTTTCCCTTTCTCTTTCTGCCGCCTGTCTCTCTTCCCTTCTCAGCTGCATCTCTAACCTCATCCTTTCTAATTCAAAATCATCTCCAATCCTTTCTTTAGCTCTCTGCTTTCTGGTCCCACTCCGCAGCATATCCGTATCGTTGTCATTGCCATAATCCCTCAACCCTCTCATGTCTTCCGCAGCATCAGACTCTCTGTCTATTGTCTCCTCTTTGCTTCCTCGGTCACTCCCTGAAGCACCACCCTGCGCGCTATCCCTTTCTGTGACTGTGTAGCCTCGCCTTAACTCATCCCTTTCCCTATCACGACCGCTCCTAAGCTCCATTTTAGCTCGTACAGGCCTCTGCCGTATCTAACTACTCACCCCTAGAGTAAGAGGATACTTACCTCCGATGTGACGACAGGAACGAACCGCCTCGTCAGTCTGCCACCCGAAGCACACAGTCGGAACACTCTTGGCAGTATCAGCCTTGCGTTGGTCAGCTCCCAGTGGATGTTGAACTTTTCCGTCACCTTCACAGTTTTCTTCACAGCTCGATCGTGATGCAGAACTCTTCAGGTCCCTTCGCCGCTACTTTCACGTCTGTTGCGTACTGGCGGCTGCGCCACTTTGTGAGTTGCTTCTTCGGTTGTCTGTCTATTGGGATCACTTAGGAATGTCCCTCCGGTTCGATCGCAATACGCGACGGGTGAAAGAGTCTTTCAGAACAAAAATCAAAGATTTTATCACAATTGCAGGGACTCAATACTGAGGCTCCTCCCCAATAAATTGGTTCAACTTCAGCCTTTACTTAAAAATAACAATTATTTATTGAACCTCCCAAACATGCTCGATAGACAAGGACATATGCTCAATTTCATAGCATTACAACAGCACCAGCTTACTATGCCTGTTCAGCTGTATTCACAGAGCCCAATGCCGTTATTACCAGTCGGCATTTCCCAGTTTTACATTTTTTCATCTTCACGTGTTCGTTCTTCGACTGGCTCTGTTCTCCTCCTCGCTGTTGGCAACCCTTTCTCTTTCTCTCTCCGCCCCGAGCCTCCAGGTTAGGAGTCACTTGTCAGCGAATGCTAGCTGTTCCCCGCACACTGCTACTTCAAATAACTTTCCAGATGCTGGGACAGAGGGCATCCCACGTAGCATATGCCTATTTTGGTGAAATTCAAAATAATGTACAAAACCCGAACAAAAAAAAAAATTTAAAAATGCCTCTAGCCTGACAGTCTTCCTATACACAGTCGTATCAGAATAATATGACCACCTAACATACATGTAATATAGTAGGTGGTCATATTATTCAGATACGACTGTGTACATCGCCCCATACCACACAGCTTAATCAAGGTACCTGAAAACGATACAAGATTAGAAATCACAACTGTCCATATCAAGATTAAACATCTGGAATTTTCCCCCATAACTTCTATAACCCAGAAGTGGACATTCCTGAGATTATAACTGAAGAGATTATAGATGCTTTCCCCCCGCCTCCTTGGATCATTTGCGGTGATTTCAACGCTCACAGCATCAATTGGGGAAATTACTTCACTGACCCATGAAGCAGAGTTATCGAGAATATCATTCACAGATTGGATCTAACTTTATTTAACAACGGACGACATACGTATTTTGAATACAACTTGAATTCATCAGCTATCGAAATGAGTCTTGCTTCACCTGAGCTGGAATATATTTTAAATTGGTCGACTTCAGCGGATGTGCTCGCAAGCGATCACACACTTATCATTATTGATGGATTCCCGTCATTCGCAAAAGAAAAAAAGCTTCGAACAAAGGAACAATGGCAAGACTTCACTCTAGATTTAAACATTATCAACAACGAAACTCAAATAAATGATCAATTGTTACTAAAATTCTTAAACCAAGTTACGAACAATCATGCAGCTAACTCTATTGGAATTCAAACACAACTATATTAATTATATAGCATTATGAAGAGGATCGCTATCCGAAGAAGAGCGGGAAGAAAGGCCAGAAGAAATAGAATGGAAGAAGACATAATAAGAGCACACAAAAGACGGACTGCAGTTAATAAAAAAAATTAAAATACGCGATATAGGTGGAGTGACAAAAAATAGCCAACGAAATAAATATATATACCCCGACATCCACAGCATGGAAATTAATTTAGGAAACTGGAAAGCCAATAACAACAGAAACTCCATGGAAAAATATATTTGTGAAGCAAAATATTGCCACTAAAACGGCGCTAACAGGTTTGCTCAACAATTCCAAAACATAGGAGAAAATCCCGCCACTGAAGCATTTCTAGAAAACCAAGACGGGATTAAAAAATGGGAAACAAAAAAATAGCAAACAAGAAGACATTACTGATGAAGACAGAATAAACGATAAATTTAAAATAGAAGAATTAATAAATGCCATGTGCTTCTCTAAAACTAGTTAATCAGCAGGCCCAGATCAATTAACAAATAAAATGCTAAAACATCTACCGAATAAAGCAGTCAGTCAGTTACTTAACATTATTAACTACTACTGAACCACAGAAAAACTGCCCCAGCAATGGTGTGAAGCATTTTTCGTATCCATTCTCAAACCGAATAAAGATCAGAACACCTTTGAACGATATCGACCAATCACGCTGTCCGCGACCATACTAAAAATAATAGAAAAAATGATAAAACCTAGAACCGACTGGATGCTACAAGAGAATAATGTGCTTTGCGACAATCAAACCGGCTTCAATCTGGTCGTTCTCCAGATTAAGAGACGTCGAGATTCAGATCGTAGACTCAATCTGGACTCATCAGTAAATATTAGATTGAACATTTCCCAGAGTTCCAGTTTCCATGTTCACGACACCAGTTGAAACCATTCCTCACTGCATTGATTTGTTGCGGATAGAAATCTCGGTTAGTTTTGCATACCTCTCTTCTACAACCTTCCAACGAGATATGATTCCATGTGGTACAGTTAATTCATTTATGGCATCTGCCACTCAGAACCAGATAATGGTCATCTGCTTGTGTTATTCTTTCATCCATACTGCACGTGTAGTTTTTCGAAATGCATCCCTTGTTTCCATATCCCATTACGTCACCATTTAGACATCATTAACCTACCACCACCGACGTACCGTTAAACGCTCTCCATTATAATGAATCTTTCATATGGTGTCCCTGTCGATTTTACTATCAAACATTCTTCGTGCTTGCATAATTTCCGTGGTACAACGAACTGGATTCAGCCATGGTCACCAAAATACAACAGGGATATCACTAGAGTTGCTAACCGCGTTGTTTCCAACTGAAATGTCTGTGTACAGGTTATGACTTCGACCAGACACAACGTTTCTGGTTTCTCTATCTTTGGATTTAAATTATTTTAATTTTTGAAGCAGGCGGATATGGTAATACATTGCATGTAGACCGGCGAGATGCATGGAAGATAAGATAAAGCTAAGGCTTCTAAGAAAGATGGTCTAAAAATAAGTATATATCACTGTTTATTACCTCAATAGTTTCGACAACTTCATGCGATATAGTCTCTTCTTTTACAGTAAGAGTACTAATGAAATAGAAAGGGATGCAATCTGCTTGCTCCTAGGATGAAGAGTACTTTGTCCTCCTTCTTAAATCCGTTGCAGTGATAACTATTCATCAAAGGCAACGAAATCATTAGACCTACTTCTTCGAAGTAAGTTAAGATATTGGCGTTCAAATCATAATAGCTTACCTATGTGGTATTATTTAAACGGGTTTAAATCTGTTAAAAAATGCACTATGTATAAACTTGAGTCAAGTACTGCAATTAACAAACAGCATAGATATTAAAAATATCAGCGTAATTACAAAAGGCTACCAGACTACACGACGTGCTTAACGAAAATACAGAACAATTGTATGAGTGTCTGCAAAGGTCTACTAATATCCCCTAAAGGAGAAAATAAATATAAGTTGAAGAAACACGTTTGAAGAAAGGTTTAAATAATTTGAAATAGCTTTACTTTTCAAAGATAATAAAGCTTTATTTTTCAAAGAATAAAGATTAAATTTTCAAAGCTTTATTTTTCAATGAATAAAGCTTTAAAATTTAATTTTCAATGAATAAAGCTTTGAAAATTTAATTTTCAAATAATAAAGCTTTGAAAATTTAATTTTCAAATAATAAAGCTTTATTTTTCAAAGACATATAAAAAAATATAAAAAATATAAAAATATAAACATACATAATTCTTAAACATCCTTTAACTTCTCTGTGCTGACTCCCAGATGGAAAAAGTCTCTCCTTGTTGTTTAGAAGCTGGTCAATGGTGGCATGAATCTGGCATGAATCTGGAGAGATGCGGGTTCGATGCTCCCCGTGTGGGCAATGAATTTTTGAGCCGTCCAGTGGCCGAGAGGTTAGCGCGCTTGGCTACTGATCTATGGGAACTGGGTTCAAGTCCCAGGTAAGGCATGGATGTTCGTGATATTTTCTTGCTTAGGTCCTGCCATCTTCACAGACCTTTTACTATGGCACACAAACTGTCAGACCTCTGTGACAAGCAGCTGCTTGAGGGGGTATTTGTTTATTATTATTATATATTGAACACGATTGTGTATTAGCACCCATGTTTTAAGTCAATAATCGATTGTGTGATAGAATAGTTTGGAAATGATCATGCTTAATAACAAGAGCTGATAGATTTAAATTTTGGGAGTGAAGGGTGTTTGTATTTAGTCTGAAAAAATCTGTAGAAAAGTTTTGCATATTTATTTATATACATTTTCCCTAAACATTTGATAGAAAGAAGTAAAAAAAAGGGAGATAGAGAAGTCTCTCCCAAACAAAATGTCAGCTTTCCTTTAATATAAAATTGACAACACTAAAATAAGCACAGTGGGTTCAAGTTATTAATAACTTATTTCCACTATATGTATTAGTTTGCTCAAAAACAAAATTTGGACAAATGTTTTTTGCCAAAATTAGTTTTTATTGTGTTTAAACGCTACGTATCATTTGACATATATATCGAATTAATAGGCATTTTAAAGTCTAAATTAGTCAGAAAATATTACAAGAAACTATAGTGATGATACAATTGCACATTTCAGTATTGAGACATCCAATAGATGCAGAAGGATAACCATTTGTGTATTCCGCAAAAAATTCTCTTTTTCGTAAATCTTGGAGTGCGTTTCTCAGACGGCCATGTTAATACTTACTGGGTGTGTGGGGTGGGGATGAAGGGTGAATAAGGCGAAGGGAGATTGAGGTGAAGGGATGATCTGCGGGTGGAGGTGATTGCGACTGCGTTTCCCGGCATCCGCGCGGACTTTTAAAAAAAAATACATCCGACGGAATTTTTAAACAATACGTCGAAAATTTTTAAACAATACATCCTGTTCTGCTCTACACCTGATACGATTCGTAAAGGACTTTAAATATTTCATGAAACTAATTTTGGATTAAATACGTGTGCCGCAACCGGAAGTAGTGCAATACCGGTCCGATCCGTGACAGAGGTTGAGCAAGCTCAAAGCACTCCGTCGAACTACAAAAATGAGATTAATATCTTGATTTCATATGGAAATCGTATCAGATATTAAGGTGAAAAGAACACATGTTTTTTTTGTTACCGGTACTGGAAGAAACTATAAAACACTTTGATCTTTGCCTTATGGCCGACAGGCGATACCAAATAATCCTCTTAAATTATTAATATTTTCAATAAGCAGAAATTCATAGACGGTATCTCGCGCTTAAGAATCCAAAAGTCCCTAGACGAAGTCGCGGTAAAATTTTTAGCGTGTGCGGTAAATCAGTCGGTTCTCCTGAACGGTTAGTCGAGTTTATGGAGTCCTTGCGACTGCATGGAGTCCTTGTGGAGTGGCCATTTTGTCCAATATGTGCCAAAAAAGTGCTGCTCATACGTAAAAGAACCCCTCATGCGAGGGATGGAACAAATTTCGTTTTGCACCCGTTACCTCCTTAAATCTTTCAATCACATGTGAAACTTTTACCGAATTAAATAATAGACTGAATTTATGAATAATTTAAATGCTCAAAACGTCACAATGTTACAAGCAAGGTAACATTTTTCAACATTAAACCGTAATTATTCATAATTTAGTATGTTATATATATATTAAGTAAATACGATGAAAAAAATCGATTTTTTTACGTGGGGTAAAGTGGTCTACAGCACAAAATCGAGAACGTCCTAATTTATCTGTGAAATGCTCAGCACATCACAAAATTCTGGGACTTTAAAAGTATTCCCTGTCGTAATATATTTGCGCAATATCCGTCGTAATAAGAGTTCACTGAAGTGAACGTTACTGCAACAGTATCACGCCGTGATAAAGGAGTCCGTTGTATTCCATAACTATTCGTAATTGAGGAAATCCTATTTCGACTAAACTTACCTGCAGAAATAACTCCTAAGTGTCGTTTCGGAGACTCCCGGAAAGCTCTTAATAACACAATTAACCATATCTAAAAAACCAATGAAATCTATTTCAGTTGAAAACCTAAGTTTTATATTCACTAGCAATTGTTACAATGTATCGAAAACAGTTCCATACGTGCGTTTCTCATCATAGGATAAGACGTTTTGAAAAATAATTAACCTTTCACGATTAGTTCCCAGGTTCGAGTCCCAGATGGGTCAGCGTTGAGATATATCTCCGCAAAATTCCCCGCCCTACCCACGGTGAGTAGGGGACACCGATGGGCTTGGAAAGGCCGTCGTCCGTCGGATGAGACGGTAAGCCGTGGTCCAGTGTGCGGGAGAGCCATACCCTGTGCACGTTAAAGAACACGCTGGATGGCCTTGACGGGAGGCTACCTTCTGTCTCCCAACAGCTGTTCCAGTGGGTCCCCTCTCCCAACCTTCTCTGAGCCTTCGGGGTCCATGTGACCTGGCCATTTAGCTCATGGTGTGCAAAAAAGTGCCGCTCAAAGGTAAAACAACCCAACCTAAAAACCTTTCACGATGAAAGAGAAAGGAAGAAAACAGATCGTATGCTAAAGAATCGATGACACAATAATGCTTTCGAATCGTCAAACCGGATACACCTTTTATTTGTATCGTAATACATTTCCTTAAATCAAAATAATCCACCTAATTTAGGGAATAAAAGAAAAAGTGGCTAGTTAATATTCCAGAAAGGAGCGAAGAATTTAAACCGTTCAGAAGAGAAGCGACAGGTCAACTGATCATCTCTAGCGTTAATAAATATATTTGGAGGAGAACTATGCACAAATCCCCTGTGATGATGCATAGAACCGGCCAGGCCTAGCACCTAATGTCCGACCCCGCCTTCTCGTGGTGCAGACCGTTAGTACCTGTCAAAAGAGATACTCTCTTGTGGAAGTGAACGGAAGGGGAGGGCTGCCAGATTAGTGTGGCCTAGTGATCTGGACGACTATGGCTAATTTTCTTTTTTTTCTACCCTACTGAAGAGTGGCCAACCACACAGGGTCCTGGTGCTGACCATATAAACCCACTGGACTGGTCAGATATATGGCTCTGAGCTTGATTATCGATCCTGATTTTGCTGCACTGGTGGACTTCTGTGGAGGGAAAATCTTCCGCTGTGTTTACTGTTTGTTTGTGGGTTGAGAGCCCCAAGTGAATAGATTCACAGGATATGTTTATCAGCAGGTGGATAATCCTGAGCAGAGGTCATCGCAGGCACCTGAACTCTTTGCTTCTATTGGCATCGTCAAATTCTACATTGGAGGAAGTCTTCCAGTGTAGATGGTTTCAGCCTTTAGTAGTGGGGGAACGGGTCTTTGCCCCATGTCTGCGATTAGGAGGCTGTTTGATATTGTCGGCATTCCCTCTCTCAATAAACATAGTTTCTTTAACTATCCTACTAACCATTTTCTCTCCATAGGTGGTTGGAATGTGAGGACTCTGCAAAGAGCTTTTTCTCTTGATGTCCTCACACAAGAATTCCACCATTATAATTTAGATAATCTCAGCTTGCAAGAGACCAGATGGACAGATAAAGGTCAGATTCTTAAAAATAATCTTAAATTTCTCTTTTCAGGGAGGGACGACAATAAGCATCACCAAGGCGTGGGTCTGCTTCTCAGCAGACAGGCTACTGATGCTCTTCTAGGATATGAGTGCATTAATGAAAGGTTTCTTACAGCAAAATTTCAGACAAGCGTTAAAGACCTGAATGTTGTCTGCTGTTATGCCCCCACTGACGATGCCGATGAGGATGAGAAGGATAGGTTTTATGAACAACTTCAGGATATTTTGAATTCTGTCAAGAAAGGAGATATTACCCTTGTTCTTGGTGACTTCAATGCCAAAGTTGGTACTAACTCTGACCTTTGGGGAGGGGTGATTCACCCTTTTGGTATTGGTAGCTGTAATGACAATGGACAACGTCTCCTACAGGTAAGTAAACTCAGTGGTTTCAGATTAACTAACAAATATTACAAACACCGCGACATACATAAGTACACATGGGTTTCACCTGATGGGCTGCATAGGAATATGATTGGTTATATATTAATTAACAGCAAATGGGCTAGTTCTGTTAGAAGTACCATGGCATATAGGGGAACTGAAATTGGATCTGACCATTACCTTGTTAAAAATGTCTTGCAACTTAAACTTAAAAAGTGTTGTGCTAGGGTTAAAAAATTTGCTTTTAATACTGAAGCTCTGAAAGACCCAGTTATAGCCAAAGCTTGCCATGATAGGTTACGTAGTCATTATGACAGTCATGGTATGCTTACTACTGAAGTTGAGGAAGAATGGAATCATTTTAAACAGGCTTTTTTGGACACTAACAGTACTCTTTTAGGAAAAAAGGAGCAGAAGAGACAGAATTATCTGAGTGATAAGGCACTTGAGCTTATTTCGGAAAGAAATAACTGCAGGAATGTCCTTAATCAATACCCTACTAGTCCTAATAGAAAGCATTACAGAGAACTTAATAAACGTGCAAAAGATCAGTTAGCTGCTGATAAGAATCTTTGGCTTGATGGTTTGGCTGACAAAGCCGAGGAAGCAGTTAAACAGCACAACAGCAGAGAGCTGTACCAGATAGTTAATGTTTTGTGTGGTAGAAAACGGACAGGTATACAGGATTGAAGGATAAACAAGGTAAGGTTATAGAAGGTGAGGATTCTGTCATGGCTAGGAGGACTAAGCATTTCAGTGATGTTCTAAACAATGCGGTTAGTTCTATTCCCATTGTTTGCAATGATGATAGATGCATTGGTGGCTTTAATATTGGCCCTATAATACAATCTGAAGTTATTTTGGCTGTTTCTAAACTTAAACTTCATAAATCCCCAGGGGTAGATGAAATTACTACTGAAATGCTTAGAGCTGGAAATGTTTCGGTTACCACTTGGATGACTGAAATTCTGAATATCTTTTATGATAAAGGCATGGTTCCTAAGGATTTTACCAGAGCTATTATTATCCTTATTTTCAAAAAAGGTGATCGAAGTTCTTTTGATAACTATAGGGGTATTAGCCTACTCTCTGTTCCACGTAAAGGTCTTTTCATGATTGTGCTTAATAGAATTAAGAATCTGGTTGACAGTCAATTGCGTGATGAGCAATGTGGATTCAGAAGTGGTAGGGGATGTGTGGATCAGATATTTTCACTTAGGCAGATTCTTGAGAAATGTTTAGAGTTTCAGAAACCTTTGATTGCTAGCTTTGTTGATTTCAAAAAGGCTTTCGACTCTGTTGATCGTCATAATTTGTAGTTGATTGTGAAATCATATGGTGTACCAGACAAGTTAGTTAACATAATGAAAGCTCTCTATAATAACACTGAGTCGTGTTTGAGAGTTGGTAAGGCTTGTAGCAATTGGTTTAGCATTATTTCTGATGTTCGACAAGGGTGCATTTTGTCTCCTTTTCTCTTTAGTTTGGTTATTGATAATGTTATGCGAAATTCACTTCAAGGGAAAGATTTTGGCCTTAAATGGGCTGGAGATACGAAAATTTCTGATTTAGATTATGCTGATGATTTAGCCTTTTGGGCAAATGATGTTGATGAGATGAACTCTTTATTCGAGCTGTTGATGAGACTGGTAGTAGAGTAGGTTTGGTTATAAACAGAGAGAAAACTAAAGTGTTGAAAATTGGTCAGGCAGGCTGTGATTCAGTTAATCTGAATGGTTGCAGTCTTGAGCAGGTGTTACAGTTTAATTATCTTGGGACAGATAATGGTGATGTGCGGCATGAGATTAACAGACGAAGAGGGATTGCTGCCGGGACTTTTAAGAATCTATGGAGAGTGTGGAGAAATAGGCGTATTCACCTAAAGACTAAAATTAGACTGTATAATAGTTTGGTTCTTTCTAGGGTTAGTTATGGTAGTGAAACTTGGACACTTTGTAAACAAGATAACAGGAAACTAGATGCTTTTGATTCTAGATGCTTACGCAGTATCTTGGGCATTAGGTGGTTCAACTTTGTAACTAATGATGAGGTTAGGCAAAGGAGTCTGCAACCTCCTTTAAGCAGCATATTGTGCAGAGAGAGACTCCGTTGGTTTGGCCATGTTGCCCGTATGAATAATTATAGATTGGAGAATAGGGTTATGAACAGTGTGCCTAAAGGGCTCAGAAAGAAGGGGAGACCTAGGATGGGGTGGGCAGACAATGTCAAACAGGACCTTGTTAGAATTGGTGTGCAGTGGCCGGATGGCCACTGCACACCAATTCTAACAAGGATAGACTTGCTTGGAGAACTAAATTGCACGGTCTGGTTGGACCTCCGTAGCCCATGGCTCCTTGAGGATGATGATGATGATGAAAAGTTTCTCATCCTTTAACAACTTGCCTTTGAAGAAATAAGTCACTGAGCAGATATTACCGAACTTTTTAAAAACGACACACAAAGGAAGATTTCTCCGTTATACGGAATGAATTTAGCAACGATTTTTTAAATGCAAATTTTACCGACCTCTGTCGCTTAAAATAATATTTGAGTGGCTATTTTATAATGCGTGATATGGATGTTCCTTACTTTAAGGATAGGAATTTATTAAATTGGAATTATAACTTTTTTAATGTAACTTTATTTTCACTTTCTCAAACGTCCGATGAAAAACACAAGCATGATTTATTTTAAACCCTTGAACGTACCCGGTGTTGACTACGATCGTTGTTGGTTAGAAATCCCATTTTAGGTTAGAAAATCAAGTCCGTAGCTGCAATGGAACGCCTAAATAATGATTTTTAGAAATGTGGGGAATCTGGCAACGGCATCAGTTTTGCAGCAGAAGGTTTACGATTTGCATTTTTCGAATCTCCCAAAAGTTAATACTGCGCCCTCTAACGGCGACGATGTATTCATGTTAGAAATATTAAATTTTGGCGTAGCTGTGAAGGTTACGAATTTGACATTGACAATAATAACTTGACCTTTTAGCTTTTAAACACGGGGAAGAATGCATTTTTTTTGGTTTAAGAGAAATTTGTACGTTTTTAGACATATAAATTATTTTGGGGTTGGATAGGTATTGATGAAATATTACAATTTGCATTTTCAGAATCTCCCCAAAGAAATAATTGCGCCCTTATAAAGGAGAAAAAAATATGGAAAAATCCCGAAATTTAAAATGTATTTTGCAAACGATGTAGTTATGTTAGAAATTTTGGTTGTGGAATATGGGGGTCTTGAAGATTTCATTGACAACAATGCGTTCACCCCTACGTCAAAGGTAGGAAACAACGGTTTTATGCGATAATTGGAAATATCTTTTTTAGGTGGTACTAATGAAATATTAATTGCATTTTCAGAGGTAGTTTTAAACAAGCCATCGACCAAGTACACTAAATAATAAATATAAATAATACCCCTCTCAAGCAGCTGCTTTTCACAGAGGTCTGACAGGAGCCTGTCAGTTTATATGCCACAGTAGAAGATCTGAGAGGATACGACATTAAAATGCTATATTCATTTTTGCGATTAGTCTTTTTAGAGTTTTCCGATTTAAAAAATCATTTTTTTTATGTAATATCCCTTGTAATTAAATACGAGTACAGTTAATACTCACTTGGTATGTTGACATTCGTACGAAAGTGAAGATTCCTACACAAAATACGCTAGTAAAATGAAGAGGCAGTTGTGATACGTACAGCGAGTGGGGTGGGGTGTCAAATCCTTTGAGACGTTATATATATGTGATAAACGACCTGTTGTAAAATAACAGGTCGTACACTATTATTGTTAATTTTTAGCGACTTGCGTTGGAAGTCACTGAACTGGAATCCAAGCACTATGAATGGTAAGCTTGTGATTAAACGACTGCACAAAACTACACTAAATGATATTATAATTTATAGTGGTAGTTGTTGTCACCCTATTTTAATTACATTTATCTAGCAAATAACATACGATAAAAAAAAGAGGATTTAAGGTTTCGTTGAAAAAAATATTCATTATTTACACTGACTGCTTTCAGAATGAAATAAAGTTTTCTACCTTTTCTAAACCATGCATCTTAAATTTTATGTAAGAGGTTACCCAAATGAAACTGACAATATTTAAGTAAATATGTAGAGAGAACTCAGTGGATTTAAGCAGTATTTTAAAATTCCACGTTTCAGATCATTACTGAAGCAATACATAAAACATTAGGTATCATGATATGCAAATGGAAGTAGTGTAATTTTAAATTTTACAGAAGATAAAAAATGTTCCGTAAACATGAAATTCATCGCAATTAGCTCAGCTGTTATATTTAGAATTTGTTTTGTCGACCGTCATCTTCAATTATATTTAAGGCAACTTCTAATGACTAATTGCATGGTATAATCAGTGCCTACGTAATGGGAATGCGTTCCGATTTCCGAGAATCTCCGTGTTAGCGAGCGCGCATTGGAAGCTTCAGAACTTGCCACATGAGGGCAGCACCGTTCCGCGGTCACCTAACTTACGCTATAATATAAATATAAATACCCCCTCAAACTGTCAGTTTATATGCCAGAGTAGAAGGGGCTCGAACACAATGGTAAGTATATAGCGATCTGTTGGAAGTGATATGGTAAAGAATCAGACAGATGGTTAATCAAATGCAATAAACTAGAATATTTCTCAGAGATACAAAGGGAATAACGAAAAATATGTTTAAAAATAATCGTGTTACATTTGAAAATTTTTATCCATTAGAATCCGAAAATTTCAAGTGTTTACCCAATAACATTATTTAACGGTAATTCTTTAAAGAACAAAATTTAAATTGTTTCCAAACCAATTCTTTATCTAATTTAATAATTTAAATTACTATTGCAATAGAGCTTATTTATTGTTAAGGGAAATTCATAAGCAATAGATTTTGGCAAGATTATTTTGATATTAATACTCGATTTTTTAAATTAATCATGAAATGGTAAATTTGCTAAAAAAATTAAAGATTAAAAGTAATAGTTTTTTAAATGCAATAGGCGCAAAGTTTATGTTGCAGTACAGAATTGACTCTTTATATGTTGGTCTTTTTATTTCATTACTTCTCCCGACCTACAGGGTCCCTCCTGTTTTGTTTTTGCTTGTTTTAAAGTAATATTATTTATTTTTATCACGTCAATCAACGATTTTACACAAGTAGTACAATTTTCTTCATTTTTCAGTTTAGAAAAACATCAAAAGCAGAGCATGGTCTGTAGAAAGAAATTCACTTTCTTTTTCATGTTAGTTGCGCAAGGATCGGTTGAAATAAACAACCCACAAAATATTCCATGGAAATAAAATAAGTTTGAAACAATGCCGTAGATTAACTATGGCGAAATTTTATCGTTTTTATCACCCAAGAGATACATAATTGTTAGATCCTCAATGGAAATTCTCTTTGTGTTACAGCGTGAGAAATAAGTTTAAATCGCTCATTATTCTTAAGGATAATTTAAATCTAGACGGGCCAATACTAAAGCCCATTGTAAAAGAATTTGCGGATCATAAAACAAATCATTAACTTACAGTCTCTCAAAAATATCAGAACACTAAATTCGTTTTGTTTTTCTTCTGAGGTCCTGCCATCATCTCAGACCTTCTACTCTGGCATATGAACTGACAGGCTCCTGTCAGACCTCTGTGGCAAGCAGCTGCTTGAGGGGGTATTTATTTATTTTATTTATAGTTGATTACAAAATTCAGAAAAAATATCTGCCAACGTTTTTTTTCTTAGAAATTAGTTGATCTGGCAACCTTCGTGTACGTACAGTCGGTCAAAAAAGTATCCGAACGCTATGGTTGTATACAAAGTTCAGAAAAAACAACTGGCAACGATTTTTTTAGAAATTAATGATCTGGCAACCTTCGTGTACCGTACACGAAGGTTGCCAGATCATTAATTTCTAAAAAAAAATCGTTGCCAGATATTTTTCTGAATTTTGTATGCAACCAGAGCGTTCGGATACTTTTTTGAGCGACTGTACACGAAGGTTGCCAGATCAGATGTCAGTAATTCCAAAAGAAATGGTTTTCAGATAATTTTTCTCAATTTTGTAATCAACCATAGTGTTCGGATACTTTTTGAGCGACTGTACATGAAGGTTGCCAGATCACTAATTTCTAAACAAAATTTGTCAGATATTTTTTCTGAATTCTGTAATTAACCATAGTGTTCGGATACTCTTTTGAGCGACTGTACACGGTTGCCAGATCACTAAGTTCTAAAAAATATCGTTGCCAGATTTTTTTCCTGAATTCTGTAATCAACCATAATGTTCGGATACTCTTTTGAGTGACTGTACGGGAGACATTCTGAAAATGATATCGTAATAGTCATCAATATCTATCCAATCCCCCAAAAAAGTTTTAGTTTATCTCCAAAACTTTTCTCTCTATATTTAAAACAATGGAGAGTCAAATTCGTAATTTCTAGAATAAGGTTTTTATAGGAAAATATGACTAGATAAATTTAAATCTCATTCGAATCTATCTAAATCTCGATTTTCAACTGTAACTGTTCGGTATTAAAAGAACTGTGGAAATTCTAATACTTAACAAGCAGCAAAGGCAGGCCTGAAGAATTCTGTAAACTGACATTTATTGAAATGTGGTTTGAAATGACATTTTCCTTAAGTTTAAATTCTGAGGTGGATTCTAAAGACTGGCATTTCTAATACTCCATATTCTAACTTCTATATAGCATATGCATTTTTGGTCATATGTTCCCATTAAAATTTATTTACCTAGTTACGGAGCCCCGAATTCTATTCTCCACTCACATAGGATGAAGATGTTGCCATTTTTATGTCCATTACCTGTAGATGTGGAAGTTTCCAAGATAACAGATTTCTTACCAAATACTGCGATAAATAATGTAATTAGTTAATATTACATATGGCATATAAGTATATAATATTCACTACGAAGTAATATTAAAAAGAACAAATTAATCAGTTTCGTATTTAAATATGTTTTTTCGGTTTTTTGTTTTGCTTGGAAAAATGAACTAATTACAATAAATTATGAAACGTATTTGGATACAAAGGTTTTATGGAAAGCGACACACAAATCTCCCTAATTCTCAAAAACACTTTGTAGCAAGATGTCACAGGAAATAACATTAAAAATCTTAGAAAAAAAATTAACCTAATGTCGTTTTTGAGCAATATTTAATTCCTATTAAAAGAGTTCTGGAATCAGAAATGTTGAACAGCAGAATTTGTTGGTCGTAAGAATTTTCCTCAAAAGTTATAACAAATCGCTTGCTGAAAAATATTAAACAAAGATTATTTAAAATTGGAATTTGGATTATTTTGATTCAGATCTATAACTTATCCTCCGCTGCAATTTTCTGTAGAAATCTTATTTTTAAAGTAACGCAGCTTCAAATGTTTCCCATTCAACGGGATCTATAATATGATCTCTGCTAATAAGTCATAGCCGTCCCGTGGCCGAGTGGTTAGCACGCTTGGCTACTGATCTAAGGGACCTGGGTTCGAGCCCCGGATTAGGCATGGATGTGTGTGTCGTTTTTCTCCTGAGGTCCTGCCATCCTCTCAGATCTCCTACTGTGTCATATAAACTGACAGGCTCCTGTCAGACCTCTGTGGCAAGCAGCTGCTTGAGGGGGTATTTATTTATTTTATTATTAATAAGTCATATTTTTTAAAAGTTCACTTTTCATTGTCAGGAGATTTCTTGAACCACGGATTTTTGCAACCAGGTTTTAATTGAAAAGAATCTAATTTTGTTGATACTTAAACAAAATACACTTGAATTGTTGGCGCCTCTGGGCAAATGCCTAAATTGTCTTATAGAGACGAGATCGGGATTAAAATAGCAGACAGCTTTGGAAGGGCTCGAATTCTGAATAATTCAAATTTCAAATATTTCTTTAAATTATAATATTTTTAACCTTTTAATCAGTCTTTAATAATCAAATATAAGCACCATAATGCTTTGATTTTTGTTAACTTATTCTCTAGCTTTAAAAAATGAATGGCGTTTTGCATTTGTAATTATGTTAGCCACGAACCTTTAGCTTATAATAATAATTTTATTATTTTTCTTTTCAAATACCATGACTCTTTTAATTTTGTCATTACTAAAATTTATAATAAATGAATAAAATGAGTGATTGGCGTCATTTTTCTACATTTCTTCTCATCTGGTGAATCAGATATCTTTTTCCCAAATAGGGCTCGAAAAATTGAGCCCGAACTCAACCCTTCATAGTGCCTTATGTGAAATCCATACGGAATCTCTGAGAAAAATTAGAATTAATCAGCCATTATTGTCAAAATTAATATTAGTTAATATGCACAGGTTTCCAAAATTAAGGAACCACCCTATGTTATGTCCATGAGAAAGTAACATCAGGACTCTATGACTTTTAAAACAAGTCTTTTCTTTTAATTATGAAGCATTTAAAGATCTCAATTAAATATATTATTACTAACTCGATTTTCAACAATATTCATTCACTATTTAATGAGTTATGGAAGTTTCAACACTTAACAATAACCATGCCAGTCACAAAAATTGCCTTCAGAAGTTAATTCAAGAATAATACTATTGTATCATAAAGTTTAATATAATAACTGTGTACTTTAGAAATTTGTGTAAAAAATTATTTCATTTCTCATCACTTTCCTATAAAAGTGGCATTGCTGTTGTTAAATATTAAAATTTCCTTAAATCATTAAATACTGAAGGAGTATTTATGAAAAACGATCTTTATTCGCTATCACATTTTTCAAAAGAGAAAACAATATTTCCTAAATTATAGAGCTTTGATATTAGCCTCCCATTCAGAGAACATAAGAGTATTCCTTAATTTATGGAAACCATATTATGTGCGAAGGAAAAAACTGTTTTATATTCGAATATAATTTGAATTTTCTGATTCAAAATACAGGGTGATCTTAGTAATCCAATTAATATGGTATATAGATATATGTATAGTATTCAAAATAAACTCGGAAATATTTAAGAGATATGAACACAGAAATAAAAATATACAGCAGGTGAAAGAAGTAATAGGTTAGGATTCCTTTTAAAATTAAATTTAGTTTCAAAATTTTACTTTTTTATTTTAATTCACTTGTTTGAATAGTTTTCTGTTATTTAATGCTCCATTAAAATTAAATGACAATAGCGAAGTTCTTATCCTACACTTAATCCATCCCAAAACCCTAGAATATGATATTGCAGACACAAAACGGCAAAGAATATAAAACAGAAACAAAAGCGAAAGATATTTCGCAATTTCTTTATCGCAATAAACTCGCCGAAAAAATAAACGAAAAATATAACAGAAATTTACCAGAGCTATTATTATCCGAAAAACCTGTGTGGATACGAAGATGTACTTCAAGTTCCTTCTTCAGTTTCAAACTTTTTCTACAGTGACAACACTTGTGGAATCGATCTCTAAGTGAATGAGCATATGATCGTTGATACTAGATTTACGATCAGTAAAGTAAGGACAAAATGAACGAGGATATCTCCTGCCTTTTCCTTCCCCACGATGCCTCTTCTTGTGTTTGGTGAGGAATTCTAATGACGTAAAGCAGTAACGGCAGATGTCACAATCGTCAATGTGTCCACTTGTTTGAGAGAAAGGAAAGAAATAATACATTTACTAAATTTCATAATTTGTGCCAAGTTTAAAATCTCGACATAGATTTTTTGGAAAGAGTCTTCCATACCCTTCATCATTTTAAAATAATTTTGATATTCATTAATAAACATAAATAAATACCCCCTCAAGCAGCTGCTTGCCACAGAGGTCTGACAGGAGCCTGTCAGTTCATATGCCACAGTAGGAGATCTGAGAGGATGGCAGGACCTCAGCAGAAAAACGACACACACATCCATGCCTAATCCGGGGCTCGAACCCAGGTACCTTAGATCAGTAGCCAAGCGTGCTAACCACTCGACCACGGGACGGCATGATAAATACCCCCTCAAGCAGCTGCTTGCCACAGAGGTCTGACAAGAGCCCGTCAGTTTATATGTCATAGTAGAAAATCTGTGAGGCTGGCAGGACCTCAGCAGAAAAACAACACGAACATCCATGCCTTACCGGGGGCTCGAACCCAGATCCCTTAGATCAGTAGCCAAGCGCGCTAACCACTCGGGCATGGTTGATTACTCTTCTTAAACAAGTCACTGCAGTGCTCTTTTAAACTTTTGGTGTTCGAACAGTTATTTGAACTGTGCTATATTGACTCTATTTGTACTTTTAGTTAATTTTATCTTTTCAGACTACTGTGCAGAATTCGACTGCTTCACTAGATTCGAATTCATCTCATACTGCTATCCTTCTTATTTTTTACCATGAAATTTCCAAGAGCTTTTTAATTTGATTTTGCAACCTACATTCATTCATTCTTGCAACGAATCTATTTTACTGTTTTTTGCAATTAGGTAATTCAATTCCTGCTCCTACTTGAGGGGGGGGGGGATTAAAAAAGTGACCAAAATAACCGATGATTAGACCTAGAGACATAATTCCATTCCTCAGTAACAAATGAGGAGGTTTAGATATCTTTAACAAACAGCAATATGACAATAATAGAACTGATTCATTTTAGACATTGACAAATAATTCCGATTTTTTTGTGAAAATATTTGTCAGTAAACTACGGAAATCAATGCGTTGACATGTAAATATCTCAAATTAAAAGAAATATGCATCATGAGAAGTGTAATGAAAATCTATATTCCTTTAAATAGCCTAAACATAAATACACCACAGAAAACCTTTAAGAGATATTTACTTCATATTTCAAATGTTTTTTCTATTAATTATTACAAATATCTCAGAAAAGAGGAAACAGCAAAATATCACTGTTACAAGAAGCTAATCGAAATTTGTTAATAGAAGTTAATTTGTCGTTTCGTACACATTTGTTACAAGGGTGTTGTTGGCGAGAAAATACGAATTTTAGAACTAAATTTAGATTTTTCTTATAAAAGCCAATACCAATTCAAGTTAAAAAATATTAATTACTATTCAAATGATAAAATAGCAAACAATGGTGAAAACAAAAATACAATTAATCTAAAAATGTAATTTTTCTTATTTCTTTAAATTAGACTTCTCAGCAAACGTTCTTATTACAATGTCTGCACATGAATGGCTTTACTTGAAGATTAATTCTTCTGTGCCTTGTTAGATTGTCCTGTGTTCTGAAAGCCTTGATACAAAGATCGCAAAGAAATGATCGTTCTCCTGTGTGGATACGAAGATGCACCTCAAGATAAATTTTCAGTTTAAAACTTTTCCACAACAGTAACACTTGTGGGATTTGAGCCTCAGAAATTGGGGGGCGGGGGGGGCTCAGTCGGAAGCGCGCCAGGCTTGTAATCTGTTCCCAGGTTTGAGTTCCAGCTGGGTCAGCGTTGAGATTTATCTCCGCAAAATTCCCCGCCCTACCCACAGTCAGTAGGGGACACCGATGGGCTTGGAAAGGCCGCCGTCCTTCGGATGGGACGTTAAGCCGTGCTCCCGTGTGTGGGAGAATCATATCCTGTGCACGTTAAAGAGCAGGCTGGATGGCCTTGACTGAAGGCTACCATTTGTCTCCCAACAGCTGTCCTAGTGGGTCCCAACCCATGGTGTGAAACAGAGTGCCGCTCAGAGGTAAAACAACCCAACCCATATCCTCAGAGTGGGTGAGCTTCCATAGCTTAGCTGACAAGATATTAAGACTCAATAAGTGGTGAGGATGAAATAAGAGATCAAAAATTTAGTTTTCTTCCAGATTAGACCCCACAACTATATTAAATAAAAAATATTTTCCTTAAAATTTATTTAGTACTAAATAGCAGTCGGTAATTCAAAAAAAATATGTACTAAACTTAAACTTAATAAATCCACAGGGGTAGATTAAATTATTACGGAAATGCTTAGAGCTGGGAATGTTTCGGTTACCACTTGGATGACTGAAATTTTCAATATCTTTTATGATAAAGGCATGATACCTAAGGATTTTACCAGATTGTTATCCCTATTTTCAAACAAGGTGATAGCAGTTCTTGTGATAACTATAGGGGTATCAGCCTACTCTCTGTTCCAGGAAAAGTTCTTTGCATGATTGTGCTTAATAGAATTAAGAATCTGGTTGACAGTCAATTGCGTGATGAGCAATGTGAATTCAGAAGTGGTAGGGGATGTGTAGATCAGATATTTTCACTTAGGCAGATTTTTGAGAAACGTTTAGAATTTCAGAAACCTTTGGTTTCTAACTTTTTTGATTTCAAAATGGCTTTCGTCTTTGTTGATCGTCATAATTTGTGGTTGATTCTGAGATCATATGGTATACCTGACAAGTTAGTTAACATAATGAAAGCTCTCTATAATAACACTGAGTCGTGTGTGAGAGTTGGTAATACATGTTGCAACTAGTTTAGCATTACTTCTGGTGTTCGATAATGGAGCATTTTGTCTCCTATTCTCTTTAATTTGGTTATTGATTATGTTATGCGAAATTCGCTTCAAGGAAAATATTTTGGCCTTAAATGGGCTGGAGATACGAAAATTTCTGATTTAGATTATGCTGATGATTTAGCCCTTTTGACAAATGATATTGATGAGATGAACACTTTCATTCGAGCTGTTGATGAGACTGGTAGTAGAATAGGTTTCGTTATAAACAGAAAGAAAACTAAAATGATGAAAATTGGTTAGGCAGGCTGTGATTCAGTTAATCTGATTGGTTGCAGTCTTGAGCAGGTGGCACAGTTTAATTATCTTGGGAGCTATGTAACAGATACCGATGATTTGCGGCATGAGATTGACAGACAAATAGGGATTGCTGCCGGAACTTTTAAGTATCTGTGGAGAGTGTGGAGAAATAGGCGTATACACCTAAAGACTGAAATTAGACTGTATAATAGTTTGGTTCTTTCAAAAATTAGTTATGGTAGTAAAACCTGGACGCTGTGTAAAAAAGATAACAAGAATCTAGATGCTTACGCAGTATCTTGGGAATTGGGTGGTTCAGCATTGTAAGTAATGATCAGGTCAGGCAAAGGAGTCGTCAACCTCCTTTAAGCAGCATATTCTGCAGAGAGAGACTCCGTTGGTTTTTAGCCATGTTGCCCGTATCGATAATTATACATTGGCGAATAGGGTTATGAACAGTGTGCCTAAAGGCCTCAGAAAGAGGGGGAGACCTATGATGCGGTGGGCAGACAATGTCAAACAAGACCTTGTTAGAATTGGTGTGCAGTTGCCAGATGCAGAAGATGTAGCTCAGGACAGATATGCTTGGAGAAGTAAATTCCACGGTCTGGTTGGACCTCCGTAGCCCATGGTTGCTTGATGATGATGATGATGATGATGAAATGGAGTATTACTGAATCTCAAAGTTAAGGATTAAGTTTGAGTACAGATCTAAGGAAATAATTCCCGCATTTCTTCAGGATAAATATGCTAAGAAAACCTATTTTCCTTATAAGACAACTATTGCACTCTCTGAAAAATATTACTGATGTAGTCTAAATTTTACGAAATTTGTATTGTACCAAAAATTGTTTAAGGCAAATTTGAAAAGGATGTAATAATATTACTTGAAAAATTTAGGATGATACATACTCTTTAACGATTCATGAAAATAATGAAATAGCATATATTGCAAACATTGCAATATGTGCTAATTAGGTCATTTAGGAAAAAAAGTTTGTTACATCATTTCAGTAAAAGACCACTTTACGGAATTTAGTAAAAGTCCACAATGGAAATAATTATTTTTCCCATAAATTATCTTTTATTCTATTTTTTTTACCTTGATTTGATATCAATAATGCTGGAGAACGTTTTGTACGAAGCAGAGTATTGAATGCTTAATGGATTTTTTTGCTGTAGACTACTAAAGTGGTAGTGATATGAATGGTTTGATTATTAAAAAATTAATCATTCTGGAAAAAATAAAAAAAAAATTAAATATTTAAACTGATATAACTAAAGAAATGATAAATGCCATATTGCTTTTGGTGTATCGGTAAATAGCCTTACGCTTATAACATTAGATTGGCTTTAAATATTAAAAATATAAGGGTGAAAGATGCTAATATATAGCTGAATTCATTTCTAATCAGTCCATGTATTGTTTGGAAAATTATATGCAATAATTAAGTTCAGAACTAATATAAATTTTCAAAAAAAAATATAATTCCCGTGTTTCGTTCCAGAAACCGAGAGCCTCTTTATACTACGTCACACACTGTCGTTGTCACATGACATATGGCCTTCTTCGTAGAGAGGGCTTTGTATGATGGCACAACCGTTTTCATAAACACCCAAGCAAAAAAGTAACGAGGGAAAAACAACAAAATACTATATAAAATTTGCGAAAAAAAATACTAAAAACTACCACTTGTTTTATATAAGAGTGAAATTAAAATATTTATCTTTCGTTTAATCTGTATTACATAAATTATAATTGACAAATGATATATTACGGATGTACTCAATGGTATGTCCAAGATTTAGGAAAAAGAAAATTTTTTGTGTATCTATTGGATGTCTCATTACTGAAATGTGCAATTGTATCATCACTATAGTTTCTTATAATATTCTCGGACTAATTTAGCCTTTAAAAATGCCTATTAATTGGAAGTGTCAATCTGTATAACTACATACGTCAGAATCAACCTATATGCTTCAAATGACACGTAACGTTTGAACAAAATTAAAACTAATTTTGGTAAAAAGCATTTGTCCAAATTTCGTTTCTGAGCAAACCAATACATATAGTCGAAATGAGTTATGAATATCTTGAACCAACTGCGCTCATCTTAGTGTTGCCAATTGTACATTACAGGAAAAGCGGACATTTTGTTTGAGGGAGATTTCTCTCTCTCATTTTTACTTCTTTCCATCAAATGTTTCGGGGAAACGTATATAAATAAATATGCAAAACTGTTTTACAGATTTTATCAGACTAAATACAAACACCCTTCACTCCCAAAATTTGAATATATCAGCCATTGTTATTAAGCATGGTCATTTCCAGAACTATTATATCACACAATCGATTAATGACTTTAAACATGGGTTCTAATACACTATCGTGTTCAATATATAATAATAATAAATAAATATCCCCTCAAGCAGCTGCTTGTCACAGAGGTCTGACAGGAGCCTGTCAGTTTATGTGCCATAGTAAAAGGTCTGTGAAGATGGCAGGACCTAAGCAAGAAAACAACACGAACATCCATGCCTAACATGGGACTTGAACCCAGTTCCCGTAGATCAGTAGCCAAGCGCGCTAACCACTCTGCCACGGGACGGCTCAATAATTCATCGCCGACACGGCGGGCATCGAAGTGTGAATGTTAGATAACTAACATCAGAATCCAAAGCGTCCAAATATTCAAAATTTTCATCATCTTTCATGAAACATCGATGATTATACGCATTCAACATTTAATTCTTATGATAATTATTAAACATGAAAAAAAGTAATTTTAAAAGTTATTTAGAAAAAAAAAAGGAGTCTTCTGGAACTGGACAAATTTAGAAGCTTTTATAAAAGCTTGGAGTCAGGAGTTGGAGATCAAAGGTCACAAGAGCTACGTATCTCGAGTTCAAAGGCAACTTCAAATGGATGAGGATTCCCCCTCCCCTAACTCCCACGTTAGACAACTGACTGCAAATTAAATTACCCTCAGAACCCCGTGCCGTAAAGCTACAGGGAGCGGGGCAAGGGAGAAAGCCGGGTCGTGGGTCACGTGGTTTATATCCTTGTGCCTTTGATTCCTTTCGTTCTCTTGGTACAAAAATTCGATACCTTTTACAAACAATAAATTTTTAAAACAAGTATGAACTATATATATCAATTTGAAAAAAAAAATCAGAAAAACAGCTGAAAATGCATTATAACTTTCGGATAAAAAAAGAAGGTTAAAAACAAAATAGCACGAGAAATTAAATCGAGAAAAACGCGATGATGCTGAGTGCTTGGCATAAAAGGCACAAAATTTCCCCACTCAGATTCTCAGTTAGTGGCACTGAACAGGTTAAGATAGCTGAAGGATTACGTGACCGTCATATGTAACATACTCTTTTGCCTGCATCTGAATCGTAATGTTGGTAAATAACGCAGAGTTTCTGATTTTACCAAGTTATTCATCAGTATTAAATCCTTAAAACATAACGAGGAAATATTATCTTTAATGACTTCTTGAACTTTCAAAGTTCCTAAGCTTTTAATTTCTTAGCATAAAAAACTATTAAAAGACACAAGCTTTATTTAACAGTAAAAATTTGGATATCATATTTGTTATTGATGTGAATTAGAAAAACATCATTCACCAGAGGGTTAAACAAGAGCTACCGCTGCGTATAAAAATATAGTTTAATGAAAAATATCCTTTCCGTTTAATCATAAACTGTGCATTTATCATTGTGAGAATTCAAGGTCGGTGGCATCTAATTGAAGTCACGATATAATATTGAAAGAAAAATCTATGCTCCTTGTCCTTATACAGTCACTCAAAAAAGTCACGTGACATGAAGGTTGCCAGATCACTAATTTTTAAAAAAAAGTTGCCAGATATTTTTTCTGAATTCTGTAATCAACCATAGTGTTCGGATACTTTTTTGAGCGACTGTACCAAACGGAATGTAGCTTTTTATTTCCTTCAAAGCAAAAAATAATTGTTTTTTAGTGGCAAAGTTCTCTGCTTCCAGTAAAATAAAATAATCAAATAAATATATTCGAAAATAATAAAAAATTACTAACTTACACTCTGCACCCTATAAAACAAAAATGAATGCAAAGGCATACCGATTATACCTCAATGAATTCGTATAACTTCAAGGAAAGTAAGCAAAACCTGATTTACCACCTGTACAAAAATTGATTCTAACATATCTTCCTTTGAATTTAATATGAGTTCAATAAACATTGGTCTACTTTATTTCATTTCGAACATTTTATGGCACACATAGGAAGATAGTTATATTTATATACATACATACATATTTGTTTTTATATTTTGCTAGAAATATTTATATTTATTTTAAATTTTCGTTAATTTTTGAGAAAACCATGAAAGGAGCGAGAAACCGCATTTTTTGTTATAACAGTTAAAATGCTTTTGTGTTTTATATATACCAATGGAATATTACTATTATTTATATTTATGCTAATCATCCCTTAGTTTGTATTTATACTTTTAGACGTGTCAAATGAGGAAAATAACAATTTCATTCTCTTCGAAAAGGAGACCTCCATATTGACCGGAGGAGGTATATAATATTATTCTTTAAAGTATAAGGAGCTACAGTACCTCGAAAAGGGTTGAACATTATTGAAAACGATGATTTAGCGTTGTTTAATTAAAATCTCTAAAGTGGAGATCGTAATTGCCGCCTCGAAAGCGCAGTGGTAGTGCGATGGTTCTTGGTAGCACTGCAGCCCTTCTATTGCTAATTGCAGTTAAGTTAGTAGCTTTCAAATCTGATTGAAAAAGAGATAAAAATTAAAATCTTCAACTTATTCCAAGTGATTATTTAACCATAAACAAATAAAAAATATAAAAACAAAATAGTTATGTTTCTCAGTGCAATGAGTGCTGACTTACTGTCGGTGAAGAGAGTGTAATTTTTTGGGTCGGTAGTGACTTCCTGTAGAACAGTTCGAATGATCTCCGCCTCTGCACTAAGTAATGAATACGTGGGGTGGCAATTCAGTGCTATAGACTGATTCAGTTGAGGGCATACGAACTCGATTCCAAATCGATGGCTTCATTTGGGAACATCTGAACCATTTCTGGTGGTCGAGGACCATTTCGAGTGTATTAAGTTTTCAAAATCATGATGGATAATGTAATATTGATATTTCTTGATATTTGGAAATGATGTTCTTGAGTGACAATTTTTATTTCAGTAGCTGACCAAAGGGGATATTGTAGAGTTTTAGAAGACGTGCAGGTTCCTGGGATGTGGGCATCCTTCATGAGATCAAGTGCCACAAGTGGGAATGGTCGTTGAGTAGATCTCCATCTATAGTAAGAAAGATGTTTGAAATGACGGCAGGTCTGACCGAAAGAGATTCATAAGGCGAGCAGATTTCCTTGAGGACAATTTTGGCTGCCATCAGCAGACCTGTTGTGTGTACGGTAGAGGTGATTGCGTGTAAAATTGGCAGACTAGAGGTCCTTTATACTTAGAGGTTGGCCATCTCGGTGATTGACTGCCATTAGTTGATTGAGTCACGTGGTTTATGGGCGCCATGTTTTGTCATACCGCAAATCGAAAGTCAATGAGTTATTGTGTGTACATAATTCAAGCTTCTCAGTTGTTACAGTTTTTTACATATCTACAGATTTTTTTGCTTATAAAAGCTTCCATATTTTATCAATGCCTCACTGTGTTGTATTTGGCGGAAAAATTCTACTCACAAGAATCAATTAATGAAGATTTTTCCGAGATATTCCGTCAGAAGAGAGAAATGGGCTGCAAAAGTGAAACAAGCTAACTGAAACCAACAGGTAATTTATTTTTAGATCGCTTTCAAAACATGCTAATGTTTTCACTTTGTTGTCTGCTTATGCAATGTTGGTTCGTTTGTCTGTTTGTCCGTCTGTTAACTGTTGTCCATCTGTCTGTTTGTCTCTTTACTTAGATGTCCCTTTGTAGAAAATCAACACATTTACTTTTAAAGATAAATGAAAAATTCTTTTTGCATTGCATAAACACTGGTAGAATACTACAATTAGAAATTTTGAAATCTCCCAATAGCTTTAATAGCGCCTTCTAGCGGAGAAAAAATGCAAAATTCTAAAATTTCAAACAAATATTGTAAACGATTTATTAACACTAGAATTCTGAAATTATCGAAGTAGAAAATTATGGTCAGAAGGTTTACAATGGCAACAAGGCTTTGCCCTCTTACCCCCAAGAGGTTGGAAAATAGAGCTTTTAATATTGACAAATAAATAAAAAATTATTATTTTTATAGGTAATAACAAAATATTAATATTTATATTTTTCGAATCACTCAGGAGTTGAAATTTCCATTTTTAGAGAGTTGTAAAGGTGATAAATAAAAATTAAAAAATCAGCTTCTGGTGACGGAGAAAGCAGGAAAATACCAAATATTTAAACGAAATCGCAAACGATCTAGAAAATATACCAGAAATTTAAGAATTGGGTATTGACTGTAATGGTCAAGTGATTTACAGTAATAATAATGACCATGGGAGTGTTGGCAAAATGCAACTCTTCTGTTTAAAAAATATATGAAAAACATTTTTAGTGTTAGACAGGTACTAATTAAAGATCAATAGCTTATTTTCTCAATCACCGTTAGTTAGAATTTCCACTGTTAGAGGGCACTGAATATGTAAAATATCTAGAAGAACGCATATCACCTGTGACGCATATAGAAATCTTGTTTTCAAAGAGAATGAAGTTTTTCATTTACTGATTTTTAGAATCCTTAAAAGTTTTAATTCGAGATAATGGATAATGGGAGGAGGAGGGGAATGTACACAGTAGTATTTTATTAGTAATTATACATCATAGAAGTATGTCTTTTAGTTCTTAAATTTAAAAAGTTGATTTTCTCACACTTCACTGAAAAAAAAACGTCAGATTATTCTGTTAGTGGAATGTCTCTTGACACTCTATAGACAAAATTTGAAATTTCTGCCATAAACAAATCACTTGAACAATTTTCTAGAAGTTTTGTCGTTTGCATATTTTGTGATGTTTAACGATATAATTAAAACTGGGTTTGAAAATGCGAATTATTTTACATCATTAGTGGCAACCAAAAAAGTTTTCCAATTATCTCTTAAAACAAAAAAGTTGCATTTCCTACCTGACTTGGGCGTAAGTCATTCGATATTGTCACATTCCACCGTCAAAATTGGAAATTTCTAGAATAACTACATAGTCTGCAATATTTGTTTAAATTTTAGAATTTTTCAATTTTCTCCACCGTTAGAGGGAGCGGTTATAGCTTTTGAGAGATTCAGAAAATAAAATTCGTAATATTTCATCAATTCCTGTCCAACCCAAAAATTATTTTGAATCTATCTCTAAAAACATACAATTTTCTGTTAAAACCAAAGTATTCCCCCCCCCAGGTCTAAGGGACAATATTTTGCTACAATGGTAACTTCACGACCTGCACATTCCAACACAAAAATTTCAAATTTCTAGCGTAAATACTTTTTTAAAAGATTTTTCCTTTCGACAAAAAAAATTTTTTTACCTATATAAAGAAAATCGTGAACACTGAAATCTGTATCAAATATTAACGTACCCTATTCTAATCAATAAGTATTCGTGCAATGCCATTCAACTTTGCACGCTAAACAATTCGAGCGACAACAACACATGGCGTCTAATTTTCAGATGACCAACCTCTACTTATATAAGGCCTCTAGTGGTATTGAGTCATACATCTGTGCCAACTAGTTATTCTGTAGATATAGGATACTTTGTAAGAGGTTTTGATCTTTTGAAGTTAAATGTAGCGACTTATGCTGTCAGCCACTGAACTGGAATACTGTCAGTTCTTCTTGCACGAATTTTGATTGAACGAGTGAATAAAACTTCATACAGAGATACAGAGATTCGTAGCGGTTGCTCTTTGAATTATCCCGTTAATTACTTTTCTTAAACTAAGATCATATGAAGGAAAGGAAGTTTAATGTTGCGTTAAAATAATACATTTAAAAACGAAAATCTTTTAAAGTGAAGAAAAAAAACTGTGTTTTTTAAAATTAAATAAGAATTATATCTTTACCAAACTATGTCATTTAATCTTTATATTTGAAGTTGCTCCATTTAACCTGACAATACCAAAGTAACCTTCTAGAAACAACTTAGTGTACAAATGTGGTATTTCAACTTTTCATTTTTCAGATAAAACTAGTACAGAATTTCCTCACCAGATGGAGTTTATCCTTTAATGTGAAAAATCCAACGAAAGCTCTGAGACAACTGCAACGTGAAAGCATAACGATGGTTCACATCTCAGGGAGATACAAGTGATGATCAAATGATAGGTAGCTAAAATGAATTCCGAATGCCGTGACTAGGATAAAGCCCCGATATAGAAGAAAATGAAAGAGGGAGGGGGGCGCAATCAAATAACCCAAAAGAGCCTAAAAAGGTAAAGGAGGTGGGGGGGAGGCATCAGACTGAATTTCTATTGCACTGTAATATTTGTCCCTTCGTTTTAGAGGTTTTAAGAAATATTCATAAAAAATACGTGAAACATCTATGAGTTGAATAATTACTGTTATTAGTATTCTCACCTCCCACATTCATGCTCCCCCTCCTTCCCTCCCCCCTCCTTAGATCCTATCTTGATGGTGTATATGGCAAGCTTATAAGGTCGAAAACTGAAGGAAGCGAAGCTATTTTCTCTACAAATAATACACTGATTAATGATTAAGGACGAAAATATATTTTAAAATTATTTCATTTCTATTTCTCAAATGAAAGCAAAGGAAAGAATAAAATTGAGTAAGAGAATGTCAGGGTGTGCCTAGTTTGTGCCGTGCTCTTTGTGGAATGAAGAAATACTCTGCCGATTGAATGTTTGCAAAGATTTTGTGCAAATAGCTGACGGCTAACCTGACTCTAACGAATTTTTTTCTGTTTACCAAGATGAAATTGAAAGTTGAACAATTTGATACGGTCGATGACATTCAGAAGACCATGAAGGTGGAACTGAATACCATTACAGCTGACGAGTTTTAGTTCAAATGAGCAATATAGGGTTGGGTTGTTTTACCTCTGAGCGGCACATTTTTGCACACCATGGGCTAAATGGTTAGGGCACATGGACCCCGAAGTCTGGGATAGGGGACCCACTGGAACAGCTGTTGGGAGACAGATGGTAGCCTCCCGTCAAGGCCATCCAGCGTGTTCTTTAACATGCGCAGGGTATGACTCTCCCACAGACGGGGTCACGGCTTAACGTCCCATCCGACGGAAGGCGGCCTTTCCAAGCCCATTGGTGTCCCATACTGACAGTGGGCAGGGCGGGAAATTTTGCGGAGATAAATCTCAACGCTGACGTAGCTGGGACTCGAACCTGGGAACTACAGATTACGAGCCTGGCGCGCTACCGACTGAGCCACCCCCGCCCCAAAGAAATTTAAGATCTCCTATTAACACGATCGGTGAATTGGTAACAACATCCTTGCTGTAAGCGAACTAAAAGGTTTTATGTAGACATTCCTTGCCAGTAGTTTAATTTCCATGCTTATATGATAAGTGCGTATGTCATAAGTTATGTGATAAGTACTCGAAGACTGTCTACATAAGACCTTTTAGTTAACAAGATCATAATCAGCTCCCACAAGAAGCAAAAATACGTTTTAAATAATGATATTAAAAAATAATAATATATCCATAAAAACAGTCTATTTAGAGTGAACTGAAATACAAGTCTTTAAATACTTGTAAATAAATGGACTTGAAATAAAATGGGTAATATGTTAGAACAAAAATGGGTAAGGGCTGAGAAATTTTAATTTTTTAAAATTTCAGGGGCTGACATGTTTATGTTCTTAAAATAAATCAGCAGAATGCCATTCTCGGGAATAATACTACGATTACTTTTAAGATGAAATGCAAATTTTTTAATTCATTTTTTTTCATTCATTCATTATTTTTGTCATGTTACTCAAACCAATCACAGAAAGATGTCGCAAAGTAGTCTGTTGCATTATCATCTTAAAATGTTTCGTATCCATCAGTAAAAAAATTAGATATGCTGTTTACATATGCTGCAGTATTTTGTCCATGCTTGAGACAATAATATACCGAATCCGTGCCATGTGAATCCCTTCAACATCATAAAGTGAATGTGACACATGAGGAGTTCATTGTGTCACGTGGTCACCACCACACCCTAGCTCTGCCATCTGTAGAAAATATTAAATTTTATATTTCATCTTACTAGATGAACCTTTTCCCCCAAGTTTTCTAACAATTCACTCATGCCTCTTTCGACAACACTGAAAACTAGCCGATTCTTAGCCAACACTGTAAGTCTCCGAATAGGACACCGACTGCCGAATTGCAAATAGCGGAGTTCCCTGTGGAAGAGTCCGAATATATGAGTCCTATTTTGAAAGCAGTCGTGATTTCATACACAGTTGAATTCGTATTGCTTTCATGTGGCCTCTACTTTTTCTCTCATACAGTATCGGAAGAAAGGATTAGTTCACTCGGTAACGCGCATGAATCGTAATCTGTAGTTCCCAGGTTCGAGTCTCAGCTGTTCCAACATTCATATATCACGGCAAATTCGAACCATTTCCTCGGTGAGGAGAGCACACCTATGGGATTGGAAATGCTATGGTCGGTGAGGCGAAAGACGAGGATTGGTAGACAATAAATATAGTAGATGGCGCGCCGAGACTTGGTCGACGATAATGATGATTTACCGAGACTTGGTAGACGATAATAATGATTAAGCCAAGGCTTGGTAGATAATAAATACACTAGATGGCGCCCCGAAACTTGGTAGACGATAATGATGATTAAGCCGAGACTTGGTAGATAATAAATACGGTAGATGGCGCGCCGAGACTTGGTAGACGATAATGATGATTAAGCCGAGACTTGGTACCCGATAATAATGATTAAGTCGAGGCTTGGTAGATAATAAATAAGGTAGATGGCGCGCCGAGACTTGGTAGACGATAATGATGATTAAGCCGAGATTTTGTAGACGATAATAATGATTAAGCCGAGACTTGGTAAATAAAAACACGGAAGATGGCGCGCCGAAACTTGGTAGACGATAATAATGATTAAGCCGAGACTTGGTAAATAAGAATACAGTAGATGGCGCGCCGAAACTTGGTAGACGATAATGATGATTAAGCCGAGTCTTGGTAGATAATAAATACGATAGATGGCGAGCCGAGACATGGTAGACGATGATGATGATTAAGCCGAGACTTGGTAGATAATAAATATGATAGATGGCGCGCCGAGACTTGGTAAACGATAATGATGATTAAGCCAAGGCTTGGTAGATAATAAATACGGTAGATGGCGCGCCGAGACTTGGTAGACGATAATGATGATTAAGCCAAGATTTTGTAGACGATAATAATGATTAAGCCGAGACTTGGTAAATAAAAATGCGGTAGATGGCGCGCCGAAACTTGGTAGACGATAATGACGATTAAGCCGAGGCTTGGTAGATAATAAATACGGTAGATGGTGCGCAAACATTGACGATAAATACGGTAGATGGCGCGCCGAGACTTCGTAGATGATTATTATAATTAAGCCTAGGATTGGTACACGTTAAATAACCCGTTGGATGGTCTTCATATGCGGCTACAATCTGTCTGCTGCTGACCCGTGGGTTCCATTTCTTCAACTTTCTCTGGGCCCTTTCGGTCCTTGTAGTCTTGTCATTTAGTCCATTGTGTACAAGAAATGTCACTCAAAGGTGAAACACCCATTTCTTATAGTATCGTAAGTATGACACAATTACTCCAGCCAGTCCTCGGGAGTTATTCCTATTGAGGAGGTTCAAACTGTTTTTGATAAGTGTCTGTAGATTTTCATTCGTTCCATCGAAGTCAATGAGTCTTCTTTGAACGCTTTTTTAAACTTCCTGTTACATGTTAAAACAAAAGCTGCATGAAAGATCATTTCTAGATATAACAGCTGAGCTAATTGCGATGAATTTCATGTTTACAGGATATTTTTTGATCTTCTCTAAAATTGAAAACTACATTACTTCCATTTGTATATCATGATGCCTAGTGTTTTATGTATTGCTTCAGTAATGATCTGAAATGTGCAAATTCAAAATATTGCTTATATCCAATCAGTTCTTTCTACAAATTTACTTAAATATTATGTTTAATTTAGGTAACATCGTATATAAAGATTAAGACACATGGTTTAGAAAAGATAGAAATCTTTATTTCCTTCTGAAAGCAGTCAGTGTAACAATGAAGATATTAATTCAACGTAACCTTAAATCATCATTTTTTATCTTATGCTCTTTGCTAGATAAAAGTAATAAAAGAAGGGTGAAAACAGCTACCACTATAAATTTTAGTACCATTTAGTGTAGTTTTGTGTGTTCGTTTAATCACAAACGCCTTAGACTTCGTAAGTGAATTCCGGTTCAGTGACTTTCTACGTAAGTCGCTAAAAAGTAGCAATAATAGTGTACGACCTGTCATTTTAGAACAGGTCGTTTATAATATATATAACATATCAGAAGGATTTAACACTTCACCCCACCCGCTGTACATAGTAGTACCGCCTCTTCATTTTACTAAAGTATTTTCTGTAGGAATCTTTATTTTTGTACGAGTGTCAACATACCATGTGAGTATTAACTGTAACTAGTATTTAATTACAAGGGATATTACATTTAAAAAAATGATTTTTAAAATCGGAAAACGTTGAAAAGAATAATCGCAAAAATAAACATTACATTTTAATGTCGTAGTGTACTAAGTCGATGGCTTGTTTAATAATAACGTTAATAGTATGTTTTGTGATACCACATTATAACATCCATCCCCCTCATATCTCTTCGGTATTTACAGATGAGTCCCTACAGAGTACAGTCGCTCAAAAAACGATTTTTTAGCAATTAGTGATACGTTGCAAGATCTCTAATTTCTAAACAAATCACTGCCAGAATTTTTCTGAATTCTGAAATCAACCATAGTGTTCAGATATTTTTTGAGTGACTGTACGGGAATATTACATTAAAAAAATAATTTTTTAAATCTTAGTGTACATGTACACTAAGCGGTTCCATCATCAAATGAAGTTCTATGTTAAGTAAGTCAGTTGCAGAAGTCAGTAACTTTCTTAAATAAAAGTTTTATAAAAAAAAATGCTTCCTAATTTAAAAATCTCTTTCAAATCTATTTAAATCGAAACAACTTTTTAGAAAGATGCGTTTAGTGTTTAAGTGTTGTGGAAGCTGAAACATTTAGCGAGTTAGCATGTTCTGCAAAACGTCATTTATAATTAGTGGAAATTAATATGATTATTACAAGAACTGCTAAAAACACTCTTATATGGATTAGCAATGTTCAGTATGACGGTTTTGCTTTCTTTTTAACTTGTTTTTATTTACTTGACAGAACAGTTATTTAAACTGTCATTTTAGCTGTTAAATATTACATTCTGCGCAACTGTGAAAATAGTGAACGAATTTTGTCGAAAATCGACACTGAAATAGATTTGATTGCGATGATTTTAATGTAATGCTTATTTAAAATGTTACTAAGCTTTGTATCTGAGTTATTACTGAGATAACAATTAAATGTAGCAAATAAATTATTATGCTCTGGACATGCTTTATTTGTGTTATATGATTTAGGAGATCATGTCTTGGACCTTGTGGAGAAGAAGGGTTCCTAGATGATAGTAGCATTAAAAACACAGCACACAGTAACAGGTGGAGAATGCTGTCAAATTTCATCATCCCCAGAGGATGTGACGATTGCCTCATCCAACAATGCTGTGTGTTGACATTACCATTCATCCGGAAGTGTGTCTCCTCACTCTGTAAGAGTCATTGGCCAGCTCCATCCTATCCAGCCCTAAGCCTTGAAAATACCAATTTGTACCGGAAGTAGCGCAACAGTATGACCTTGTAGACAGTCGATCACACAAGATTCAGAAGTGTTACATCGGCCCTGGCTATAAGAGAAGACTACAGCATTAGCCATTTACAATGTGTTCAAAAACCGGTAGAGTTCCTCTGCAATGGCATTACGATTTATAATCATTTCTTCAAAATTCTGTGTCCCGTTTTGTAACTCATTCTCCTCAAAGGCGTCTCCATCATATCGGTAAGCGATATTCGGCTATAGCATTCGTGCCTTTTTTATTATTTTGGAAATATAACTTAAAAATAATGCACGGTCCTTCAGTTCCGGTGTCGTGGCATCAGTTCCGGTGTGGTGTCCACTCTTCTGGAAAGTTTGGGAAAGTGAAAATGATCATGCTCTCTATTACAAAAGGGTCAGGTCTCTTGATGGCTTTCTGTTTTCATTCTGTAACCACGTGATGTATTCTCTTACTAACACGTGATTGGTAAAAAATGTGCATCGTTCTTGTGTAGAGCGCCACGTTCAACCAGCTGGCATTTTTATAAGAATTTACTTTTTTACCTGCATTTTATTCTGCATGACCTGATTATTATCCTCTTCAAATTTCAGCTTTGTGCAACTAACTGAGTTTTTCCGCAGAACTTCAAAGTAAGGTAGTTTCATTTAACCACTCAGTAGGTATCATCAGTTTGAAACATTTCACTTGAGACCTCCTCCTCCTTTTAGGGGCGGCTCAGTCTGTAGCGCACTAGGCTTGTAATCTGTAGTTCCCAGTTCGACTCCCAATTGTGTCAGCGTTGATATTTATCTCCGCAAAGTTTCCCGCCCTGCTCACGATCAGTAGGGGACACCGATGGGCTTTGAAAGGCCGCCGTCCGTCGGATGGGACGTTAAGCTGTTGGTCCGTGTACGAGAGAGCCATACCCTGTGCACGTTAAAGAACACGCTGGATGGCCTTGACGGGTGGCTACCATCTGTCTCACAACAGCTGTTCCATTGGTTCTTCTCCCCCAACATTCTCTGAGCTTTCGGGGTCCTTGTGACCTGGGTATTTAGCCCATGGTGTGCAAAAAAGTGCCGCTCAGAGGTAAAACAACCCAACGTTAAAGAACACGCTGGATGACCTTGACGGGAGGCTACCATCTGTCTCCCAACAGCTGCTCCAGTGGGTCTCCTCCCCCAACATTCTCTGAGCTTTCGGGGTCCTTGTGACCTGGCCATTTAGACCGCAGTGTGCAAAAAAGTGCCGCTCAGAGGTAAAACAACCCGACGTTAAAGAACACGCTGGATGGCCTTGAGGGGAGGCTACCATCTGTCTCCTAACAGCTGATCCAGTGGGTGTCCTCCCCCAACCATCTCTGAGCCTTCGGGGTCCTTGTGACCTGGCCATTTAGCCCTTGGTGTGCAAAAAATTGCCGCTCAGAGGTAAAACAACACAACGTTAAAGAACACGCTGGATGACCTTAACGGGAGGCTACCATCTGTCTCCCAACAGCTGCTCCAGTGGGTATCCTCCCCCAACATTCTCTGAGCTTTCGGGGTCCTTGTGACCTGGCCATTTAGACCGCAGTGTGCAAAAAAGTGCCGCTCAGAGGTAAAACAACCCAACGTTAAAGAACACGCTGGATGGCCTTGAGGGGAGGCTACCATCTGTCTCCCAACAGCTGATCCAGTGGGTGTCCTCACCCAACCATCTCTGAGACTTCGGGGTCCTTGTGACCTGGCCATTTAGCCCTTGGTGTGCAAAAAAGTGCCGCTCAGTGGTAAAACAACACAACGTTAAAGAACACGCTGGATGACCTTGACGGGAGGCTACCATCTGTCTCCCAACAGCTGCTCCAGTGGGTCTCCTCCCCCAACATTCTCTGAGCTCTCGGGGTCCTTTTGACCTGGGTATTTAGCCAGTGGTGTCCAAAAAATTGCCGCTCAGAGGTAAAACATCCCAACGTTAAAGAAAACGCTGGATGACTTTGACGGGAGGCTACCATCTGTCTCACAACAGCTTCTCCAGTAGGTCTCCTCCCCCAACATTCTCTGAGCTTGCGGGGTCCTTGAGACCTGGCCATTTAGCCCATTTATGTGCAAAAAGTGCCGCTCAGGGGTAAAAAAAATCCAACCTCCTCGTATTTTAAATTTCAAGGTTAAATCCTAACCTCGATTAAGATAATAAATAATCATATATATATAGGTCAAAATGTTGTAATTATATACTGGAACAGTCGTTTTAACACCTACATAAATTGATAAACGCAACAAAGGACGTAAGAAAAGCAGTTGGAAAATAAGTAGAATTAATAGAAAATTGACATTAACTACCACTATATTAATAAAATAGTTTAATACAATTAAATATCATTCGTACAATCCAAAGAAGGTGTAAGGAGAAGAAGTCGAGCTTTCGCTAAGCGTAAGTGGCGCCGCTGGGCGGATCTTCTCGAAACCCGAATCTGGCAAATTGATGTATGTACCAAAAACAAACTGTAAGGCGCTCTTTGCCACGCTATGCACATGCGCAGTAATGCCAATCTCATTTTCATGTTCCTTGCTAGTTCGTGACATCGAGCGAAAGAGTGACCGAAGCATTGTATGATAGAATTCTTGTTCATCCTTATTTTTTCTCAACTTTTGTAGATCTGCAGTCAGTATGAATACTTCAAATACGAATTTTGACGTCGCTTCAGTTTCCAGGTGAGTGCACTTTATTATATTTTAAATGTATGATTTGAGTACTATTGCTGTATGTTTTAGGCTTAGAAACGTGTTGTGAGTTACAGGTAGTGAATATGGCCACATAATGTCAATTTCAAATTAAACCACGAGATAGTGATTATAGGTTAACCTATCTCCATTTTATATAAAATTCTTTTAAGTTATATCTCGATAAAGTTTCTCTAAAGTTTGTATTCAATAATATCTATCTCATAAACCCGTAAGGGAGTTAATCCTGTCCAAGGGTTAGCTAGCTATCAAAATATATAGAGGTTTAACAGTAGCCTGTCTGTTCATATGATATAATGCAATGTCTGTGAGGTTCAAGGTTATGACTGAACCTCAGCAGAAAAACAACACAGACATCCATGCCTTCCCCGTGCTCCAACCCAGGTCATTTTTTTCAGAAACCAAGCATGCTTTTTTAAATCGGAAACCAGGCATAACTATGCAAGCCTATCATTGATAGCCTCCCCAAAAAATTATTAAGTGGCTATCATGAAATTAAGGTTATTAGCTGTTTTGCTCTATGTTTTACACATATTCGGTACACCATAAGTACTGAGTGTGTTGCTGATAACAGGCTAATCTTGAATACCAATTCCTTCAAGTGCCATAACTGGCACATGAACCAATCATTTCAAATTATGTAAACTGCTGTTGCTGTTTTTTTGGCAAATTTCGCTTTTCTTTTTAAATTAATGAATGAGCATAATTGAATATGAATTGCAAGTGCTCTTTCGTATTAACTATGTAGTGTCACAAACTATTTTGTTGTTAGAAACAGTACACAAGCAGTGATGTGGGTAGACACATTATTCAGTGGTAGCCTCTTAGATGTAATTGCAGTGAATAAAATAGTGTCTAAGCAAATGTTCATCTTTTATGGCTTTTTAATATAGTAGTTTGAATTTTAGAATAAACTAAATATGACCATTGGCAATCTGTTAGTCATATTCCAATAAACTAAGATTTGGGATATCAAGTAATGTGTATATAATACTTTTAGTGTTTAATTTTATGATTTCAAGGATTTGTTTTAATATTTGTGGTGAACTGTTGTTATTTGTAGATTAATGGTTTAATATTTTTTTTTCAGTGTTGAAGCCGCGAGACTTAGCATGAAATGTGCCATGTGTGGAGCTACGAAGCGGCAATATCCAGAAAAGAAATTTTTCAGATTTTCCATGGATGCATCAAGGTACTATTTTTGTAGCTGTTTTCTCAATAATTTTTAATACAAGCTAATGTTTCTCAACAAGTATAGTGTTTACCCTTCAGAGTATGCTGAACGTTATTTGGAGTTAAGAGACAACCAAACTGAAATGCCTTAATATTTATTTTAGGTTTTATTGTGGCTTGTAATTTATATGCATTTTACACTAATCACCCAGTTAGCATAGAATTGTTTGAATAAAACTATAAAATTGGGGAAAAGATGTTTTTGGAAATGTTGTAAAGTTGTTTGTTATATATTGCTAAGTTGCTACCCATGGTGAGTAGTGGACACTGATGAGCTTGGAAAGCCACAGTCCATTGGATTCAACCTTAAGGCTGTGTCCCTGGGTTCGGGTGAGCCATATCCTGTTCACATTAATGAACACTGGATGGTCTTGACAGGAGGCTACCATTTGTCTCCTAACAGCTGTTACAGTGGGTTCCATACCCAACCTTCTCTAAGCCCTAAGGATCCTTGTGACCTGGCCATTTAGCCCATTGTGTGCTAAAAAGTTGAAATAACCCAACCTGATAGCAATATATAGCAAATTGATGATAAGTTGTAATTGCATGTTTGCTTTTTATTGCCAAGTTGTTATTGCATATTTGCTCTATATTGCTTAGTTGATATTACATGTTTGTTATATATTGCTAAGTTGATATTACATGTTTGCTTTTTTTTGTTGAAGTAAACGCATGCTATATATATTGTTCATTCTTTCTTTTAGGATTATGCAGTATGGTGCAACCAAGTATAAGTGATATGTCTTCTGCTATCTCAAGTAAGCTCCATCAGGCTGAACAGTGTGATCTTCTCATCCTGTAAAAGGAAATGTTGCTGTTTATGTAGCAGGATGTAATCAATTACTATTTGGTGACAAAACTTTAACTGAGAAAGAGTTTATGATATAAAAGTAGGGTTAACATATCCTTCAGAAACATTAGCAAGGGCAAATTGTATCATGGGTGAGAAATTTCTTTCACTGTTTCCAACTAATGTTCACGTGAAGACCAAATAACTCAAGGAAACAGAATGTGAAAACTTTTCTTGTGGTTTGTGTGAACTTGAGGTATGGGCAAGGAGTGTCTAAGTATGGGATTGCATAGTGTCACCTTATGTGCAGTTAATGCTCTATTACAAAACTAAAGAAATATCAGAAGGTGTAAAAAATCTAAAGAAATATCAGAAGGTGTAAAAAATCGAAAGAAAGAAACACATTTTTCTTGTACACAAAAAATACATATTGTAAACTTTTATATCAGCTGAGGCAGAAGGAAATCCAAGGTCACATACACACACAAATGTCATAATAAAAATTGCATGCTATACATATAAAAAAAAAATAACAATTTACACTTTCTCACATTTCAAAAGTTCCCCCCCCCATACACACACATGACATGATTGAAATTTCATGCAATAAAAACCAAATATTCTAAACTTTTATATCAGCTGAGGCAGAATGAAATCCAAGGTCATACATGCACACACAAATGGCATAATTGAAATTGCATGCTATATATATAAAAAACAATAATTTACACTTTCTCTCATTTCAACTAAATCAAAAGGAAAGGCAAGACTCCTCCCACAAATACACAAATGACATGATTGAAATTTCATGTAACAAAATACAAATATTGTAAACTTTTATATCAGCTAAGTAGAAGGAAACTACACACACACAAATGACAATTGAAATTTCATGCTATAAAAAAATTTAAACTATTTTCATTTCAGCTGAGTCAGTAGGAAATTCATATCACACACACATAATATAAGAAATGAAGTTACTGTAAAGTATGTTTTTGTCACTGTGTTTTGTGCAAATTTAGATGTTTGCTCTAATATGCCTTTTAATTTTTCTGTCATTTGTGTCTCTAAATGGTGAAGTCTAATTTTAGCATATTCTTTTGTAATGTTTCTTTTTCATATTATAAGCATGATTGTCAACTTCCACATCCAATTTGGTGATCTGACTATCTAGTGATATGAGCACCAACATGCATTGAAGCCTATGTAGGACATTAACCTGAATTCTTTAATTAGGTATGAAATGGATGTTGTTGAGAATATAAAGTTTTCTCTTGGAAGACAGTGTTCAGTAATTTTTGCAATTGCACACACATACTGTGAGAAGGGCGAGAAAACCTCGATTTTTAATATTAACCTTTAAAGTGACAGAAGCTGATAAATCAGTTTCCAAAAATCTCTACGAAAGAACCTGCAACATGCTTTTTTATGCTTCCCTACTATTTTTTTCCAGAATTAAATGCTTTTTCTTTTGATATGTAATATGGAATATTTCATTAATTAGTTTTTCATAATAAGGCTCAAAAATTGTTTCTTAAAGTAAAAAAAAAAAATTCTTTGTAAGGGTTAATAAGTGTAGACACAGAAGACTGCATTAGGTCAGATTCAATTAATGCTAATTTACATTCTATGCAAGAAATTTTTCATAATTGTTTTGCTATAAAGACAGCTTATAATAACATTTTTCAATTTCAGAAAAAAGAGACACAATGACCTTCATTGCTTTACTGTGATTGCTTGATATTATCCACATGTGAGAAACACCTAAAATGTCACTGGACATTTCATTATTGCTGCCAATGATTTTAATTTCATTGAAAGTTATACAATTGCCATTTTTCTTATTAATTATCAGCCGGTTAATTATGAACTGCATTTGTGCACTTTGGAACTGAAGATCATTAGGTTATAGTTTCCCTCTTTTGCTCTTATAGCTTAAAAAGAATTAAATATGGTTCTGGCTGAATTTGTAATTAAAAATATATTTTGAGCCAGACAAACCAACTGTTAAAGAAATAGCCTATGGGGACTTTCTAGCTACGTAAGATTGAAACAAACATAAAAATTAGAGTTTCAGAAGCTATATCTGAATTTTTATCATTATCATTATTACCATAATTTACATATCAACAATAGCATTTGCCATTGAACAGTATTTGTTTCCTAATTGACTTCTTCTCCAATAATAAAGTGAATATCATATGTTTCTGCTTACTATCAGTAAAATTTTCCATGAAGAAAACTTCAATAAATCCAGGAAGGTCATCTACAGATTTGCACCAAGTTAAAATTGTGGAGCTATTTGGAAAGATTTTCTCTTACAAATTCATAAGCCTTTTTTAAAAATAAAAAAATAGAACCTCAATTTGTAATAAACCTTTGGAGAATGAAAATATCATGGTAAACCTATTTACCTCTTGGCAATAAAATATGCCATTGCTTCTTTCAGCATTTTTGCTGTGAATTTCTGAACAGGTTTAAAGTTATATCTAGAAACACAGGCTTTAATTAGTCTCAATGTCTCCTTGATGAGCTTTTGAGCCTTAAACAAATCTATCTTTTAAAATAGAAGTCTGATTGCTTGGCTTTTATCTGACAGTAATTTCACCATAGCATTTTCTTTAAGCTCTGAATTTCATTTTGCACTGACATCAACTTTCTCTTAAATTTTCTAGGACCTGTTACACAGCATGAGTGATCATTTTTATAGGCAATATCTGTTCTCATTGAAATTTCTATCATATCTTCTACAAGTGTCTCTCAATATAGGCATTTGTTACAAATGCTTGTATTGCACTCCCCCACCCCCACACACAAATATAACATAATTGAAATTTCATGCTATAAAAAATGTCAACTTTCATTTTTGCTGAGGCAGAATGGAATCTATGTCCTACATACAAATGACAATTGAAATTTCATGCTATTAAAAAAAATGCAAATTGGTTTTATCTCAGTTGAGACAGAAGTTACTTGAGACAGAAGTTTACTCATGCTGTGTAACAAGTTCCTCCAGCCCACAAACATACACAAATAACATAATTGAAATTTCATGTTGTAAAAAAATATTGGAAGCTACTTTTTTCAGCTGAGGTAGAAAATCAAGTCCTCCCCACACACAAATGACTTAATTCAAATTTAATACTGTAAAAAAAACAAATATTGGAAACTTTTCCATTTCAGTTGTGGTAGAAGGTAATCATGGCCCACACACACAAAAAATGGCATATTTAAAATTTCAAGCTATACAAAAACCCAAATATTTTAAATTTTTTATTTGAGCTGAGGCAGAAGGGAATTGAAGCTCCACACACACACATTAATGACATTCTTAAAATGTCATGTTATAAAAAATGACATTGTGTCATTGAGTAAGAAATATATTAGTTTTAATTACTGCACTGTGAAGCTTTACTGTAATTTTTTGTGATACAAAAAATTAATGAAAGTGCAAGTGTCATGTGATATATGAAATTACTGAAAGTGTATTGCAGTAATAGTGTTAGAAAGTGTAAAGCAGTATGTGGATTAATTTGTTTTCCCTTTAAGATATATTGTTTGCTACACGTATGTGCTCTATTTTGATGTTGGCTCAATCATGCTCTCAAACAGGAAATAATTTGCCAAATATTCTGTAAGATACAGACATTGAGAGAGAGATTTTGTGGTTTGTATTTTGGTACAGAATTTAAATAAATATGTTTTTAAAAAAAGTTTTTGTTTGTTCTTGTTTATTATTTCAAAAAAGAAAAAAAAAATGAACAGAAAAGGAACTGAAATATGAAAAATTATTTATAAATTGAAACTAATTTAAAATTAAAGGAATAATTATACCTGCTGTTAATGATTTTCAAAAGTAAAAGGCATTTTAATATGAACCTAAAACAGGATTTTTTTTAATGTTTTTCATATTGGATTATGCATTGCAGCAAAATAAAAAATATTGCAATAATTCTGGTAAAGCTAGTACGAAGAAAAAATAATATTGATTTCCATTAACTTTGCTAAATATAATATTTCATCTTTGAAATTGCTTAACGTTCCCAGTCCGATTTCATCTTGCTAGCTAAGCCGATTTTGCAATGGATGTAAAGAGGGAAAAAAAAAAATACAATTCAACAAGATGAATGGTACAGGCACCATGCCCCTATCGGTTTCGGATGAGGCTTCACTGCGATGCACCAATTTGCCATGTTTAGAGGGCGCTCCAGTCGCACAGTTTACATTACGCCTATGGAAGCTAGCTCTCTTCTCCCTAGACACTCCTTGCTACAGCTAAAGAATGGCTAAGGAGAAGGCTAGCTAAGCACAAGCGTAAGTGGCGCCGTTCTGCGGAATTTTACCGAAGCTGAACGTGGCAAATTGATGTGCATGCACAAAAACAACTGTAAGGGGCGATCTGCGCATGCGCAAGTGCAATCATTTTAGCTCAATGCAGCTATGGTTTGTCTTACTATTGGAATGTATATTGCGATTTAACCAGAATTTCCAAATGTCTAACAGTCATAGCTGTTTGGCACAGTGGTAGCTGACCCTAAAGTTATTCAATGAGTGTTTTATCCCGTTCAGGATTACATTTTACGATACCTGGAAAAACCGTTGTATGTTTATTTTGAGTAAATTTGCAGAATTTTTAAAATTAATATGTAAATTAATACATTTAATCATCTTGCGAACATGTAAGTCAATGCATGTTGCAGTTTTCTGTTCTCTGGAGCATATCGATGTATATAGGTGTCTGCAGTTTGTTCTAATAGTAAATATTTTTATGGTTGATACGAGAAGTGCCTGCTGCCATCTATTCACAATTTAAACAACTGAGAAACTCGATATGACTTTTATTGAAAATATCTAAAATTCTGTAAAATATTATTAAACAAAACATGTTATCTCACAGAGAACCATAAATTTCAATTTTTTTATAATACAATGAATATTTTAGAACATTTAAAATATTAAAATTCTTTTCTTGAGCGTAGTAGCTACTACCTATTTTACAAAATGGGATTTTATTAAAGAAAATAATTTTAATTAATCCTTGTAAAAAGAAAAATCATGATGGTAAATTTTAAGAAATGAACACTTTGAACAAAGCTAAAGTGAATGTAAAATTAATGACGTGGTGTAAGCCGTTGAAAACCTTGCTGGGCGGTGGAAAAATAACGCAAGGAACTGGCTCCTCTCCTTGGCTAGGTGGCTTCACTGCAATGCACGAATTTGCCATATTTAGAGGGCGCTGCAATCGAAAAGTTTACATTAAGCCTGTGGAAGCTAGCTCTATTCATATTACGGCAGGGAATACTTTTAAAGTTCCAGAATTTTTGTGATGTGCTGCGCATTTCACAGCTAAATTAGAGCGTTCTCGATTTTGTGCGATTTTGTGCACTTTACCCCACGTCAAAATTTTGATTTTTCTCTCGTATTTACTTAATATATATATAACATACTAAATTATGAATAATTACGGTTAATGTTTAAAAAGGTTACCTTGCTTGTAACATTGTGACGTTTTGAGCATTTAAATTATTCATATATTCAGTCTATTATTTAATTCGGTAAAAGTTTCACAGGTGATTGAAAGATTTAAGGAGGTAACGAGTGTAGAACGAAATTTGTTCCATCCCTCGCATGAGGGGTTCTTTTACCTATTCTTGGTACAAGAAGGATAAAATGGTCACGTCACAAGGTTGGGTTGTTGGGTTGTTTTACCTCTGAGCGGCACTTTTTTGCACACCATGGGCTAAATGGCCAGGTCACAGGGACCCCGAAGGCTCAGAGAAGGTTGGGGGAGGGGACCCACTGGAACAGCTGTTGGGAGACAGATGGTAGCTTCCCGTCAAGGCCATCCAGCGTGTTCTTTAACGTGCACAGGGTATGGCTCTCCCTCACAAGGGACCACGGCTTAACGTCCCATCCGACGGACGGCGGTCTTTCCAATCTCATCCGTGTCCCCTACTGTCAGTGGACAGAGCGGGGAATTTTGCGGAGATAAATTTCAACGCTTACCCAGCTGGGACTCGAACCTGGGAACTGCAGATTCGAGCCTAGCGCGCTACTGACTGAGCCACCCCTGCCCCATACGTCACAAGGACTCCAAGCGATTGGCGAAAGGAATCCACTGCATCCACATGTTAAGAGACAGATGACAATCTCACATTACGACCATCGAGCGTCTTATTTAATAGCTGCAGGGTATATTTCTCCTACACACACGTACCATGGCTTTGTTTGACATCCGATGGACGACTGCCTTTACAGAAACCATCAGTGTTCGCCTTTCTAACCGATATAACGATGGGGTGTTTAACGAAAATTAATCGGAACTTTGGGTTGGGTTGTTTTACCTCTGAGTGGCATTTTTTTTCCACACCATGGGCTAAATGGCCAAGTTACAAGGACCCCGAAGGCTCAGAGAAGGTTGGAGGAGGGGACCCACTGGAACAGTTGTTGGGAGACAGATGGAAGCCTCCCGGAAAGGCCATCCAGCGTGTTCTTTAACGTGCACAGGGTATGGCTCTCCCGCACACGGGGCCACGGCTTAACTTCCCATCCGACTGACGGTGTCTTTTCCAAGCACCATCGGTGTCCCCTACTGATCGTGGGCAGGGCGGGGAATTTTGCGTAATCAGAACATTGAATCTAGTGGGAATCGACCCTGGGAATTGCATATTCCTTTCCTGCAGCAATACCTAACGTTCCACCCCTTCACTTTAATGAAAGCACTCCTGATCGTATGTCTTTTGGTGGCATTCGTAACAGCAAGGCGGAAGACCGCTTAGTATGAAAGCAGATATCGATAATTCGCGATGACGTATAATATATACGTAACTGCGGATCTCAACGCTGTCACAGGTGCTACTATAACGAGAAAAGAACTGTACACGAAGAGAAACCATAACAGTTATTCATTCCTTATCGCAAAGAAACTCTGCGAGCGCTGGGATACGGATGGGTAGGTTAGTAGCGCTCCCGGCTCGTAATCTGCAGTTCTCAGGTTCGAGTCCCCGCTGGGTCAGCGTTGAGATTTATCTCCGCAAAACTACTCGCCCTGCTAACGGTCAGCAGGGGACACCGATAAGCTTGGAAAGGCCGCCGTCCGTCAGATGGGATCTTAAGCCGTGGCACCGTGAGCGGGAAAGCCATACCATGTGCACGTTAAAGAACACGTTGCATGGCTTTGACGTTGCATGACTTTGACGGGAGGCTACCATCTGTCTCCCAACAGCTGTTCCAGTGAGGCCCTTCCCCCAACCCTCTCTGAGCCTTCTTGGTCCTCGTGACCTGACCGTTTAGTCCATTGTCTAAAAAAAAGTTCCGATCACAGGTAAAACAACCAACTCTGAGCTCTATGTAATATCAAATGCGTTTTATTGTATGAAATTCCAGTCAGTTATTCAAATTGATTCTCTTAACATTTAAAAGATTTTTAACATTATTCGTATTCATCACAACGCACTCCTCCTATTATATTCTCTAAAAATTGTTTCAGGATGTTTCTCAACTTTAAAATAATTCATTTATACTACAGAAAAGGAATAATCTAATTAAATACACCTAATTCTGTTTCAAATATTTACACGGTAAATAGGTTCCCGAAAAAACCGTGTAAAAAAAAATTCTAAAACAAAACACAGTGCATATGAAAAAATAGAATATGAAAATAGAATTGGTTCCAGACGTGAAAAAAAAACATACCATCTCAAGCAGCTGCTTGCCAAATTTTAACGTATCAGAGGTCTGAGAGGAACAACTGTCAAGCAGCTGCTTGCCAAATTTTAACGTATCAGAGGTCTGACAGGAACCTGTCAGTTTATATGCCATGGTAGGTCTGTGAGGATGGCAGCACCTCAGCAGAAAAACAGCACAAACGTCCATGCCTTATCCGGGGCTCGAACCCAGGTCGCTTAGACGGGAAAACCGAATACAAATGAGTTGTTTTCAGACAAGTCATATCAAAATCAGTCTTTATTTCATTTTTATTAATTTTAACACATTTTTTAATTTATAAACTTAGAAGTGTTAGTTTAATTATCTTTATAACTTTAAACACGACATGAGAGACCAATACTAACGTATATTGAAGATAAAAATAAGGGGAATTCCCCGAACTCAATGTTGCCACTTTTTCCGAATGGTTTCGTACAGTTTTTCGATCAAATACAAAATAAAATACAGAAGACTTGTTGTGTACTTAATTGTTAGTGTAGTTTTTATTTTGGGGATTTCAGTGCACAAAATGAGTATTTATAGTACATTTTGACGTATATCAAAATTATAACTTAAAGAATTCAAGAAATGAAGGTTCTTTGTAGTTTACTGTTAGGCTGATGTAAAGAATAGTTTCGTGACTTTAAACCGTTAGTTGTCTTGCATATATTTTTGTATTTTAATTTTCCTCTTAGACGTGCATATGTATTATGCTAGGCACGGACTTTACAATTTGTTTCGTTTCTCCTCAGTGTTGTTTCTATTGCTATGTGCATGTAAAGACTTTAAGGAGACCTAAAAAGTTGTGCTGATAATTTTTGATATTAACTATTATAGAAATACTAAGGAAATTTTTCAACGTAACAACTAGGTTTCTTTTTCAAATTAACAATTACCGGTTCGGTTTTAAAGAAAACAAATATATATATATATATACATATATACAGAATTCTAAATCGCGTCGGTAGCGCGTCAGGCTCGTAATCTGTAGTTCCCAAGTTCGAGTCCTAGCTGAGTCAGCGTTGAAGTTTATCTCCTCAAAATTCCCCGCCCTGTCCAAGGTCAGTAGGGGACACCGATGGGCTTGAAAAGACCGTCGTGGCTCCGTGTGCGGGAGAGCCATACCCTGTGCACATTAAAGAACACGCTGGATGGCCTTGATGGGAGGCTACCATCTGTCTCCCAACAGCTGTTCCAGTGGGTCCCCTCCCCAACCTTCTCTGAGCCTTCGGGGTCCATGTGACCTATCATAAATGAAATCATAATGCCTTTCCAAGCCCCATCGGTGTCCCCTACTGACCGTGGGCAGGGCGGGGAATTTTGCGGAGATAAACCTCAACGCTGACCCAGCTGGGACTCGAACCTGCGAACTACAGATTACGAGCCTGGCGCGCTACCGACTGAGCCACCCCCGCCCCAAAATAATTTAGGAATATGCATGTAATATAAATAAGTTTATTAATATTGTGACTCTACTCTTACTAGCATTCTGGGGGATGAAAGGTTATTCTCTGCTCTTCATTAGAACAATCATTAACAAGTTTACTGTCGGTTTTTTTGGGGGGGTGGGGGGAGTAATCCACATGTCACAATTAGCCCTCCCTTTGCGGGAACAATCATTTTTATCTTTTCGCTTTCGACGGCAGATGTGTTTCATTTATAGATTACTAGCTGAAAGTACCTGGCGTTGCCCGGATGTTACTTTTAATCTGTATATTCTTATTTCCGCTGCAGTAAAGGTAAATGTTGTAAATCCTCCCCCCCGACACTTTAGCATGGATTTTCAACAGGAAGAAATTGACGTCAGCGAGCTCTCAAATATTTTATGTTGAAGCTATCGATATCTTTATATCCGTTATCAAAGAATTTGCCGCCTTTTGGCTCCCGTGATATTCGACCGCACGGTCGAAATTCCTCGCATAGCGTCTCCCCTGTGCCCCAGTGATTGGTTTAAAAATCAGGTTCCCACTTGGCCCATGGCTTCGTTTCTACACAAATTGTGACAGATCATGTCTCACTTTTAATCTCCCACACCGATATTTTATCACAGTTTGAATACGAAGAATTTCCCGGTGTTGCAAAGGTCATTGCTGACTCGGCGCGCGCGCTCAGCCCTTGACAAACTATAGAGATATTTCGTCAGAATTTGACATTCTGTAATACCCGACATACTTCACGAAAAGTTCCCAAATTTCGTACGCTGGTTCTCCTTGCCCGACCCCATTTTTGGTTAGAAAATCAGGTCCCTAGCTGCAATGAAACGCCTAAATAATGATTTTAGAAATGGGGGGAATCTGGCAACGGCATCATTTTTGCGGCCGAAGGTTTAAATGCTATTTTAACTCTTCACACTTGGGGATCAGAAAATGGCAACAGTAAATTTGACACCGATTCTCGTTTCCCGTAGGAATAGCATGGTAAATATTTTTGTTCCTAGCAAGCTCCCCTCTTGGATTTTCGTCCTGAAATTTCGCACTGCAATCCGGACCACCACCTGAAACATTCTCTCAACATTTCGAGCGTGTACGCTGATTTCCCGATGAGTTATGACTGTCACAGACAGACAGGCATTAAATGACACTCCCCAACTCGCTAAGTTACGACGCCGTATTCCGTATCATCTCATTCGGATAAAATTTACAAACAATAAATGGTTTTAAAACACAAAAAAATACCCTTAATAATTAACAGACATTAGAAATTCTATTTTATTTTACTACTTCAACTGATGCAGTATTTAATTAGTAACGCAAGTTCAGATGTTTAACCGGAGCGATATCTGTTCATTTAGTCTGAAACCTTAACAGAAACAAGTTTATAGGAAGGCAGAATGGAATAATCAACATTTCTTTGGGCAGAGCGATAAATATGTTTCGGTTTCCATTATTATTTAAATATGGAACTCATAAAGAATCCTCAGCGTTGAGATATATTTCCGCAAAATTCCCCGCCCTTCCCACGGTCAGTAGTGGACACCGATAGGCTTCGAAAGGCCGACGTCCGTCGGATGGGACGTTAAACCGTGTCTCCGTGTGCGGGAGAGCCACACCCTGTGCACGTTAAAGAACACGCTGGGTGATCTTGAAGGTAGGCTACCATCTGTGTACCAACAGCTGTTGCAGTGGGGCCCCTCCAGCAACCTTCTCTGAGCCTTCGGGGTCCCTGTGACCTGGTTATTTAACCCACTGTGGGCAAAAAAAAAGTGCCGCTCAGAGGTCCTTTACACATATGTAATTATTCTTCTTTGTCACTTTTTTTGCTATTCAGCTGTTCGGGCCCGGTCATATCTAATATCTATATAGTCCTCACATCTGTTGAAATAAATAGTAACGAAAAATTTAACAAAAAAAGTCTTTATTATTTTTTGAATTTGCCTAAAATTTAATTATAAGCTATTTATTTCAAAAGCGAAAATTAATAAACTAATTTATTGTGACTTTATTAAAAGATCATGGAATATTTCGAAATTAATTAAAACTTTTTTTTTTTGAAATTGAGGTGTAATTAGTTGACTTTCAATACATTTTTCATAGCACCGTAATGTAAATTGGTAATCCAAAATTTGATCTACGTCTTCAAAACACAAATAAATGTAGTTCTCATTACTTCTAAGCTCAGTTAAGATATTTACATTGAAATGCACAATATAAAAATATCCATAACAACAGCATAATTTTAACGAATTTCTGTTTTACAGACTACACAGGGATTAAGTGCTTAGTCGAGGAGTCATTTCACACCCTAAACATTTAACCTCTAATGATTATTTTATTTCCCAATCCAAAGAGGCTTAATACGTTAGGGAAAAGAGTGAAAATATCTTCATAAATATAATAAAGAATTAAAAAAATACTCCCTCAAGCAGCTGCTTGCAACAGCGATCTGACAGTGCCTGTCAGTTTCTCCGCCATAGTCGAATGTCTGTGAGGGTGGTGACCCCTTTGATCACTTTAATACGCCATAGAGAAGATGTGCGTTTGGTTGGGTTGTTTTATATCTGACCGGTAGTTTTTTGCACACAAGGGGCTAAATGGCCACGTCACAAAAACCCAGAGGGCTCAGTTTAGGTTGCGGGAAGGTGACCGAATGGAACAGTTGTTTTGAGACAGATGGTAACCTCCCATCCAACGTTTTATTTAACCTGCACAGGGTATGATATATAGAGAATTTCTACACTATTTTCTTGTGGTTTTCATCAATTTTTATTCTAACAATATTATCATTTTACGACAGTTTGGCATTTTTTGTCTTCTAGTATTGGCTTTGGTAATAATTTTACGCTTATGACGTCATCTCCTTGAACTTTACATATATATATATATATAATATAGCAGTGGTTCTCAACCTTTTATGCCTCACGTACCTCCTGGAAATGTGTATGTTACTGGCGTATCCCATGTGTAGATACAGAAAACTATCGTTATATTATAACAATGGGAATAAAATAAAACTCATACATATATATATATACACATTTTTTATTGTAAAATTTTCAATCAAAATATCATTACCAGATTTATTCCGGATATCGGAGCAATCTTCCGATGTCTGTCGTTTTTAAAAAGTTCGGCAATATATGGTCAGTGACTTAGTTCTTTATAGGCAAGTAGTTAAAGGCTGAAAACCTATTACAATCTAATTATTAACGGTGGAGTTGATCAATTAACCTGCCGCTTCTGTTTCTGGAACGGTTTAATTCTTCGCTCCCTTCTGGAATATTAACTAACCACTTTTTTTTCTCTTTCGTCAAGTATGAGGATTAGTTAGATTTGACTGCTTGCTAAAACTAATTCGTGACGGAAATCCTAATGATGAAACAAATAAAAGGCGTATCCGGGTTAACGTTTGTAAAAGCATTGTTGTGTCATCGATTCTTTAGCATAGAAGCTGTTTTATTCGTTTCTCTTTCATTGTGAAAGGTTAATTTTTTTTTAAATGTCTCATCGCATGATGAGAAAGAAATGTTTTTGATGCATTGTAGCAGTTAGTAGTGAATATAGAAATTAGGATTTCAACTCAAATAGATTTCGTTGGTTTATTACATATCGTTATTTGTGTTATTAAGAACTTTCCGGAAGTGCTCCGAAACGACACATAAGAGTCATTTCTGCAGGTAAGTTTAGTCGAAATAGGATTTCCGCAATTACGAATAGTTATGGAATATAACGGACTCCTTTTTCACGGCATGATACTGTTGCAGTAACGTTCACTTCAGTGAACACTTATTACGACGGATGTTGCGCAAATATATTACGGAATTTTGTGATGTGCTGAACATTTCACAGCTAAATTAGGACGTTCTCGATTTTGTGCTGTAGACCACTCTACCCCACGTAAAGAAATTGATTCTTTCCTCGTATTTACTTAATATATATATATAACATACTAAATTATGAATAATTACGGTTAATGTTTAAAAAGGTTACCTTGCTTGTAACATTGTGACGTTTTGAGCATTTAAATTATTCATGAATTCAGTATATTTTTTAATTCGGTAAAAGTTTCACATGTGATTGAAAGATTTAAGGAGGTAACGAGTGTAAAACGAAATTTGTTCCATCCTCGCATGAGGAGTTCTTTTACGTATGAGCGGCACTTTTTGACACATATATAGGACAAAATGGCCACTCCACAAGGACTCCATGCAGTCGCAAGGACTCCATAAACTCGACTAACGGTTCCGGAGAACCGACTGATTTACCGCACACGCTAACAACTTTACCGCGACTTCGCCTAGGGACTTTTGCATTATTACGCGCGAGCTACAGTCTATGAATTTCTGCTTATTGAAAATATTAATAATTTAAGAGGATTATTTGGCAAAGTTCAAAGTGTGTTGTTTCTTCTAGTACAGGTAACAAAAAAAAAACTGTTCTTATGAGCTTAATATCCGATACGATTTCCACATGAAATCAAGATATTAACCTTATTTTTGTAGTTCGACGGAATGTTTTGAGCTTGCTCAACCGCTGTCACGGGTTGGACCGCTATTGCACTACTTCCGGTAGCGGCCCACATATTTAATCCAAAATTAGTTCATGAAACATTTAAAGTCCTTTACGAATCGTATCAGGTGTAGAGCAGAACAGGATGTATTGTTTAAAAATTTTCGACGTATTGTTTAAAAATTCCGTCGGATGTATTTTTTTTAAAGTCCGGCGGATGGCCGCAAACGCAGTGACAACCACCTCCACCCGCCCATCCTTCCTTCACCTCAATCTCCCTTCGCGTTATTCACCCTTCATCCCCACCCCACACACCCAGCAAATATTAACATGGCCGTCTAAGAAACGCACTCGCCCAACAATTCCCACCGCTGGCAACAGAACCCCTCCCACACACACACACCGTATAAACGTACCCTAACAGGGGGGCGGGGGGCTCAGTCGGTAGCGCGCCACACTCGTAATCTGTAATACCCAGGTTCGAGTCCCAGCTGGGTCAGCGTTGAGATTTATCTCCGCAAAATTCCTCGCCCTGCCTACGGTCAGTAGGGGACACCGATGGGCTTGGAAAGGCCGCCGTCCGTCGGATGGGACGTTAAGCCGTGGCCCCGTGTGCGAAGAGCCATACCCTGTGCACGTTAAAGAACACGGTGGATGGCCTTGACGGAGGCTACCATCTGTCTCCCAACAGCTGTTCCAGTGGGACCCCTCCCCCAACCTTCTCTGAGCCTTCGGGGTCCATGTGACCTGGCCATTTAGCCCATGGTGTGCAAAAAAGTGCCAACAATATAAATTTTTGAAACATAAACCTCATTTATTAAGATGAGTTCATTCTTGTGAAAAATATCAAAATTAAATAATAAATAAAGCAGTGGTTGTAAACCATTAAGTCCCGTGTGGTGGTGAAGATTGGACAATACTTAACAAGATTTACCTGATGATTTTCGGGTGGCCGAGTACTTGGTTACACTTGAAGCGGATAAGGATTACAGCCCGTGTCGATATTTGCATACTAAGGTTTCGTTTTATCTCGTACAACTAGGTTTATTATACTCCTATTGTTTCGCAGTAAGCAATGTGAGGTAACTGCAATCCCACGAACTCTCTTCACTTCGTCATCGTATTCGGACGGTTGGATTGTTTTACCTCTGAGCGGCATTTTTTTGCACACCATGGGCTAAATGACCAGGTCACATGAACCCCGAAGGTTTAGAGAAGATTGGGTGAGGGAACCCAATGGAACAGATTTTGGGAGACATATGGTAGCTTTCCGTCAAGACCATCCAGCGTGTTCTTTAATGTGCAGAAGTTATGGCTCTCCCGCACACGGTACCACGGTTTAACGTCCCATCCGATGGGCGGCGGCCTTTATAAACCTATCGGTGTCCCCTACTGACCATGGGCAGGGAGGGGAATTTTGCTGAGATAAATCTCAACGCTGACCCAGCTGGGACTCGAACCTGGGAACTACAGATTACAAGCCTGGCGCGCTACCGACTGAGCCACCCCCGCCCATATTCTCACGGTAAATGCAATGACCTAATTTATTTACTATCGCTTAAATTTGGATTTCCTTCCAATAATAGAGTAATGACATCGACAATAAGGTTTTGGAATGCAATGTTTCCTCATTCGCAGGAAGTAAGACTCCAACAGTGTTTCCTATTCGCAACAGAGGTATCTCTGTTTACTCTTCCCACTATATTTATTTTCTCTATTTTGTGTACGTATAAACTTTGTCGAATAGAAACTCATTACTTTTCGTAGGATCTCTCGCAAACGTCTTTCCTAATAACGGTGAGTATTACTTTTTCATGATGTTAAATATTACACTGCAGAACGCATGCTTCGTATGTAATTATTTACTTTTAATGATGGGGTATCAGCTACGACACTAATTCCTAGTTCATCCCTAACATATCGGCATGCAGATCAAAATATCGCGGTTCTAGGGTACTAAATTCCATCTTTCATTTCGTTTTAGGATGTGAACGGCATAAACACGTAAAGAAAAAGCTATTACTTGTCTGGTACCAGAAAATGTCATTTTCGCGATGTATCTGCTACCACACAGTCACCACATAGTGGAAACAGGTTTCATTTGTATATTTTATCGTATAAAACGATACTTATTTCCGGTGTTCCATGTGCATTTTCCCCAACGCAATCCTTACCTATTACAAAAAACAATATAAATCGCTTGCAATATTCCATCTTGGAACTTTTCCCACCGTTCGGAGGCGCAATCTGAGTCATCGGCACTTATCGTAATATTTCGAACCGTTCCAGCGTTACAATCCCCTCCACCTCTCCTCTGGCAGTATGCGACACCGATGACCACCGTGCGAAAGAACGATCAGATTAAAGCACGCGCTGGGATGGACTTACTGGACTCTCCCACCTATCTAAGATTTCCAGTGCTTTTATTTTTGCGATTTCCGTACACTTATCGAAATGTGGTCTTAGTTCTCGGGAGTCGTCGTGATTTACCAGTTTAGCCCGAGGTGTGACAAGAAATGGCCTCTCGGACATTGAAAGAACAAAGGAAACGAAAAAGAAAAATTACTCTTTGAAAGTAAATAAGTCATCTCTTACATTCAGTCTAGTCTCTTTCAGTTCTAGTCTAGTTCTCTTTTTCTAATTAGTCTAATCTATATTTCTAATTAGTCTTAATTAGTCTAATCTATTTCAGTTCTAGTCTAGTCTCTTTCATTCGGAAGTAGGGTAAAGATAAATAATTTCATTGTGTTACTTATGTGTGTTACATTTAATTGCACGCTATTATATTGAAAAAAAAAGGAAATATAAATTCTCAACAACCGTAAAAAAATGAAAACTAATCAGTATTTAAGAACAAGGTTGAGTTTATATTTATATATTTTTAATATTGTCGTTAAGGAAATTTTTTGCACCATCCGAACTCTTTCCTACTTTAACAATTGTTCTGTTATTGATAATGTGTGTAACTTTATAAGGCAGGCAAGGAAAGGGAATCAATATGTCAACATCCATACCAAGCGGAAAACACCGGTTCTCGTCCGATCCCCGAAGTTAACCAGCTTTGGGCGGGCCTTTTAAATGATAAATTAGACAAAACGTTTATCGTGACCGAATAAATGAAAGGTGATTTGCAGACTATTCTAAGAAGCAATAGCGATTATACAAATACAACATATTTATGGAAACATTTAATGAATACCTGAGAATATCATTGATGTCATTCACGGTATTTTTTTTTTGTAAAACTTTGGGCCGAGATATTGCGACCATACAAGGAAAATCTAAAACCGTTTTTAATTTAACAAATGGTATTTTATTCAATTAGTTTTTTGTATAAATTTAGTGGTGGTTAATGTGAAATTTTTCATTTCAGTTTTTGTATTAGGACTGGGACTTCGGATGAATAACAGTTTGAATTTGAATGATTTGGCTTTGGAAATATAATCTATCTGTTCTTTCTCTTTTTAACCATGCTATCGCAAAAAACAGTGGACACTTTGTGTTTAGTTCGTTCTTTGGTGTTGTGCCAATCGGTACAATAATGACAACTTGGTTTAATAACAATATTTTATGTGTGCACACCTTCCATTGCATTAACAGAACTTTTATTTATCTATTAACAGTAAATCATAAATATGAGTGCGCGATAAGCAAAGAAATATTTACAATGAAAATCGTGAATTGCGAGAATGATGGACAGTTGAATATTTTTTATTTTGGACAAAGGAACAGCACGTTGTTTGGTGTACAAGATGCTATAATGTTATTTAATAATCCATTAAATATTGATATTGAAAATATAGATCCTAAATATGAAATGGTATTATGCGAGTTGCAGGCAGATGCATTTTTGTTGGATGTGGAAAAGAAACCGGGAAAGAACTGCTTAAGCTTCTATCAACAGAAAAATATCCAAACTTAAGAGATTTGGGACTTCAAAAACTACATTAAGGACACGGCACTTGAGCAGATACCTGGGATCACAACTGACATCGACTTTGGCATAAAAGAACTTGTAGCCTATCAAGTTCATCCTCAGTATCTCTTTAAATAATTGTTTTTACGTCATTTTTCTTATATAAGTATTTCAATATTTGTGCGTAAGTTTCTTATGTAAGCATTTTTTCAATAAAATATTGTTATAAAATAATATTTCTGAGATTATTATATAAAATCTATATTATATATATATCAGTTCCGGATCTAAGGAATGGGGAGGGCATGGAGCCCATGGACCCCCCCCCCCTCTCCCAACCATTCAAAATGTTAGTAATGATACACTAAGGCCTGCCCAATTGCTCGAAAACCGTAGCTTTACGCATAGTCTCCTATAATATAAAATTTCGCTAGGTAGTGTTCACAAACACATGAAAAAAAACTATCCTGAGTCGTTTTTATGTTAAAGTGGGTCGTAAAAACTTTAAATGACATGAATGTGAGGGACCTTGGGAAGGAAAATATGTCATCATTTCTATTTGCAACTTATATCCTGTTAAAATGTTCAATTGGAAAGTGATTTTTAGGAGCAAAAAATCGTACAGATTCAGATTTAGAATTCATAACACGTTTGGTGCTTTCGCTTCTGTCTACCGTAATGAGAAATTAAAATACTACGTTTCTATAAATTTCTCCTTTTACGAATCTTCCAAAAGCTATAAATGCGACCTCTAACAACGGAAAGTTTTGAAAATTCCAAACAAATATTACACACTATGTAGTTTTGCTGGAAATTTGAAATGTTGGTGGTAAAATGTAAAGGTCACGAAGTTTTCTTTGTGAACTATGAGATCACCCCTTAGACCCGAGGGGAGAAGAAATACAAAATTTTTAAATTCATTTTTTTTCCATTCATTCATTATTTTGGTCATTTTGCTCAAACGACTGACAGACAGATGTCGCAAAGTATTCTGTTGCATTAACATCCTGAAATGTTTCGTCTCTATCAGCGAAAAATTGGATATGCTGTTTACATATGCTGCAGTAATTTGTCGATGCTTGAGACATAATAATGAACCGAATCCGTGCCATGTAATTCTCTTCAACATCATACAGTGGATGTGACACATGAGGAGTTCATTGTGTCACGTGGTCATCACCACACCCTAGTTCTGCAATCTGCAGAAAATATTAAATTTTATATTTCATCTGACTAGATGACACTTTTTCTCCAAGTCTTGAGTTTCGACAACACTGAAACTTAACTTTCCGATTTTCAGCCAACACTAAAGGTCTCCGAATAGGATACCGACTGCAGATTTACAAATAGCGGAGTTTCCCTGTGGATTGTCCGAATATATGAGTCTTATTTTGAAAGCAGTCGTGATTTCTTACACAGTCGTACACAGCCTCTACCTTTTCTCTCATATAGAATTGAAGAAAGGATTAGTTCACTCGGTAACGCCCCTGAATCATAATCTGTAGTTCCAAGGTTCGAATCCCAGCTGTTCCAACATTCATTTATCACGGCTAATTCGAACCATTCCCTCGGTGAGAAGAGAACACCTATGGGATTGGAAATGCTGTCGTCCGTGAGATGAAAGCCGAGGCTTGGTAGACAATAAATACGGTAGATGGTACGCAAACATTGACGATAAATACGGTAGATGCCGCGCCGAGACTTCGTAGATGATTATTATAATTAAGCCTAGGCTTGGTAGACGATCAATAACCCGTTGGATGGTCTTGATATGAGGCTACAATCTGTCTGCTGTTAACCCGTGGGTTCCATTTCCCCACTTTTCACTGGGCCCTTTCGGTCCTTGTAGCCTTTAGGTCATTTAGCCCATTGTGTACAAGACGTGTCACTCAAAGGTGAAACCCCATCTCCTATAGTATCGTAAGTATGACACAATTACTCCAGCCAGTCCTCGGGACTGATTCCTACTGAGGAGGTTCAAACTGTTTTTGAAAAGTGTCTGTAGATTTTCACTCGTTCCATCGAAGCCAATAAGTTACTACTCCTTTGAACGCTTGTGTACACTTCCTGTTACATGTTAAAACAAAAGCTGCATGCAAGATCATTTCTAGATATAACAGCTGAGCTAATTGCGATGAATTTTATGTTTACAGGATATTTTTTGATCTTCTCTAAAATTGTAAATTACACTACTTCCATTTGTATATCATGATGCCTACTGTTTTATGTATTGCTTCAGTAATGATCTGAAATGTGCAAATTTAAATTATTGCTTATATCTACTGAGTTATCTCTACAAATTTACTTAAATATTCTGTTTAATTCAGGTCACCTCGTATATAAAGATTAAGATGCATGGTTTAGAAAAGGCAGAAATCTTTATTTCATTCTGAAAGCAGTCGGTGTAATAATGAAGATATTTATTCAGCGTAGCCTTAAATCATAATTTTTTATCTTATGCTATTTGCTAGATAAAAGTAATTAAACGAGGGAGAAAACAGCTACCACTATAAATTATAGTATCATTTAGTGTAGTCTTGTGTAGTTGTTTAATCACAGAAGATCCTTCGAATTGAACATGGATTCCAGTTCAGTGACTTCCAACGTAAGTCGCTAAAAATGAAGAATAATAGTGTAGGACCTGTTATTTTAGAACACGTATTTTATAATATATATAACGTAACAGAAGGATTTAACGCTTCACCCCACACGCTGTACATACAGAACGGCCTCTTCATTTTACTAACATATTTGATGTAGGAATCTTTACTTTTGTATGAATGTCAACATACCAAGTGAGTATTAACTATACTAGTATTTAATTACAAGGGATATTACATAAAAAATATGATTCTTGAAATCGGTAAACGCTAAAAAGACTAATCGCAAAAATAAATGTAGCATTTTAATGTCGTAGTGTACTAGGTCGGTGGCTTGTTTAATAAGAACGTTAATAGTATGTTATGTGATACCACATTATAACATCCTTCCCACCCTCAAAGCTCTTCTCGGTGTTTACAGATGAGTCCCTACAGAGTACGTTCGCTCAAAAAAATATCCGAACACTATTATTGATATCAGAAATTCTGAAATTCTGAATTCTGAAATCAACCATAGTTTTCGGATATTTTTTGAGTGATTGTACATGTACACTAAGCGGTTCCATCATTAAGTGCAGTCATATGTTATGTCATAATAATTCAGTTGCAGATTTCGGTAAATTTCTTAAATAAGAGTTTTATAAAAACTGTTTCATAATTCAAAAATCTCAGTCAAATCTATTTAAATCAAAATATCTTTTCCGAACGCAACATATTTTTAAACATATGCGTTTAGTGTGGAAGCTGAAACATTTAGCAAGTTGCCTTGTTCTGCAAAACATTTATAATTAGTGGAAATTAACATAATTATTACAAGAACTGTTAAAAACACTCTTATGTGCATTAGTAATCTTCAGTGTGACGGTTTTTCTTTCTTTTTAACTAGTTTTTATTAACTTACCAGAACAATTATTTAAACTGTCATTTTAGCTGTTAAATATTAAAATCTGCGCAACTGTGAAAATAGTGTAGGAATTTTGTTGAAATTCGACACTGAAATAGATTTGATTGCGATGATTTTAATGTAATGCTTATTTAAGATGTAAATAATTTATGTTTCTGAGTTATTACTGAGATAACATTAAACTGTACCAAATAAAGCATTGTGCTCTGGAGATGCTTTATTTATGTTATACGTGTTAGAAGATCATGGCTTAGACCTACTTGGAGAAGAAGGGTTCCTAGGTGATAGTAGCATTGAAAACACACCACACAGTAACAGGTGGAGAATGCTATGAAATTTCATCATCCCCAGAGGATGTGACGATTCCCTTACCCAACAATTCTGAGATTTGACAATACTGTTTAGCCGGAAGTGCAACTCCTTACTCCGTAAAATGTTACATGGCCAGTTGCTGTCCAGCTCCATCCTATCCAGTCCTAAGTCATGAAAATACCACTTTGTACATTAACCAGCGCAACACACTTCGTAAGAGTTTGAAAGACAGTCGATCACGCAAGATTCAGGAGTGTTACATCGGCCCTGGCTCTAAGAGAAGACTACTGCATCAGCCATTTACAATGTGTTCAAAAACCAGTAGACCTCCTCTGCATTGGCATTACAATTTATAACCATTTCTTCAAAATTCTGAGCCCTGTTCTCTAACTCATTCTCCTCAAAGGCGTCTCCATCTCTTCAGTAAGCGATATTCGGCTATAGAATGCGTGTCTTTGTTATTGTTTTGGAAATAGAGCTGAACGAATAATGCACAATCCTTCAGTTCCAGTGTCGCGGCTCTTCCTGTTCACTTTTCTGGAAAGTTTGGGAAAGTGAAAATGATCATGCTCTCTATTACAAAAGGGTCAGGTCTCATCAAGGCTTTCTGTTTTCATACTGTAACCACGTGATATATTCTCTTACTAACAAGTGATTGGTAAATATTGTGCATGGTTTTTCTGTACAGCGCCACGTTCAACCCGCTGGCAGTTTTTATAAGAATTTCATTTTTTACCTACCATTTTATTCTGCATGACCTGATTATTATCCCCTTCAAATTTCAGCTTTGTGCAACTAACTGTGTTTTTCCGCAGACCTACAAAGTAACATAATTTAATTCGATCACTCAGTATATTATCATCAGTTTGAAACATTTCACTAGAGACCTCCTCCTCCTTTTGGGGGCGGGGGTGGCTCAGTCGGTACTGCCCCAAGTTTTGTAATCTTTAGTTCACAGTTTCGAGTCACAGCTGGTTCAGCGTTGGGATTTATCTCCGCAAAATTCCCGCCCTGCCTATGGTCACTAAGGGACACCGATGAGCTTTGAAAGGTCGCCGTCCGTCGGATGGGACGTTAAGCCGTGACCCCGTGTGCGGGAGAGCCATACACTGTGCACGTTAAAGAACACACTGGATGACCCTTGACGGGAGGCTACCATCTGTCTCCCAGCAGCTGTTCCAGTGATCCCCTCCCCCAACCATCTCTGAGCATTCGCGTTCTTTCTGACATAGGCATTTAGCCCATGGTGTGCAAAAATATGCCGCTCAGAGATATAACAACCCAATCTCCTCCTTTTACAAATTTCAAGGTTAAATCCTGCACTTGATTGAGATAATAAATAATGATTTATTTCTTAAAACATTACGTAAAATATTATTTAGTTTCATAAAGAAATAGAAGTACAAACTTATATTCTGACCACGGATGAGTGTAACAGTCTGCAAATACACATGAAAACCCATCATAACATAAATTCAGTGGTGACCCGTAGTCATCTAAACAAGCGAAAGCAATCGGTATCGCAAAACCAATTTGCTCGAGAGCATTTGGGTTCGGTAGTTTTACCTCTGAGAGGTACAGTCGGTCAAAAAAATATCCGAACACTGTAGTTGATTACAGAATTCAGAAAATATATCTGACAGTCTTTTTTAGAAATTAGTGATCTGGTAACCACCGTGTACATACAGTCGTTCAAATATACATCCGAACACTGTGGTTGATCACAGATTTCAGAAAAAAAATATCTGGCAAAGATTATTTTTAGATATTAGTTATCTGGCAACCTTCGTATACATACAGTCGCTCAAATAAATATCCGAACACTATGGTTGATTACAGAATTCAGTAAAAATAACTCTGGCAACGATGTTTTTAGAAATTAGTGATCTGGCAGTCTTCGTGTAAGTACACGAAGGTTGCCAGATCACTAATCTCTAAAAACATTGTTGCCAGATTTTTTCTGAATTCTGTAATCAACCATAGTGTTCGGGTATTTTTTGAGCGATTGTACGTGTTTGCCAAAAATGAGTTAAATAACCAGATCACAAAGACTCCGATGTCTCAGAGAAGGTTCGGGGAGGGAACCCACTGGACAGTTGTTAGGAGACAGAAGATATTCCCACCAAGACCATCCAGTGAGTTATGCTTTTTAAATAAAATAATTTTTTAATAATATAAATTTTATATTAGGTCAAATATTATTATTTATTTTTATATTTATATAATATTTTATATATAATAATATTATTTATTTCATATAGGTTAAATAGAATATACTTAGTCGTTTTAGTATTTAAATGTAATCCATTTAAATCCAACTATTTCATCACCCATTTTAGATCAGTGTTCATGTTGTAAAGGAGATTTTCCAGAGAATCAGCACCTAAAGTTAATGATGTATCATCTGCAAAAGTGTTAATATATATATATTTCTTTTTAATTTGCATAGATCATTTATGAATATCAGAAACAAGGTTGGTCCCAGGACTGAACCTTGTGGTACGCCACATGTAATATGTTTTGGGTTACTAAGTGTATTAAAAAGACTAACACATTGCGTTCTGTGTTGTAAGTAGTCTTTAAACCATTTTAATACAACACCACGAATGCAATATTTTCTAGTTTGCTAATTAAAATTTCGTGATCAACGGTGTCAAACGCTTTCTCCAAGTCCATAAATACGGATAGAGTAAATTGATTATTGTCAATTGTTGTATGGAATGAAACACCTTTGACGTATAAATCAACGATGCAGTTTATGTACCTCTGCTCTTCCTAAACCCAAATTGGTTGCCGAACGAAGGTTTCCAGATGCATCCTTCGTTCGTACAACTTACAGAATAGCGTTAGCTAATTTCCAACTGTATCACTATGCAGTCCTGTCCGAACCATATCCATGGAAATTGAATTCTGTAAGAAAAGAAACAACAATGGGCTTGATAAGATTTATTTATACATTACTAGAAATCAATAGTTGTCATGGCATTTACCAGACTGGTTGTCTCTGATTGGATTATTCTGCTATGATGTCGTTATGCAGATCAGCTTCCCACTTAAGAAAAGCACTGAAACTAAATAACCCAATCACATACAACTTGTCCGAAAAGTGTAATTCATGAACAAATCACTTCCCGTCCATTCTTACAGAAATACGGAGAGTGAATAATGGAATCAATAGCACTTATTATTATTTTCTGGTACAAAGTGTGTTAAATAATAAATGCTCTTGTACGTCACTACAGACAACCAATCTAAACTTACAGAATACCATTAGCTAATTTCCAACTCAATCACTATGCAGGCCTGTTCGAACCACATCCACGGACTTACACCAACTCACTTTCGAGAACTAAGCATGTTCTTAGACTTCAAGTTCGACAGCGATTCCGTTAACAAAAACTATAATTCTCTGAGATTTCATCCCCGTTTAACCTTCTGATATAATAAAATAAATAAATAACAAATACCCCCTCAAGCAGCTGCTTGCTACAGAGGTCTGACAGGAGACTGTCAGTTTATACGCCAGAATAGAAGGTCTGAGGGGATGGCAGGACCTCAGCAGAAAAACAACAGCGGTAGGTGTCATCACTTTCGCATCAGTTCCTTTTTTATGACTAAATGTGTATAAAAATAATATTCGAATATGTCCAGTCTTTTCCCTCCACTTCCATCTTTTTCTAGATTCGGTCGTGGACATACATACATACACACATACATACATTCATACATACATATATACGTAAACACACACACACAGGGATATACCCAAGGTAGAGACGTGGCCCCCCAAAAAATTCTATCGTCTTATACGAAATCTCAATATTGTCTACCTACTTTGAAATCCGAAACATTTTTCTTTACTTAAATTTATTCTATCACCACGTTTTTTTATGTCCGAATTAAAATACATTAAAAACACTAGGAAATATCATGCCATATAGAATAACATCTTAACTTTTCGTGTTCGGTGGAATATTATTACGGGAGTCTTACCTCTTTAAACTAAATTATTCTTGAAGCCTTCCACCCCCACTAAATTAAATTCTCGGACCGCCCTCTCTTGAAAACAAATTCTTGGGATACATACATACTTAAATACATACGTACAGTCGCTCAAAAAATATGTGATGATCTGGCAACCATCGTGAACTGTACACGAAGGTTGCTAAATCACTAATTTCTAAAAAATCGTTGCCAGATATTTTTTCTGAATTCTCTAATAAACCATAGTTCGGATATTTTTTATGAGCGACTGTACACGAAGGTTGCCAGATCACTAATTTCTAAAACAATCGTTGCCGGATATTTTTTTTTTTCTGTAATCAACCATAGTGTGCAGATATTTTTTTGAGCGACTGTACATACATACAGAAACGTCAAGCAGCCATGGGCTACGGAGCTCCAACCAGATGGCAATTTAGTTCTCCAGATATTCTGTCCTGAGCTAAGGCTCGATTACGGAAACGTAGTGTCGATGAGTTATCAAAAAGGCAGATTAATTAGGCCACCTTATTAAGTCAGTCTCCTAAAACGTTCTTTGTATATATATATATGACAAGATAAAATGAAAGTAACTGTATTCTGGAAATTGATCTTTGCAATCCAATGAACCTGTTTTTAAACGGAATGGATATATTTATTTAGTTGAATGAAATGTGATTTTATAATACTCTGTAATCTAAACAGCTTTGCAGTTCCCTTCAAACATTTTTACAATTATATCACACCACTTATAGATTTATATTATTTCCATTTCTGAATTTCTTTCAAGAATAAAAAATAAATACCAAATATTAATTGGAAGACAATATCGTCTTTAATCATGAATTGAGACATTTTGCTTAAGTCATAAACAAAGTAGTGTCGGATTACGTTAGTTTTTAAACTAATAAGTTCGTCAGATATCCTAGCCATTGGAACTATGGTCGCATTTCTAAACATCTATTATTTGTGCGTCATATATAATATCTATCTGGGATAAAGATCATTGAAACTTTCATACTTATGCTTGTAACCTGCAATTGACATTCTTCAGATTGTCTTGAGGGATGATCGCCCTCTAATGACCAAATTCGAATTATTGTGCTTTACATATTTCAAACAGTGAAAATTTTAAATATCACATTTATCCACTGAGCAATTTTACATACAAAGCTGAAAATACTCGCATATTGTCAGTTTAAATTCCTTCGCTTCACACCTATAGATTAATTCTTATATCAGTCAGTGGACTAGAGAAGAATTTTTCATATTTTTTTGTTTCAATATTGGTGTATTAGATGCTTAAGTCGATTACTTGTAAAACGAACAGAAAATGTTTATTTCATTCATAATATTTTACCCAGAGAAAAAATTAGGATGAAAGTGAAAACAACTACCACTGTAAATACTAAAATACTTTAATGAAGAATTAAACTTTCGTTTAATCATAGAGCGGTGTTTTGCTCCATTAGAATATTCTAGTTCAGTGGTCTACAGTGTAAGACCACTAAAAATCAATAACATGCAATCTGCTAAAGACCTAGAGGGCGTTCATAAATTTAAACGACTTAAAAAGTTTATAGAAAAATTTCAACATTCTTTTTCACTTACGTCACACATTGTAACACTTGAACAAAATTCCATAAACCCTTTTCTTTTTCCTAATGATTTTCCTTTCTCAAAGTAACAGTTTATAAGTCATTAAACAATAACCCTTTTCTCCTTAGAAAACAGAAAAGCAATTAATAAATGCTTACGGAGTGCTTCATTACGTATTGAAATCAAAGGCTTTATCATCATTTCTATCTTCTCTGGCGGAACGTAAAGTTCGGTCTGCGAAATCTGTGCATTGTTACTGTGGAGCCTACTAAAGAAGGTGAAAGATTTTACATTTTTAGAAGGATATAGGTTCGGGACGAGGAGAAAAAAATTCATGCCAATTTATCACAAGTATATAAGGATAATGCCTGTTCACATGGCACAGTTACGAGATGGATGCACAAATTCAGAAAAGGAAGGCAGAGCTTCGAAGAACTCCCTCGTGCACGATGACAAAGGAGGTCGTGGACGAGAGAACCGTCGCTGATGTTCGTGTCGTAAACTGATTAAGGAAAACCCACACATCACCATTCAGATAATGCCAGTTTATCGATTGGCAATGTGGAAACAATTATTCATCAGCAATCCGAAGCATCTGTGCCAAATGGGTACTCCACAAGCTCAGAGAGCAGAAATTTGGACTTGAGTCGACTCCTGCAAGAAGATCCTGACATTGGTTGAACCTATGGCCCAAAATGGTTAACAGACATTGTCACAGAGATTAGACGTGGTTTTATTACTATACAACTCCCAGATATGTTTGGGATGCTGAAGGTGAACCTGGTCCACAAATCCTCCGACAAGACTTTCGCTCAAGAAAAAGGATGTTCACAATTTCTTTCTATTACCAAGGAGTGATAGCCATGGACACATTACCTAAAAATATGCATTTAAATGGTAATATTACACCAACATAGTTTTACCCAAAATGGTTAACGAGTCGAAGGAGCAGCGTCCAACAATAGGCGTATCAAGGATTCTCCTTCTTCACGACAATGCCCTTGCTCACAAAACCCGGAAAGTTATGACCTATCTGGAAGGGTTAAAAAATCAAATAGCTACTCCGTCTAGTATATTCACCCAATTTTGCACCGTACGATTATTATTATTTTTTTAAATTAAAAGGTAATTTGCTGGGAAGACATTTTCAAGGGTGCAAGATCTTACAAAATGCGTTTATACAGAGTTGTGGAGTATTTTTCTCAACAGGAGTACCACCAAGCTTTCCAGAATTGGAGTAGACGTTTGCAACTATCCACAGACGCTGGAGGGAAGTACTTTGAAGGATAATAAAAGCTTTGTTGAGGTAACTACAATGGTTTTTGCTCTACAGATGCATGTCGAGATCTTTTTGAACACCCTTCTTACATAAGAGTAGCATTACTTCCGATAGTTCACCTTATTTGCAAAGAGACCTAAGAGATTCACTTAACGCTTATATATACACCGAAGAGAAAAAACATTATGACCACCTGCCTAATATGATGTTGATCCTCCATGTGCCGCCAAAACAGCTCTTATCCGGCGAGGCATGAACGCTGCAAGATTTGTAAAGGTGTCTTGTGGTATCTGGTACCAACATGTTACCAGCAGATCCTTAAACTCTTATAGGTTACATGGTTGAGCCGCCGCAAATCGGATATGCTGTCCCAACTCAAACCACAGATGCTCGATTGGATTGATGTCTCGTGAATTTGGTGCCAGGACAATAGCTGGAAATCTTCCTCATGTTCCACAAAACACTCTCGAACAATCTGGACAGTGTGGCGTGGCTCATTATCTTGCTGAAAGAAGACACTACTAGAGGGTTACACCGTTGCCATGAAAGGATGTACCTGGTCTGCAATGATGTTTAGGTAAGTGGTAGACGTCATAGTTTCCTGCACATGAATGACTGCACCCAGTATTCCCGCAGAACATTGTTCAAGGCATTACCCTTCCTCCACCAGCTTGTTTTCGTCCCATGGTGCATCCTGCTGCCAACCCTTCCCCAGGTAAACGATGCATACGTACCCGTCTGTCCACGTGGCGCAACAGGAAATGACATTTATCGGACCAGATGACCTTCTTCCAATCAATCAAGGTCCAGTGTTGATGCTCGCATGCCCATTGTAGACACTTTCGACGGTGAACCGAGGTTAGCATGGGCACTTTAAGCGACCTGCGGCTATGCAGCCCCATTTTCAGCAGGGTTCGATGTACAGTCGCTCAAAAAAGTATCCGAACAATAAGGTTGATTACAGAATTCAGAAAAAATATCTGGCAACGATTTTTTTTAGAAATTAGTGATCTGGCAACCTTCGTGTCACGTGACACGAAGGTTGCCAGATCACTAATTTCTAAAGATATCGTTTACAGATATTTTTTCCGAATTCTGTAATCAGCCAATTGTGGGGTGCTCAAGGTCAGCTATGGTTAGCACTTATGTAACGTATAGTGTTTGGATACTTTTTTGAGCGACTGTACTGTGTGTTGTGACACATTACTCCCGTCTCCAATATTCAAATTACGGGCGAGTCGCGCCATAGAGTCCCTTCTGTTGACTCGTACCATACGGGATAGCCTTCTCTCACTTCTAGCATCGATAAGCCGTGGTCGGCCCACACCTTGCCGGTGGTTCGTGGTTTTTTCCTCCATGGACTACTTCTTGAAGGTACTAACCATAGCTGACCTTGAGCACCCCACAAGCCTTGCCGTCTCGGAAATGCTCAAACCCAGTCATCTGGCCATTACAATTTGGTCTTTGTCAAATTCTTTAAGTCTGCTGCCTTTCCCCTCTGAAGAACAAGAATAACATTAATTAACAGAGCTGTTATTTATACCATTTCATGACCTTCACATGCGCAATTGTTTACCTGCAGTTGCTTCGATTTGAATGAAAACGCGCTGGTCTGGTTATAATTAAACTGACATTACTCAGAGCGGTGTAGAGGAGGATCTACTCGAAAATTGGTGGATACTTTAATAAGAACATCAGATACAGAATTTGCGAATATAAAAAATTAGTTAGTTTTAGCGCCAACCGTTATTTTTATTGCTACATTTGGTGAAGACAGAATAATTTCTGGAACGTTTTCCAACGCTTGGGCACCACCCACGTTCCCCTGACAAAAACCAATTCGATTTTTGGTTGTGTTATTTGAAAAGCCGAGTTTAACAAGGCAACGTCGAATCGCTTGCTGAACTGAAGGCCCAAATAACACAGCATGTTGCAGCCATTCCCCGAAACATGTTTCAAGGAACTGTGGACCATGCTATATTACGTTTCCAACACATTTTGCATACGAATGGTTCACATACTGAGAATCTTGATTTGTAAAATTAAGGTTGTTTGTCGAACCTGGTATTTATTTTAGCGCACTCACATCACCTGGTGGTACTAACAACTAACTATATTTTTCATTCGCAAATTCTCTGTCCCACGCCACCTGGTGGTACTATCAACTAACTAATTTTTTCATTTGCAAATTCATGTTCTTATTAAGGTATCCACCAATTTTCAGTGTGATCCGTTGAGTAGATCCTTCTCTACAGCGCTCTGAGTAATGTCAGTTTTATTACAACCACCCTCTATATGGGAGCAAATCGTGCAAAATTTGTTCTTGATCTGGTGTTCAATTCCCAAATTTTTTTTGCATTTGTATAGCTATAAAGATATTATATATCGGATAATTATTGATGGCGAATTAGAATTGAAATATCCGCAAAATCCATGATCTGTAATAAGTAATATGGCTGCACGGTACATGGCAACAACATTTATTGAAGATTGGTTGCTATTCTCTCTTCCTGAATTGATGCAATGGTTCCATTCATTTTTTACACAAACTTCTTTTAAATAGCAGAATCTGAAACATATTTAAATCATTTGTTACGTTACATAAGTGCTGTTAAATAGAGAATTTCCAATAATTTCATTTTTTTTTATTTGCGACATATAGGACAGAGAAGAATCCTAGAAGCTACTCCTAGCTTAATACAGGTCTGCTCATACAAGGACATGCCCTACTAAGACCGAAGTCACTGCTGACCACTGCATTTAATTATAAATTTACAGAAATAAGATAAAATTAAACAAAGCAGCCATGGTTTGAAGTTCTAACTATACTATAGAATTCAGTGATTGAAAGGCGTTTATGCAGAAGTACAGGTGTTGCATTTTGTCCAATGTTGACCAATTGTGACAAGGTCGTGCTTGACATTGTCGACCAATCGCAATCTAGGGCTCCCTCTTTTCAAGAGGACTTTAGGTACACTATTCATAATTCTACTCAGTAATCTGCAGTGCTGCATGCGGGCAACACGGTCAAATCAATCAGTGAAAACCACTCTCTCCCCACCCAAAATGCTACTCGTTGACATCATCTTCGCCTTACCTCATTGTTACTTGAATTGAATTCCGTATTTCTTCGATACTAAGACGCACTTTTTTCCCATATAAACGTCTCTAAAAACGGGGTGCATTTTAGAATTGAGTTTTTTATTTCGAATTTTCCCGCGCTTTGTACACTGCACCACGCGTTTTGCGTTTTATGCGGAAACTCCGCCTCCAATACCATTGGAGAATAAAGTGGCGTGTGTGTTTTCCCGCGTTTTCCAATTGTGAAGCCACCGTTATTTCATTATAGTGGAGCTCACTCAGCGACAACTACTTTTTTTTTTTTGAAAGTTTTGGTTGTATCTACGAAAGTACGTAAGAAGTTCAGTTACTGTATTCCGTTCATTTTGATCCCTTATTACACATCAAAATATTGCCAAAAAGATTGCACTACGAAGACGCATTGAAGCGAAAAGTTATCGTGTATACAGAAGAACATGGAAAAGAAAGAAGGCGCCGGCATCAAAATTGGCCGAATGGGTATCAACAAATTAGCTTGGAAGCTAATCCCAGAAAGAAAAGTGCAGCACTCATTTAAAAAACGTTGCATCACCAACGCTCTCGATGGCTCAGAAGACGATATATTATGAGATAATGAAGATAGAGGCGACTCAGAAGAATCAGACTCTGAATGTGAAATAAACTCTGATATTGATTCAGATGCAGATATCGACGCTGGGAAGAATCAGACTCTGATATTGATTCAGAAGAAAGTGATGAATAACATACCTACTGATAAATAGGTACTACTGTTGTTAGTAAATTGAATTCTATTATAATGAAATATTTGTTAGATATATTTTAAGTTTTATTTTTTTTAGAATCAAATCATTTTTTCTTTTGGTGCTACTGAAATTAAGGCGCGTCTTACAATCGATGGCGTCTTAGAATCGAAGAAATACGGTATATAACGTTTAGGAAAATTTATGAAATTCTCTGACTGGTTTCAAAATTAAATAACATATCTTTTCATAAACAAATTTGGATGTTAATTTTTAGCATCCTTCGATCGGAATTAAGATGGCAATACTTGAATATTCTTGTAGAAGCAGCTCAGCTGAAACACACGATACATGAAATTTATGTCTTTCAGATCATTACTAAAAGCAACATATGAAGCAAACGGTAGTTCAGAATTTAGGAAACAGTTTATTTCTCGTGACAATCGACATTACCACTTTTTGGAATGATCCGCAGACAAAACAAATGGTAACGATCAACGGGTTCGATGTTTTAACAGGTTTTTTTAAAGAAATAGAACTGCTAAAATGTGATTCTTCAACGTCTTGTTGAAGCAAAGCAGTTACTAGGTTTAAGAAAAGTCACCAGCCTCTCTATTAAAGTTATGGAAGAAAGTAACTAAAGAGGTAAGGCTAGCTATGATATATTTATAATGGTTATGACCAAAAGCATCATCAATTAGAGATCCAGCTTCACCAAACTTTCTGTAATATATTTTTAAGTCAATTTCAAATTTCATCTTAATTTAAAACTGAACAGACTTAATTACGAAATCTGTTCAATTTCATCCGTTTTGTTTGCAATTCACATACATCGTATACTCGTCTAACAGGCTCTAATCTAATAAAAAGAATTGGGGAAATGATGAAATTAAGATGGGGAGGGGGGATACCGGATTTCTTTTGCAGTATGATATTGCCTCTCCATTTCAGACGTCTTGAAAAAACTTAAAAAATGAATGAATTTACAAATGTTTAATATTTTTGGCTTCCATTACCTTTATTAAATTTGTCAAAGGGGGTACAATCTTCTGCCCACCACCACCAGATTTGGTCCTGTAAAGCCATTTAGTGAACTATTGTTCACAAAATGGCCGTACAGGGCAAATAAGCTATCGCTAAAATTTTCGAAAATGATTAACATTGCCAAAATATGACGGAAGCTTACAAATAATTATTCTTAGAAGCATTAAAGCAATTAATAGAATAGGTTTGGAGCTCATATACAATACCCTTTTGGTCTTAGTCCAATATTAGTTGATTCTGATAAAAAATACTGTTAAAAAAATTATAATTTCTTAAAATCGTTTACTGGCATTTTGAATGGCTTTAGGTAAGAACTGTAATAAATAGGTGTAATATCAGAAGGGTATGCCGTCCCATCACCCAGTGGTTTGCGCGCTTGGTTACTAACCTAAGGGACCTGGGTTCGAGCCATTTAAGGCATGGATGTTCGTGTTGTTTTTCTGCTGAGGTCCCGCCATCCTCTCAGACCTTCTACTCTGGCGTATAAACTGACAGGCTACTGTCAGACCTCTGTGGCAAGCAGCTGCTTGAGGGAGTATTTGTTACTTATTTATTTTATTATATCAGAAGGTTAAACGTGGATAAAAACTCGTAGAGAATTAGAGTTTTTGTTAACGGAATCGCTGTCGAACTGGAAGTCAGTCGGTATGCTTATTTCTCGAAAGTGAGTTGGTGTAAATCCATGGATATGGTTCGAACAGGACTGCATAGTGATAGAGTTGGAAATTAGCTAATGTTATTCTGTAAATTTAGATTGATTGTCTGTAGTGACTTACAAGAGCATTTATTATTTACAACACTTTGTACCAGAAAATAATTAATAAGTGCTATTGATTCCATTATTCACTCTCCGTGTTTCTGTAAGTATGGACGGGAAGTGATTTGTTCATGAATTTACACTTTTCGAAAAAGTTGTCTCTGATTGGGTTATTTAGTTTCAGTGCTTTTCTTAAGTGGGAAGCTGATCTGCATAACGACATCATAGCAGAATAATCCAAGTTCAGAGACAACTAGTCTGGTAAATGACATTGCAACGATTGATTTCTAGTAATATTTAAATAAATCTTACCAAGCCCATCGGTGTTTCTTTTCTTACCAAATTCAGAGTGGAAGTTAAGAGAGAAAATATCGACGCAAGCGCAGTTGGGACTTCAACCTTAGAACAACAGAATACCGCTCTGGGTTTGGGGGGGGAAGGCAGTTGATAGCGCAACAGGCTCGGAATCTACAGTTCAAATGTTCAAGTCCAACCTGGGCCAGCGATGAGATTTAACTTCGCAAAACACTCGCCCTGCTCTCGGTCAGTAGGGGACAACGATGGGAATAGATAGGCAGCCGTCCTTCGGATGTGACGTTAAGCCGTGGCTCCGCATGCGGGAGCGATCCATATTTTATGAGCGTTAAAGAAAATACTGGATGGCCTTGGTGGGATTACCATCTGTGTCCTAAGATTTATCCAGTGGGTTCCCTGCCCGAACCTTCTCTGAGACATCGGAGTTTTTGTGATCTGGTTATTTAACTCATTTTTTGCAAACACGTACAATCGCTCAAAAAATTATCCGAACTCTATGGTTGATTACTGAATTCAGTAAAAATAAATCTGGCAAAGATGTTTTTAGAAAATAGTGATCTGGCAATCTTCGTGTACGTACACGAAGGTTGCCAGATCAGTAATCTCTAAAAAATCGTTGCCAGATTTTTTCTGAATTCTGTAATCAATCATAGTGTTCGGATATTTTTTTTTTCAGCGACTGTACCTCTCAAAGGTAAAACTACCGAACCCAAATGCTCTCGAGCAATACCAAAAAATATTCCTCCAATCTTATAAATTAGTTTTGCGATACGGATTGCTTTCGTTTGTTAAGATGCTCACGTGCCACCACTGAATCTATGTATGATGGGTTTTCATGTGTATTTGCAGACTGTTACACTCATCCGTGGTCAGAATATACGTTTGTACTTCCATTTCTTTGTGATACTAAATAATATTTTAGGTAATATTTCAAGAAATAAATGATTGTTTATAATCTCAATCGAGGTTAGGATTTAACCTTGAAATTTATAAAAGGAGGAGGTTGGGTTGTTTTACCTCTGAGCGGCAATGTTTTGCACATAATGGGCTAAATTGCCAGGTCACAAGGACACCGAAAGCTCATAGAATGGTGGGGGAGGAGACCCAATGGAACAGCTGTTGGAAGACAAATGGTAGCCTCCCGTCAAGGCCATCCAGCGTGTTCTTTAACGTGCACCGGGTATGGTTCTCCCGCACACGGGGCCATGGCTTAACGTCCCATCCGACAGACGGCGGCCTTTCAAAGCCCATCGGTGTCCCCTACTGACCGTTGGCAGGCGGGAAATTTTGCGGAGATAAATATCAACGCTCACCCAGCTGGGACTCGAACCTGGGAACTACAGATTACGAGCCTAGCGCGCTACAGACTGAGCCACCCCCGCCACCACCCCCAAAAGGAGGAAGAGTTCTCAAGGGCAATGTTTCAAACTGATGATATATATTGTGTGATTGAATTAAACTACGTCACTTTGTAGGTTTGCGGAAAAACACAGTTAGTTGCACAAAGCTGAAATTTGAAGGGGATAATAATCAGGTCATGCAGAATTAAATGGTAGGTACAAAATGAAATTCTTATAAAAACTGCCAGCGAGTTGAACATGGCGCTGTACAGAAAAACCATGCACATTATTTACCAATCACTTGTTAGTAAGAGAATATATCACGTGGTTACAGTATGAAAACAGAAAGCCGTGATGAGACCTGACCCTTTTGTAATAGAGAGCATGATCATTTTCACTTTCCCAAACTTTCCAGAAAAGTGAACAGGAAGCGCCGCGACACTGGAACTGAAGGATTGTGCATTATTCATTAAGCTCTATTTCCAAAACAATAACAAAGACGCGCATTCTATAGCCAAATATCGCTTACTGAAGAGATGGAGACGCCTTTGAGGAGAATGAGTTACAGAACAGGGCTCAGAATTTTGAAGAAATGGTTATTAATCGTAATGCCAATGCAGAGGAGGTCTACTGGTTTTTGAACACATTGTAAATGGCTGATGCAGTAGTCTTCTCTTAGAGCCAGGGCCGATGTAACAATCATGAATCTTGCGTGATCAACTGTCTTCAAGGTCCTACGAAGTGTGTTGCGCTGGTTAATCTACAAAGTTGTATTTTCATGACTTAGGACTGGATAGGATGGAGCTGGACAACAACTGGCTATGTAACATTTTACGGAGTAATTAGTCGTACTTCCGGCTAAATGGTAATGTCAACACTCATCATTGTTGGGTAAGGGAATCGTCACATCCTCTGGCGTTGATGAAATTTCACAGCATTCTCCACCTGTTACTGTGTGGTGTGTTTTCAATGCTACTATCACCTAGGAACCCTTCTTCTCCAAGTAGGTCTAAGCCATGATCTCCTAACACGTATAACATAAATAAAGCATCTCCAGAGCACAATGCTTTATTTGGTACAGTTTAATGTTATCTCAGTAATAACTCAGATGAATAGCTTAGTAACATCTTAAATAAGCATTACATTAAAATCATCGCAATCAAATCTATTTCAGTGTCGATTTTCAACAAAATTCGTACACTATTTTCACAGTTGCGCAGATTTTAATATTTAAAAGCTAAAATGACAGTTTAAATAATTGTTCTGGTAAGTTAATAAAAACTAATAAAAAAGAAAGGAAAACCGTCATACTGAACATTACTACTCCATATAAGAGTGTTTTTAGCAGTTCTTGTAATAGTTATGTTAATTTCCACTAATTATAAATGTTTTGCAGAACAAGGCAACATGCTAAATGTTTCAGCTTCCACACTAAACGCATATGTTTAAAAATATGTTGCGTTCGGAAAAGATATTTTGATTTAAATAGATTTGACTGAGATTTTTGAATTATGAAACATTTTTTATAAAACTCTTATTTAAGGAATATACCGAATTCTGCAACTGACCTTATGACATAATATATGACTGCACTTAATGATGGAACCGCTTAGTGTACATGTACAATCGCTCAAAAAATATCCGAACAATATGGTTGAGTTCAGAATTGAGAATTTCAGAATTTCTGAAATCAATCATAGTGTTCGGATATTTTTTTGAGCGAACGTATTCTGTAGGGACTCATCTGTAAACACCGAGAAGAGCTTTGAGGGTGGAATGGATGTTATAATGTGGTATCACATAACGTACTATTAACGTTCTTATTAAACAAACCACCGACCTAGTACACTACGACATTAATCGCAAAAATAAATATAGCATTTTAGTCTTTTTAGCGTTTACCGATTTTAAGAATTATATTTTTTATGTAATATCCCTTGTAATTAAATACTAGTACAGTTAATACTCACTTGGTATGTTGACATTCATACAAAAGTAAAGATTCCTACACCAAATATGTTAGTAAAATGAAGAGGCCGTTCTGTATGCACAGCGTGTGGGGTGAAGTGTTAAATCCTTCTGATACGTTATATATATTATAAACTACGTGTTCTAAAATAACAGGTTCTACACTATTATTCTTCATTTTTAGCGACTTACGTTGGAAGTCACTGAACTGGAATCCATGTTCATGCCAAGGTTGCTTCTGTGATTAAACGACTGCACAAGACTACACTAAATGATACTATAATTTATAGTGGTAGCTATTTTCGCCCTCCTTTAATTACTTCTATCTAACAAATAGTATACGATAAAAAATGATTATTTAAAGTTTCGTTGATATAATATCTTCATTATTACACTGACTGCTTGCAGAATGAAATAAAGTTTTCTACCTTTTCTACATCATGTGTCTTAATCTTTATATACGAGGTGACCCAAAATAAACCTACAATATTTAAGTAAATTTGTAGAGATAACTCAGTGGATATAAGCAATAATTTAAATTTGCACATTTCAGATCATTACTGAAACAATGCATAAAACCCTAGGCATCAATGATATACAAATGGAAGTAGTGTAATTTTCAATTGCAGAGAAGATCAAAAAATATCCTGTAAACATGAAATTCATCGTAATTAGCTCAGCTGTTATATCTAGAAACGATCTTGCATGCAGCTTTCGTTTTAGCATATAATAGGAAGTTTTCACAAGCGTTCAAAGAAGTAGTAGCTCATTAACTTCAATGGAACGAGTGAAAATCTACAGACACTTATCAAAAACAGTTTGAACCTCCTCAGTAGAAATGAGTCCCGAGGACTGGCTGGAGTAATTGTGTCATACTTACGATACTATAGACGTTGGGTGTTTCACCTTTGAGTGACACTTCTTGTACGCAATGGGCTAAATTACCTAAAGGCTGCAAGGACCGAAAGGGTCCAGTGAAACATGGAGAAATGGAACTCACAGATCAACAGCAGACAGATTGTAGCCTCATATCAAGACCATCCAACGGGTTATTTAACGTCTACCAAGCCTAGGCTTAATTATAATAATCATCTACGAAGTCTCGGCGCGCCATCTACCGTATTTATCGTCAATGTTTGCGTACCATCTACCGTATTTATTATCTACCAAGTCTCGGCTTAATCATCATTATCGTCGACCAAGTTGCTCTACGTCACCACACGGAAACACGTATTACAAGCCTAGCCGCAAACTATCAAGTTGCTCTTCGGCACCACACGGAAATGCGTATTTCAAGCCTAACAGTAAAATACCAAGTTGCTCTACGTCACCACTCGGAAACACGAATTGCAAGCCTAACAGTAAACTACCAAGTGGTGTAGAGCAACTTTGTAGTTTGCGGTTAGGCTTCTAGTACGCGTTTCCGTGTGGTGGCTCTTGGCCACCACACGGAAACACGTATTTCAAGGCTATTAGCAAACTACCAAGTTGTTCAACGCCACCACACGGAAACGCGTACTAGAAGCCTAACCGCAAACTACAAAGTTGCTCTACACCACCACACGGAAACACGTATTACAAGCCTAACAGCAAAGTACAAAGTTGCTTTTCGCCACCACACGTAAACGCGTATTTCAAGCCTATCAGCAAACTACCAAGTTGCTCTTGGCCACCACAGGGAAATGTGTATTTCAAGCCTATCAGCAGACTACCAAGTTGCTCTTCGCCACCACACGGAAACATGTATTTCAAGCCTAACAGTTAACTACCAAGTTGTTCTACGCCACCACACGGACACGCGTACTAAAAGCCTAGCCGCAAACTACCAAGTTGCTCTTCGCCACCACAAGGGTTGGTTTGGGTTGTTTTACCTCTGAGCGGCACTTTTTTGCACACCATGGGCTAAATGGCCAGGTCACATGGACCCCGAAGGCTCAGAGAAGGTTGGGGGAGGGGACCCACTGGAACAGCTGTTGGGAGACAGATGGTACCCCCCGTCAAGGCCATTAAGCGTGTTCTTTAACGTGCACAGGGTATGGCTCTCCCGCTCACGGAGCTATGGCTTAACGTCCCATCCGACGGATGGCGGCCTTTCCAAGATCATCGGTCATCAGTGTCCGCTACTGACCGTGGGCAGGGCGGGGAATTTTGCGGAGATAAATCTCAACGCTGACCCAGCTGGCACTCGAACCTGGGAACTAAAGATTACGAGCCTGGTTATTTTGGTTACTGGCGTTCCGTGGCCGCGTGGTTTGCACGCATGGCTACTGATCTAAGGGAACTGGGTTTTAAAATTAATAATATCTTTATTAAGCCTTAGTATGGTTATATACATAGATTACCCCGCTAAGCCTTATGGCTTGTCATTCGAACCTCGGGTAAGGCATTGATGTGTTTTGCTTTTATGCTGAGGTCCCGTTCTATTATGGCGTCAAAAGCTCGTGCTTAGTTACGGCACCAACAATGCAATCAGTTTAGGTTAATGAGTGAGAAATTAGAATCTCAATCAATTATGTTACTTCGTTGCACACCCAATTCTGTTTTGACACGAAATTCTTTTACACGATTTTGATTTAACACAGTTTAGGAAAAAAATCCAATTCTCGTATTACACGATTTATTTTGATGTAACACGGTCAAAAATCTCTATTTGAATTTAAATCTGAAAAAATATTCAAGATAAAATTCCTAGAATTTACATTTATAAGAAAGATGCCGCTATTATGGTCACATTTTTTCGAAGTTGTTTTAACTCTGAAAATGTACTACAGACACACATTTTCTGCACTGAAATCCACAAAATAAAAACTACACTAACATGACTACACAACAAATTTTCTGTATTTTATTTTGTATTTTACGGAAAAATTGTACAAAACGTATTTCATTCGGAATAAAGTGGCAACACTGAGTTTTGGGAATTCCCCTCAATTTTTATCTTCAATACATACGTTAGTCTTGGTCTCTCATTCGTTTTTTGGGGCTGGGATGGCTCAGTCGGTAGCGCGCCAGGCTCGTAATCTGTAGTTCCCAGGTTCGAGTCCCAGCTGGGTCAGCGTTGAGATTTATCTCCGCAAAATTCCCCGCCCTGCCCACAGTCAGTAGGGGACACCGATGGGCTTGGAAAGTCCGTCGTCCATCGGATGGGACGTTAAGCCGTGGCCCCGTGTACGGAAGAGCCATACCCTGTGCACGTTAAAGAACACGCTGGATGGCCTCGACGGGAGTCTACCATCCGTCTCCCAACAGCTGTTGGAGTGGGTCCCCTCCCCTAACCTTCTCTGAGACTTCTGGTTCCGTGTGACCTGACCATTTAGCCCATGGTGTGCAAAAAAGTGCCGCTCAGAGGTGTAAACAACCCAACCCAACAACTCATTCGTTTTTAAAGTTAGAAGTGTTAGTTTAAATATGTTTATAAGACCAGCATGGCGAGTACCCTACGACGTATATGATATGATTAAAATTTCTTCTTCCTACCTATATGACTAAAAGACGGCTCATTTTTCAAACCTTAAGTAATCTCTTCTATTCCCTAGAAGAAAACTTGAAAAATGTCCACTCTATACACGTTTCACTTCAAAAGATTTCATTAACTGTATCCTGATTGAAAGCAATCGTAATAATTCGTTGTTGACGTCTGACAATAACATTGCTGATTTAACTGTTGTCTGACTTCGACGGAAGTGACACTTCTCGATATTCGCAACAAAGTTCCTTCTCTTTAAGCTTCCTTTCTCACCATATCTCGTACCTGGGTGACGCTAATTACGAAATATTTTAGAAACGAATATTATCTCACATAATCTAGCAGTGGGGATCGCCATCAAATAACCAAAGATAATCCAAAAACGAAAAATTTCCCTCCCTAGATTCGTTAAAATAAATAATATCCCACGTGTACCATGTAAGAGCTACGTATTGCCATAAGTAAACAAATTAAAATATGTGTGCGCCTTCATATAAAGTTCGATAAAACGCAGAGATTACGTCAGCAACGCGCTTTCGGCTACTTCCCATCATTATTTCTTAACATCAATATCTCGAAAAAGCATTTTCAATTTGTCATGAACGCCATACAATAAAAATATATAGTGCAAGAAACAATCACAGTTCAATGTTCATTTCAATACATTTTCCAAAACATTTTTTCTCCTGAGGTCACTCACAATACGTATCTGATGAAAAAAAAACTGCAACATTTCCATAATACCTCAGTAGCAAAATAATGGCACCAGCTCAATAACTTATTCAATATCATTTGCATTACATATCTCTAACACCTATACGACATATCTGTAATATCGACTATAAAGAAATTGGTTGCCGTAATATATAAATGATGAACTCTGGGATATTTAACACGCAAAAAATATTAAATGCAAAGTTCACATGAAACTTGAAATCACGTTTAGATTTCAGTTTAACTCTTAATTGAATAATTAGTGTATTGCAATGGGAGAATAGTTTTCCATCTTCGCATTGCATTGTCAGGCATTTATTTCGTGCCTGAAAAATTAGCCTTTCGTTTATAACTATAAAAAGGAAACAATGTAGTTCCAAAAAACGCCATTTCCATAGCTACAATTAGGGGGAGCCTATTTTGTGTGAACACAAATATTTCATTAAGAATAAGTTACTGAATTATGAACGTGAATTCCTATTTATAGAAAGGTAATTGCAACTGTTTATTTCATCTCTCAATAAATAAGATTTACCCCACCATTCACTCTAAATCGAAATATTTATTGACCATAAAGATAATTTTTATTTTTCTAAACACTTCAGATTTCGAGGAAAATGCTTAAGGTGCGATCAAATCCATTCCTTTTTTTTTTTTTATCTTATTATAGCACGACGTGCGCATAAGTGTTAATTTTCATTTATGACCCACAACAGAAATATTAATCTGGAGATTATTCTCAAAAAATAAGTTTTTACCGAAAATGATTTTTAGAAACTGGAATTTCCAAAGCTTCAACGATTCATAAAGGTATAAATGGCTGCTTCCGACGTAAAGCCCTTCAACACCGCAAGTCCATCACTAAAATCTCACCCAAAATATATTAACAATTTTTTTTTTACTTCCTCACTGTCTCTTCGACCTCCCCTAACCTTCCTCCGTGGATGGTAGTTTGTTGGGTTGTTTTACCTCTCTCCACACCATGGGCTAAATGGCCAGGTCACATGGACCCCGAAGACTCAGAGAAGGTTTGGGGAGGGGACCCAATGGAACAACTGTTGGAAGACAAGTGGTAGCCTCGCGTCAGAGCCATGCAACGTGTTCTTTAACATGCACAGGGTATGGCTCTCCTGCACACGGGGGCACAGCTTAACGTCCCATCCGACAGACGGCGGCCTTTCCAAGCCCATCAGTTTCCATCATTTCCATTTCCAAGCCATCTACCGACCGTGGGGAAGGTGGGTAATTTTGCAGAGGTAAATCTCAACGCTGACCCACCTGGGAACTACAGATTACGTGCCTGGCGCGTTACCGACTGAGCTACACCGCCCCGGCAGAGTTTCTTTCCGTTAAGGAATTAATAACTGCTATAGTTTCTCTTCATGTGCAGTTTTTTTCTGGTTCGAGTAGCACCTGTGACAGCGTCGAGCCCCTCAGTTACGTATATACATACGTCATCGCATAGTAACGATATCTGCTTTCGTACTAAGCGGTCTTCCGCATTGCTATTAGAAATGCCACCAAAAGACATACGATCAGAAAGAGTGCTCTCATTAAAATGAAAGGGTTGATGGTATTGCCACAGGATAGGAATACGTATTTCCCAGGGTCAAGTCCAACTAAAGTTAAAGTTCTGTTTTCTTAACGTTAATCCTCAAGTCCTTCTGTCGGTTAGAAAGGCGAACGCCGATGGTTTCTGTAAAGGCCGTCGTCCGTCCGTTATGAGGTAAAGCCATGGTTCATGTGTGTAGGAGAAATATACCCTGCACCTGTTAAATAAGACGCTGGATGGCCATGATATGAGGTTGTCATATGTCTCTTAACAGATGTGGTGCAGTGGGTTCCTTTCACCCACTGCATGGAGTCTTGTGGAGTGGCCATTTTGTCCTGTATGTGCCAAGAAGTGCCGTTCATGCGTAAAAGAACCCATTATGCATGGAATGGAACAATTTTCGTGTTACATTCGTTGCCACATTAAATCTTTCAATCACCTGTGAAACTTTTACCGAATTAAATAATAGCGTGAAATTACGAGTATTTTAAATGCTCAAAACGTCACAATGTTACAAGCATGGTAACCTTTTTAAACATTAACCGTAATTCTTTAGAATTTTGTACGTTATATATATATATTTAGGTAAATACGAGCAAAAAATCTATTTCTTTAGGTGCCGTAAAGTGCTGTACCCAAAAATCGAGAACGCCCAAATTTATCTGTAAAATGCTCAACATACCACAAACTTCTGGGACTTTAAAAATATTCCCTGCCGTAATATATTTGCATCCATCGGTCGTACTAAGAGTTCACTGAAGTGAACGTTACTTCAACAGTATCAAGCCGAGATAAAAGAAGTCCGTTACATTCCATAATTTTTCGCAATTGAGGAAATCCTTATTCTCCTAAGCTTACCTGCAAAAAAGGCTCCTAGGTGTCGTTTTGGAGACTCCCGGAAAGCTCTTAATAACAGAAATAAAGATATCTAAATAAACCATGAAATCTACTTCAGTTGAAGCCGAAAGATTTATATTCACTAGTAACTGTTACAATGTATCGAAAACAGTTCGTTACGTGGTTTTCTTATCAGAGGATAAGACGTTTGAAAAAATAATAAACCTTTCACGATGAAAAAAAAAGGAATAAAGGAGCTTGCATGCTAAAGAATCGATGACACAACAATGCTTTTAGAAACGTTAACCCGGATATGACATTTATTTGTTTCGTGATTAGCATTTCCGTCACGAAAAAGTTTTAGCAAGCAAAAGATTCATAGTACATTTCTGAAATCAAATTAATCCTGCTACTTGACGAAAGAGAAGTAAAACTTAAAAAAAAAAAGTAAGTTTTTTTTAAAAGTTTTTAAGTTTTTTTTAAGTTTTACTTAAAAAGTAAAACTTAAAAGTAAACTAAAGATAATATTCCAGAAGGGGGCGAAGAATTAATCCGTTCAGAAACAGAAGAGACAGGTCAATTGATCAACTCCACCATTAATAAATAGATTGTAATAGATTTTTTTGCCTTTAACAACTTGCCTATAAAGAACTAAGTCACTGACCAGATATTACCGAACTTTTTAAAAACGACTGACATCGGAAGATTGCTTCGATATCTGGAAAAATTCTGGTAACGACATATTGATTGAAATTTTACAATAAAGAATATGTATATATATATATGTTTTATTTTATTCACATTGTTATAGTATAACTATAGTTTTCTGTATCTATACATGGGGTACGACATTAACATACACATTTCCAGGAGGTACGTGAGGTATAAAAGGTTGAGAACCACTGCTCTATTATCTATATAAAGCTCAAGGTGATGACGTCATAAGCTTAAAGTTAGGAAAGCCAATACTAAATAAATGAAAAATAAATACTCCCTCAAGCGGCTGCTTGCCACATAGATCTGACAGAAGCCTGTCAGTTTATATGCCATAGTAAAAGATCTGAGAGAATGGCAGGACCATAGCAGAGAAAACGACACATACATCCATGCCTTACCCGTGGCTCAAACCCAGATCCCTTAGAACAGTTGCCAAGCGCACTAACCACTCGGCCATGAGACGTACCAAACTGTCGTAAAATCAGAATATTGTTAAAATAAAAATTTGATGAAAACCGAAAGAAAAGAGTGTAGAAATTTTGTACGTACCATTCCCTGGGCAGGTTAAATAAAACGTTGGATGGGAGGCTACCATTTGTCTCTCAACAGCTGTTCCAGTGGGTCCCCTCCCCCAACCTTGTCTGAGCCTTCGGGGTCCATGTGACCTGGCCATTTAGCCCATGGTGTGCAAAAAAGTGCCGCTCAGAGGTAAAACAACCCAACCCTCAAGCGGCTGCTTGCGACATGGATCTGACAGGAGCCTGTCAGTTTATATGTCATAGTAAAAGATCTGAGGGGATTGCAAGACCTCAGCAGAGAAAACGACACATACATCCATGCCTTACCCGTGGCTCGAACCCAGATCCCTTAGAGCAGTAGCCAAATGCGCTAACCACTCGACCATGGGACGAACCAAACTGTCGTAAAATCAGAATATTGTTAGAATAAAAATTTGATGAAAACCGAAAGAAAAGAGTGTAGAAATTCTGTACGTACCATTCCCTGGGCAGGTTAAATAAAACGTTGGATGGGAGGCTACCATTTGTCTCTCAACAGCTGTTCCAGTGGGTCCCCAACCTTCTCAGAGCCCTCTGGGTCTTTATGAACTGGCCATTTAGCCCATTGTGTGCAAAAAATACCGCTCAGAGAAAACAACCCACTTACAAAACCGCTGGATGACCTTGACGGGAGGCTACCATCTGTCTCCTAACAGCTGTTCCATTGGGTCAGTTTCCCACAGCTTAAACTGTGTCTTCTGGTCTTCATGTCCTGGCCATTTAGCCCATTGTGTGCAAAAAACTACCGCTCAAAAAAAAAAACTGTGCTCAAAAAACTACCAACGTAAAAAACAGATTGGATGACTTCGACGGAAAGCTACCATTTGTCTCCTAACAGCTGCTCCATTGGGTCACCTGCCCACAACCTTCTCTTAGCCTTTGGGTTCTATGTTACCTGGTCATTTAGCCCATTGTATACAAAAATTGCCTTTCAGAGTTAAAACAATCCAACCCAACCCATTTCTTCTCTATGGCGTATTAAACTGGTCAAATGGACCGGGTTCGAGCGCCAGGTAAGGCATGGATGTTTCTGTTGTCTCTGCTGAGGTCCAACCATCCCCACGGACCTTCGACTATGGCGCAGAAACTGACAGGCTCATGTCAGATCGTTGTGGCAAGCAGCTGCTTGAGGAAGTATTTTTTTTAATTTTTGATTTTATTTATGAAGATATTTTCACCCTTTCTCATAACATCTAATGCGTTTTTGGATTGCAAAATAAAATAATCTTTAGAGGTTAACTGTATAGGGTGTGAAATGACTCCTATATTAAGATGTTAATCCCTGTATAGTCTGTAAAACAGAAATTCGTAAAAATTATGTTGTTGTTTAGGTATATTTGTATATTTTGCATTTGTATATAAATCTCTTAACTGAGCTTAGAATTAATCACAACTAGATTTATTTGTCATTTGAAGACGTAGTTCAAATTTTGGAGTACCAATTACATTACGGTGCTATGAAAACTGTTTGTATTGAAAGTCAACTAATTGCTTTCATATTTCTAAAAAAAAGTTTTAATTAATTTCGAAATATTCCATGATCTTTTAATAAAGTCACAATAAATTAGTTTATTATTTGTAATTTTTTAAATAAATAGCTTATAATTAAATTTTAAACAAATTCAATTATTAAAAAAACGCATTTTTTTTACGTTTTTCGTGACTATTTTGTTCAACAGATGTCAGGACAATATAGATATGACCGGACCCGAACAGCTGAATAGCAAAAGAAGAGAAAAAGAAGAAGAATTAAATATGTGTAAAGGACCTCTCAGCTGCAGTTCTTTGGCTCACAGTGGGTTAAATGGCCAGGTCACAAGGAACCCGAAGGCTCAAAGAAGGTTGCTGGAGATTACACATTGCAACACCTCTACGGAGACAGAAGGTAAGCGTCCCTTCGAGACCACCCAGCGTGTTCTTTAACGTGCACAGGGTATGGCTTTCCAGCACACAGAGACACGGCTTAACGGCCCATCCCACGGACGGTGGCCTTTCCAATCCCATTTTGCGGAGATAAATCTCAACGCTGAGGATTCTCTATGAGTTCAGTATTTAAATAATAATGGAAACCGAAACATTTATCTCGCTCTGCCCAAAGGAATGTAGATTATTCGATTTTGCCTTCCTATAAACTTGTTTCTCTTAGGGTTTCAGAATAAATAAACTGATATCGCTGCTGTTAAACATATGAACTTCCGTTACTAATTAAATATTGCATCAGTTGAAATAGTAAAATAAAATAGATTTTCTAATGTCTGTTTAATTATTAAGGGTATTATTTTATTTTGTGTTTTACAACCAATTATTCTTCGTAAATTTTATCCGAATGAGATGATACGGAATACGGCGTCATAACGTAGCGAGTAGGGGAGTGCCATTTAGTGTCTGTCTGTCTGTGGCAGCCACAACTCATCGGGAAATCAACGTACAGGCTCCAAATTTTCAGAGAATGTTTCAGGTGGTGGTCCGGATTGCAGTGCCAAATTTCAGGTCGAAAGTACAACAGCACGCCGTCTACCCTCTGAGGATTGCTCGGCGAGAAGCGACAATTAACCCTTTCAGGACCATAAGGTTTCTATGAGTAAATATTACTATGCAACGGTTTATTTTAGTTTGTTTAGACGTAAAATAAATAAAAATCATAAGAAAAATACATAACAATGTGTAGTTTTTTTGGAATTTTATGGGAAACATTTTTCCCAATGGACTATAACGGTAACACAAATTATAGTTAGGCTTATTATGCAATGTCTTTTATTTATTGGTTTATTAGAACAAAATGTTAACTAAAATAATACAAAATTATGAAATAAAATTACTATACAAAATGATGTGCTAATTATGATATTCTGCGAAGCAATTTCTTTTGGTAGTGAGGCAAAGATGGACATTGCACATAGTACATATATTATGCGTCCTGACAGTTCTGTTTTTTTTCTAAACGTTCCCGTTTACGTAATAGCGTTCGGCATACGTTCTATTTTGACATTCTGTATAAAAATATAAAAAAATATTAAAAATATGCGACAATCACCAATTTTAAAATGGGAAAAATGTTTCCCTTAGTCGTGAAAGGGTTAAGCTACTGCCTACGGGTAACCCAGAGAAACCACGTCTTTAACCCCGCCGCCCCATAAACCGACAAAGTCCATTTCACCAAATATCAAGAAATAACGTGTAGTGGGGCAGTGAAAAGGAGAGGTAAATTGCTCAGTTTTGTACCACTGTTATTTGTTCTGGGTGCAACTCTAGATCGGGAAGGAAAGGACACACAGGGTTGGGTTGTTTTACCTCTGAGCGGCACTTTTTTGCACACCATGGGCTAAATAGCCAGGTCACATGGACTCCGAAGGCTCAGAGAAGGTTGGGGGAGGGGACCCACTGGAACAGCTTTTGGGAGACAGATGGTAGACTCCCGTCAAGGCCATCCAGCGTGTTCTTTAACGTGCACAGGGTATGGCTCTCCCACACACGGGGCCGCCGCTTAACGTCCCATCCCACGGACGACGACCTTTCTCAAGACCATCAGTGTCCCCTACTGACCGATGGGCAGGGAGTTTTGTGGAGATAAATCTTAACACTGACCCAGCTGGGACTCGAACCTGGGAACTACAGATTACGAGCCTGGCGCGCTACCGACTGAGCCACCCCCGCCCAATAGGACACACAGATGATGCGGGAGTAAATAGAGCCAGTCAAGAAGCCATGATTATAAACATCTCACTAAGAGAAAAACATATAAGTTTGAAAAGTATTTCAGATTCAAATTGCAAACATAATTCTTATTTAATTATTATTATTATTATTAAATTTTAAGAATAATTAATAAAAAGAAATTAGTGATCTGTCAACCTTCGTGTACGTACACGAAGGTTGCCAGATCAATAATTTCTTAAAAAAAACGTTACCCGATATTTTTTTCTGAATTCTGTAATGAACCATAGTATTCGAATATTTATCGATTGTACATGATATGCCGATGCGAAATGTCATCAGAAAATTTTAGGTAGAATATTTAAATTAAAACAAAAGGGGTAGTTAATTTGTTTAATATATGAACTCAAATTGTACAGATTTAAGAGAAATGAAACCCGTTTTAATTCTTTACTAAAACGAAGGAAGGGACAATAATGTCGATTTTATTTACTTCTCAAATACTTGCTAAGATGATAGAGGAATATTTTCTGATAAAGGACTGAGAGGAGAAATCAGCTCACTAGAAATCTATCAGGTTTCATTCTGAGGGAGGACCAAGGAGAGAAAATCCAAAGAAATAATCGTTGGCTATAATTTTGAAACACAATCATTTACATCTAAATCATCCAACGTAGCAAGCTTATCAGAAGGTTATAATAACATGTTTACGTCACTTTGAATTGAATGTATGAAAACACTGCAAACAAACAATGCATAGTGATTAGAGCAGGTTTTTCCCAAATGGCACGGGGCGGGGGTGGCTCAGTGGGTAGCGCGCCAGGCTCCTAATCTGTAGTTCCCAGGTTCGAGTCCCAGCTGGGTCAGCGTTGAGGTTTATCTCCGCAAAATTTCCCCGCCCTGCCCACGGTCAGTAGGGGACACCGTTGGGCTTGAAAAGGCCGCCGTCCGTCGGATGGGATGTTAAGTCGTGGCCCCGTGTGCGGGAGAGCCATACCCTGTGCACGTTAAAGAATACGCTGGATGGCCTTGATGGTATATTTATATTATATTATATTTATAAGTATGGACTGGAAGTGATTTGTTCATGAATTTACACTTTTCGGACAAGTTGTCTCTGATTGGGTTATTTAGTTTCAGTGCATTTCTTAAGTGATAAGCTGAGCTGCGTAGCGACATCATAGCAGAAATATCCAATCAGAGACAACCAGTCTGGTAAATGACATGACAACGATTGATTTCTACTAATATATAAATAAATCTTACGAAGCCCATCGGTGTTTCTTTTCTTACCAAATTCAGAGTGGCAGTTAAGAGAGAAAATATCCACGCAGGCTCAGTTGGGACTTGAACCTTAGAACAACAGAATACTGCTTTGAGTTGGGGGGGAGGCAGTTAATAGCGCACCAGGCTCGGAATCTGCAGTTCAAATATTCAAGTCCAACCTGGGCCAGCGTTGAGATTTAACTTCGCAAAACACTCGCCCTGCTCTCGGTCAGTAGGGGACTCCGATGGGATTAGATAGGCCGCCATCCTTCGGATGTGACGTTAAGCCGTGGCTGCGCATGCGTGAGAGATCCATACCTTATGCACGTTAAAGAAAATACTGGGTGGCCTTGGTGGGATTATCATCTATCTCGTAACAACTAACTGTTCAGTAGGTTCCCTCTCCGATCCTTTTCTGAGACATCGGATTTTTTGTGATCTGGTTATTTAACTCATTTTTTGCAAACACGTACAATCGCTGAAAAAAATCCGAACACTGTGATTGATTACAGAATTCAGTAAAAATAAATCTGGCAACAATGTGTTTAGAAATTAGTGATCTGGCAAACTTCGTGTACGTACAGTCGCTCAAAAAAGTATCCGAACCCTACGATTGATTACAGAATTCAGAAAAAATATCTGGCAGTTTTAGAAATTATTGATCTGGCAACCTTCGTGACACGAAGGTTGCCAGATCACTAATCTCTAAATAATCGTTGCCAGATTTTTTCTAAATTCTGTAATCAACGTTATTTTTCGAATATTATTTGAGTGACTGTACACGAAGGTTGCCATATCACTAATCTCTAAAATATCTCCAAAAAACTTTCCTCCAATCTCACAAATTGGTTTTGCGATACAGATTGCTTTCGCTTCTTTAGATGCTTACTGCTACCACTGAATCTGTGTATGATGGCTTTTCATGTGTATTTGCAGACTGTTACACTCATCCGTGGTCAGAATATACGTTTGTACTTCTATTTCTTTATGAAACTAAATAACATTTTAGGTAACGTTTAAAAAAATATATGATTATTTATTATCTTAATCGAGGTTAGGATTTAACCTTGAAATTTATAATACGAGGAGGTTGGGTTTTTTTACCTCTGAGCGGCACTTTTTTGCACACAATGGGCTAAATGACCTGGTTAGAAAGACCACGAAGGCTCAGAGAATGTTGGGAGAGGAGACCAACTGGAATAGCTGTTGGGAAACAGATGGTAGACTCCCGTCAAGGCCATCAAGCGTGTTCTTTAACGTACACAGGCTATGCCTCTCCCGACGAACGTCGGAACGACTTAACGTCCCATCCGAAGGACGGCGGCCTTTCAAAGCCCATCGGTGTCCCTTACTGACCGTGGGCAGGGCGGGAAATTTTGCGGAGATAAATATCAACTCTGACACAATTGGGACTCGAACCTGGGAACTACAGATTGCGAGCCTAGCGCGCTACAGACTGAGCCGCCCCTAAAAGGAGGAGGAGGTCTCCAGTGAAATGTTTCAAACTGATGATATATACTGAGTGATTGAATTAAACTATGTTACTTTGTAGGTCTGCGGATAAAAACGGTTAGTTGCACAAAGCTGAAATTTGAAGGGGATAATAATCAGGTCATGCAGAATAAAATGGTAGGAAAAAAGTGAAATTCTTATGAAAACTGCCAGCGGGTTGAACGTGGCGCTGTACAGAAAAACCATGCATATTATTTACCAATCACTTGTTAGTAAGAGAATATATCACGTGTAGTAAGAGAATATATCACGTTTACAGTATGAAAACAGAAAGCCATGATGAGACCTGACCCTTTTGTAATAGAGAGCATGATCATTTTCACTTTCCCAAACTTTCCAGAAAAGTGAACAGGAAGAGCCGCGACACTGGAACTGAAGGATTGTGCATTATTCGTTAAGCTCTATTTCCACAACAATAACAAAGACACGAATGCTATAGCCGAATATCGCTTACTGATGAGATGGAGACGCCTTTGAGGAAAATTAGTTACAAAACGGGGCTCAGGATTTTGAAGAAACGGTTATTAATGGTTATGTTATTGCAGAGGAAGTCTACCGGTTTTTGAACACATTGTAAATGGCTGATGCAGCAGTCTTCTCTTAGAGCCAGGGCCGATGTAACACTCCTGAATCTTGCGCGATCGACTGTCTTCAAGATCCTACGAAGTGTGTTGCGCTGGTTAATGTACAAAGTGGTATTTTCATGACTAAGGACTGGATAGGATGGAGCTGGACAACAACTGGCCATGTAACATTTTACGTAGTAAGGAGTCGCACTTCCGGCTAAACAGTATTGTCAAAACTTAGAATTGTTGGGTAAGGCAATCGTCACATCCTCTGGGGATGATGAAATTTCACAGCATTCTCCACCTGTTATTGTGTGGTGTGTTTTCAATGCAACTATCATCTAGGAACCCTTCTTCTCCACTAGGTCCAAGCCATGATCTCCTAAAACATGTAACACAAATAAATCATGTCCAGAGCATAATGCTTTATTTGCTACAATTTCATGTTATCTCAGTAATAACTCAGATGCATAAATTAGTAACTTCTTAAATACATTAAAATCATCGCAATCAAATCTATTTCAATGTCGATTTTCGACAAAATTCGTTCACTATTTTCACAGTTGCGCAGAATGTAATATTTAACAGCTAAAATGACAGTTTAAATAATTCTTCTGTCAAGTAAATAAAAACAAGATAAAAAGAAAGCAAAACCGTCATACTGAACTTTACTAATCCATATAAGAATGTTTTTAGCAGTTCTTGTAATAATCATGTTAATTTCCACTAATTATAAATGACGTTTTGCAGAACAAGCTAACGCGCTAAATGTTTCAGCTTCCACAACACTTAAACACTAAACGCATATTTCTAAAAATTTGTTGCGTTTGAAAAAGTTGTTTTGATTTAAATAGATTTGACAGAGATTTTTAAATTAGGAAGCATTTTTTTATAAAACTTTTATTTAAAGAAGTTACTGAATTCTGCAACTGACTTACTTAACATAGAACTTCATTTGATGATGGAACCGCTTAGTGTACATGTACACTAAGATTTCAAAAATCATTTTTTCAATGTAATATCCCTGTACAGTCACTCAAAAAATATCTGAACACTATGGTTAATTTCAGAATTCAGAAAAAATCTGGCAACGATTTGTTTAGAAATTAGAGTAAACCTTCGTGTTCGTCTGTAGTGTTCGTCTGGAAACCTTCGTGTCACGTGACACGAAGGTTTCCAGATCACTAATTTCTAAAAAATCGTTTTTTGAGCGACTGTACTCTATATGGACTCATCTGTAAATTCTGAAGCGATATGAGGTTGGGATGGATGTTAAAATGCGATATCGCAAAACATACTATTAACGTTATTATTAAACAAGCCATCGACTTAGTACACTATGACATTAAAATGCAATATTTATTTTTGCGATTATTCTTTTCAACGTTTTCCGATTTTTAAAATCATTTTTTAAAATGTAATATCCCTTGTAATTAAATACTAGTTACAGTTAATACTCACATGGTATGTTGACACTCGTACAAAATAAAGATTCCTACAGAAAATACGTTAGTACAATGAAGAGGCGGTCCTGTATGTACAGCGGGGTGGTGAAGTGTTAAATCCTTCTGATACGTTATATATATTATAAACGACCTGTTCTAAAATAACAGGTCGTACAGTCGCTCAAAAAAGTATCCGAACGCTATGGTTGCATACAAAATTCAAAAAAATATCTGGCAACGATTTTTTTAGAAATTAATGATCTGGCAACCTTCGTGTACTGTACACGAAGATTGCCAGATCACTAATTTCTAAAAAAATCGTTGCTAGTTGTTTTTTTTTTTTTATTTTGTATACAACCATAGCGTTCGGATACTTTTTTGACCGACTGTACACTATTATTGCTATTTTTAGCGACTTACGTAGAAAGTCACTGAAGTGGAATTCATTATCGTTTTGAAACACAACTGTGATTAAACGACTACACAAAACTACACTAAATGATACTAAAATTTATAGTGGTAGCTGTTTTCACCATTCTTTTATTACTTTTATCTAGCAAATAGCATAAGATAAAAAATGATGATTTAAGGATACGTTGAATTAATATCTTCATTATTACACTGACTGATTTTAGAGTGAAATAAAGATTTCTATCTTTTCTAAACCATGCATCTTAATCTTTATATACGAGGTGACTTAAATTAAACAGAATATTTAAGTAAATTTGTAGAGATAACTCAGTGGATATAAGCAATAATTTAAATTTGCACATTTCAGATCATTATTGAAGCAATACATAATACAGTAGGCATCATGATATACAAATGGAAGTAGTGTAATTTTCAATTTTAGAGAAGATCAAAAAATATCTTGTAAACATGAAATTCATCGCAATTAGCTCAGTTGTTATATCTAGAAATGATCATGCATGCAGCTTTTGTTTTAGCATGTAATAGGAAGTTTTCACAAGCGTTCAAAGAAGTAGTAGCTCATTAACTTCAATGGAAGGAGTGAAAATCTACAGACACTTATCAAAAACAGTTTGAACCTCCTCAATAGGAATGAGTCCCGAGGACTGGCTGGAGTAATTGTGTCATACTTACGATACTATAGGAGATGGGTGTTTCACCTTTGAGTGACACTTCTTGTACACAATGGGCTAAATGACAAAACTACAAGGACCGAAAGGGCCCAGAGAAAGTTGGGGAAATGGAACCCACGGGTCAGCAGCAGACAGATTGTAGCCGCATATCAAGACCATCCAAGGGTTGTTTAACGTCTACCAAGCGTCGTCTTAATCATCATTATCGTCTACCAAGTCTCGGTTTAATCATTACTATCGTCTACCAAGTCTCGACGCGCCATCTACCTCATTTATTGTCTACCAAGCCTTGGTTTTATCATCATTTTCGTTTACCAAGTCTCGGCGCGCCATCTACCTATTTATTATCTACCAAGCCTCGGCTTAATCATTATTATCGTCTACCAAGTCTCGGCGTAATCATCATTATCGTCTACGAAGTCTCGGCGCGCCATCTACCGTATTTATTATCTACCAAGTCTCGGCTTAATAATTATTATCGTCTACCAAGTCTCGGCGCGCCATCTACCGTATTTATTGTCTACCAAGCCTCGGCTTTCATCTCACCGACGACAGCATTTCCAATCCCATAGGTGTTCTTTTCTCACCGAGGGAATGGATCGAATTAGCCGGTATAAATGAATGTTGGAACAGCTGAGACTCGAACCTGGGAACTACAGATTAGGATTCAAGCGTGTTACCGAGTGAACTAATCCTTTCTTCCGATACTGTATGAGAGAAAAGGTAGAGGCCACGTGAAAGCGATACGACTTCAACTGTGTGTGAAATCACGACTGCTTTCCAAATAAAACTCATATATTCGGACACTTCCACAGGGAACTCCGCTTTTTGCAATTCGGCAGTCGGTGTCGTATTCGGAGACTTATAGTGTTGGCTAAAAATCGGCTAGGTTTCAGTGTTGTCGGAAGAGGCATGACTGAACTGTTAGAAAACTTGGGGGAAAAAGGTCATCTAGTCAGATGAAATATAAAATTTAATATTTTCTACAGATGGCAGAGCTAGGGTGTGGTGGTGACCACGTGACACAATGAACTCCTCATCTGTCACCTCCACTATATGATGTTGAAGGGATTCACATGGCACGGATTCGGTATATTGTAATGTCTCAAGCATGGACAAAATACTGCAGCATATGTAAACAGCATATCTAATTTTTTTACTGATGGAGATTAAGCATTTCAAGATGATAATGCAACAGATAATACATCTGTAAACACCGAGGAGCTTTGAGGGTGGGATGGATGTTATAATGTGGTATCACATAACGTACTATTAACGTTCTTATTAAACAAGCCACCGATCTAGTACACTACGACATTAAAATGCTATATTTATTTTTGCGATTAGTCGTTTTAGCGTTCTCCGATTTCAAGAATCATATTTTTTATGTAATATCCCTTGTAATTAAATACTAGTACAGTTAATACTCACTTGGTATGTTGACATTCATACAAAAGTAAAGATTCCTACACCAAATATGTTAGTAAAATGAAGAGGCCGTTCTGTATGCACAGCGTGTGGGGTGAAGTGTTAAATCCTTCTGATACGTTATATATATTATAAACTACGCGTTGTAAAATAACAGGTCCTACACTATTATTCTTCATTTTTAGCGACTTACGTTGGAAGTCACTGAACTGGAATCCATCTTTAGCTCAAATTCAATTGTGTGATTAAACGACTACAGAAAACTACACTAAATGATACTATAATTTATAGTGGTAGCTGTTTTCGCCCTCCTTTAATTACTTTTATCTAACAAATAGCATACGATGAAAAAAGATTATTTAAAGTTTCGTTGACATAATATCTTCATTATTAATTACACTGACTGCTTACAGAATGAAATAAAGATTTCTATCTTTTCTAAATCATGTGTCTTAATCTTTATATTATATATATTTATATTTATTTTATATTATATATATATTATATTTATTTTATATTATATATATATTATATTTATTTTATATTATATATATATTATATTTATTTTATATTATATATGATATACGAGGTGACCCAAATTAAACAGACAATATTTAAGTAAATTTGTAGAGATAACTCAGTGGATATATGCAATAATTTAAATTTGCACATTTCAGATCATTACTGAAGCAATACATAAAGCACTAGGCATCATGATATACAAATGGAAGTAGTGTAATTTTCAATTTTAGAGAATATCAAAAAATGTCCTCTAAACATGAAATTCATCGCAATTAGCTCAGCTGTTATATCTAGAAACGATCTTGCATGCAGCTTTTGTTTTAACATGTAACAGGAAGTTTAAAAAAGCGTTCAAAGAAGACTCATTGACTTCGATGGAACGAGTGAAAATCTACAGACAGTTATCAAAAACAGTTTGAACCTCCTCAGTGCAAATGAGTACCGAGGACTGGCTGGAGTAATTGTGTCAGACTTACGACACTATAAGAGCTGGGTGTTTCACCTTTGAGTGACACTTCTTGTACACAATGGGCTAAATGACCTAAAGGCTACAAGGACCGAAAGGGCCAGAGAAAGCTGGGAAATGGAACTCACGGATCAACAGCAGACAGATTGTAGCCTCATATCAAGACTATCCGAGGGTTATTTAATGTCTACCAAGCCTCGTCTTAATCATTACTATCGTCTACCAAGTTTCGGCGCGCCATCTACCGTATATACCGTCAATATTTGCGCGCCATCTACCGTATTTATTTTCTACCAAGCCTCTGCTTAATCATCATTATCGTCTACAAAGTCTTCCCGCGCCATCTACCGTATTTACCGTCAATGTTTGCGCGCCATCTACCGTATTTACCGCCAATGTGTGCGCGCCATCTACCGCATTTACCGCCAATGTGTGCGCGCCATCTACCGTATTTATTGTCTCCAAGCCATGGATTTCATCTCACGGAAGACAGCATTCCCAATCCCATAGGTGTTCTTTTCTCACCGAGGGAATGGTTGGAATTAGCCGTGATAAATGAATGTTGGAACAGCTGGGATTCGAACCTTGGAACTACAGGTTACGAATCAGGGGCGTTACCGAGTGAACTAATCCTTTCTTCAATACTATATGAGAAAAAAGGTAGAGGCTGTGTACGACTGTGTAAGAAATCACAACTGCTTTCAAAATAAGACTCATATACTCGGACAATCCACAGGGAACTCCGCTATTTGTAAATCTGCAGTCGGTATCCTATTCGGAGACCTTTAGTGTTGGCTGAAAATCGGAAAGCTAAGTTTCAGTGTTGTCGAAACTGAAGACTTGGGGAAAAAGTGTCATCTAGTCAGATGAAATATAAAATATAATATTTTCTGCAGATTGCAGAGCTAGGGTGTGGTGGTAACCACGTGACACAATGAACTCCTCATGTGTCACATCCACTGTATGATGTTGAAGAGAATCACATGGCACGGATTCGGTATATTATTATGTCTCAAGCATCGACAAATTACTGCAGCATATGTAAACAGCATATCCAATTTTTCGCTGATAGAGACGAAACATTTCAAGACGATAATGCAACAGACTACTTTGCGACATCTGTCTGTCAGTCGTTTGAGCAAAATGACCAAAATAATGAATGAATGGAAAAAAAATGAATTTAAAAAGTTGTATTTCTTCTCCCCTCGGGTCTAAGGGGTCATCTCATTGTTCACAAAGAAAACTTCGCGACATTTACATTCCACAACCAACCTTTCACATTTCCAGCAAAACTACATAGTTTGTAATATTTGTTTGGGATTTTCAAAACTTTCCGTCGTTAGAGGTCGCATTTATAGCTTTTGGAAGATTCGTAAAAGGAGAAATTTATAGAAACGTAGGATTTTAATTTGTCATTACGGTAGACAGAAGCGAAAGCACCAAACGCATTATGAATTCTAAATCGGAATCTGTACGATTTTTGCTCCTAAAAATCACTTTCCAATTAAACATTTTAACAGGATATAAGTTGCAAATAGAAATGATGACATATTTTCCTTCCCAAGGTCCTTTCACATTCATGCCATTTAAAGTTTTTCCGCCCCACTTTAACATAAAAGCGACTTAGGAGACTTTTTTTTCCATGTGTTTGTGCGCCATCTAGCGAAATTTTATATTATAGGAGACTATGCGTAAAGCTACCGTTTTCGATTTATCATTACTAACATTTATCATTACTAACATTTTGAAAGGTTGGGAGGGGGGGGGGGTCCATGGGCTCCATGCCCTCCCCATTCCTTAGATCCGGAGCTGATATATATAATATAGATTTTATATAATAATCTGAGAAATATTATTTTATAACAATATTTTATTCAAAAAATGCTTACATAAGAAACTTACGCACAAATATTAAAATACTTATATAAGAAAAATGACGTTAAAACAATTATTTAAAGAGACACTGAGGATGAACTTGATAGGCTACAAATTCTTTTATGTCAAAGTCGATGTCAGTTGTGATCCCAGGTATCTGCTCAAGTGCCGTGTCCTTAATTTAGTTTTTGAAGTCCCAAATCTCTTAGGTTTGAATATTTTTCTGTTGATAGAAGCTTAAACAATTCTTTCTCGGTTTCTTTTCCACATCCAATAAATGCATCTGCCTGCAACTCGCATAATACCATTTCATATTTAGGATCTATATTTGCAATATTAATATTTAATGAATTGTTAAATAACATTATAGCATCTTGTACACCAAACAACGTACTCTTCCTTTGTCCTAAATGAAAAATATTGAACTGACCATCGTTCTCGCAATTCACGATTTTCATTGTAAATATATCTTTGCTTGTCGCGCGCTCATGTTTATGGGTTACTGCTAATACACAAATAAAATTTCTGCTAATGTAATAGAAGATTTGCACACATAAAAAACAAAATATTGTTGTTAAACGAAGTTGTCATTATTTGTACCGATTCGCACAACACCAAAGAACCAACTAAACACAAAGTGTCCACTGATTTTTGCGATAGCATGGTTAAGAAGAGAAAGAACAGATAGATTATATTTGCAAAGCCAAATCATTCAAATTCAAACTGTTATTCATCCGAAGTCCCCAGTCCTAATACAAAAATTGAAATGAAAAATTTCACATTAACCACCACTAAATTTATACAAAAAACTAATTGAATAAAATACCATTTGTTCAGTTGAAAATGGTTTTAGATTTTCCTTGTAAGGTCGCAATATCTCGGCGCAAAGTTTTACAAAAAAAAAATACCGTGAATGACATCAATGATATTCTCAGGTATTCATTAAATGTTTCCATAAATATGTTGTATTTGTATTGCTTCTTAGCATAGTGTGTAAATCACCTTTCATTTATTCTGTCACGATAAGCGTTTTGTCTAATTTATCATTTAGAAGGCCCGCCCAAAACTGGTTAACTTCGGGGATCGGACGAGAACCGATGTTTTCCGCTTGGTATGGACGTTGACATACTGATTTCCTTTCCTTACCTGCCTTATAAAGTTACACACATTATCAATAACAGAACATTTGTTAAAATGGGAATGGTGAAAAGGTTCTAATGGTGCAAAAAATTTCCTTAACGACAGTATTAAAAAGATATAAATATAAACCCAACCTTGTTCTTAAATACTGATTAGTTTTCATTATTTTACTGTTGTTGAGAATTTATATTTCCCTTTTTTTTTAAACATAATAGCGTGCAATTAAACGTAACAAAATACAATTATTTTTTTTTACCCTACTTCCGAATGAAAGAGACTAGACGAATGAAAGGGTCTAGACTAGAACTGAAATAGATTAGACTAATTAAGACTAATTAGAAATATAGATTAGACTAATTAGAAAAAGAGAACTAGACTAATTAGAAAAAGAGAACTAGACTAGAACTGAAAGAGACTAGACTGAATGTAAGAGATGACTTATTTACTTTCAAAGAGTAATTTTCTTTTTCGTTTCCTTCGTTCTTTCAACCTCCCAGAGGCCATTTCTTGTCACACCTCGGGCTAAACTGATAAATCACGACGACTCCCGATAGCTAAGACCACATTTCGATAAGGGTACAAACTGGAAATCTTAGACAGATGGGAGAGTCCAGGAAGTCCATCCCAGCGCGTGCTTTAATCTGATCGTTCTTTCGCACCATGGCATGGGTAAACGTCCCGTAGGACGGGTTTTCGAGGTCATCGGTGTCGTATACTGCCAGAGGAGAGAGGGAGGGGATTGTAACGCTGGAACGATTCGAAATATTACGATAAGTGTCGATGACTCAGATTGCGCCTCCAAACGGTGGAAAAAGTTCCAAGACGGAATATTGCAAGCGATTTATTTTGTTTTTTTTTTGTAATAGGTAATCCTCTCAGATCTCCTACTGTGGCATATAAACTGACAAACTCCTGTCAGACCTCTGTGGCAAGCAGCTGCTTGAGGGGGTATTTATTTTATTCGGATTGCGTTGGGAAAATGCACATGGAACACCGGAAATAACTATCGTTTTATCCGATAAAACATACCAATGAAACCTGTTTCCACTATATGGTGACAGTGTGGTAGCAGATACATCGCGAAAATGACATGTTTCTGGTATGAAGACCAGACAAGTAATAGCTTTTTCTTTACGTGTTCATGCCGTTCACATCGTAAAACGTAATGAAAGATGGAATTTAGTACCATAGAACTGCGATATTTTGATCTGCATGCCGATATGTTAGGGATGAACTAGGAATCAGTGTCGTAGTCCCATCATTAAAAGTAAATAATTACATAGGTAGCATGCGTTCTGCAGTGTAATATTTAACATCATGAAAAAGTAATTCTCACCGTTATTAGGAAAGACGTTTGCGAGAGATCCTACATTAAAAGTAATGAGTTTCTATTCAACAAAGTTTATACGTACACAAAATAGAGAAAATAAATATAGTGGGAAGAGTAAACAAAGACATCACTGTTGCGAATAGGAAACACTGTTGGAGTCTTACTTCCTGCGAATGAGGAAACATTGCATTCCAAAACCTCATTGTCGATGTCATTACTCTATTATTGGAAGGAAATCCAAATTTAAGCGATAGTAAATAAATTAGGTCATTGCATTTACCGTGAGAATATGGGCGGGGGTGGCTCAGTCGGTAGTGCGCCAGGCTTGTAATCTGTAGTTCCCAGGTTCGAGTCCCAGCTTGGTCAGCGTTGAGATTTATCTCAGCAAAATTCCCCTCCCTGCCCATGGTCAGTAGGGGACACCGATAGGTTTATAAAGGCCGCCGCCCTTCGGATGGGACGTTAAACCGTGGTCCCATGTGCGGGAGAGCCATAACTTGTGCACATTAAAGAACACGCTGGATGGTCTTGACGGAAAGCTACCATGCGTCTCCCAAAATCTGTTCCAGTGGGTTCCCTCACCCAGTCTTCTCTAAACCTTCGGGGTTCATGTGACCTGGTCATTTAGCCCATGGAGTGCAAAAAATTGCCGCTCAGAGGTAAAACAATCCAACCGTCCGAATACGATGACGAAGTGAAGAGAGTTCGTGGGATTGCAGTTACCTCCGCATTGCTTACCGTGGAACAATAGGACTTAGTTTTGTGAGATAAAACGAAACCTTAGTACGCAAATATCGACACGGGCTGTAATCCTTATCCGCTTCAAGTGTAACCAAGCACTCGGCCACCGGAAAATCATCAGGTAAATCTTGTTAAGTATTGTCCAATCTTCACCACCACACGGAACTTAATGGTTTACAACCACTGCTTTATTTATTATTTAATTTTGATATTTTTCACAAGAATGAACTCATCTTAATAAATGAGGTTTATGTTTCAAAAATTCATATTGTTGGCACTTTTTTTGCACACCATGGGCTAAATGGCCAAGTCACATGGACCCCGAAGGCTCAGAGAAGGTTGGGGGAGGGGTCCCACTGGAACAGCTGTTGGGAGACAGATGGTAGCCTCCCGTCAAGGCCATCCACCGTGTTCTTTAACGTGCACAGGGTATGACTCTCCCGCACACGGGGCCATGGCTTAACGTCCCATCCGACGTACGGCGGCCTTTCCAAGCCCATCGGTGTCCCCTACTGACCGTAGGCAGGGCGAGGAATTTTGCGGAGATAAATCTCAACGCTGACCCAGCTGGGACTCGAACCTGCGTATTACATATTACGAGTCTAACGCGCTAAAGACTGAGCCCCCTGCCCTCCCTGTTAGGGTACGTTTATACGGTGTGTGTGTGTGGGAGGGGTTCTGTTGCCAGCGTGGGAATTGTTGGGCGAGTGCGTTTCTTAGACGGCCATGTTAATACTTGCTGGGTGTGTGGGGTGGGGATGAAGGGTGAATAACGCGAAGGGAGATTAAGGTGAAGGGAGGATGGGCGGGTGGAGGTGGTTGTCACTGCGTTTCCGGCCATCCGCCGGACTTTAAAAAAAAATACATCCGACGGAATTTTTAAACAATACGTCGAAAATTTTTAAACAATACATCCTGTTCTGCTCTACACCTGATACGATTCGCAAAGGACTTTAATTGTTTCATGAACTAATTTTGGATTAAATACGTGGGCCGCTACCGGAAGTGGTGCAATACCGGTCCAACCCGTGACAGAGGTTGAGCAAGCTCAAAGCATTCCGTCGAACTACAAAAATAAGGTTAATATCTTGATTTAATGTGGAAATCGTATCAGATATTAAGCTGAGAAGAACAGATGTTTTTTTGTTACCGGTACTGGAAGAAACTATAAACCACTTTGATCTGTATCAAAATGCCGAGCAGCGATACCAAGTAATCCTCTTAAATTATTGATATTTCCAATAAGCAGAAATTCATAGACGGTCGCTCGCGCGTAATAATCCAAAAGTCCCTAGGCGAAGTCGCGGTAAACTTGTTAGCGTGTGCGGTAAATCTGTCGGTTCTCCGGAACGGTTAGTCGAGTTTATGGAGTCCTTGCGACTGCATGGAGTCCTTGTGGAGTGGCCATTTTGTCCTATATATGTGTCAAAAAGTGCCGCCCATACGTAAAAGAACCCCTCATGCGAGGATGGAACAAATTTCGTTTTACACTCTACCTCCATAAATCTTTCAAATCACATGTGAAACTTTTACTGAATTCATGAATAATTTAAATGCTCAAAACGTCACAATGTTTACAAGCAAGGTAACCTTTTTAAACATTAAACCGTAATTATTCATAATTTAGTATGTTATATATATATTAAGTAAATACGAGGAAAAAATCAATTTTTTTTACGTGGGGTAAAGTGGTCTACAGCACAAAATTGAGAACGTCCTAATGTGGCTGTGAAATGCTCAGCACATCACAAAATTCTGGGACTTTAAAAGTATTCCCTGCAGTAATATATTTGCATAACATCCGTCGTAATAAGAGTTCACTGAAGTGAACGTTACTGCAACAGTATCACGCCGTGATAAAGGAGTCCCTTGTATTCCATAACTATTCCTAATTGAAGAAATCCTATTTCGACTAAACTTACCTGCAGAAATGACTCATATGTGTCGTTTCGGAGACTTCCGGAAAGCTCTTAATAACACCAATAACGATATGTAAAAAACCAACGAAATCTATTTGAGTTGAAATCCTAATTTCTATATTCACTACTAACTGCTACAATGCATCGAATACATTTCTTTCTCATCATACGATGAGACTTTTTAAAAAAAATTAACCTTTCACGATGAAAGAGAAACGAATAAAACAGCTTCTATGCTAAAGAATCGATGACACAACAATGCTTTTACAAACGTAAACCCGGATACGCCTTTTATTTGTTTCATCATTGGGATTTCCGTCACGAATTAGTTTTAGCAAGCAGTCAAATCTAACTGATCATCCTACTTGACGAAAGAGAAATAAAAGTGGTTAATTAATATTCCAGAAGGGAGCGAAGAATTAATCCTTTCAGAAACAGAAGCGGCAGGTTAATTGATCAACTCCACCGTTAATAAATAGATTGTAATAGATTTTCATCCTTTAACAACTTTCGTGTAAACAACTAAGTCACTGACCATATATTACCGAACTTCGTAAAAACGACAGACATCGGAAGATTGCTCCGATATCCGGAATAATTCTGGTGATGATATTTTGATTGAAAATTTTACAATAAAAAAAGTGTGTATATATATATATGAGTTTTATTTTATTCCCATTGTTATAATATAACGATAGTTTTTCTGTATCTACACATGGGATACTCCAGTAACATACACATTTCCAGGAGGTACGTGAGGCATAAAAGGTTGAGAACCACTGCTATATTATATATATATGTAAAGTTCAAGGAGATGACGTCATAAGCGTAAAATTATTACCAAAGCCAATACTAGAAGACAAAAAATGCCAAACTGTCGTAAAATGATAATATTGTTAGAATAAAAATTGATGAAAACCACAAGAAAATAGTGTAGAAATTCTGTATGTATCATACCCTGTGCAGGTTAAATAAAACGTTGGATGGGAGGTTACCATCTGTCTCATAACAGCTGTTCCATTCGGTCACCTTCCCGCAGCCTAAATTGATCCATCTGGTTCTTTATGACGTAACCATTTAGCCCCTTGTGTGCAAATAACTACCGGTCAGAGATAAAACAACCCAACCAAACGCATATCTTCTCTGTGGCGTATTAAAGTGATCAAAGGGGTCACCACCCTCACAGACATTCGACTATGGCGGAGAAACTGACAGGCTCCTGCCAGATCGCTGTTGCAAGCAGCTGCTTGAGGGAGTTTTTTTTTAATTCTTTATTATATTTATGAAGATATTTTCACTCTTTTCCCTAACATGTTAAGCCTCTTTGGATTGGGAAATAAAATAATCATTAGAGGTTAAATGTTTAGGGTGTGAAATGACTCCTCGACTAAGCACTTAATCCCTGTGTAGTCTGTAAAACAGAAATTCGTTAAAATTATGCTGCTGTTATGGATATTTTTATATTGTACATTTCTATGTAAATCTCTTAACTGAGCTTAGAATTAATCAGAACTAGATTTGTGTTTTGAAGACGTAGATCAAATTTTGGATTACCATTTACATTACGGTGATATGCAAAATGTATTGAAAGTCAACTAATTACTCCTCAATTTCAAAAAAAATTTAATTAATTTCGAAATATTGCATGATCTTTTAATAAAGTCACAATAAATTAGTTTATTAATTTTCGTTTTTTAAATAAATAGCTTATAATTTTATTATTAATTTTAGACAAATTCAAAAAATAAAAAATATTCTTTTTTTATATTTTTCGTTACTATTTATTTCAACAGATGTGAGGACTATATAGATATTAGACATGACCGGACCCGAACAGCTGAATAGCAAAAAAAATTGACAAAGAAGAATAATTACATAGGTGTAAAGGACCTCTGAGCTCTTTTTTGGACCTCTTTTTTTTCCCACAATGGGTTAAATGACCAGGTCAGAAGGAACCCGAAGGCTCAGAGAAGGTTGCTGGAGGGGACCCACTGCAACAGCTGTTGGTACACAGATGGTAGCCTACCTTCAAGATCACCCAGCGTGTTCTTTAACGTGCACAGGGTGTGGCTCTCTCGCACACGGAGACAAGGTTTAACGTCCCATCCGACTGACGTCGGCCTTTCGAAGCCTATCAGTGTCCACTACTGACCGTGGGAAGGGCGGGGAGTTTTGCGGAGATATATCTCAACGCTGAGGATTCTTTATGAGTGCCATGTTTAAATAGTAATGGAAACCGAAACATATTTATCGTTCTGCCCAAAGAAATGTAGATTATTCCATTCTGCCTTCCTATTAACTTGTTTCTGTTAGGGTTTCAGATTAAATAAACAGATATCGCTCCTGTTAATCATCTGAACTTGCGTTACTAATTAAATACTGCATCAGTTGAAGTAGTAAAATAAAATAAAATTTCTAATGTCTGATAATTATTAAGGGTATTTTTTGTGTTTTAAAACCAAAAATTCGTAAATTTTATCCGAATGAAATGATACGGAATACGGCGTCATAACTTAGCGAGTTGGGGAGTGTCATTTAGTGTCTGTCTGTCTGTCTGTGGCAGCCATAACTCATCGGGAAATCAACGTACATGCTCGAAATGTTGAGAGAATGTTTCAGGTGGTGGTCAGGATTGCAGTGCGAAATTTCAGGTCGAAGGTTCAAGAGGGGAGCTTGCTAGGAATAAGAATATTTACCATGCTCTCTTCCTACGGGAAACGAGAATCGGTGTCAAATTTACTGTTGCCATTTTCTGATCCCCAAGTGTGAAGAGTTAAAATAGCATTTAAACCTTCGGCCGCAAAAATGATGCCGTTGCCAGATTCCCCACACTTCTAAAATCATTATTTAGGCGTTCCACTATAACTAGGGACCTGATTTTCTAAACAAAAATGTGGTCGGGCAGAAAGAACCCGCGAACGAAATTTGGGGACTTTTCGTGAGGTATGTTGGGAATTACAGAATGTGAAATTCTGACGAAATATCTCGATTGTTTGTCAAGGGCTGAGAGCGCGCTTCCAAGGCAGCAATGACCTTTGCAACACCGGGAAATTCTTCGTATTCAAACTGTGATAAAATGTCGGTGTGGGAGATTAAAAGTGAGACACGACATGTCACAATTTGTGTAGAAACGAAGCCACGGGCCAAGTGGGAACCGGATTTTTAAACCAATCACTGGAGATCAGGGGAGACGCCATGCGAGAAATTTCGACCGTGCTGTCGAATATCACGGGAGCCATAAGGCGACAAATTCTGTGATAACTGATAAAAAGATATCGATAGCTTCAAAATAAAATATTTGAGAGCTCGCTGACGTCAATTTCTTCCTGTTGAAAATCCATGCTAAATTGTCGGGGGGGGGGGGGGGGGATTTACAACATTTACCTTTACTGCAGCGGAAATAAGAATATACAGATTAAAAGTAACATCCGGGCAACGCCAGGTACTTTCAGCTAGTAATCTATAAATGAAACACATCTGCCGTCGAAAGCGAAAAGATAAAAATGAGTGTTCCCGCAAAGGGAGGGATAATTGTGACATGTGGATTACTACCCCCAGTCCCCTAAAAAAAACCGACAGTAAACATGTGGATGATTGTTCTAATGAAGAAAGGAACAGAGGATAACCTTTCGTCCCCCACAATGCTAGTAAGAGTAGAGTCAAAAATATTAATAAACTTATTTATATTACATGCATATTCCTAAATTATTTTTATGGAAATTGCGCCGTCCATCGGATGGGACGTTAAGTCATAGCTTCGGGTGCGGTAGAGTTATACCCCGATCACATTAAATAACACACTCGACGGTTGGACGGGAGGCTACCATCTTTTACCCAACAGGGGTTCGTGTTTCCCCTCCCGCAACCTTCTCTGAGCCTTCAGCTTCAGGGTCTTTACCTTCTGGCCATTTACCATGATGGGTTGGGTTGGGTTGTTTTACCTCTGAGCGGCACTTTTTTGCACACCATGGCTAAATGGCCAGGTCACATGGACCCCGAAGGCTCAAAGAAGTTTGGGAGAGGGGACCCACTGGAACAGCTGTTGGGAGACATTGGGAGCCTCCCGTCAAGGCCATCCAGCGTGTTCTTTAAGGTGCACAGGGTATGGCTCTCCCGCACACCGGGCCACGGCTTAACGTCCCATCCGACGGACGGCGGCATTTCCAAGCCCATCGGTGTCCCCTACTGACCGTGGGCAGGACGGGGAATTTTGCGGAGATGAATCACAACGCTGACGCAGTTGGGACTCGAACCTGGGAACTACAGATTACGAACCTGGCGCGCTACCGACCGTGCACCCCCGCCCCCCGTTAAAATGGAAGATATTGAAAAATTACTACACTTTCGAATGAAAGACTAAAATTTGGCGAGTTTAGGTGTGAAAAGGAAGATCGTATGAAAAGCATCGAGATATCTCCCCCACCTCCAAATCTCCGCCCTCCATATTGACCTGCCGCACAGAGGTAAAACAACCCAACCCAAATCCATATTGACCGCCGATAGGAATTGTCACCGGGGTCGACCATAAAGATTTATATCTGAAAATAAAACCTCTCGCTATGTCGTGTGCTACCTTAAAACATGAGTTAAGTGAATAAATGGGGCAAGGTTTTCTAAGTCGTTAGCGCTCTAGACTCGTAATCTGAAGTTTCGAGTCCCAGCTGGGAAGTGTAAAGATAAAAGCTGCCCACCAGCAGTGCTATAGGGTTCACTGGTGAGCTTAGAAAGTCCACCGTGAAAAGTTGAGCCGCGGTTACGTGTGCTGCACAGCCATACCCTGTGCACGTTAAATAACACGCTGGATGGATTTTGGCTACGAGTTACGCACATGGGCTCACGTGTTTAAGTGCCGTACGACGGACGGCGGCCTTTCGTAGCTATGCAGTGTCGCATACTGAAAGAGAAGGAGGGTTGCTAAGCTGAAACGGATTGAAATATTGCGTTAAGTATCTATGACTCTGAAAGTTTAAGACTGAGAATTCAATTTGTAATATTGTAAGCAAAGTAATTATTTTACTTGTTAATTGTTGAGGTATTAAAGTTTGTATTGCGTACATTAATACTGCCCTCTGCGCAGATGCAACCTACGCATTCACACCTGTTATTAATTAATTTTGCCCTCCACGCAATTTTCTTTGAAAAGGATAAGTGTTCGATTTATAAACAGCGGAGAAAGGGAGAAAGTGGAACACCGGAAATAACTATTGCTTTACTAGGTAAAGAAAAATTAAACATGACGTAAATGAAAGGACGACGTTAGCAGCAATGGTGTATTTTTGTTCATGTTGCTGCCGTTGACAGCGTAAAAGGTAACGGAAAGGAATTCAGTACCTTTCCAACATATATTTTGTTGTACGTATCGATTTGTTGGGAAGAAACTAGGAATAAGCGTCATAGCTTATCTTACCCCACCTCATTGATGGGGGCGGGGGTGGCTCAGTCGGTAGCGCGCCAGGCTCGTAATCTGTAGTTCCCAGGTTCGAGTCCCAGCTGGGTCAGCGTTGAGATTTATCTCCGCAAAAGTCCCCGCCCTGCCCACGGTTAGTAGGAGACACCGATGGACTTGGAAAGGCCGCCGTCCGTCGGATAGGACGTTAAGCCGTGGCGCCGTGTGCGGGAGAGCCATACCCTGTGCACGTTAAAGAACACGCTGGATGACCTTGACGGGAGGCTACCATCTGTCTCCCAACAGCTGTTGGAGTGGGTCCCCTCCCCCAACCTTCTCTGAGCCTTCGGGGTCCTTGTGACCATGGCCATTTAGCCCATGGTGTGCAAAAAACTGCCGCTCAGAGGTAAAACAACCCAACCTCATTGATGTAAAGTGAGGATTATTAATTGTAGGTATTATTATTAAATATCCTGAGGAAATAATACTCACCGTGATTCCGATGTTTAAAGAAATGCGTCTTATATCTCTTCCAAAATTCATAGTAATTTTCGTAAACAAGATATTGAAAAATACAACTGCGGAAGAGTAAACAAACACCTCTGTTCGCAATACGAAACACTGTAAGGGTCACTTCCTATGAGTGAGCAAACAGTGCATTCTTTAACGTCACTCTGTCTGACGTCATTACCTTATTATTGCAAGGAAAAAAAATTATAATGTCAGTTTATGAGTTTATATCAAGCAGCTATGTTGCTGCTACGTTTGCCGCGTTACGTATGGATATGGGGAAGAAAAGGTATAATTTGAGGGTTTTTTGAGGTTTTCAGAGCTTTGCGTACCGCGAACAGATTTCAGTGTAATAAGCAACCATTGGCAAGGTCTATGCGATTAAAAAATGCACACGGAATGTATTCCCTATGTCCTTCTCTAAACCACCATTCTGCTGCTCGAAAAAATATCACGTGAATCAAGTTAAATAATATTCATAAAGTGTTTGTGGTTCGTTTATAAATTCCTTCAGGTAAGTAACTTTGTAGTGAATAATTAATTTACAGTAGAGGTAATTTAATTTTCCCCTTTTTAGCGTGAGAGTTATGAAATTTCGATCGGCATTCAACCGAGAGCTACTATACAGCACATTATTCTGATTATGGGTTATAAATTTTATAGTTAAACGCTATTTGTCGCTGTCAGCCACTAACTACCCCTTCATTTCGGCTCGAATGTTGTAAAGCTCGCTGAGTAGAAGTAATGGTTGTCCGAGGAAAAAAAATTCTTTGCTTAATTTTTTATTTCTTCATTTTTCTATTTCTCATTGCAGTATGTATACAATTTATTTCTATATCGATATATATATGATTGGTTTCATATTACTGTTTTTCAGTGGCGGCTCGCGTATAGGCACTGTGGAACTGCAGCACCCCCAATTTCAACTTGATATTATCGATAACATTTAACATAATGTCCTTTTTTCTTTAATTCTTTCTTTATACTTGTACAATATATAATCCTTAAGCTTAATGTCAGTAGCCATCCCCCAGTTTATGAAAAAGATACAAAAATCTTTGTATGGAACTGTGCGCTTCACAGTACTAGCGGCGAGGTGTTTGACTGTTGTGCGTATGCGCACATAGGAAGCTACACGCGACGCTGCAAGGGAGAGAGAGCACTGTGGTTCCCGCAGTGCCGACACTGGCGTGCTGGTTGAAGGTAGTTTTTTTTCTACTCCGCGTGTGTTTTGCTTAAAAACCGTGTACCATATTCTTGAATGTGATAAAGTGTAGAATTAGATTATTATCCTGCTTCCAGCTATTCTAATTGATTTATTTTGTTTCGCGCAAATTAAAACAAGGAGAATGGATTTCATTTTTAAATGAATAGATTAAGCTTGAACTGTAACAATTTAGGTTAAAGTAAGTTAAAAATGTTTGATTTTGTTCCTTTAGGATTTTATCAAGTTTGTGAATAAATTTTCTTTTTATACACGTTTGTTTCCTTTTACACAATTTAAAAACAAAGGTTAAAAATTTTCTGAAGCAGCACCCCCACTAATTTTAGCTACGAGCCGCCACTGCTTATGACGATCAATTGGAGAGATTTTCATGTTCGAAATGACGATTCGAATTCCAAGTCTCCTATCAGTCTATAAGACTCAAGCATCTGAAATTATCCATTGGAAATTATGGCTAATGGATAGAATATATACGTTTTTTCTATGTTTGAGCTGTAATAGGAGCATTGCCACGCAGATTTATTTCTATACTGGTTAATAACTGTAATATTATTTGCTGAATATGTAGAAAATTATCCAGTATCAGTATTTCCCATATTGAAATGTTTTCCAGGCAGATGCTGCCATCTAGTGCCTAATGCTTAAACTAGGCAGATTTTTAATTTTTTTTTTTACATATTTTGAGAGAAAATGGACAGGCAGTGTTATAGAAAAGGCGGTGTTTGATGTTGTAAGAGAAGCCTGGAATGGGTTACGAGAGCTTCTATCTCCATCCTTTGTGTTTTGTAAAAGAATATTGAATGAAATATATGGCTCATTTGAATGAGAGACGAGAGTCGGCAGCGTGCCAGACTCGTAATCTGCAGTTCTCAGGTTGCAGTCCCAATTATGTCAGCGAAGAAACTTATCCCCGGTGAACTCCATCGTTCTGTTGGTGAGAGAGAACACATGAAAGAATTTGAAAGGCTGTCGTAGATCGCTTAAACCGTGGGCAGAAGAGCGACTCTTTAAAGAATATTCTTGGTAGCTTTAAAGGGAAGCTTCCATCTTCCTCATAGGAACTGTACAGTGTTTGGCCATTCATTGTAGGTGTCCAGTTCACAGTATATGCCCATTAATTTCGGAGCAGGAGATGGCTCAGCCAGAAGTGTGGCAGGCTCTTAAACTTCAGTTCCGAAGTTCGGTTCCCAGTTGTACCTGCTTTCAGGTTTACTCTTCTAACCTCCATTCTTCCTCAGTGATAAAGGGGACAACGGTTGGACCTGGAACCAACCGTTGTCCAGTAATTCCACCGTACATTGGATGGGACTTAAACTTCCCATACCCTCTGTACAATCGCTCAAAGATAATATCCGATAACTATGGTTGATTACAGAATTCAGAAAAATTTTCTGGCAATGATATTTTTTTAAGAAATTAGCGATTTCGCAACATTCGTGTACGTACACGTTTGAACACCCAATGAAACCCAATAGAGTTGCTGTACCAGGTAGAACGGCCGAGCTATACAACAACTCTGGATATGCTAAAGGGATATTGACAAATGCATTAGCCCCTGTAGCAAAGTACGCATTAGCCCCTGTAGTAAAGGTTACACAGCATTCGTGACCCACCGAGGGCTGTGACAGTGGGAAGTGCTTCTCTTCCAAACTGAAGAACTCTGGGATATTTTTCCAGAAAAATATGAATACCATAATTACTCCCCATGTTGATTATTGCTGTGCATATCTAAATGATAGAGCTTTCTTTTACGAACAGCTGGGATGATCATCTTAACATCTTAGAGAGGATCTTAGGGATATCAATGTCAAATATTTCACAATCAACCTAGCAAAGTGTACTTGGAGGAGTAGAGAGACAAATATTTTGGTCACACCAATTTGTGGGTTCGTCAGGCACCGCCCCCACCATGCAAAACTAGAGGTCATCAGAAAGATGAAAGCTCCTCGAATGAAGAAGGAACTGAAGAGCATATTAGGACCCTTCGGATATTAGCGACACTATCTGTATCAGTATGCAGAGATTGCAAATCCACTGACAGACGTGACTCTGAAGCAGGCACCTGAACAGTTGAAATGGGGCACACAATCAGAGTAGGCATTCGAGGAACTGAGGGGGGGGGGGGGTTGTGATGCAGCAGAATGAAATTCTCTGTCCTGCGTGACCTTACATTCTGCATTGAAATGCATCTGCTCATGCCTCTCCCTGATTGGAGGCCAGGGACAAGAACATCCCATTCCCTTTGCTTCGAGAGAAGCTCACGGAACCCAGAATAAATGTGGTGGTGGTTGTGAGTGTGTGTGTGTGGGGGGGGGGGGGGCGCTAGAAATGATTTTGACATGGTCATATCGATCCCAGGTCGAGATTTTTTCAGACCTTAACCTGCTAAGGTACTCATATCTATCGCAACATTGAGCAGCAAATAGCAGAGATTGGCCTTTGTCATTAATGGATGTGTTCTGGATTTATAGAGAAAATCAATGATAACACCGGATAAAACGAAATATTACTTATTTGTAACTGGGATCTTTGAAAAATTAGTGGCAGTTAGTACAGGAATAAAGAAAAACCTTTGAGGCCGATTGGCATAGTCACTGATCGAGTCTAAACAGATCGAAAGGCAGTTCAGCAAAATGAATATCAGCAAGAGGGAAAATATAAGCAGGAAAGCAGCAGCTATTGATGTTTTTCCTTAAAAACGACGTCATCACTATTGTTCACGGATGAGCCTGAAACGTAATCTCTGGATTTGAACTTGTGCCTTTAGCCCTGTATAACGGAAGGATGATAGCGATGATGGGAGAACAATTGAGGACTCTCAAGCTATATATCCAACATCATCCATCACATAATTATCTCCCAACTCCATCTTCAATGAAAACAAGTCGTCATTTCCTTTTTAAGATAAAGGTTTTGAATTTGAATCCTTTAAAACATATTGTATTATATGAATTTTACACCGGAACGCGACAATTGGATGGAAGTTATCAGGGTGGATATCAACTGGAAGTGCGACAATTGGGTGGACAATTGGATGGTGCACAATTGGGAGGATATGACAATTGGGTTGAAATTAGGAAATTAGGAGAAATAGCAATTATCCGTTCGATAAATTATTACTGACATGGTGGGAATCGAATCCGCAACTCTCTAGATACACGCCAGAGCCCTTTACCATAAAATATATAGGGGCGGGGGTGGCTCGTAATCTGTAGTTCCCAGTTTCGAGTCCCAGCTGGGTCAGCGTTGAGATTTATCTCCGCAAAATTCCTCGCCCTGCCCACGGTCAGTAGGGGCCACCGATGGGCTTGGAAAGGCCGCCGTCCGTCGGATGGGACGTTAAGCCGTGGCCCCGTGTGAGGGAGAGCCATACCCTGTGCACGTTAAAGAACACGCTGGATGGCCTTGACGGGAGACTACCATCTGTGTCCCAACAGCTGTTCCAGTGGGTCCCCTCCCCCAACCTTCTCTGAGCTTTCGGGGTCCATGTGACCTGGCCATTTAGCCCATGGTGTGCAAAAAAGTGCCGCTCAGAGGTAAAACAACCCAACCCATAAAATATATAAACCCCAAATGCAAAGGAATACTGATGAATTAAATCTTCAGCGATACCTGTCAATAGGTCTTTCACTTTACAGCGTTTGTGCACTATCAGTTCTTCAGTTGAACGTTATCAACATGAGACTTATTTTGGCATTACACATTCTCATCTATAGAATTCACCTAAACATGCATTTCGTTAATATTCCATTGTGTTGAATTACTTTATCAGAGAGGAGCACTTTTGTCACACACAATGACTTCAAAGACTTAGAGAAGATTGGGAAAGTGGATCCACTTGACAGCTGATAGGACAGAGATGCTCTCTAATGTACGGTCGCTCAAAAAATATCCGAACACTATGGTTGATTACAGAATTCAGGAAAAATATCTGGCAACGATTGTTTTAAAAATTAGTGATCTGGCAACCTTCGTGTACGTACACGACTGGGTGTCCAATTTATAAAAAAAATCGTTGCCAGATACCTTTTATGAATTCTGTAATCAACCATAGTGTTCGGATAACTTTAAGAGCGACTGTACAGAGGGTATGGGAATCTTAAGTCCCATCCGATGTACGGTGGTCTTTCCAAGTCCAAACGTTGTCCCTTTTATCACTGAGGAAGAATGGAGGTTAGAGGAGCAAATCTCAAAGCAAGCAGAACTGGGAACCTAACTTCGGAACTGAAGTTGAAGAGCCTGGCACACTACTGGCTGAGCCATCTCCTGCTCCGAAAGAAATGGGCATATACTGTGAACACCTACAATGAATGGTCAAACGCTGTACAGTTCCTCTGAGGAAGATCGAAGCTTCCCTTTAAAGCTACCAAGAATATTCTTTAAAGAATCGCTCTCCTGCCCACGGCTTAACCGATCTACGACAGCCTTTCAAATTCATTCACGTGTTCTCTCTCACCAACAGAACGATGGGGTTCACCGGGGATAAGTTTCTTTGCTTACGTAATTGGGGCTGGAACCTGGGAACTGCAGATTACGAGCAGAGACGTCCAAATACGCGAGTTAATTAAGGCTTTCCTGTTACTTCTTAATCATATTTCATTACAGACGAACTTAAATTAGTGCATTCCATGCCAAAATCACATAAAACATTTATTTAAACACAAGGCTAACCTATGAAATATTGAATTTAAAATGTTAATATTCTGAGAAATGTGTTTAACAACTCTTATATAATGTTTAAAACAGCGATCAATATAAATATTTCACGAATTTTAAAGTTTCTTTTAATTCATATCTATGCTATATCATATTATAATATATAACGTAATTGCGTTTGGGCAATTATACTTCAAAAATTATTTTCGATACGAAAAAACTAAAAAAATTCATAATTTAAATGAAAAATAATTTATATAAATAATTTTCTAATTAATAATTTATATAATATTTAAATAACAAATCCTAACGATCTAGGATCGAAGTCACGACTCTGTTCTTCAAATGTTGAAAATACAAAAATTAAAAACGAATGTTTCAAATAATAAATCATGAGAGAGATTTGGAATTTAGTTGATGGAATGTGATGATTAAAATATTTATTTTCATTTCTTCCCCTTAACTTCAAAGGGATGGGAAAGTAAAAGGTTTTCGTTTTAAGAGATATATGAGAGAATGATTTCTATTTTTTTTTTGTTTGCATCAGTACATTATAGCGATTTTTTTTAAATCATCCATTAGATCGTATTTCCAGTATGAGATGGGGAAAAATTGGAAACCGAAAAAACTTTATTTTCTTTGAAAACAAGCAACTTATTATCACCAGATATGATTAGCTATTCTTTCAATTGTTTCTTCTTTTATCCGAATTTGTATTTCTAACTTTAACTCAGTTAATCAAAATTTCATCCTACAGAGCAACAGAAAAATATTTGAAAAAGGAAAGGACAAACTCTTCAATTTAAATCCACTCTTCTTTTGTAGCAAATTATGATACATAAAATATTCTTTACGTGTGGACTCAAAATCGATTACTAGATCACCACATTTCTTTAACGTTTATCAAAATTTTCTATTCAAGACGATTTGGATTATCATACCTAGTATCATCCTAACTCCCAAGTTCTCCTCATTTATAAACAGTTAACCAACAAATGTAACAGATTTGACCCTTATTTCAAATATATACATATTTGTTTTTTTGAAAAATCATTCCAACCAATGCTCTTTGATTTTAATTGCACAAAAGCGCTGTCATATTAATTATTATCGTGCTCTTTGTAAATTCGATTATTATGGTTTTTAACGACTAAACTGCTGAAATTAAACTTAACGTGACCGGATGCATGATAAAAAGACTGAAAAGCAATATCGATGATAGAATTGTATAATCAGTATCAAGACATGCAAAGATTGCATGAGCATATCATTTGCTTTTCGCAGTAAAATATAATTTTCTTACATATTGGACATATAATCGAGATACATCCGTGATATACCTGTAGTATTGACAAGTAAACGTGTGATTGAACGAATGATATTTAATTGTATTAAATTATTTTATTAATATAGTGGTAGTTATTGCAAATTTTCTCTTAATTTCTACCTTTTTTCCAAGTGCTTTAACCACGTTCTTTGTTGCGTTTCTCAATTTATGTACGTGTTAAAACGACTGTTCCAGTATATAATTACAACAATTTGACCCATCACAACAAGTTGTGTAAACACACTCTAGAACATTTACCACCCCGTCTTTTTCCCCTCCCAAAAAAGTGGAGAATAACATAAACGATTGTTTTCTATATCCATGGGATTCTCACCAGTAGTGAATGAAAAGTGCTTTGGATACTACTCTAATATATAGGGGAGACTTCTCTAATATATGAGGAGTTAGCGAAGATATTCACTTGGAATTGTTTTGCATCAACTTAAATATAGTGCAGGATATTATGAGGCAAGTTTTAAAATGTGCCCAGAAAAAATAACTGATTGTAAACCTTTAGGCCACGTATATATCTGTAATAAGATGGATCCAACTTAAATTGTCGAAAATGTGTATGCATGTAATTACTATATCGCGATTTTTCTATTTATAAGAGGCTGAATTTCTTTTTACTTAACTGGTAATTGTTGCACCAATTCCTTCGAATATTTCGGTAATGCATAGATATACTGTATATATATATAGTAAGATTCTGTTATTATTAATATTTATTCCATGCAGGTCGATTACAGTAAAGCAATTACTCAGGTATTTTAGGTATTAAGTGTTCAAGTGGCTTGTTGCTCCAAATATTAAAATGATCATTTTAATTTTTTATGGAAAATATTTTTCTCCACATTCATGCATTAGGATTCAAACGTGTCAAAAGCTATAATATTTGCTCAGTAATTGCAGCACTGGTAAAAAATGCAGTAAAATGATTTAAATAAACTTTTAACTATTAAAATTCGCATTTAAATATTATAATTAAGACAATTTGTAATATGCTTTAATAACGTACAGATATTTTGAAGAAGATTTTATTATAATTGTAGTAAAGAGTTGTTTTTCAGAGAGGTAAAGGTCGATAAAGAAAATCTCTTATGGGTAATCATTATTTATGAATTTTAGAAAACTGTTGTAACGAATTCTTTTTATGGTGGAATACTATTAATTCGATGCCTATCTACGGACCTGTGTGCTGTTTAGGAGTTGTAGGCGGATGGATATTTGCAGCTTGCGAACTGATACATTTGCTTGAGTTGTAATGTTTCTAACGGAATTCCGTAAATTTGTGTTCTTCGTTTGAAGTAGTTCTCTGTGACTGGATTATTCTGTAATGATGTTGTCTCAAGACAGCTCCGTTCAGTACTAAAAATGAAATACCGAGACTAATTTAATATTTAGATTTAATTAACGATTTCCTGGAATAAACTATAGCAATGAATAAATGTTCTTCAAGTCATTACAGATGACCGATCTAAATTTACATTGATCATCTGTTACGACTATCCTTAGCAGTATTACTAACTCAACCAACACTATGTATATCGCCGTCTCTTTGCACAGTTGTATCGCGTTCGCTTGCAGTGACATTGCTTCTGCCGATGTCCGAGTCAGAATCCTAGGATGGCACAGTCGTTTGTTCAATCATTTACGTTACGATTGTCTCTCATTAACAGTTCAGTTCCAGATAAGTACAGTCGCTCAGAAAAGTATCCGAACGCTATGGTTGATTACATAATTCAGAAAAAATATCTGGCAACGATTTGTTTTTGGAAATTAATGATCTAGCAACCTTCGTGTACTGTACACGAAGGTTGCCCGATCATTAATTTCTAAAATATTGATTGTTTCTAAAAAACGATTTGTTTTTGGAAATTAATGATCTGGCAACCTTCGTGTACTGTACACGAAGGTTGCCAGATCATTAATTTCTAAAAAAATCGCTGCCAGATATTTTTCCTGAAATCTGTAATCAACCATAGTGTTCGGATATTTATTTGAGTGAATGTACACGAAGGTTGCCAGATCACTAATTTCTAAAATGATCTTTACCAGATATTTTTTCTGAATTCTGTAATCAACCATAGCTTTCGGATATTTATTTGAGCGAGTGTACATGACGGTTGCCAGATCACTAATTTCTAAAAAAATCGTTGCCAGATATTTTTTCTGAATTCTGAAATCAATCATAGTGTTCAGATATTTATTTAATCGACTGTACCTTGAATTTCTAAGTTCTCACATTGCTTTCCTGTTCCAAATCATTTACCCTTTCTGATAAATTTTCGATGGTATTTTTCCAATTTTCGATTCTTAGCAAATAATTTTTTATTTTCACGTCTGCAGAGAACCAAGTCCTGAGTCACATTTTCACACTTATCTCGAAATTCATCATATTTTTCTCTCCTGAGAATCTTTAGGAAATGGCTACTTTTATCTCAGAGGCATGACTTTTATGAAAATTTTTTGCGCAGTATTATTTGTTAATGTAGTAACAAGAAACTCATGATCAAACCTTTCCATGGCTTCGATAAATATCACTTTTCGGATCAATGATTATATCGCATTTTTTATTTTGATTCACTCTACTTACCAGCTTGTGAAATTATGCAGTAGACATTTAGGACATTCTATTTTACATTAGATTAATTGTCTGGTTATTAATATTAAATAATTTTAGTTTTCTAATTGAGTTTAACTAGAGGTTATCATAAGAAAGATTTCGAGATTTGTAGAATTAATATTCAAGTAATATGGCATCAGCCAAACAAAGACGTAACAAACAGATACCTTTATTATTTGAAATGCGCAATAATTAAATGAATATGAAAAGTGAAACAGGAAAAGAAACTTTAATTTCAAATATTTCGATCGAAGATTTCGCATTAAATAATTCCCTTTTGCTCTTTAAAGTCTAGAGGTTGAACAAAAGGAGAAACCTGGGATGTCAGAGAGATTTTTGGAAGAATTGGCTTTTCACAAAATATCAGAGGTGGGCGATAAACTGAATCAGAAGGGTAAGTGTGTCAAATTTCTGGCGAAACCTTCGATAGGTGAGAATTTTATTATCTTTATTCAAGTTACGAAATATTGCATGCTTATAAAATTAGGCAAAATAAGAGTCAATACGATAGCTCTTTTCATTTGCTTTCTTAACATAATTATGCTTCATACTATTTTTTAATGGTAGGAGGTGCTCCCCTATACAAAGAATGGGTTGGGTTGTTTTTTCTGTGAGCGGCACTTTTTTGAATAAAATGGGCTAAATGGCCGGGTCACATGGACCTCAAAGATTCAGAGAAGGTTGGTGGAGGGGACCCACTGGAACAGCTGTTAGGAGGCAGATGTTAGCCTCGCTTCAAGGCCATCCAGTGTGTTCTATAACGTGCACAAAGTATGGCTCTCTCACACAAAAGCCACGGCTTAACATCTCATACGATGGACGGCGGGCCTATTCAAGTCCATCAGTGTCCCCTACTGACCGCGGGCAGGGCAGGGAGTTTTGCAGAGATAAAACTCAACGCTGACCCAGCTGGGACTCGAACCTAGGAACGGTAGATTACGAACATGGCGCGCTACCGACTGAGCCATCCTAGCCTCAATATATTCTGGCTTCTAGCGAGTAGTATGCAGAGAAGAGGGCGCCACCCTCGCATACCAGTTTCGTTCAGGCATTGATGAATGGTAGTGACAGATATCGACTGCTCCATCAGTCGTTGTGTTACTGGATATCTGTCGAATATACCGATCATCTCTATACCTAGTCATTCAAGGATTACCTAATCCTGAACGATAACGTAAAAACTACTTCCTGTATCCTTTTCTGCCAACAGTAGTGAACTGTTCGCACATCACCTCCCAAATGAACTGCAGTTAGTCGTGTAGACCATCTTGTTTTACATAGACGCAGGATAGAACTCGTACAAACTCGCTGAGTTGATTAAATTCTGCCATTAGCCGTGATGGTTACCAGTTTTACAGTCGCTCAAAAAAATACGTACAATGTGGTTGATTACAGAATTCAGGAAAAATATCTGGCAATGATTTTTTAAGAAATAATCTCAACGCTGACGCATCATGGACTCGAACCTGGGAACTACAGATTAAGAGCCTGCCACGCTACCGACTGAGCCACCCCCTTAATTGTTAATCTTCTATAGCTCGCAACAAGTTATGTATGAAAATAATCACATGTGGCACCACGTGAGTCAATGACATTTTCTTTAATGATTAATGATCGGATGGGGGGATGTGTCGGTAACGCGCCAGGCTCGTAATCTGCAGTTCCCAGATTCAAGCAATACAACCTTGATACACCAGCCTGGACAAACGTCAACAAAAGTAGAGTTATTAATTATGCATAAAACTGCAGGTGATTGGAATTCTATGTTCTTCCTCGGATTCCTTATCTAGCCTACTACGAGTGATGGAAATTGTTAACAATTACATCAATTGCAGTTATGTGTGAAAACTTAAAGGTATTAATTAAAACGAATTAAAAACATAATTTTTTCATTACGATTTTATTAAAATATTTGAGAATATTATAAAATTAAGTGCAAAATTTTTAAAAATAAATAGCTACTAGCCACCCAACCAACGAGTGTCTAAGGGAGAACAGAGCCAGTTTCCATATGCATAATATAATTTTTCGATTGCAGCGCCCTCTAAATATGGGAATTTCGTGTATTACAGTGAAGCCACCTACCCAGGGAGAGGAGCGAGTTCCCCTTCGTTTTGTTTCACTGCCGAGCAATGTTTTCATTGCTGACACCACATGACTAATTTTACGTACACTTTTCGTTTGGAGAGAAATTAAAAAGTATTAATTAAAATCATTTTGCTTAATAAAATTCTATTTTGTAAAACAGGTAGCAGTTGTGCTCAGCAAGGAAATTTTAATATTTTAAACACTCTGCAATATTTAGCATATTATAATTAATTGAGATTTATGTATCTCTGTACTATAACGTGTTTTACACAGTTATATTTTACGCAATTATAAATATTTTCAAAAAAACATGCATATCGGGTTTGTTACTTGTATAAACTGTCAACAGATGGCAGCAGGCACTTTTGCTATCAACCGTAAAAAAAACTGCACTATTAGAACAAAATGGAGACACCTATATACACCGATATGCTCCAGGGAACAAAACTGCAACATACATTGACTTACATGTTCGCAAGATGATTAAATGTATTAATTTACATATTTATTACATTATTTATTACATATTTATTTTAAAAATTCTGAAAAAAGTACTGAAATAAAACATACATCGATTCTTCGGGGTATCATAAAATGTGCTCCTAAAAGGGATAAAAGAATAATTTTAGGATCAGCTACCACTGTACACCAAGAGCCATGTGTGTTAGACAGTTTGAAACACCAATGAAATAACATTAAATATTTCAAGAGTAAGGCAAACAACAGCTAAATCGGGCTGAATTGATTGCACTGCGCATGCGCAGATAGCCCCTTACAGTTGATTTTGTGCCTGCAGGGCAATTTGCCACATCAGTTTCGACAACATTCCGCAGTGCGACGCCACGTACGCTCATGTGAAATTGGTCTTCTTCTCCTTAAACATTCTTTTGCTCATCTCTCCTACCTGCCCTCGGTCAATAGGGGAAAACAATGGGCTATGAAAAGGCGTCGTCCGTCAGATGGGACGATAAATCATGGTTCTTGTGCTGGAGAGCCATATCTTGTGCACGTTAAAATAAAGAAGTGTCCATTAGAATACGAATATTTTAACAGTAATGACTTTTTGAATGATATTGTGTATTAGGTTACAGAAAAAAAAAATTGTGTCGTTACCGATGGGGAATTTAATTTCTAAGAAAATGTTTACCAGAATCAAATTCTATTGCCCTGTGATCTGTTATTATTTCCCTAGATCCGTTCCATTAGGGTTGCTATAAGAATAAAGTTCACCAATGATTATAAATATTTGAAACGGATATTTTCATACTACTAAATAAATCTAAATGTTCAGACACGAGATAAGACACATATTAATGCATGTAATCAAAGTAGCATAATTCTGAATGTCTTGTATATCAATGTGTTTTTTCCTTCCGTTTTATTTATAGTGCTAATAAAGTATAAATTATATTGTTCAATTTAATTACCTAATTAATCCACGAAATATCTCGGTATCTAGAATGTATCCAACGAATACTTTATATATAAAATTTATGCTGAATGGGAAATTGTCGGTTATATCCAGTGTTCGAATATTTTTACAAAATTGATATCCTAAGAACCTGGGCTTATTTATTGAGAAATCGAAATTAAAAAGAAAGCGAAAGTTATTTTCGAGAATGTCACTCTTTGAAATCCATATATAATAGTAATGGTCACCTTTCTAAACGAGGAAGGTTATGGTTTCCATGGTTATGTGTTTTGTTTCGGTATTGGGATATCATTTGTCTGTCTGAAAACAAAATGACTCTAAATTAATGACTTCTTTTTTCTTTCATTAGACTAAAATCCCGTAAGTAGATAAATAAAAATTCATTTCCACCCATGGTCGAATCCAAGGGGTGCAAGAGGGGCCATCCATCCACCATTTGATAATGCTGTTCAGGTAATTGATAAAAAAAATCATTAATTTTATGAATTTTTCTTGCAATTTTCAAGAAAAGTTTTAAAGATCTCGGTCAGGATGGTTCTTATTTATTTGAGAGATCTGTTAGACGAATGTATTTAGTGAATCATAATAACACAGTCGTTAACGTACTCAATGAAACCATCATCTCGGTATCTCTCGATTGAATATCACGTTTAATTAACAACACTTCACATTACCTACATATATATTTGTTAAGGGTGCAACCTTAATCCACTGCCCCACTGAGAATATCCAGTCACACAGTCCCAGAGTGTTGACCCGACTTCATTAAAAAAGTCCTTCAAATGTGCTGGCTTTCACAGCGCAGGAATTTGCTTTACATCAAACCGTTTCGAAGGTCCGAAGAGAAGTTCCTTTCTTTTCCGATGGTCTCTACTTCCCTCTTCCTTCCCGCTGTACGCGCGGAGGTCATCCCGCTTCACGGCATTTCACAATGCGCCGGCCAGATTTTCGCAGGTCATTTGGGTCACACATGACTCTCGCCTAACACAGCATACAGCGGAGAGGCAATGTGAAAGTCGAGGATTCGGATATTATATTCTGATTTTAGAAGAAGTGACATTGTGCTTAGCTTAAACTCTGGAATTGTTTATTAAGAATTTGAAATTTTAGAACTGAATGTTCCTATCAACCATAAATAAAGAACTGCACTATTAGAACAAAATGGAGACACCTATATACACCGATATGCTCCAGGGAACAAAACTGCAACATACATTGACTTACATGTTAAATTAATAACTTAATTAATAACTTAATTTACATATTTATTACATTATTTATTACATATTTATTTTAAAAATTGTGCAAAAGTGCCGAAATAAAACATACATCGATTCTTCAGGGTATCGTAAAATGTGCTCCTAAAAGGGATAAAAGGCTCATTGAATAACTTTAGGATTAGCTACCACTGTTATTATTTACCCAAATGGGAAAAATCCAGGGGCTGAGGATTCTCAGGCGATAGAACGCCAGGCTCGTAATCTGCAGTTTCCCAGGTTCGAGTCCCACCCTACCAACAGTGAGTAGGGGACACCGGTGGGCTTGGAAAGGCCATTGTTCGTCAGATGGGTCATTAAGATGTGACACTGTGTGCCGGAGAGTCATACCGGTGCTTACGTAATAGAATGCCTGCCGATTTCCGCGAATCTCCGTGTTAGCAAGCGCGCATGGGAAGCATCAAAACTTGCCACATGAGGGCAGCACCGTTCCGCGGTAAGCTAACCTACGCTAGCGTTAAGTATATAGCGATCTGGGCGACCAATATTTATTCAACGGTAAATATTTGGAGGAAAATTCACCAGAAAATTAATAAATAAAGAATTTTAAATCACTTTATCTTTACTTAAGGTTAATCCATGACTTATTTTTATAATATATTTGCAGAATTCTTTAACTGAATAATTTTCCTACAAAATGCTATTTCCATAGGCACTGGAACTTTACCAATAAACACAAATGAAGTTCATGCTGCAGCACAGAATTTACTGTTTATAATCTTTTTTATTTCAGTGTTCCTAAAATTTCAGTTCTTAATTACTTCTAATCTTCAAAACTTACATTAAAGAATATTTATACATGTGTTTGTGCAATTTAAGGATTCTGTTGATTACTTAAACGTTCTATCAGAAATATAACAGGAATTGGCAACTGAAATATTTCTAATTGAAGCATTTTTCTTGAGAGGGGTTTAGAATTCAGCTTGAGTTGTGCAACTTCTTCAGTACACTTACTACCATAATTCGTTAAATATGATTTTAAAAATTTCTGTATTATTAATTTACAAAGGTTTTTTTATCTGGCTCTCATCATTAAAAGAACAATGAAATAATTTATTTTTGTTTAATCTTGGTAGAAATGTTAACGTTAACAGAGTTAACACTTTTTCTCTTTGAACTCAAAGTGGGCAGAAATTTTTTACAGTTTTTTCCATAACAGCTAAAACACTGACAATTGCGATATTTCTTTTTATAAATCATCCATTAGTTCGTAGTTCCAGTATCAGATGGGGAAAAATTGGAAACAGAAAAAACTTCATTTTCTTTGAAAACAAGCAACTTATTATCACCAGAGATGATTAGCTATTCTTTCAATTGTTCGTTACATATTGTTAGAAGGCTTTCTTGTTTTATCCGAATTTGTATTTTTAATTTTAACTCAGTTAATCGAAATTATATCCTACATAGCAACAGAAAAATATTTGAAAAAGCAAATCACAAACTCTTCAATTTAAATCCACTCCTCTTTTGTAGCAAATTATCATACATATAATATAAAACTATTCTTCTTTTGTAGCAAATTATGATACATAAAATATTCTTTACGTGTGGACTCAAAATCGATTACTAGATAACCACATTTCTTTAACGTTTACCAAAATTTTCTGTCCAAAACGAAATGGATTATCATACCTAGTATCATCCTAACTCCCAAGTTCTCCTCATTTATAATCAGTTAACCAACAAATGTAATAGATTTGACCCTTATTTCAAATATATATATATTTGTTTTTTTCGAAAAATCATATCCAACCAATGCCCTTTGATTTTAATTGCACAAAAGCTCTGTCATTTGATTTATTATCGTGCTCTTTGAAAATTCGATTATTATGGTTTTTAACGGCTAAACTGCTGAAATTAAACTTAACGTGACCGGATGCATGAAAATTGCTTTGGATACTAAGAAGCAATACCGATGATTGTATATTCAGTATCAAGACATACAAAGAATGCATGAGCATATCATTTACCTTTCGCAGCAAAATATAATTTTCTTAAATATTGGACATATCGTTGAAGATACATCCGTGATATACCTGTCAACATTGTAATGAATTTAAGTAATTGAACGAATGATACTTGATTGTATTAAACTATTTTATTAATATAGTGGTAGTTACTGCCAATTTTCTATTAATTTCTACCTATTTTCCAACTGCTTTAACCACGTTCTTTGTTGCGTTTCTCAATTTATGTACGTGTTAAAACGACTGTTCCAGTATATAATTACAACAATTTGACCCATCACAACAAGTTGTGTAAACACACTCTAGAACATTTACCACCCCTTCTTTTTACCCTCCCAAAAAATTGGGGAATAGCATAAACGATTGTTTTCTATATCCATGGGATTCTCACCAGAAGTGAATGAAAAGTGCTTTGGACACTACTCTAATATATAGGGGAGACTTCTCTAATATATGAGGAGTTAGCGAAGATATTCACTTGGAATTGCCTTGCATCAACTTAAATATAGTGCAGGATATTATGAGGCAAGTTTTAAAATGTGCCCAGAAATAATAACTGATTGTAAACAATTATGCCACTTATATATCTGTAATAAGTTGGATCCATCTTCAATTGTCGAAAATGTGTATGCATGTCATTACTATATCGCGATTTTTCTTTTTATAAGTGGCTGAATTTCTTTTTACTTAACTGGTAATTGTTGCACAAATTCCTTCGAATATTTCGGTAATGCATAGATATACTGTATATATATATAGTAAGATTCTGTTATTATTAATATTTATTCCATGCAGGTCGATTACAGTAAAGCCATTGTACAGGTATTTTAGGTATTAAGTATTCAAGTGGCTTGTTGCTCCAAATATTAAAACGATCATTTTAATTTTGTTATGAAAAATATTTTTCTCCACATTCATGCATTAGGATTCAAACGTGTCAAAAGCTATAATATTTGCTCAGTAATTGCAGCACAGGTAAAAAATGCAGTAAAAGGATTTAATTAAACTTTAAACTATTAAAATTCGCATTTAAATATTACAACTAAAGACAATCTTGTAATATGCTTTAATAACGTACAGATATTTTGAAGAAGATTGCAGCTTGCGAACTGATACAGTTGCTTGAGTTGTAATGTTTCTAACGGAATTCTGTAAATTTGTGTTCTTTGTCTGTAATTACAAGAGCATTAATTCATTAAAACTGTTTGTTCCAATAAATCGTTAATAAGGTTTAAGTCACTGATCATTTAGTTTCAGTAGTTTTCTTAACCGGGGTAAGTGTCTTGTTAAAGAATTTCCATCGTTTCAAGTAGTTCTCTGTGACTGGATTATTCTGTAATGCTGTTGTCTCAAGACAGCTCCGTTCAGTACTAAAAATTAAATACCAAGACTAATTTAATATTTAGATTTAATTAACGATTTTCTGGAATAAACTGTAGCAATGAATAAATGTTCTTCAAGTCATTACAGACGACCAATATAAATTTACATTGATCATCTGTAACGACTATCCTTAGCAGAATTAGTAACTCAACCAACACTATGTAGGTCGCCGTCTTTTTGCACAGTTGTATCGCGTTCGCTTGCAGTGACATTGCTTCTGCCGATGTCCGAGTCAGAATCCTAGGATGGCACAGTCGTTTGTTCAATCATTTACGTTGCGATTGTCTGTCATTAACAGTTCAGTTACAGATAAGTACAGTCGCTCAGAAAAGTATCCGAACGCTATGGTTGATTACAGAATTCGGAAAAAATATCTGGCAACGATTTGTTTTTGGAAATTAATGATCTGGCAACCTTCGTGTACTGTACACGAAGGTTGGCAGACCATTAATTTCTGAAAAAAATCGCTGCCAGATATTTTTCCTGAAATCTGTAATCAACCATAGTGTTCGGATATTTATTTGAGTGACTGTACACGAAGGTTGCCAGATCACTAATTTCTAAAATGATCTTTACCAGATATTTTTTCTGAATTCTGTAATCAACCATAGCTTTCGGATATTTATTTGAGCGAGTGTACATGACGGTTGCCAGATCACTAATTTCTAAAAAATCGTTGCCAGATATTTTTTCTGAATTCTGAAATCAATCATAGTGTTCGGATATTTATTTAATCGACTGTACCTTGAATTTCTAAGTATCTCACATTGCTTTCCTGTTCCAAATCATTTACCCTTTCTGATAAATTTTCGATGGTATTTTCCAATTTTCGATTCTTAGCAAATAATTTTTTTTTTTCACGTCTGCAGAGAACCAAGTCCTGAGTCACATTTTCACACTTATCTCGAAATTCATCATATTTTTCTGATAAAAAAATCTAATGATTTGGTGAGTCCCTCGATGTTGTTCTTCAGTCACCTATGCATTCATTCATTGCTTGTTTGACTGACTGGTATATTAAAGATTTTATTGATGCGATTTGTTCGGAGCTGAAGAAACATCTGACACATTACATTCAATATCGTGTGACCTGGCAGAGAAGCATAAAAAAATTTAAAATTCATACACTTCAATTATATTTTTACGTTCTTCAGAAAATTCACGGTAATTATCTTCTGTAATATTTGCGCAATAGTAATGAAATTGGCTTCTACAGGCAGCTTTACAGCTGATGGAACATCTGATGGTACCTTTACATCTGACGGAACATCTGATGGCACCTTTACATCTGATGGAATCTGAGAGTTTGTCAGTAGTCTCTAGAACTTCATTCTCACGAATATCACACAATATAGAGTGGAAAAACTGCAACTTACCATGAGAACGACGTTGTTCTACAGCGTGGGTCCTTCAACAGTCCCTTTACGGAATTTCTTATACGCATGCGCGTGAAAGTGTCAGTACGCGACAAGAGGCAAGCCTAGCTGACCAACGTTAGGCTTAACTAAATGACCATTTCAAAGTTGCAAAGATTTCATGAGGTAGTTCTCGAAATGGGCAAGAAATATATCTAAGGAAATAAGCAAATCTTTAAAACATTAAATATAAAGGTTTAAACCTACAGAACGACGAATGATCATGCTATTAAGTGATATAAGAGTGATCAGAACCACATCCTTCTCCTATTAGAGTTGCCACTCCGTTGCGAATTTTTCAGAAATCGTAACCAATTTTGCATTTTCTTTATCATATTCGTGTTCAGCACCTGGGAATCTTTAGGAAATGGCTACTTTTATCTCAGAGGCATCACTTTTATGGAAATTTGTTGCCCAGTATTATTTGTTAATGTAGTAACAAGAAACTAATGATCAACCTTTCCATGGCTTCGATAAATATCACTTTTCGGATCAATGATTATATCGCATTTTTTAATTTTGATTCACTCCACTTACCAGCTTGTGAAGTTATGCAGTAGACGTTTAGGACATTCTGTTTTACATTAGATTAATTGTCTGGTTATTAATATTAAATAATTTTAGTTTTCTAATTGAGGTAAACTAGAGCTTATCATAAGAAAGGTTTGGAGATTTGTAGAATTAATACTCAAGTAATATGGCATCAGCCAAACAAAGACGTAACAAACAGATACCTTTATTATTTGAAATGCGAAATAATTAAACGAATATGAAAAGTGAAAGAGGAAAAGAAACTTCAATTTCAAATATTTCGATCGAAGATTTCGCATTAAATAATTTCCTTTTGCTCTTTAAAGTCTAGAGGTTGAACAAGAGGAGAGACCTGGGATGTCAGAGAGATTTTCGGAAGAATTGGCTTTTCACAATATATCAGAGGTGGGCGATAAATTGAGTCAGAAGTGTAAGTGTGTCAAATTTCTGGCGAAACCTTCGATAGGTGAGAATTTTATTATCTTTATTCAAGTTACGAAATATTGCATGTTTATAAAATTAGGCAAAATAAGAGTCAATATGATAGCTCTTTTCATTTGCTTTCTTGACATAATTATGCTTCATACTATTTTTTAATGGTAGGAGGTGCTCCCCTATATAAAGAATGGGTTGGGTTGTTTTACCTCTGAGCGGCACTTTTTTGAATAAAATAGGTTAATGGCCAGGTCACATGGACCCCAAAGGTTTGGAGAAGGTTGGGGGAGGGAACCCACTGGGAACAGCTGTTAGGAGACAGATGTTAGCCTCGCGTCAAGGCCATCCAGTGTGTTCTTTAACGTGCACAAAGTATGGCTCTCTCACACAAAAGGCACGGCTGGACAAAACCATCGTATGGGACGTTAGTCCCATACGATGGACGGCGGCCTTTTCAAGTCCATCAGTGTCCCCTACTGACCGCGGGAAGGGCAGGGAGTTTTGCAGAGATAAGACTCAACGCTGACCCAGCTGGGACTCGTCAGCGTTGAGTAGGAACTATAGATTACGAACATGGCGCGCTACCGACTGAGCCATCCTAGCCTCAATATATTCTGGCTTCTAGCGAGTGGTATGCAGAGAAGAGGGCGCCACCCTCGCATACCAGTTTCGTTCAGGCATTGATGAATGGTAGTGACAGATATCAACTGCTCCATCAGTCGTTGTGTTACTGGATATCTGTCGAATCGACCGATCATCTCTATCCCTAATCATTCAAGGATTACCTGATCCTGAACGATAACGTAGAAACTACTTCCTGTATCCTTTTCTGCCAATAGTAGTGAACTGTTCGCACATCACCTTCCAAATGAACTGCAGTTCGTCGTATAGACCATCCTCCTTTACATAGACGCAGGATAGACCTGGTACAAACTCGCTGAGTTGATTAAATTCTGCCATTAGCCGTGATGGTTACCAGATTTACAGTCGCTCAAAAAAAATATCCGTACGCTATGGTTGATTACAGAATTCAGAAAAAAATATCTGCCACGATTTTTTAAGAAATAATCTCAACGCTGACGCATCGGGGACTCGAACCGGGGAACTACAGATTAAGAGCCTGCCACGCTACCGACTGAGCCACCGCCGTAATTGTTAATCTTCTATAGATCGTAACAAGTTATGTATGAAAATAATCACATGTGGCACCAGGTGAGTGAATGACATTTTCTTTAATGATTATCACTCATTTGATCGGATGGGGGGATGTGTTGGTAACACGCCAGGCTCGTAATCTGCAGTTCCCAGATTCAAGCAATACAACCTTGATACACCAGCCTGGACAGATGTCAACAAAAGGAGATTTATTAATTATGCATAAAACTGCAGGTGATTGGAATTCTATGTTCTTCCTCGGATTTCTTATCTAGCCTACTACGAGTGATGGAAATTGTTAAAAATTACATCAATTGCAGTTATGTGTGAAAACTTAAAGGTAGGTATTAAAACGAGTTAAAAAATAATTTATTCATTACGATTTTATTAAAATATTTGAGAATATTATAAAAATAATTGCAAAATTTTAAAAAATAAATAGCTACTAGCCGCCCAACCAACGAGTGTTTAAGGGAGAAGAGAGCCAGTTTCCATAAGCATAATATAAATTTTTCGATTGCAGCGCCCTCTAAATATGGGAATTTCGTGTATTACAGTGAAGCCACCTACCCAGGGAGAGGAGCGAGTTCCCCTTCGTTTTTTTTTTTTCTCACTGCCGAGCAATATTTTCATTGCTTACACCACGTAACTAATTTTACTAATTTTACGTACACTTTTAGTTTGGAGAGAAATTAAAAAGTATTAATTAAAATCAATTTGCTTAATAAAATAATATTTTGTAAAACAGGTAGCAGTTGTGCTCAGCAAGAAAATTTTAATATTTTAAACACTCTGCAATATTACGCATATTATAATTAATTGAGATTTATGTATCTCTGTACTATAACGTGTTTTACACAGTTATATTTTATACAATTATAAATATTTTCAAAAAAAAATCCATATCGGGTTTGTTACTTGTATAAACTGTCAACAGATGGCAGCAGGCACTTTTCCTATCAACCATAAAATAAGAACTGCACTATTAGTACAAAATGATGACACCTATATACAGCGATATGCTCCAGAGAACAAAACTGCAATATACATTGACTTACATGTTCGCAAGATGATTAAATGTATTAATTTACATATTTATTACATTATTTATTACATATTTATTTTAAAAATTGCGCAAAAGTACTCAAATAAAACATACATCGATTCTTCAGGATATCGTAAAATGTGCTCTTAAAAGGGATAAAAGGCTCATTGAATAAGTTTAGGATCAGCTACCACTGTTGTTATTTACCCAAATGGGAAAAATCCAAGGGCTGAGGATTCTCAGGCGATAGAACGCCAGGCTCGTAATCTGCAGTTCCCAGTTTCGAGTCCCACCCTACCAACAGTGAGTAGTGGACACCGATGGGCTTCGAAAGGCCACTGTTCTTCAGATGGGTCATTAAGATGTGACACTCTGTGCCGGAGAGTCATACCGGTGCCTACGTAATGGAATGCCTGCCGATTTCCGCGAATCTCCGTGTTAGCAAGGACGCATGGGAAGCTTCAGAACTTGCCACATGAGGGCAGCACCGTTCCGCGGTAAGCTAACCTACGCTAACGTTAAGTATATAGCGATCTGGGCGACCAATATTTATTCAACGGTAATTATTTGAAGGAAAATTCACCAAAAAATTAATAAATAAAAAAATTTAAATCAATTTACCTTTAGTTAGGGTTAATCCATGACTTATTTTTATAATATATATATGCAGAATTCTTTAACTGAATAATTTTACTACATAATGCTGTTTCCATAGGCACTGGAACTTTACCAATAGACACAAATGAAGTTGATGCTGCAGCAAAGAATTTACTCTTTATCATAACTCTTTTATTTCAGTGTTCCTAAAATTTCAGTTCTTAATTACTTCGGATCTTCAAAACTTACATTAAAGAATATTTATACATGTATTTGTGCAATTTAAGGATTCTGTTGATTACTTAAACGTTCTATCAGAAATATAAGAGGAATTGGCAACTGAAATATTTCTAATTTAAGCATTTTTCTAGAGAGGGGTTTAGAATTCAGCTTGAGTTGTGCAACTTCTTCAGTACACTTACTACCATAATTCGTTAAATAGGATTTTAAAAATTTCTGTATTAGTAATTTACAAAGGTTTTTTATGTGGCTCTCATCATTAAAAGAACAATGAAATAATTTATTTTTGGGTAATCTTGGTAGAAATGTGAACTTTAACAGAGTTAACACTTTTTCTCTTTGAACTCAAAGTGGGCAGAAATTTTTTTACAGCTTTTTCCATTACAGCTAAAACACTGACAATTTAAAGCTTTGGATATTTGAAGCCCCCACGATCTAAATTTCAAATAATGGCATTTGATGCTGATGGTGACTGAGGGGTATTTAATATCTCAGAGCAGCTGTGGCATTCTATGTTATCTTGTACTGCTCTAACTAGGTAACCAGCGATCACTGCTAATGTTGCTGTCAAAAGTGACACTCTATAAAAGGAATTTATATTTTCTATCTGAGAAAGTTCTTCTGCTAACAGTATTTCAAAAGATATTTCTGAAACTTTATTACTAATTGTGAAGGGTTGGGGGATTGTAGAAACAGGACGCATTACATCTAGGGAAGGTTTGTTGCTCACATTGCTTGAAAGTGTTTGAGTAATTATGCCTGTTTTAAGAATTTTTGTAATTGCTGCAGCGGCACTGCAAGCATTTGTTTGGTCATTTTTGCCTCCCAGTTGACTAATACAGCCAGAAAACGATTCCACGCCATCACTGGAAAATTTTCTTGTAAATACAAAATGAAATCCTTTATTCAGTAGATATTTCACACATGTTATAGTAGATAATGTTGCCACAACTATTGCTTCATATGTTTCTGTACTTAAAATTTCAACTTTGGTTGAGAACAAGAATTTTTCCACTTAAGTAAATAATCTAAGAAATCATTCTCTAACCAATGCAATCTTTCATCAGTAACAGAAAAGAACTGCATACACATAGGATTATTGCTATATATATGATACCTACTATTTTTAATGTTATGCAATGTAAACCATTTATGCATTATTCGTTCTGCATTTAGTTATGAAAGCCAGAGTATTTCACAAAAAATTGTCCTGTTTTATAAATAATATCTTTCATAATTGTCTAATATTGAAAAAAAAAATCATTGCACAAACTTCTAAAATCAACTGAAATTCCTCTGATCTACTATGGCATATAAACTGAGAAGCTCCATTCAGACCTCTGTGGCAAGCAGCTGCTTGAGGGAATTTTTTATTATTAGTAAATGATTTGAAATAATACTTATTATTTAAGCTTAATTTCTGAGATAACTTCTTTTCAAGTATTACTAAGGTGAAACATTTTAGCTTCCATAACTCTTTTTTTAAATGCTGAAAGAATATTGTTGATAATCTAGATTGAAACAGATTTAATTATTAAATTAAAATAATAATTATTACTTTTTCTTCAGCCGTATTTTTTAATTAAATGCAATTTTTCATCTCATAGAACTTCGAAATCAGATTATCATTTTGGAAATTATTATCATGGAAATTATTATTTTGTTTGGGCAGTGTAATTCAATTCAGTATGTGTAAAAATATTTATCATTTAAGCTAATAGAAATTACTTTCATTTGCTTACAATACCGATGAATTTAAAATATCACAAATGTTATTTGTTCAAATCTATGGAATATTTTTCAAATTAATCGTCAACAAACTTATTAAGGTAATTATAAAGACAAAGACTTTGCCGACATATTGCTTTCAGCCACTTGGAAGGGATTTGACAGACAGTGATTTTTGTTTTATAAGTTTCACTTCTGCAAAACGGCACACATCAATACACCATTGTTAAACTAATCTTTAGAAACTAGAGCAAATAGACAGAACAAAAAATAACTCACATATGAACAAATCCTTATCAGAATCCAATTTTAAAACTAGCGCTAAGCATCGTAATTACGTATGCTACAAAGGAACAAGTAGCAAGCAAAACAGCTGATCGCCAGCGCCACAACGGAAGAAAATGTAACTAGAGCCAAGGAGTGTCTAGGAAGAAGAGAGCTAGCTTCCACAGATGTAATGTAAACTTTTCGATTGCAGCGCCCTCTAAACATGGCAAATTCGTGCATTGCAGTGAAGCCACCTAGCCAGGGAGAGAAGCGAGTTCCCTGCATTGTTTTTCCACCGCCGAGCAAAGTTTTCAATTGCTTACACCACGTGGCTAATTTTACATACACTTTGACTTTGAAAAACGTTCATTTTCTTCCTGAGGTACAATCATAATTTTCTTTTCATTTGGAGACAAAATATAAGAAGTAATGTAATCATTTTCTTTAATAAAATTCAATTTTGTAAAACTCGTAGCAGCTATGCTAAAGAACAAAATTTTAATATTTTGAACAACCTATAACATTTAGTATATTATAATAAATTAAGATTTATGTGTCAATGCAGGATAACATGATCTATATAATTATATTTTATACAATTGCTGATATTTTCAATAAATATTATATCGAGTTTTTTACTTGTATAAAAGTTCAACAGACGGCAGCAGGCACATCCCGTATCAACCATAAAAAAAGAATTACACTGTTGGAGCAAACTGCAGAAGCCGATGTACATCGATATGCTCCAGGGATCACAAACCTGCAACATACATTGACTTATATATATTCACAAGATGATTAAATGTTTTAATTTACATATTATTTTCAAAAATTCTGCAAATTTACTCAAAATAAACATACAACGGCTTTTCCAGGTATCGTAAAATGTACTCCTGAACGGGATAAAACACTCATTGAATAACTTTAGGGTCAGCTACCACTGTGCCAAACAGCCATATCTGTTAGACATTTGGAAACACTGGTTAAATCGCAATATACATACCAATAGTAAGACAAATCATAGCTGCATTGGGCTAAAATGATTGCACTGCACAAGCGCAGATCGCCCCTTACAGTTGTTTTTGTGCCTGCACATCAATTTGCCACGTTCAGCTTCGGTAAAATTCCGCAGAACGGCGCCACTGACGCTTGTGCAAAGCCAGCCTTCTTCTCCTTAGACCTCTGTTGCTAGAGCTGCTGTCGTTCCACGTCGTGAAATCGGCAGGCAATACATTACGTAGGAACCGGTAAAACTATAGTTATAGTATAACAATGGGATTAAAATAAAACTTATATAGTTATATTAAATTTTACATTCATAAATAACATATATCGATAAACACAATAATGTCATAAACAATTTAACTAATCTCATAAAATTACAAACATTTCACTGGGTAATCGTCTTTTGAGCTCTCATGGCATACTGCAAACAAAATTATACCGCCTACCCCAAAGGGGTACGCGTTCCCCACGTTGAGAACCCTTAATCTAGAGAGCTGCGGGTTCGATTCCCGCCATGTCAATAATATTTTTCAGATGGATAATTGTTATTTCTCATAATTTTTTTATTTCAACCCAATTGTGATATCTTTCTAATTGTGTTCCATCGAATTGTCCACCCAATTGTCGTATCCTCCCGGTTGTCGTATCCATCCAATTGTCGGACATCCATTTGTTATCCACCCAGTTGACTTCCACTCAATTATCGTCCTCCCTGTATAATATTCATAGAATACAATATATTTTAAAGGTTTCAAATGCAAAACCTTCTTCTTAAGAACGAAATGACGAGTTGTTTTCATTGAAGATGGAGTTTCGAGATAATTATATGTGATGGATGATGCTGGATATATAGTTTGAGAGTCCTCAATTCTTCTCTCATCATCGCTATCATCCTCCGCTTATACAGGGCTAAAGGCACAAGTTCGACTCCAGAGGTTAGGTTCGAGGCTCATCCGTGAACAATTGTGATTACGTCGTTTTTAAGGAAAAACATCAATAGTCGCTATTTGCTGCTTGTATTTTCCCTCTTGCTAATATGCATATTGCTGAACGGCCTTTCGATCTGTTTAGCCTCGATTACGTGACTATGCCAATCGGCCAAAAAGGCTTTTCATTACTACTGTTCTACCCACCACTATTATTTCAAACTTCTTAATTAAGAGTAAAAAATGTTTCGTTCAATCCACAACCCTGCTGCTTTTCACTATTCATATCCAAAACGCATCCATAGGATGCTTTATAAGAAGTCAAGAATCGAAGCAATTACTTGAAAAAAAGGTTTATTACAGTGGATAATGAATTGAATCTAACATATCCTATCGTCTTACACATAGGGTAACATGGGATGCATTAAAAGATAGATCGTTGCGATAAAAAATCTGTCAACGATTTTTTTTTAGAAATCAGTAATCTGGGAAATTTAATAAATAAATAAATTAATAATTTAATAAATTAATAATTAATTAATCTAAAAAAATCGTTGTCAGATTTTTTTTCACAATTCTGTAATCTACTAGAGTACTCGGATATTTTTTTGACTGACTGTACTCTGTAGGGACTCATCTGTAAACACCGAAGTGATATGAGGGTGGGATGGATGTTATAATGTCGTATCACATAGCATACTATTAACGTTCTTATTAAACAAACCACCGACCCTACGACATTAAAATGCTATATTTATTTTTTGCAATTAGCCTTCTTAGCATTTTCCGATTTTAAGAATTATATTTTTATGTAATATCCCTTATAATTAAATACTAGTACAGTTAATACTCACTTGGTATGTTGACATTCATACAAAAGTAAAGATTCCTACACCAAATATGTTAGTAAAATGAAGAGGCCGTTCTGTATGTACAGCGTGTGGGGTGAAGTGTTAAATCCTTCTGATACGTTATATATATTATAAACTACATGTTGTGAAATAACAGGTCCTACACTATTATTCTTCATTTTTAGCGACTTACGTTGAAAGTCACTGAACTGGAATCCATCTTTAACCCATATTCAGTTGTGTGATTAAACGACTACACAAAACTACACTAAATGATATTATAATTTATAGTGGTAGCTGTTTTCACCCTCCTTTAATTACTTTTGTCTAGCAAATACCATACGATAAAAAAAGGGGATTTAAGGTTTCGTTGAAAAAAAATATTCATTATTTACACTGACTGCTTTCAGAATGAAATAAAATTTTCTACCTTTTCTACACCATGTGTCTTAATCTTTATATACGAGATGACCCAAAATAAACTGACAATATTTAAGTAAATTTGTAGAGAGAACTCAGTGGATAAAGTAATATTTTAAATTTGCACATTTCAGATCATTACTGAAGCGATACATAAAACAGTAGGCGTCATGATATACAAATGGAAGTAGTGTAATTTTCAATTTCAGAGAAGATCAAAAAATGTCCTGTAAACATGAAATTCATCGCAATTAGCTCAGCTGTTATATCTAGAAATTTGTCGACCATCATCTTCAATTATATTTAAGGCAACTTCCAAAGATTCATTTTTTTGTCGACCATCATCTTCAATTATATTTAAGGCAACTTCCAAAGACTCATTCGCATAATAAAGGTAATATAAAGGTAACAATGGTAATAAAGCCCTCATTTGAAGAGATCTCAGTTTTTGGATGGTAACTCAGCAGCTACAGTACCTGACACATGTCATCAGGAGGTCGTAGGTTTGTGTCCTACCCGGATTAAACAGATTTTTCCTCTATGTTTGGCATTGTTCAGCTTACAGTTTGTTTGTTTGTTTGTTAAAGGTTACGTTACAATCAGAGGTCCTTCTTCAGGCTTTCTCAATAAAACAATTTAGTTGTAAAATTAAAATTTTTGAAACAGGTTGGATGAATTCATCCAGATCATTTTTTTTGGCATATATGTAAATATTTCTTTAATTCCAAATTAATGTTCACCCATATGCGTTTTGAATGTGATTAATTGTGTTGAGATGGTAGTAATTGATATGTGATATATGACTGTTAGGATGTTCAAAAGGTTTTTTAGGCAGGAATTTTTATCTATATTGTTGCATTTTTTTGAATCTCTGAATATAAATTTGAGTTTTAATGTTTGATTATTTATATTTAATAAAAAACAGATTTTGGTGGTAAATTTTTTTCCTCATAATTTTTCCTCTCAAAATAGAAAATGATGTTTCTTTTTTTCATTTTATTTTTATTTTCTTATTTATCTTTTCATATTTATTTTTTTGGTTTTCTTTCTATATATATTATTTTAATTTTATTTAATTTAATATTTTTGTTTATTTTATTATTTTTTTTTATAATTGACCATATATGGCTTTTAATATTTGGTGCTTACTTGTGTTTGCTTTTTATTAAAGAAATTAGTTTAATTAATATAAAAAAAATATATATATTTAGTTAAAAGTATATATATATATTGTACTCCTCAAAAAATTCTTCCAAAATTATCTATATTTTTTAAATTTTGTGTATTGTAAATAAAAAGAATATTTTAGGAAGACTTTTAGGTTTGACGTTTGATATGGCTTCCTCAATAACCTGTTCCCTGGTATCAGATAAATGATCACTTGTTGACGTTACATTTCATTGAATCCTTAAGTATTTGACTGAAACTGAAACATGACTTACATTTGACACAAGAAATACTCAGATCTTATATGTAGGGTTTTCTAAATTTTTTTATATACATTTCTCTTAGATACCTTAAGGCTGTAGTCTCAGATATGTGGCCTTTGAAGTCATTTTGGGTATTCCACAATCAATACTTTTCATCATATTCATGGTAACTAATTGTGGTTTGCTAACTTGGATCGACTGAGATGATCTCATGTGAGTATGCAGAATGTGGTCACAATCACCAGAAGATGAAGTCACTCTGAATGGAATTTAAGTTTATGTTCTGGTGTTAAAAGTATGTAACTTTAAAAAACGAAGTAACTACTTTTTTATTATTAAAATAAAAATGTCATATAATGAAAATTTAATTATTCAACCTGCTATGTGATTTGAGTTTGACACTGCTGCCTTTGGCGTCACTGGTACTGTCTAAGCGAGATAGATCTGATCTAGCCAATTAAAAGATAAAAAGTGATCTAAAGAGATCTAAAGGTAAGTGGAAAATACGGAAGCAAAACGGAAGTGTGAGATGGAAAAATAGTTAAAAGGATGTTTAAAACTGTCTTAAAAGATACTGAAATTTAGAGTGGTAGTTAGTTATATTCTCCTCGTATACCTTTTCATATAATGATTTTATAAAAATTACGCATATGTTTAAGAGAAATATCTTCTCAAATGTAGGTAACTTTGAAAAGTCTTCACTACTTCTCACTATGTGCATTAAAGATATCATCACATAAAATCATTTCATTATTGCACAATTTAATCCACAGCACATTTATGATTAGCTAAGTATCTAATAACTATTGGGCTGTTTTAAGTATAGTTATGATAATGAGTGAATAGGAACATTTGTCTTGATCCTGATGGAATCAGAACCCACGATCTCCTAATGACATGTTAGGAACTCTGGCACCTACACTACTGGGACTTTTATGGCCATTTTTATTAAATACATAGAATAGCCTAAAAGGGATTAAATACAATAGCTCAAAAAAGTATCCGAACACCATAGTTGAATAGAGAATTTATAAAAAATATCTGGCAACGTTCTTTAAGAAATTAGTGGTCAGGCAACCTTCGTGTACAGTCGCCCAAAAAATATCCGAACACTATGATTGATTACAGAATTAAGAAAAAATATCTGACAACGATGTTTTACGAAATTTGTGATCGGGCAACCTTCGTGTACGTAAATGAAATGTATGTCAGCGTAAAAAAAACAAATGCGTCATTAATCATGGTACGTAACACGAAGGATGACAGATCACTAATGTCTAAAAAAAGTTGGCAGATTTTTTAGCCGTTACAAATTTCGTAACGTCCCTGCTAGTTAAAATAAATAAAAAAATAAATACCCCGTCAAGCAGCTGTTTGCCACAGATGTCTGACAGACGCCATAATAGAAGGTTTGTCATGATGCAGGACCTCAGTAGAAAAACAACACACACATCCATACTGTATCCGGGGCTGGAACACAGGTCCCTTAGATCAGTAGCCAAGCGTGCTAACCACTCGGCCACGGTAGGTAGTTTTAAATCATTTACCTGATTGTTTATTATTCTTATTTTTACTTCGATTTAAAGAATCAAACACAAGTTCTACTATCGTTTAGTGACTGACATATTCGGAAAATTAATGCAGTCTTAAACATTTAAAATTAAATGTAGTTCAAATAAAGTTCGGACAAAGTAAGAAATTTTCAGGAGAGTTATACACCTACTCTAACTTTTCAGTTATAATAATACAAACTGTAGTAAACCGTAACTGTTAATTAATGTTTAATTTAATTTCAGAACTGCTTGTTAAAAGTTATGCTAAAACCGATATTTTGAAGAAAGAACTAGCGAACTTCCAAGTCACATTTTATATCATGTAGAAAATATTGTAAGTAATAGTAATAAATAAGATACGTTATCTTTTGAAAGTAGATTTCAAAATGCCATCTATTGTCTCTATGGTAGGACTATTTAAGTGACGTCATAAATTTCGTCAACTGGCATTTCTGTTATATTTTAATTTCTTTTTTTACTAAGCATTTACTAAGCGTTTTCATTACTAAGCATATCAGATTCAGATATATAAAATAATATATATAACACATTGCCACTTAAAATGTTTAACTTTTTAAGAAAGATTTTCGAAAAAAGCAGTACAAATCATGACAACGGCAAATTAGTTTCGTATTTACATAATACGAAATTAATCGGTTTTAATTATTTTAATCATGCAACAAAAACTACGCTCTAAAAAACATCAATATTTTAATAAAAGCGAATGTTTTAAAATATGCAGCAAAAAACATATTCCTTTTACATATTGCATCTTATAATTAAATTTTACTTACTTTATTTCTTATCAGCTAAAAGACCACCTCATAGAGATTCGAAGAAAACAATCAATAATAGCCAAACCAAATGATCACTACCAATAATTGAAAGTTCACAAATAGCAGTTAAACGTTTTCATAAAGTTCACAGGACATCATATACAAAATTATTGACTTCAAAACTTCGCGATAGGTGTTAAATATAGATGAACTAAACTCCCATGATTTTGAGTACAACTGTCTTGCTGCCAACGCTCAGGTGATATCTCATGCGCACGTGTGACATGTAGAGTGCGCGAACAGCTCAGAATGGGATATGACACCACCTACACATAGCTACCGGAGATAGAGAAAAAAAAAACATGGAGGGATGATGTCAGTTTGTGCGCTTCTAATAAATGGAATATGAAAATGCGTAATATTGGTTCTATTTTAAACAATCACACCTTTCGCAGCAACTTCGAAATAACTGTTGTTCGAATACTTTTATAAGTTGCCAGATTGTTGTTGTAAATGTGAGGATTTTAATTTGGAAGTGATTGTTCGTGAAGCAAGATTTCTGAGGCCAAAATGTCACACAACATCAGATGATCCTCTGATGAAGATAAGGAGGTTTAACTAGTTCTTGTGACTTTGCTGTAGGTGAACACACACAGGGTTGTAATCAGTGGTTAAAGTAAGACGGTTTCTTCGGTTTTTAGTTACACGATTACGGTGTAACCTTTTAGATATCAAACTGTTTGAAACTTTGTCGTTCAGGTACCATTAGAGGCCCTATAAAGGTAGGTTGGGTTGGGTTGTTTTACCTCTGAGCGGCACTTTTTTGCACACCATGGGTTAAATGCCCAGGTCACATGGACCCCGAAGGCTCAGAGAAGGTTGGGGGAGGGGACCCACTGGAATAGCTGTTGGGAGACAGATGGTAGCCTCCCGTCAAGCCCATCCAGTGTGTTCTTTAACGTTGGGTTGTTTTTACCTCTGAGCGGCACTTTTTTGCACACCATGGGCTAAATGGCCAGACCACAAGGACCCCGAAGCCTCAGAGAAGGTTGGGGGAGGAGACCCACTGGAACAACTGTTGGGAGACAGATGGTAGCCTCCCGTCAAGGCCATCCGGTGTGTTCTTTAACGTTGGGTTGCTTTACCTCTGAGCGGCACTTTTTTGCACAGCATGGGCTAAATGGGCGGACCACAAGGACCCCGAAGGCTCAGAGAAGGTTGCATCGAGTGTGATCTTTAACGTGCACAGGGTATGGCTCTCTCACACACGGGGCCACGGCTTAACGTCCCATCCGACGGACGGCGGCCTTTCCAAGCCCATCGGTGTCCCCTACTGACCATGGGCAGGGCGGGGAATTTTGCGGAGATAAATCACAACGCTGACGCAGCTGGGACTCGAACCTGGGAACTACAGGTTACGAGCCTGGCGCGCTACCGACTAAGTCAGCCCCGCCCCCCTATATAGGTAGAGGTTGGCCATCTCAAAATTGGACGCCATGTTTTGTCGTTTCTCGGATTATTTAGCACGCATAGGTGAATGGTATTGCACGGTACTTATGGATTTCGGAAAAAGGTAGGTTATTATTTGATACAGATTTCAGTGTCCATGATTGGAAGCACTTTAGAAAACGGCTAGAAAAAGGAAAAGTAAATTTTACGTCTTTATTTTTCTTTAAAAAAAAAAGATATAATTTTGTTTTGTTGTCGTGTCTGTCTGCAGACATCGAACATTTTTGTTTATACAGATAAATAAAATATTCTTTTTGTGTTAGATAGGAATTAATGATAAATTACGATCTGCATTTTTCGATCTCCCAAAAGTTAAAACTGCGCCCTCTAACGATGGAAAAATTTGAAAATTCCAAAATATCAAACGAATATTCCAAACGATGTAGTTCTGTCAGAAGTTTAAAATTTTGGTGTTGAAACGTGAAAGTTACGAAATTACCATTGTCAACAATCACTTGGCCCTTTAAACCCAGGGGGAAGGTGAATGAAACTCTTTTTTATTTTAACAGAAAAGTGTATGTTTTTAGAGATAAATTAAAAATTCTTTTTGGGTTGGTAAGGTATTCATGAAATATTACAATTTGCACTTTGCGAATTTCCCAAAAGCTATACCTGCGCCTTCTAACGGTGGAAAAAAATCGAAAAATACCAAAAATTAAAAACGAATATGGCAAACGATGTATTAATGCTAGAATTTTGAAATTTCCGCAACTTCAAGTTCTTGTGTAGGACTTTGTGCACTGTTGAACGTGGTAGCTCTAACTATCTGGCAGCAGTACGGATGGACGTTGTGGGAGATCGACTAAAGGCTTGTCTTACACGATCGATGTTTTCCTCAGATGTTCTTGGTCGTCCACTCCTACCTTTATCCAACAATGTCCCTGTCTCCATAAATATTTTTGTGCCATGCACGAATTGACGGACGTGACGGTGAATCTCTTCCATACTTAGTTCTGTAGTTTCGCCGAGTCTGCGTATCCGATTTCGTTTCAATATACCATGACACACATTGTGCCTTCTCTTGAGGACTAGCCATTTTTTAGAGTTTCTTTAAAAAATACCTCTTTCATCAACGTGGTATCTGAAATATACCAATGCAATGTGATTAAAAACCTTGATAACCACTTAGTACATAAAACAAATTTGATTAAGATATCTCATCAATTGCCTTTGTAATAAATTTTTTAAATTGTAAAGAGACTTTATGGACACCCTGTATAACAATGGGAATAGAATAAAACTTATATCAGTGGTTCTCAACGTTTTATGCTTCACGTACCAGCTGGAAATGTGTATGTAACTGGCGTACCCCTTGTATAGATAGATAAAACTATAGTTATAGTATAACAATGGGAATAAAACAAAACACATATCAGTGGGTTCAACCTTTTATGCTTCACGTACCCTCTGAAATTGTGTATGTAACTGGCGTACTCCTTGTATAGATAGATAAAACTGTAGTTATATTATGACAATGGGAATAAAACAAAACACATATCAGTGGTTCTCAAACTATTATGCTTCACGCACCCCCTGGAAATGTGTATGTAACTGGTGTACCCCTTGAATAGATAGGTAAAACTATAGTTATAGTATAACAATGGGGATAAAATAAAACATATATCATCGGTTCTCAACCTTTTATGCTTCACGTACCCCCTGGAAATGTGTATGTAACTGGCGTACCCCTTGTATAGATAGATAAAACTGTAGTTAAAGTATAAGAATGGGAATAAAATAAAACATATATCAGTTTTTCTCAACCTTTTATGCTTCACGTACCCCCTGGAAATGTGTATGTAACTGGCGTACCCCTTGTATAGATAGATAAAACTATAGTTATAGTATCACAATGGGAATAAAATAAAACATATATCAGTGGTTCTCAACGTTTTATGCTTCACGTACCCCCTGGAAATGTGTATGTAACTGGCGTACCCCTTGTATAGATAGATAAAACTATAGTTATAGTAAAACAATGGGGATAAATAAAACATATATCATCGGTTCTCAACCTTTATGCTTCACGTACCCCCTGGAAATGTGTATGTAACTGGCGTACCCCTTGAATAGATAGGTAAAACTGTAGTTAAAGTATAAGAATGGGAATAAAATAAAACATATATCAGTGGTTCTCAACCTTTTATGCTTCAAGTACCCCCTGGAAATGTGTATGTAACTGGCGTACCCCTTGTATAGATAGATAAAACTGTAGTTATATTATGACAATGGGAATAAAACAAAACACATATCAGTGGTTCTCAAACTATTATGCTTCACGCACCCCCTGGAAATGTGTATGTAACTGGTGTACCCCTTGAATAGATAGGTAAAACTATAGTTATAGTATAACAATGGGGATAAAATAAAACATATATCATCGGTTCTCAACCTTTTATGCTTCACGTACCCCCTGGAAATGTGTATGTAACTGGCGTACCCCTTGTATAGATAGATAAAACTGTAGTTAAAGTATAAGAATGGGAATAAAATAAAACATATATCAGTTTTTCTCAACCTTTTATGCTTCACGTACCCCCTGGAAATGTGTATGTAACTGGCGTACCCCTTGTATAGATAGATAAAACTATAGTTATAGTATAACAATGGGAATAAAACAAAACACATATCAGTGGGTTCAACCTTTTATGCTTCACGTACCCCCTGAAATTGTGTATGTAACTGGCGTACTCCTTGTACAGACAGACAAACCTATAGTTATAGTATAACAATTGGAATAAAATAAAATATATATCGGTGGTTCACAACATTTTTTTCTTCACAAACCCCCTGGAAATGTTTATATAACTGGCGTACCACTTCCATAGATAGATAAAACTACAGAAGTACTAGAACAATGCGGATAGAATAAAACTTATATCAGTGGTTCTCAACCTTTTATGCTTCACGTACCCCCTGGAAATGTGTATGTAACTGGCGTACCCGTTGTATAGATAGATAAAACTATAGTTATAGTATAACAATGGGAATAAAATAAAACATATATCAGTGGTTCTCAACCTTTTATGCTTCACGTACCCCCTGGAATTTTGTATGTAACTGGCGAACCTCATGTATAGATAGATAAAACTATAGTTATAGTATAATAATGGGAATAAAATAAAACTTATATCAGTGGTTCTCAAACTTTTATGCTTCACGTTCCCCCTGAAAATGTGTATGTAACTGGGGTACCCCTTGTATTGATAGATAAAACAGTAGTTATGATATAACAATTGGAATGAAACAAAATATATATCAGTGGTTCTCAAACTATTATGCTTTACGTACCCCCTGGAAATGTGTATGTAACTGGTTTACCCCTTGTATAGGTAGATAAATCAATAGTTATATAGTATAACCATAAGAATAAAAGAAGACATATATCAGTGGTTCTCAACCTTTTATGCTTCACGTTCCGCCAGGAAATGTGTATGTAACTGGCGTACATCTTGTATAGAAAAATAAAACTATAGTTATAGTATAACAATGGGAATAAAACAAAATATATATCAATGGTACTCAACCTTTTATGCTTCACGTACATCCTGGAAATGTGTATGTAACTAGCGTACCACTTGTATAGATAAATAAACTATATTTATAGTATAACAATTGAAATAAAACAAAACATATATCAGTGGTTCTAAACATTTTATGCTTTACGTACCCCCTTGAAATGCGTAGGTAACTGGCGTACCCCTTGTATTGATAAATAAAACAATAGTTATAGTATAACAATGGGGATAGAATAAAACATATATCAGTGGTTCTCAACCTTTTATGCTTCACGTACCCCCTGGAAATATGTATGTAACTGGATACCCCTTGTATTGATAGATAAAACTATAGTTATATTATAACAATGGGAATAAAATAAAAAAATATATCAGTAGTTCTCAAAATCTTATGCTTCAGGTACCCCTTGGAAATGTGGATGTAACTGGGGTACCCCTTGTATAGATAGAAAGAATTATAGTTATAATGTAACAATTGGAATAAGGTAAAACATATATATTTATATACAACAAATATCTAGCGACTTTTTTGTTCTGACGTCGTACCCCAAGAAATTTCATCACGTAGTCCACTTTGAGATCCCCTAATATAGTGATTAAATTTAATGCAAAATATCTAATGACAGCAAAGTTTAACTTGGGGTGCGTGGAAGTAAGTAACTAACTTTAGCCAACCCCTGCCCGAGTTAAGTTTTAGAGAAATCAAACCCTGACTTATATCGTGGATTGTGTGTACGAAGATATCAATTTATTTGTACTACAGTAATTTATATCCTTATTAATTTGGCGTATTGCGAACAATATGTATCTTATAGTCCGATGATGAAAAAGACGTGAAAGTACATTTGAACGAAAACAAAATTGTAAGTAATCTGTTTGAATAGAAATAAAAGTGGTAGTTTATTTTATTTTAATTTTTTTTTTTTTTGATTTATGAACTTGGATTGAGTTGTTTTACCTCTGAGCGGCACTTTTTTGCACACCATGGGCTAAATGGCCAGGTCACATGAACCCCGAAGGCTCAGAGAAGGTTGGGGGAGGGGACCCACTTTAACAGCTGTTGGGAGACAGATGGTAGCCTTCCGTCAAGGCCATCCAGCGTGTCCTTTAACTTGCACAGGGTATGGCTCTCCCGCACATGGGTCCACGGCTTAATGTCCCATCCGACGGACGGCGGCCTTTCCAAGCCCACCGGTGTCCCCTACTCACTGTGGGCAGGGCGGGTAATTTTGCGGAGATAAATCTCAACGCTGACCCAGCTGGGACTCGAACCTGGGAACTACAGATTACGAGCCTGGCGCGCTACCGACTGAGCCACCCCCGCCCCTATGAACTTGGAAATATAGAATTTCAGAAAAATTAAACACGTTTTAACTCTTTCCTAAACAAAGAAATTGACTATAATGTCTGATTTTAATTACTTCTCAAATACTTGATAAGCAGACACAGGGATTTTGCTGATCGAGGAGTGAATGCAGAAATCATCTCACTTGAACTCTCTCTGTAGATTTTTTTAACATTCATGTATTTTGTCTCTCCTCACATAGAGCCATTCCTAAAGATCCCATTAAATGGGCAGTGGGTTTTTCAAGGTCATCGAAGTCATTTTTCAAGGTCAAGAAGGGAAAATCAAAAGAAAAATTAATTGGCTATAATTTTAAACATGATCATTTACATGTAAATCCTGCCACGTAGCAGGCTTATCAGAGGATTATAATAACATGTTTACTTTACTTTCAATTGATTGTTTCAAAAAATTGCAAAGAAACGGTGCATAGTGATTAAAGCAGGTTTTTCACAAAAGCCAAGCAAGGTTCTTTACATCACTAGAAAAAAAGAAGTCGTTTAAATAATCACCACGCTTATGACGATTAATTGGAGAGATTTTCATGTTCGAAATGAAGATTCGAATTACAAAGTCTCTTACCAATCTATAGGACTCAAGCAACCTGAAATTATCCATTAGCCAGTAGGTTAATGGATAGAATATATATATATGTTTTTCCTACGTTTGAGCTGTAAGAGAAGCAATGCCACGTACATTTATTTCTATACTGGTTGAATAACTGTAATATTATTTGCTGAATATGTAGAAAATTATCCAGTATCCGTATTTTCCATATTTAAATGTTTTCCAGGCAGATGCTGCCATCTAGTGCCCAATGCTGAAACTAGGCGGAGTTTGAATTTTTTTTTTGCATATTTTGAGAATAGACAGGTAGTGTTATATAAAAGGCGATGTTTGATCTTGTAAAAGATCAAACATCGCCTTTTCTATAAACTATCGGGTGGTTAACGACTTGCCTGGAATGGCTTAAGAGAGCTTCTATCTCCATCTTTTGTGTTTTGTAAAAGAATATTGAATGAAATATAAAGTTCACTGAATGAGAGACGAGAGTTGGCTTAGCGCGAGATCCCCTGTAGTAAAGGCTACACAGGATTCGTGACCAACCGAGAGCTGTACCAGTGGGAAGTGCTTCTCTTAGGGCTGAAGAACTCTGGGGCATTTTTCCGGAAAATTGTGAATACCATAATTACGACTGATGTTGATTATTGCTGTGAATATCTAGATCAGGCATGTCAAACACGCGGCCCGCTGGGAACTGTTCTGCAGCCTGCCAAGATTGATAACGAATACGTTTATTTAACTTTTGACAACACTGGATTCTTTAAATAAAATTATAAGTACGTACACGGTACATGAATTAAATAAACGTATTTCAGAAAACATTTCCATTTATTTATAAGGGAAACTATTGCGCATAAATGTATATGTCGGAGCCCTATCGTAGAATTGCGAACAACTATTTTCCACTTTAAAAAAATATAAAACTGCGGAAACATCAAGATTAGCAGAGAAGCATATGCAAATAAGTTTAAAAATAACTACAGCTCAACAAATTCAACCAAATTTTGAAGATTTGGTTAATGAAAAACGTTGCCAAGTTTCTTAAAAAAAAAGATGATAATTTTTTATTTCAATAATGTTAAATTGAAAAAAAAACTTTCCTACATACATATATATTTTTTAATATGTTTATATTCTGTGTATTATTATTTTGTATGTTTTGATTTGTTTATAATAAAAGCTATGCTTCATCTTTATTTCCATTTTTTTTTGTTTTGCGGCCCGCGATTTAATATATAATACTTAATATGGCCCTCGGTGGTTAACGAGTTTGACATGCCTGGTTTAGAGGAATATTTTTCCCAAGTTTCGAAAATTTTCCAAATTTGGAATTTTGCATATTCGGAAAATGGAGTGTCCATTGTTAAGGCTCTAAAGTTGAAAAAAATACGTTTATTAACAATTTATTAAATACTCCGATTTTACTTGCTTTATTGAAGACAGGAACGATAAGTTTTTTTTTAGTTTTAATCATAGTAATTAAAGTATTTTTCAATTATTTCAAAATTCCTTAGCCTATATTCTTAAAATATTTAAATTATAGTACATATAAGTAATATATATATATATAATATATATAACTTCAATTATAGTTTTCCCCAAATTTTATAGATACAGATCTAAATGGTTCCTGCATAAGCAGTAGCTGAAATGTTGGTATTCAGCGAATTAGAAAAGATAATGCAATTCCAGAATAGTATATGAAATTATGAACAAAAATATTACAGAATATATTTACGTAATCTGGCAAAGATTTTTTTTTAGAAATTAGTGATCTGGCAACCTTCGTGTACGTACACGAAGGTTGCCAGACAATTAATTTCTAAAAAAATCGTCGTCAGATATTTTTTCTGAATTCTGTAATCAACCACAGTGTTCGGATATTTATTTGAGTGACTGTACACGAAGAATGCCTGATCACTAATTTCAAAAAAATCATTGTTAAATATTTTTTTCTGAATTCTGTAATCAACCATATTGTTCACATATTTATTTGAGCGACTGTACGTAGACGAAGGTTGCCAGATCACTAATTTGTAAAAAAATTGCTGCCAGATATTTTTATGAATGCTGTAATGAATCATATATCTATAAATAATTATATTTCTATATCATCTGCCGCTTATACAGGGCTAAAGGCGAAAGTTTGACTCCAGAGGTTACGTTCGAGGTTCATCCGTGAGCAATAGTGATTACGTCTCTTTTAAGGAAAAACATCAATATTTGCTGCTTTCCTGGTTGTATTTTCGATCTTGCTGATATTCATATTGGTAAACGGCCTTTCGATCTGTTTAGACTCGATACAGTGATTATGCCAATCGACCCTAAAGGTTTTTCTTTCCTCCTGTTCTAATCACCACTATTTTTTTAAACTCGATTATTAGAAAAATGAAATGTTTCGTTTAATCTAAAAAGTGGCCTTTCTTACTTCGATAAGTATCCGGAACGCATCCCTAGGATGCATCATAAGAGTCAAAAGATAGTTATGGGCATGGCATATACTGTGAACAGGACACCTGCTATGAAGGGCCAAACGCTGTACAGTTCCTTCCCTTTAAAGCTACCAAGAATATTCTTTAAAGTATCGCTCTCCTGCCCACGGCTTAACCGATCTACGCCAGCCTTTCAAACTCATTCATGTCTTCTCTCTCACCAACAGAACGATGGGGTTCACCGGGGATAAGTCTCTTCGCTGACGTAATTGGGACTGGAACCTGAGAACTGCAGATTACGAGTCTTGCACGCTCCGAACTCTCGTCTCTCATTCAAATGAGCTATATATTTCATTCAATATTCTTTTACAAAACACAAAGGATGGAGATAGAAGGTCTCTTAAGCCATTCCAGGCTTCTCTTACATCAAACACCGCCTTCTCTGTAACACTGCCTGTCCATTCGTCCTCACAATATGTAAAAAAGGAAATCAATTTCAGCCTAGTTTAAGCTTTGGGCACTAGATGGCAGCATCTGCCTGAAAATCATTTAAATATGGGAAATACTGATACTGAATAATTTTCTACATATTCAGCAAATAATATTACAGTTATTAAACCAGTATAGAAATAAATCTGTGTGGCATTGCTTCTGTTACACATGAAATATAGGAAAAACATATATATTCTATCCGTTATCCTAATTGCTAATGGATAATTTCAGATGCTTCAGTCCTATTTTTCCTGACTTTCATATTGAACGAATAAATTTAACCCTAAATAAACTGCTCTACCAAAATATTACAGAATTTTCATGTTCTAACAATGGGAATTTAACTTCGAAGCTCTATAATTTCTATAAGACGCATTCAATGTCTTTTTTCTAAGTGATAAATATCATTCATACATGCGTACAGGTCCAATGAATGTAACATCCAGCAGATCTGTGGCTTCACTTATAACCTAAGGTGAAGAGAAATTTTTCGGAAATTACCACACCAGTCTACGACAACAACGTTGGCGTTTAATTCTTCCATTTCTAGCTGTAAAATAATTTAAAAAACTTTTCCGAAAAATTTACGTTCCTGCAGAAATTTTGCCGTGCAACGAAACTGAGTCGTGAAATAAAATTTCCGTAAGTGAGAAATTAGTAAGTGAGTAAATGTTCCTAAGTGAGAAATTTTATTACAGCAGTCCCCGATTTACGGAAATTATGTAAATAATTTCCGTAAATCGGTAAATTCTGTAAATCTATCTATGTACATCATTTTCGTAAATCGGAGCCTACTGTAATAAAAAAAAATTAATAGGAGATTATGGTTAGTTTCATTACACCATAATTATAAAATATAGTAAGAAAGCAATCGGGAAAGCTTGTATCCAAACACATGAATAGTTAATATAAAAACATCTGTGAGTACCTCAGTGGAAATTGTTTATTGCAAGTGTCACATTGGAAATATTTCATGATTCGTGAAGCACTGAAGGATAAATTGAGCTGGATATAATGTTGGAACTCTTTGGATGATGTTCTGTGATGCTTTGTAGATGACATCATAAGACACAAATGTATTGCATTCATAAATTCCGTTGAACTCCAAAGGATAGTTCGAGGCTCATCCACGAACAATTGTGATTACATCGTATTTAAGAAAAAACGTTAATAGTTGCTGCTTTCAGGCTTGTATTTTCCCTCTTGCTGATATTCATATTGGTGAACGGCCTTTCGATCCGTTTAGACTCGATTGTGTGACTATGCCAATCGGTCCCAAAGGTTTTTCTTTACTCATGTTCTAATCACCACTGATGTTTAAAATCTGTTAAGTACAAAGCAGAGATGTTTCGATTAATCTAGAGTGTGTTGCGGATTCCCAATCGAGGTTGACTGAATCTGCAAATTCGGATTAGCAAAGGAAGTAGTTGGGTAGGGGGCTGACACAAGCTCAGTTTACTTTAATGTATTGATGTGCCAGGGAAAGGACGAAAACAGTGATTTAACTTCGTATCACTGTTTATTGCGAATTGAAATAAGTAGCATTAAGCAAAGGATAATTGTAAATTTTCCAAATGTTAGATGCCAGCTCAATAATATTCTCAGTAGGATTTTAAAATTATTTGGAAAATAAAAATCCCAAATGCTTGTAAACAAATAACGGATGTTCATTTTAATAGGGGATAAAGTTTAGCATTTCCCACTAATCGAAGAGTCAGGAAAAGCAAATGGCAATAGTCAATATGTTACTACCAATCCATCCAAAATCTGCAATTTCTTTAATTTTTCTTTAAATATAATTATACGCTATTATCGAAAGTCTATTCACTTTATTAACCAACATCTGCCCTTTCCATTTCACTCTGTAGACTTCGTGATTTGCACGACTGTTTCACACATTTAATTCAAGTTTTTTACGCAACAGCCGAGTGATTTTTTCAACTTGTTTGCTCTGTCAGCTGAAAGAACGTTTCATTTTCATAAAATACACTTTTCTTTCAATTTGTGGCTTTATCCAAGTGTATTTTTGATCTCTTTAAAATATCATCATTCAATTTTCAAATTTGTTTTTTCTCATTATCGAAAATCATTTTCCCTTTTGGTCATCTATCAATAATGCAGTAATGTTTGAACACGTTTCAAGAGATTTTATCTACTGTCCGTGGTAATATAAATATTTTAATCGAGGCTTAAGGGACCAGCACGCGCACCCTTTTTGAATACTAGTAAGGGTAAGAGAGTGTCTAAAATATTTAACATATTTAGCAAATTTTAAAGACATGTAAAACGGAGGAGGATGTGTTATGCTACATTAATACAGTCTTTTGCGCCTCCCCCCTTGCATTTTTCCAGCTAGATGGTGTTTCTTGCCCCCAATCCCTCCCTTTCGATGTTTTGTAGATCCGGGCGCTGTCATTATTATTGTGACGTCTTATAATGCATCCAATGTTACTCTATGTGTAACACGATAGGACATGTTAGATTCAATCCATTATCCATCAGTAATAAATGTCATTTTTAAGTGAATGCTTCGATCCTTGACTTCTTATAATGCATCCTATGGATGCGTTCCGGATTGTTGTTATGAGTGTAATATACGTAAACGACACATTTCTCATTTGTAAAAAACAAGTTTGAAAGAATAGTGGTAGTTTCTGGAGCAGTAAAGAAAAACTTTCTGTGGACGATTGGCGTAGTCACTTAATGGAGTCTAAACAGATCGAAAGGCTGTTCACCATTACGAATTTGAGCAAGAAGGGAAATACAAGCAGGAAAGCAGCAACTATTGAAGTTTTTCCTGAAAAACGACGTAATCACAATTGTTCACGGATGAGCTTCAAACGTAACTTTTGGATTTGAACTTGCGCCTTTAGTCCTGTATAAGCGGAGGATGATAGCGATGATGAGAGAACAATTGAATAACTCAAGCTACATATCCAGCATCATCCATCACATAATCATCCCTCAACTCCATCTGTAATCAAAACAACTCATCATTTCCTTCTTAAGAAAAAGGTTTTTGTATTTGAATCCTTTAAAATATATTGTATTCTATGAATTTTACACGGAAGCGCGACAATTGGATGGACGTGAATTGGGTGGATAGCAACTGGAAGTGCGACAATTGGGTGGATACGACAATTGGAGAGATAATTGGATGGAACACAATTAGGAGGATATGAAAATTGGGTTGAAATAAGGAAATTATGAGAAATAAGAATTATTCATCTGAAAAATTATTACTGACACGGCGGGAATCGCACCCGCAACTCTCTAGGTACATGCCAGAGCCCTCTACCATAAAAACCACTCATCAAACGAAACACTCTTCCAGGAAAAGACATAAATTTTTCACCGAACTGTGGCGGACTTTGCGCCATCTATTCTTCATAAGAGGCAACTTATTTTCCAATTGTTGCCAATGACTTAGATGTTAATGAGAAGGTCACTGACTCTTAAACGTTCTGATAAAAATAATTCTAAATTACAGGAACTGCAGTATTTGTATCTATTCTCCTTAATCTATTTTTCTATACAGGTTTTGCATGTACCATCTTTAATCCTACCTCACAATGTGGCAAAATATTTAGGACGTATGTTCCTTCTAATCGTAGTAAACGGAAAATGAAAAGAAATTCCCTACTGCAAAACAAAGATTCAATGGATAATCTGCTTTTCTCACTAATACAACCCTCATTAAAACGAAATTTTCAAAAAAAAAATTATAAAAGAAACATTTGGAAACAATTGAATGTATTATAGGATATCCAAACAGCGGATATAGAGAATTTTTCTGGCTAATGCGATTTTCATTAGAACGGATTCTTAAAATTTTTGTTTGATTCTCTTGGTTTTAAGTGAAACAATCTGAAATAAAAGGATCGACTAACGGACACGACGATGCATAAGACTACCAGTATTCCCTTTAGTCAATAAAATAAATATTTTAAATATCCTTTACTTCTAATAGAAACAATTGGAAACTTATGAAATGTATTACAGAAAATCGAAACAGGCGATATTGAGAATTATTCTCGCTTATCCATCCTCGGTTATAACGTATTTTTGTATTCTTTCCTGCATAAACTAAATGAAGCAAAGTGAGTAGTGTTTAAAAGGAGTAGATATCGAAAAATGTCATCCAAACCATTTTTTATCAGAGTAAACAAACAAACGCTTCTTGTAATGTATTCGTTCGATTTTTGAGTGTTCCATTCACAAAGTATGCTTTAAAAATATCGATTGCTTTGATATATCGGATCAGAAGGAATAGATTCAAAGCTTTATTAAAAGTCGAGTAAGGAAAATTAGGTGTTATACAGGATGTTTAAAATTCACTGTGCATTTCTAATTGTTTCAATACAAAGGAAAAAAAATCATTTTATTGAATGTCGTACTAGTGAGGGTATTTACAGTTATAGTCTCTTTAGTTGCCTCCAGTGCCATCTTTTGATATCCCTATTTTTTTTTGTTCAGAAAATTGGCTGTGGAAAATAAAATTCGCTTCAATGAAATTCAGTTTAAAGAAATTAAAAATTATTGTTCATGTAGTGAAATGCGTAAAATATATCATCAGATAGATTCATTCAAACGAGTTTTGAAAATATTCTATATATTGGAATATTAGATTATTGAGAGTAGATGTGAATGCTTTAATGAGTAAAAGACCAGATGGAATAAATGTTGTTCTTTGCAGTTTCTTTTCTGGTTCCTTCGATTACAAATAATCAATTAATATATTTTAATACGTTAACTGAATGATATATTAAAAATGTAAATGTTGTAGTGTTATGTTATAGAGAATAGAGACAAATGCGTCATTGCTCATGGGTTAGCTGAAATACTTGTAAATAAATGTTGGTTTAGTGTCCCAAAGGCATTCCTTTGATATTCGATTGGTTAGTTCAGAAAGGAAAGGATTTTTAGTTTTATTCAATGTAGGATTTGTGAGAATACAAAACTCTTATTCTGATTACGTTCCTGCATCTCCTTTCCTCCTCTCCCCTGCTCATGACTGGTGGAGTCTCCTTTGGACATTTTCCAATTGGCGAGCCTGTCTGTCGCGGGGCTCGGCAGCGGATTCGGGAGTCGATGCTATACACTGCTTTGGCCTCTGCTTCAGATAAACGGGAGATCCTGTGGTGGTCCCCTCAGGATCAATCGACTGGTGGGTAGGTCCAGCTAGGCTCAACTATACAGATCCGTTAGTAATCTTGCCCACGTCTGGTAACGGTTTGCGAGTTTCCCCACACTTTCACTAATTTTATAGTTTTCTTTCTTTTGTGAGGCCAGTTCTTTCCTCACAACTTATTAATTTTTTGCTTATATTCTGTTGTGGGAACTCAGATGAGTTTCTCACATTTCTCCTTTTCGTTTCCTTTTGTTTCAATGTGAGGGCTTCTCTCACTCGTGTGGGTATGGTGCTCTGCTGCCCTGGTGCCCGACTGGGCGTCCTGTTGTTGGACTCCATGGTGGGTGGGGACAACGGGCACTGAATCCCCCCCAAAAAACACCATGAGTTCTACAACTCAAAATTTACCGGCCAATGCCGCCAAGAGGTCTCGCCATGAACCACCATCTTCTTCGTCTTCCTCTTCATGTGTGTGTCTCCGTCTCCGAGGTTCCTGGTCAATTTCGTTCTATACACCATCTTTGTGGCTAACCGGGGAACAGATCAAATTTAGGTTTTGATCGTGGATGAACCTTCCTTCTGTAGGATTGTTCATCTTAGGTAGCCGTATATGAGCTGTGTCCTTGTGGCACTGTCTTGCCCAGGCGTAGGTAATGGTGTTTCAGGCATTCTCCCTATAGGTGTAGTGCAGTCGATGTATTGTGAAGCATCTGGGATTTGCCTTTATATAATGTAAATGTAAATCCACTCTACTGGTGATCAGGTGCTTGGGGACATGTCCCCGTTTATATAATATATACAGTACAACATTTCACGCGCATGCGCATAAGAAATTCCGTAAAGGGACTACTTCAAGGACCCACGCTGTAGAACAACGACGCTCTCTTGGTAAGTTGCAGTTTTTCCACTCTATATTGCTCAGCAATGGAAGGCTACTGTGATATTCGTGGGAATGAAGTTCTAGAGACTACTGACAAACTCTCAGATTCCATTAGATGTAAAGGTGCCATCAGATGTTCCGTCAGATGTAAAGCTGACTGTAGAAGCCAATTTCATTACTATTGCGCAAATATTACAGAAGATAATTACTGTAAATTTTTGCAGAGCGCAAAAGATAATAGAAGTGTATGAATTTTACTTTTTTTTTAATGCTTCCCCAGCCAGGTCGCACGATATTGTATATGATGATGCAGATGTTTCTTCAGCTCCGAACAAATGGCATTAATAAAATCTTTAATATACCAGTCAGTTAAACAAGCAATAAATGAATGCATAGGTGACCTGAAGAACATCGAGGGTCTTACCAAACCATTAGATTTTTTATCAGGAAAATATGATGAATTTCGAGATAAGGTTGAAAATGTGACTCAGGACTTGGTTCTCTGCAGACAAATAAATAAAAAATTATTTGCTAAGAATCGAAAATTGGAAAATACGATCGAAATTTATCGGAAAGGGTAAATGATTTGGAACAGGAAAGCAATGTGAGATACTTAGAAATTTAAGGTACAGTCGCTTAAATAAATATCCGAACATTATAGTTGATTACAGAATTCAGAAAAAGTATCTGGCAACGATTATTTTAGAAATTAGTGATCTGGCAACATTCGTATACAGTCGTTCAAATAAATATCCGAACACTGTGATTGATTACAGAATTCAGAAAAGATATCTGGCAACATTTTTTTTAGAAATTAGTGATCTGGCAACCTTCCTGTACAGTCGCTCAAATAAATATCCGAACACTATGGTTGATTACAGAATTCATAAAAAAATATCTGGAAAAGATATTTTTTAGAAATTAGTGATCTGGCAACCTTCGTGTACAGTCGCTCAAAAAAATATCCAAACACTATGGTTGATTACAGAATTCAGAAAAAATATCCGGTAAAGGTCTTTTTAGAAATTAGTGATCTGGCAACCTTCGTGTACAGTACAGGAACGTTGCTAGATCACTAATTTCTAAAAAAATTGTTGCCAGATATTTTTTCCGAATTCTTTAATGAACCATAGCGTTCGGATACTTTTCTGAGCGACTGTATTTATCTGGAACTGAACTGGTTAATGAGAGACAATCGCAACGTAAATGATTGAACAAACGACTGTGCCATCCTAGGATTCTGAATCGGACATCGGCAGAAGCAATGTCACTGCAAGCGAACGCGATACAACTGTGCAAAGAGACGGCGATATACATAGTGTTGGTTGAGTTAGTAATACTGCTAAGGATAGTCGTAACAGATGATCAATGTAAATTTAGATTGGTCGTCTGTAATGACTTGAAGAACATTTATTCATTGCTATAGTTTATTCCAGAAAATCGTTAATTAAATCTAAATATTAAATTAGTCTCGGTATTTCATTTTTAGTACTGAACGGAGCTGTCTTGAGACAACATCATTACAGAATAATCCAGTCACAGAGAACTACTTCAAACGATGGAAATTCTTTAACAAGACACTTACCCCGGTTAAGAAAACTACTGAAACTAAATGATCAGTGACTTAAACCTTATTAACGATTTTTTGGAACAAACAATTTTAACAAATCAATGCTCTTGTCATTACAGACAAAGAACACAAATTTACAGAATTCCGTTAGAAACATTACAACTCAAGCAACTGTATCAGTTCTCAAGCTGCAAATATCCATCCGCCAACTCCTAAACAGCACACAGGTCCGTAGACTAGGCATCGGATTAAAAGTATTCTACCATAAAAAGAATTCGTTACAACAGTTTTCTTAAATTCATAAATAATCATTAGCCATAAAAGCTTTTCTTTATCGACCTTTACCTCTCTGAATAATTAATTGTTTACAAAATATTAATTGTTACATAATTGTTTACAATTAGTTATTACTTCTGGGCACATTTTAAAACTTGCCTCATAATATCCTGCACTATATTTAAGTTGATGCATGGCAATTCCAAGTGAATATCTTCGCTAACTCCTCATATATTAGAGAAGTCTTCCCTATATCTTAGAGTAGTGTCCAAAGCACTTTTCATTCACTACTGGTGAGAATCCCATGGGTATAGAAAACAATCGTTTATGCTATTCCCCACTTTTTTGGGAGGGGAAAAAGAAGGGGTGGTAAATGTTCTAGAGTGTGAATACACAACTCGTTGAGATGGGACAAAATGTTGTAATTATATACTGGAACAGTCGTTTTAACACCTACATAAATTGAGAAACGCAACAAATAACGTGGGAAAAGCAATTGGAAAATAGGTAGAAATTAGTAGAAAATTGGCAGTAAATACCACTGTATTAATAAAATAGTTTAATACAATTACATATCATTCGTTCAATCAACACTCCGAAATTTGTAGTTGACAGGTATATCACGGATGTATCTTCAACGATATGTCCAATATTTAAGAAAATTATATTTTATTGCGAAAGGCAAATGATATGCTCATGCATTCTTTGCATGTCTTGATACTGAATATACAATTGTATCATCGATATTGCTTCTTAGTCTCCAAAGCAATTTTCATGCATCCGGTCACGTTAAGTTTAATTTCAGTAGTTTAGCCGTTAAAAACCATAATAATCGAATTTTCAAAGAGTACGATAAAAAGACAAATGACAGTGCTTTTGTGCAATTAAAATCAAAGACCATTGGTTGGATATGATTTTTCAAAGAAACAAATATATATATATTTGAAATAAGTGTCAAATCTATTACATTTGTTGGTTAACTGATTATAAATGAGAAGAACTTGGGAGTTAGGATGATACTAGGTATGATAATCCAAATCGTTTTGGACAGAAAATTTTGATAAACGTTAAGAATATGTGATTAACTAGTAATCGATTTTGAGTCCACATGTAAAGAATATTTTATGTATCATAATTTGCTACAAAAGAAGAATAGTTTTATATTATATTTATGATAATTTGCTACAAAAGAGAAGTGGATTTAAATTGAAGAGTTTGTCATTTCCTTTTTCAAATATTTTTCTGTTGCTATGTAGGATGAAATTTCGATTAACTGAGTTAAAGTTAGAAATACAAATTCGGATAAAACAAGAAAGCCTTCTATCAAGATGTAACGAACAATTGAAAGAATAATTAAACATCTCTGTTTATAATAAGTTGCTTGTTTTCAAAGAAAATGAAGTTTTTTCGGTTTCCAATTTTTCCCCATCTGATACTGCAAATAAGAACAAATGGATGATTTATAAAAAAAATCACAATAATGTACTAGTACAAACAAAACACAAAATAGAAATCATTCTCTTATATATCTCTTAAAGCGAAAATCTTTTACTTTCCCATCCCTTTGAAGTTAAGGAGAAGAAATGAAAATAAATATTTTGATCATCACATTCCATCAACTAAATTCTAAATCTCTCTCATGATATATTATTTGAAACATTCGTTTTAAATTTTTGTATTTTCCACATTTAAAGAACAGAGTCGTAACTTCGATCGTAGATCGTTAGGACTTGTTATTTAAATATTATATAAATTATTAATTAGAAAATTATTTATATAAATTTTTTTTCATTTAAATTGCGTATTTTTTAGTTTTTTCGCATCGAAAATAATTGTTGAATTATAATTGCCCAAACGCAATTACCTATATATTATAATATGATATAGCATAGATATGACTTAAAAGAAAGTTTAAAATTCGTGAAATATTTATATTGATCCCTGTTTTAAACGTTATATAAGAGTTGTTAAACATATTTTTCAGAATACTAACATTTTGAATTCAATATTTCATAGGTTAGCCCTGTGTTTAAATAAATGTTTTATGTGATTTTGGCATGGAATGCACTAATTTAAGTTCGTCTGTAATAAAATATTAAGAAGTAACAGGAAAGCCTTTATTAACTCGCGTATTTGTACGTCTCTGCTCGTAATCTTCAGTTCCCAGTTCCAGTCGCAATTATGTCAGCGAAGAAACTTATCCCCGGTGAACCCCATCATTCTGTTGGTGAGAAAGAAGACATGAATGAGTTTGAAAGGCTGTCGTAGATCGGTTAAGCCGTGGGCAGGAGAGCGATACTTTAAAGAATATTCTTGGTACCTTTAAAGGGAATCTTCGATCTTCCTCAGAGGAACTGTACAGCGTTTGGCCATTCATTGTAAGTGTCCTGTTCGCAGTATAGTCCCATTTCTTTCGGAGCAGGAGATGGCTCAGGAAGCAGTGTGCCAGGCTCTTAAACTTCAGTTCCGAATTAGGTTCCCAGTTCTGCTTGCTTCGAGATTTGCTCCTCTAACCTCCATTCTTTCTCAGTGATAAAGGGGACAACGTTTGGACTTGGAAAGACCACCGTACATCGGATGGGACTTAAAATTCCCATACTCTCTGTACAGTCGCTCAAAAAATTATCCGAACAATATGATTGATTACAGAATTCATAAAAAATATCTGGCAACGATTTTTTTAGAAATTAGACACCCAGTCGTGTACGTACACGAAGGTTGCCAGATCACAAATTTCTAAACAATCGTTGCCAGATATTTTTCCTGAATTCTGTAATCAACCATAGTATTCGAATATTTTTTGAGCGACTGTACATTAAAGAGCATCTCTCTCCTTTGAGATGTAAAGTGGATCCGCTTCCCCAATCTTCTCTGAGACTTTGAAGTCATTGTGAGTGAAAAAAGTGCTGCTCAGTGGTAAAGTAATTCAACACAATGGAATATTAACGAAATGCATGTTTAGGTGAATTCTATAGATGAGAATGTGTAATGCCAAAATAAGTCTCATGTTGATAATGTTCAACTGACTAATTGATAGTGCACAAACGCTGCAAAGTGAAAGACCTATTGATAGGTATCGCTCAAGATTTAATTCATCAGTATTCCTTTGCATTTGGGGTTTATATATTTTATGGGTTGGGTTGTTTTACCTCTGAGCGGCACTGTTTTGCACACCATAGGCTAAATGGGCAGGTCACATGGACCCCGAAGGCTCAGAGAATGTTGGGGGAGGGGACCCACTGGAACAGCTGTTGGGAGACAGATGGTAGTCTCCCGTCAAGGCCATCCAGCGTGTTCTTTAACGTGCACAGGGTATGGCTCTCCCATACATGGAACCACGGCTTAACGTCCCATCCGACAGACGGTGGCCTTTCCAAGCCCATCGGTGTCCCCTACTGACCGTGGGCAGGGAATTTTGCGGAGATAAATCTCAACGCTGACCCAACTGGGACTCGAACCTGGGAACTACAGATTACGAGCCAACCCCGCCCCTATATATTTTGTGGTAAAGGGCTCTGACGTGTATCTAGAGAGTTGCGGATTCGATTCCCACCATGTCAGTAATGGTACTCATTCCTACTGAAAAGGTTCAAACTGTTTTTGATATGTGTCTGTAGATTTTCACTCGTTCCATCGAAGTCAATAAGTTACTACTTCTTTGAACGCTTGTGTACACTTCCTGTTACATGTTAAAACAAAAGCCGCATGCAAGATCATTTCTAGATATAACAGCTGAGCTAATTGCGATGAATTTCATGTTTACAGGATATTTTTTTATCTTCTCTGAAATTGAAAATTACACTACTTCCATTTTGTATATCATGATGCTTACGGTTTTATGCATTGCTTCAATAATGAACTGAAATGTGCAAATTTAAATTATTGCTTATATCCACTGAGTTATCTCTACAAATCTACTTAAATATTCTGTTTAATTTAGGTCACCTGGTATATAAAGATTAAGATGCATGGTTTAGAAAAGGTAGAAATCTCTATTCATTCTGAAAGCAGTCAGTTTAATAATGAAGATATTATTTCAACGAAACTTTAAATAATCTTTTTTTTTATCGTATGCGATTTGTTAGATAAACGTAATTAAAGGAGGGCGAAAAGAGCTACCACTATAAATTATAGTATCATTTAGTGTAGTTTTGTGTAGTCGTTTAATCACACAATTGAATTTGAGTTAAAGATGGATTCCAGTTCAGTGACTTGCAACGTAAGTCGCTAAAAATGAAGAATAATAGTGTAGGACCTGTTATTTTACAACGCGTAGTTTATAATATATATAACGTATCAGAAGGATTTAACACTTCACCCCACACGCTGTACAGTCGCTCAAAAAAGTATCCGAACGCTATGGTTGTATACAAAATTCAGTAAAAACAACTAGCAACGATTTTTTTTAGAAATTAGTGATCTGGCAACCTTCGCGTACAGTACACGAAGGTTGCCAGATCATTAAATTCTAAAAAAATCGTTTCCAGATATTCTTTCTGAATTCTGTAATCAACCATAGCGTTCGGATACTTTTTTGAGCGACTGTACATACAGAACGGCCTCTTCATTTTACTAACATATTTGGTGTAGGAATCTTTACTTTGGTATGAATGTCAACATACCAAGTGAGTATGAACTGTACTAGTATTTAATTACAAGTGATATTACATAAAAAAATGTGATTCTTGAAATCGGTAAACGCTAAAAAGACTAATCGCAAAAATAAATATAGCATTTTAATGTCGTAGTGTACTAGGTCGGTGGCTTGTTTAATAAGAACGTTAATAGTACGTTATGTGATACCACATCATAACATCCATCCCACCCTCAAAGCTCCTCGGTGTTTACAGATGAGTCCCTACAGAGTACGTTCGCTCAAAAAAATATCCGAACACTATGGTTGATTTCAGAAATTCTGAATTCTGAAATCAACCATAGTGTTCGGATGTTTTTTGAGCGATTGTACATTTACACTAAGCGGTTCCATCATTAAGTGCAGTCATATATTATGTCATAATAAGTCAGTTGCAGAATTCGGTAAATTCCTTAAATAAGAGTTTTATGAAAAAAATGTTTCATAATTCAAAAAACTCAGTCGAATCTATTTAAATCAAAATATCTTTTCCGAACGCTACAATATTTTTAAAATATGCGTTTCGTGTGGAAGCTGAAACATTTAACGAGTTAGCTTGTTCTGCAAAACGTCATTTAAAATTAGTGGAAATTAACATAATCATTACAAGAACTGCTAAACACACTCCTATATAGATTAGTAATGTTCAGTATGACGGTTTTGCTTTCTTTTTAACTAGTTTTTATTAACTTAGCACAACAATTATTTAAACTGTCATTTTAGCTGTTAAATATTAAAATCTGCGCAACTGTGAAAATAGTGAACGAATTTTGTTGAAAATCGACACTGAAATAGATTTGATTGCGATGATTTTAATGTAATGCTTATTTAAGATGTTACTAAGTTACGTATCTGAGTTATTACTGTGATAACATGAAACTGTACCAAATAAAGCATTGTGTTCTGGACATGCTTTATTTATGTTATACGTGTTTGGAGATCATGACTTGGACCTCTTCGAAGAAGAAGGGTTCCTAGATGATATTGGATTTGAAAACACACCACACAGTAACAGGTGGAGAATGCTGTGAAATCTGATCAACGCCATACGATGTGACGATTCCCTTACCCAACAATTCGGAGTTTTGACAATACTGTTTAGCAGGAAGTACGACTCCTTACTCCGTAAAATGTTACATGGCCAATGGTTGTCCAGCTCCATCCTATCCAGTCCTAAGTCATGAAAATGCCACTTTGTTCATTAACCAGCGCAACAGACTTCGTAGGACCTTGAAGACAGTTGATCGCACAAGAGTCAGAAGTGTTACATTGGCCCTGGCTCTAAGAGAAGACTACAACCTTAGCCATTTACAATGTGTTCAAAAACCGGTAGACCTCCTCTGCAATGGCATTTCGATTAATAACCGGTTTTTCAAAATTCTGAGCCCTGGTTTGAAACCCATTCTCCACAAAGGCGTCTCCATCTCATTGGTAAGCGATATTCGGCTATAGCATGCATGCCTTTTTTTATTATTTTGGAAATAGAACTTACCAATAATGCACGATCCTTCAGTTCCGGTGTCGTGGCTCTTTTTGTCCACTCTTCTGGAAAGTTTGGGAAAGTTGGGTTGGGTTGTTTTACCTCTGAACGGCACTTTTTTTGCACACCATGGGCTAAATGGCCAGGTCACATGGACCCCGAAGGCTCAGAGAAGGTTGGGGGAGGGGACCCACTGGAACAGCTGTTGGGAGACAGATGGTAGTCTCCCGTCAAGTCCATCCAGCGTGTTCTTTAACGTGCACATGGTATGGCTCTCCCGCACACGGAGCCACGGCTTAACGTCCCATCCGACGGACGGCGGCCTCCCAAGCCCATCGGTGTCCCCTACTGACCGTGGGCAGGGCGGGGAATTTTTGCGGAGATAAATCTCAACGCTGACCCAGCTGGGTCAGCGTTGAGATTATCTCCGCAAAAAACGGGAACTACAGATTACGAGCCTGGCGCGCTACCGACTGAGCCATCCCCGCCCCATTTGGGAAAGTGAAAATGATCATGCTCTCTATTACAAAAGGGTCAGGTCTCTTGATGGCTTTCTGTTTTCATTCTGTAACCACATGATGTATTCTCTTACTAACACGTGATTGGTAAAAAATGTGCATCGTTTTTGTGTAGATCGCCACGTTCAACCAGCTGGCATTTTTATAAGAATTTCCTTTTTTACTTGCCATTTCATTCTGCATGACCTGATTATTATCCCCTTCAAATTTCAGCTTTGTGCAACTAACTGTGTTTATCGCAAAACTACAAAGTAACGTAGTTTCATTTAACCACTCAGTATATATCATCAGTTTGAAACATTTCACTTGAGACCTCCTCCTCCTTTTAGGGGCGGCTAAGTCTGTAGCGCGCTAGGCTCGTAATCTGTAGTTCCCAGGTTCGAGTCCCAATTGTATCAGCGTTGATATTTATCTCCGAAAATTCCCCAGGTCAATAGGGTCAGGGTCACTGCCCACGGTCAGTAGGGGACACCGATGGCCTTGGAAAGGCCGCCGTCCGTCGCATGGGACGTTAAGCCGTGATCCCGTATGCGGGAGAGCCATAGCCTGTGCACGTTAAAGAACATGCTGGATGGTCTTGACGGGAGGCTACCATCTGTCTCACAACAGCTGTTCCTGTGGGTTCTCTGAGCTGGTTTCCAGTGGGTTCCCCAACATTCTCTGAGCTTTCGGGGTCCTTGCGACCTGGCCATTTAGCCCATGGTGTTCAAATAAGTGCCCTCAGAGGTAAAACAACCCAACGTTAAAAAACACGCTGGATGGCCATGACGGAAGGTTACCATCTGTCTCCCAACAGCTGATCCAGTAGGTCCCCTCCCCCAACCATCTCTGAGCCTTCGGGGTCCTTCTGACCTGGCCATTTAGCCCATGGTGTGCAAAAAAGTGACGCTCAGAGGTAAAACAGCCCAACGTTAAAGAACACGCTGGATGGCCTTGACGGAAGGCTACCATCTGTATCCCAACCGCTGATCCAGTGGGTCCCCTCCCCCAACCATCTCTGAGCCTTCGGGGTCCTTCTGACCTGGCCATTTAGCCCATGGTGTGCAAAAAAGTGCCGCTCAAAGGTAAAAAAAACCAACGTTAAAGAACACGTTGGATGGCCTTGAGGGAAGGCTACCATCTGTCTCCCAACAGCTGATCCAGTGGGTCCCCTCTCCCAACCATCTCTGAGCCTTCGGGGTCCTTGTGACCTGGCCATTTAGCCCATGGTGTACAAAAAAGTACCGCTCAGAGGTAAAACAACCCAACGTTAAAGAACACGCTGGATGGCCTAGATGGGAGGCTACCATATGTCTCCCAACAGCTGCTCCAGTAGGTTTCCTCCCCCAACATTCTCTGAGCTTGCGGGGTCCTTGTGACCTGGCCATTTAGCCCATTATGTGCAAAAAAGTCCCGCTAAGAGGTAAAAAAACCCAAGCTCCTCGTATTATAAATTTCAAGGTTAAATCCTAACCTCGATGAAGATAATAAATAATCATATATTTTTTTAAACGTTACCTAAAATGTTATTTAGTTTCATAAGTATATTCTGACCATGCGTGAGTGTAGGGGCCAGCAAATACACATGAAAACCCATCACACATAGATTCAGTGGTAGCAGTAAGCATCTAAAGAAGCGAATGCAATCTGTATCGCAAAAAAAAATATGTAAGATTGGAGGAAAGTTTTTTGGTATTGTTCGAGACCATTTGGGTTCGGTAGTTTTACCTCTGAGAGGTACAGTCGCTCAGAAAAATATCGGAACACTATGATTGATTACAGAATTCAGAAAAAATCTGGCAACGATTTTTTAGAGATTAGTGAACTGGCAACCTTCGTGTACAGTCGCTCAAAAAAGTATCCGAACGCTATGGTCGATTAAAGAATTCAGAAAAAAAATCTGGCAACGATTTTTCTTAGAAATTAGCGATCTAACAACCTTCGTGTCACGTGCTTACAGAATTCAGGAAAAATATCTGGTTGCCAGATCACTAATTTCTAAAAAAAATCGTTGCCAGATATTTTTTCTGAATTTTTTAATCGACCATATTTTTTGGATACTTTTCTGAGCGACTGTACTTATCTGGAACTGAACTGGTTAATGAGAGACAATCGCAACGTAAATGATCGAAAAAACGACCGTGCCATCCTAGGATTCTGACTCGGACATCGGCAGAAGCAATGTCACTGCAAGCGAACGCGATACAACTGTGCAAAGAGACGGCGATATTCATAGTGTTGGTTGAGTTAGTAATACTGCTAAGGATAGTCGTTACAGATGATCAATGCAAATTTAGATTGGTCGTCTTTAATGACTTGAAGAACATTTATTCATTGCTATAGTTTATTCCAGAAAATCGTTAATTAAATCTAAATATTAAATTAGTCTCGGTATTTCGTTTTTAGTACTGAACAGAGCTCTCTTGAGACAACATCATTACAGAATAATCCAGTCACAGAGAACTACTTCAAACGATGGAAATTCTTTAACAAGACACTTCCCGCGGTTAAGAAAACAACTGAAACTAAATGATCAGACCTTATTAACGATTTATTGGAACAAACAATTTTGACAAATTAATGCTCTTGTCATTTCAAACAAAGAACCCAAATTTGCAGAATTCCGTTAGAAACATTTCAACTCAAGCAACTGTATCAGTTCGCAAGCTGCAAATATCCATCCGCCTGCAACTCCTAAACAGCACACAGGTCCGTAGACTAGGCATCGAATTAATAGTATTCTACCATAAAAAGAATTCGTTACAACAGTTTTCTTAAATTCGTGAATAATGATTACCCATAAAAGATTTTCTTTATCGACCTTTACCTCTCTGAAAAACAACTCTTTACTACAATTATAATAATATCTTCTTCAAACTATCTGTAGGTTATTAAAGCATATTACAAGATTGTCTTTAGTTATAATATTTAAATATGAATTTTAATACTTTAATGTTTATTTAAATCAGCTTACTGCATTTTTTACCTGTGCTGCAATTACTGAGCAAATATTATAGCGTTTGACACGTTTGAATCCTAATGCATGAATGTGCAGAAAAATATTTTCCATAACAAAATTGAAATGATCGTTTTAATATTTGGATCAACAAGCCACTTGAACACTTAATACCTAAAATACCTGTACAATGGCTTTACTCTAATCGACCTGCATGGAATAAATCTTAATAATAACAGAATCTTACTATATATATATATACAGTATATCTATGCATTTCCGAAATATTCGAAGGAATTTGTGCAACAATTACCGGTTAAGTAAAAAGAAATTCATCCTCTTATAAAAAGAAAAATCGCGATATAGTAATGACATGCATACACATTTTCGATAATTGAAGTTGGATCCATCTTATTACAGATATATACGTGGGATTATTGCTTACAATCAGTTATTAATTCTGGGCACATTTTAAAACTTGCCTCATAATATCCTGCACTATATTTAAGTTGATGCAAGTCAATTTCAAGTGAATATCTTCGCTAACTCCTCATATATTAGAGAAGTCTCCCCTATATATTAGAGTAGTATTGAAAGCACTTTTCATTCACTACTGGTGAGAATCTCATGGAGATAGAAAACAATCGTTTATGCTATTCCCCACTTTTTTGGGAGGGGAAAAAGAAGGGGTGATAAATGTTCTAGAGTGTGTTTACACAACTTGTTGTGATGGTCAAAATGTTGTAATTATGTTTTTTTACTTTTTTTATTTGCGACATATAGGACAGAAAAGAATCCTAGAAGCTACTCCTAGCTTTTAGAGGCCTTCTCATAAAAGGACATGCCCTACTACGACAGAAGTCATTGCTGACCACTGCCTTAGTTAGAGCTAACACAACACACAAAGTTTGCCTTGCTGGAACAGTCGCTAGCTGTCTAACACAGTCGTTTTAACACCTGAATAAATTGAGAAACGGAACAAAGGACGTGGTTAAAGCAGTAGGAAAACAGGTAGAAATTAATAGAAAATTGGCATTAATTACCACTATATTAATAAAATAGTTTAATACAATTAAATACCATTCGTTCAATCAATAGCATGTAAGAAAAGACAAGAATTAAATCACGGATGTATCTTCAACGATATGTCCAATATTTAAGAAAATTATATTTTACTGCGAAAGGCAAATGATATGTTCATGCATTCTTTGCATGTCTTGATACTGAATATACAATTGTATCATCGATATTGCTTTTTCGTCTTCAAAGCAATTATCATGCATCCGGTCACGTTAAGTTTAATTTCAACAGTTTAGCCGTTAAAACCCATAATAATCGTATTTTCGAAGAGCACGATAATAAGTCAAATGACAGTGCTCTTGTGCAATTAAAATCAAAGAGCATTGGTTGGATATGATTTTTCAAAACAACAAATATATATATATTTGAAATAAGTGTCAAATCTATTACATTTGTTGGTTAACTGATTAGAAATGAGGAGAACTTGGGAGTTAGGATGATACTAGGTATGATAATCCAAATCGTTTTGGACAGAAAAATTTGATAAATGTTAAAGAAATGTGATTAACTAGTAATCGATTTTTAGTCCACACGTAAAGAATATTTTATGTATCATAATTTGCTACAAAAGAGGAGTGGATTTAAATTCAAGAGTTTGTCATTTACTTTTTCAAATATTTTTCTGTTGCTATGTAGGATGAAATTTCGATTAACTGAGTTAAAGTTAGAAATACAAATTCGGATAAAACAAGAAAGCCTTCTAACAAGATGTAACGAACAATTGAAAGAATAGCTAATCATCTCTGGTGATAATAAGTTGCTTCTTTTCAAAGAAAATAAAGTTTTTTCGGTTTCCAATTTTTCCCCATCTGATACTGGAAATACGAACTAATGGATGATTTATAAAAAAAAAATCGCAATAATGTACCGGTACAAACAAAACACAAAATAGAAATCATTCTCTCATATATCTCTTAAAACAAAAATCTTTTACTTTCCCATCCCTTTGAAGTAAAGGGGAAGAAATGAAAATAAATATTTTGATCATCACATTCCATCAACTGAATTCTAAATCTCTCTCATGATATATTATTTGAAACATTCGTTATTAATTTTTGTATTTTCCACATTTAAAGAATAGAGTCGTGACTTCGATCCTAGATCGTTAAGACTTGTTATTTAAATATTATATAAATCATTAATTGGAAAATTATTTATATAAATTATTTCTCATTTAAATTATGTATTTTTTAGTTTTTTCATATCGAAAATAATTGTTGAAGTATAATTGCCCCAACGCAATTACGTATATATTATAATATGATATAGCATAGATATGAATTAAAAGAAACTTTAAATATAGTGAAATATTTATATTGATCCCTGTTTTAAACATTATATAACAGTTGTTAAACACATTTTTCAGAATACTTACATTTTAAATTCAATGTTTCATAGGTTAGCCCTGTGTTTAAATAAATGTTTTATGTGATTTTGGCATGGAATGCACCAATTTAAGTTCGTCTGTAATAAAATATGATTAAGAAGTAACAGGAAAGCCTTAATTAACTCGCGTATTTGGACATTGTCTCTGCTCGGAAATTTCCTTACCTATTCTGCAATACAAGCTCTGTATAGTCTTAAAGTGTGGAGACTGTCCAGTCGATTCCATCTTTTCAATCTTGCTATCTGCTAACCACTTCTGAAGAACCTTTTCACACTGACAAATTGCATTTCATCCAGTTAATTAAAAATTATTAAGTTCTACGTTCATTCCAAAATAAGATCAAAGACCCTTGGTAATAATTTTGTTTCCAGTATTTTGATGTAGTCCTTAGCTTTTGCTATTCCTTTTACAATATGTAGCTTTTCAACATCCTGACAGAACATGGAACACCATACAATGACTTTCGCTGAATGTTCACAATAACAGGAACAGACTAAGTGCTGAGTGCCTTATGAGATCGTTTTCGTAATGTGGACACTGATATACAGTAAAGAAAAGCTTATTTCCATCACTAAAACTTTTATTTGGACCAAAATATTAACTGTAAGAAATATCTCAATCCAATTTCAAGGAATTTTCCTCTTACAGTTATTGAGCACACATTACAGCCTGCTGCCAAAATTCATCCTTTCAGTACTTGTGTTGATTTCAACTTCTTACAGTAATACCCCTCTTTACGACGTTTCACTTTATGACGATCCGCTCATAAGACGATTTTCAATTATGACGAGAACGCATTCGCTCATACGAAGGTTTTAGCGACATGACTTGCACTGATCAACCAAAGCTTCTGGAAGTGGACCGGTGCCTACGTAATGGAATGCCTGCCGATTTCACGAAGTGAAGCGACAGCAGCGCTAGTTACGTTTTCATCCGTTGTGGCGCTGGCGATCTGCTGTTTTTAGTGGTTCTATATAGGGAGAGGTTGGCAAACCGCTTTCATGGGCGTCGTATCTGTGCTCTGCGAGTGCGTCAGTTAGGCTAGCTGACCCATGATCTAGCTTCGTCAGCACACACATGAGGACGGAGCAACTATACAAAAATACAATTTGTTACTTGAAAATTTTTGGATTTTGTTACTAAAAATTATGGAAATGCTTTCTGTTCTCAATATTTTATACTAATATTTATTGATTGTTAAGTTAATCAGAATTACTTAAAATCATCATCATCATCGTCGTCGTCGTCATCATCATCGTCATCGTCGTCGTCGTCATCATCGTCATCATCGTCATCGTCATCGTCGTCGTCGTCATCATCATCGTCATCGTCGTCGTCGTCATCATCGTCATCATCGTCATCGTCATCAAGCAGCCATGGGCTACGGAGGTCCAACCAAACCGTGCAATTTAGTTCTCCAAGCAAGTCTATCCTCAGCTACAACTACTGCATCTGGCCACTGCGCACCAATTCTAACAAGGTCCTGTTTCACATTGTCTGACCACCGCATCCTAGGTCTCCCCTTCTTTCTGAGGCCTTTAGGCACACTGTTCATAATCCTATTCGCAAATTTATAATTATTCATACGGGCAACATGGCCAAACCAACGGAGTCTCTCTCTGCACAATATGCTGCTTAAAGGAGGTTGCAAACTCCTTTGCCTAACCTCATCATTAGTTACAAAGTTGAACCACCTAATGCCCAAGATACTGCGTAAGCATCTGGAATCAAAAGCATCTAGTTTCCTGTTATCTTGTTTACAAAGTGTCCAAGTTTCACTACCATAACTAACCCCTAGAAAGAACCAAACTATTATACAGTCTAATTTTAGTCTTTAGGTGTATACGCCTATTTCTCCACACTCTCCATAGATTCTTAAAAGTCCCGGCAGCAATCCCTATTCGTCTGTTAATCTCATGCCGCACATCACCATTATCTGTTACATAGCTCCCAAGATAATTAAACTGTGACACCTGCTCAAGACTGCAACCATTCAGATTAACTGAATCACAGCCTGCCTGACCAATTTTCATCACTTTAGTTTTCTCTCTGTTTATAAACAAACCTACTCTACTACCAGTCTCATCAACAGCTCGAATGAAAGAGTTCATCTCATCAACATCATTTGCCAAAAGGTCCAAATGATCAGCATAATCTATATCAGAAAATTTCGCATCTCAGACCATTTAATGCCAAAATCTTTCCCTTGCAGTGAATTTCGCATAACATAATGAATAATCAAACTAAAGAGAAAAGGAGACAGAATGCACCTTTTCGAACACCAGAAGTAATGTTATATCAGTTGCTACACGATTTACCAACTCTCACACCTGACTTAGTGTTATTATAGAGAGCTTTCATTATGTTAACTAAGTTGCCTAGTATACCATATGATCTCACAATCAACCACAAATTATGGCGATCAACAGAGTCGAAAGCTTTTTTGAAATCAACAAAGCTAGGAACCAAAGGTTTCTGAAATTCTGAACATTTCTCAAGAATGTGCCCAAGAGAAAATATTTGATCTACATATCCCCTACCACTTCTGAATCCACATTGCTCATCACGCAACTGCCTGTCAACCAGATTCTTAATTCTATTAAGCAAAATCATGCAAAGAACTTTACCTATAACAGAAAGTAGGCTGATACCCCTTTAGTTATCACAAGAACTGTGATCACCTTTTTTGAAAATAGGAATAATAATAGCTGTGGTAAATTCCTTAGTAGCCATGCCTTCCTTTATCATAAAAGATATTCAAAATTTCAGTCATCCAAATGGTAACCTAAATATTCCGAGCTCTAAGCATTTCTCTAATAATTTCACCTACCCCTGAGGATTTATGAAGTTTAAGTTTAGAAATAGCCAAACTGACTTCAGATTGTGTTATAGGGCAAACATTAAATCCATCAATGCATATGTCATCATTGCACACAATGGGAGTAGAACTAATCACATTGTTTAGAGCATCACTAAAATACTCAGCCTACCTAGCCATTACAAAATCCTCACCTTCTACAACCTTACCTTGTTTACCCTTCAATCCCTGTATACCTGTCCGTTTTCTACCACACAAAACATTAACTATCTGGTACAGCTCTCTGCTGTTGTGCTGTCTAACTGCTTCCTCGGCTTTGTCAGCCAAATCATCAAGCCAAAGATTCTTATCAGCAGTTAAGTGATCCTTTAAAAGTTTATTAAGCTCTCTGTAATCTTTCTGTTAGGACTAGTAGGGTATTGATTAAGGACATTCCTGCAGTTCTTTCTTTCTGAAATATGCTCAAGTGCCTTATCACTAAAATAATACTGCCTCCTCTGTTACCTTTATCCTAAAAGACTACTGTTAGTGTCCAAAAAAGCCTTTTTAAAATGATCCCATTCTTCCTCAACTTCAGTAGTAAGCAAACCGTAACAGTCATAATGTCTAAGTAACCTCTCATGGTAAGCTTTATCCATAACCGGGTCTTTCAGAGCTTCAGTATTATAGGTAAATTTTTTAACCTTACCACAACACCTTTTAAGCTTAAATTGCAAGACACTTTTAACAAGGTTATGATCAGATCCAATTTCAGCTCCCCTATATCACCTGGTATTCCTAACAGAACTAACCCATTTGTTGTTAATTAATATATAATCAATCATATTCTTATGCAGCCCATCAGGTGAAACCCATGTGTACTTACGTATGTCGCGGTGCTTGTAATAGCTATTAGTTATTCTGAAACCATTGAGTTTACTTACCTGTAGGAGACGTTGCCCATTGCCATTGCAGCTACCAATACCAAAAAGGACTGTCACCCCCTCCCCAAATGTCAGAGTCAGTATCAACTTTGGCATAGAAGTCACCTAAAACAAGGGTAATATCTCCTTTCTTGAGAGTGTTCTCATCCACATCGGCATCCTCAGTGGGGGTATAACAGCAGATAACATTCAAGTATTTAACGCTTGTCGGAACTTTTGCTGTAAGTATCCATTCATTAATGCATTCATATCCTCGATAAGCATCATTAGCATGTCTGCTGAGAAGCAGATCCACGCCTTGGTAATGTTTATTGTCTATCCTCACTGAAAAGAGAATTTTAAGAATATTTTTAAGAATCTGACCTTTATCTGTCCATCTGGTCTCTTGCAAGCTGAGAATATCTAAAATATAACGGTGGAATTCTTGTGTGAGGACATTAAGAGAAAAAGCTCTGTGCAGAGTCCTCACATTCCAACTATCTATGGAGAGAAAATGGTTAGTGGAATATTTAAAGAAACTATGTTTATTGAGAGAGGGAATGCCGACAATATCAAACAACCCCCTAATCGCAGACATGGGGCAAAGACCCGTTCCCCCACTACTAAAGGCTGAAGCCATCTACACTGGAAGACTTCCTCCAATGTAGAATTTGACGATGCCAATAGAAGCAAACAGTTCAGGTGCCTGCGATGACTTCTGCTCAGGATTATCCACCAGCTGATAAACATATCCTGTGAATCTATTCACTTGGGGCTGTCAACCCACAAACAAACAGGAAACACAACGGAAGATTTTCCCTCCACAGAAGCCCACCAGTGCAGCAAAATCAGGATCCATAATCAAGCTCAGAGCCATATATCTGTCCAGTCCAGTGGGTTTATATGGTCAGCACCAGAACCCTGTGTGATTGACCACTCTTTAGCAGGGTAGAAAAAAAAGAAAAGTAGCCATAGTTGTCCAGATCAGTAGGTCACACTAATCTGGCAGCCCTCCCCTTCCGTTCTCTTCCACAAGAGAGTATCTCTTTTGAAAGGTACTAACGGTCTGCACCACGAGAAGGCGGGTCGGACATTAGGTACTAGGTCTGGCCGGTAAATGTTACCTGAAAAGTATTCAATGCAAACAAAATGTTTCATTTCAAAAGTTTATATGAAGGAAGTAAAGATAATTTTTTGCATCTGCAGCGATATAGTGAAAGCGTAACTTACTCTTCATATAACGTTCAGTGCTAAAGGTACGCTATAGAAGTAGGTGTCGGTGTTATTTTTGGAGTTAACAGGAGATGAAAATGCTCTATAGTTAAATGTAACCCATTTACGGCTAATACAAAAAATATGAATAAAATGCAAATAGAATCAAAAATGTTTGAATTTTAATATTTGTCTCCAAAGATGCTGAAGTGTGAAGAGGAAAACATTTTATACCAAATATGGTAAGATGTAATAGCTTATACATATTTAATATTCCTCAGAGTTCCAAGAAAATGTTTTTGAAATAATTGGTGCATGGAATAAATCTACAAATAAATTAATTAGCAAACTGAATAAATAAAACTGATAGAGCTCTTTATCGATCTGTTATCAAAATGTGATAAATCGATAATTGAATTCCCGAAAATTTGAAGCAGTTATTAATAAACTTAAATAAATGCAAAACTGATAATGAAAAACATTCACTTATAACATCATAATAAAATATTACTCTTCAAATATGATGTCATTAAAACAATGTGATTTAGTAAATATCGTGATTTATTGCTTAAAATGCGCAGTAAATGAAACAGTGAAAGAGTGAATGCTAGAAGCAAAAATATAGCTTTCGATAAATTTAGTGTAAACAGTTGAATATGTAAATTTCAGATGTCTTTTAATAATAAGATGGTGAATCAGGAGATATATTTAGCAGACGCATCTGCCGACGTCGTAGCACAAAGATTACGCAATCAAAAACTTTTTAAGAGAAGGATCTTTCGTTCCAATTATGACGTGAATCAGACGGATGTGACTGCCTACTTTATGGCGAAATGATCAAATGGTGAGGGAAACGAATCGTCTTCATTAAAGTATGTAAACATTTATTTCTTAATATAAATTGTGAAAATATAGACATTTTACAAGCCATTGGTATACCTTTAATATGTCTTGATATCACTGATTGCACTCAAAACCCTTTACCAGAAGGAAATTTCAATTGTATTACCGTATTTCTTCGATTCTAAGACGCCATCGATTGTAAGACGCACCTTAATTTCAGTACCACCAACAGAAAAAAAGCTTTGATTCTAAGAAAAAAAAAAAGAAAGCGCTGAAATATATCTAACAAACATTTTTATTAAAATAGAATTCAATTTACTAACAACAATAGTACCTACTTATCAGTGGGGCGGGGGTGTCTCAGTCGGTAGTGCGCCAGGCTCGTAATCTGCATTTCCCAGGTTCGAATCCCAGCTGGGTTAGCGTTGACATTTATCTCCAAAAAACTCCCCACCCTGCCCACTTTCCGTAGGGGAAACCGCTGTGCTTGGAAGTCTGATGGGATGTTAAGCCGTTCCCCGTATGCGGGAGAGCAATACTCTGTGCACATTAAAGAACACGCTGGATGACCTTGGCGGGAGGCTACCATCTGTCTCCCAACAGTTGTTCCTGTGTGTTCCCTCCCCCAACCTTTTCTGGACCTTGGGGGTCCTTGTGACCTGGACATTTAGCCCATGGTGTGCAAAAAAGTGCCGCTCAGAAGTGGAACAACCCAACCCTATTTATCAGTAGGTACCTGGGTTCGAACCCCGGGTAAGGCATGGCTGTTTGTGTCGTTTCTCTGCTGAGGTCCTGCAATCTTCTCAGACCTTCTACTCTGGCATATAAACTGACAGACTCATGTCAGACCTCTGTGGCAAGCAGCTGCTTGAGGAGGTATTTTGTTTTTATTTCATGTTATTTATAACTTCCTTCGGAATCAATATCAGAGTCTAGTTCACATTCAGAATCTAATGCTTCTGAGTCGCCTTTATCTTCATTATCGAATAATATATAGTCTTCTGAGCCATCGAGAGAGTTGGTGATGCAACATTTTTTAACTGAGTGCTGCATTATTCTTTCTGAGATTAACCTCCAAGCTGTTGATACCCATTCCGCCAATTTTGATGCCGAGGCTTTCTTTTTTTTCCGTGTTCTTCTGTATACACAATAACTTTTCGTTTTAATGCGTTTTCGTAGTGCAATCTTTCTGACAACATTTTGATGTTCAATAAGGGATCAAAATGAACGGAATACAGTAACTGAACTTCTTACGTACTTCCGTAGATACAACCAAAACTTCCTAGTTGTCGCTGAGTTAGCTCTACCATAATGAAATAAAGGTGGCTTCACATTTAAAAAGCGCGGGAAAACACCCACGCCACTTTATTCACCAATGGTATTGGAAGCGGGGTGCAATATGGGGTGGCGCTCATCCTTCATGAAGGTTATGGAGTCTAAGCAAAATCTTCCTTGCAAAGCAGGAATAATCTTGCAGCGGAGAAGATCTGTGTAACGTGGTCCATTCACCAATCGACGCATGGGGCCTTGAGGCGTGATCTCCTCAACGAAAAATGGGTCGATTATAAAGTTTATGGTAAACCCACACCATACAGTTACATAGTCGGAGTATAGGGGCACATCATGCGGATGTGTAGGTCCTCATAATCGGTAGTTGTTCGTATTCACTGCTCCATGTAGGGGGAAAATACGCCTCATCGGTCCATAACACTTTCGAAGGCCACATGTCGTCGAGCTGCATTCTTGCCAAAAAACGTAAAGCGAAGTCGGTGCACTGTTCAGGTTCACGTGGTTGCAGCTGCTGAACCCTATGAATTTCATAAGGATACCATTTCAGGATGGACCGTATAAGTTTATGGGCAGTTGACCACAGAAGTTGCCGGGATACCTGTCTCACACTAACTACGGGTAACTCCGATTGCGACTGAATTTCTGCAACGGTAAGTGTACCGTTTTCCCCATTGCTTTTTGTAACAGGCCGCTGGCCTCTACCCAGAGTCACACCCATCTCGCCTATTTCTTTGAATTTGTACATAATATTCTTCAGTTCATTTAGCGGCAAATGTCCTTTCCTTACATCTTTCAAACGACGCTATTCGTACAATGCAGTCGCGGCATGACTGCCGTTTTGGTAACAGAGTTTCACTAGCAAAGCTCGGTCCTACTTGCAGATACCCATGATTCCTTCTAGCGATTACAGGGAAGACATCATATTTTATAGTGTTCCTCATGCAACTCTCACATGTGATTGACTGCAATGTCACGAGAAATTAGCATGTTCTACCAGGTTTTTAGCGCACCCACGCACCCGGTTGGCACTAAAACTAATTAATATTTTATATTCGAAAATTCTTTATCCCATGTTCTTATTAGGGTATCCACGACTTTTCTCTGTGATGAGTTGAGTAGATCCTTCTCTACATCGCTCTGAGTAATGTCAGTTTTATTATAACCAGGCCGGCGTGTCTTTATTCAAATCGAAGCAACTGCAGGTAAACGACGGCGCATGTGAAGGTCATGAAAAGGTATAAATAAAACCTGATACCGAGCTCTGATAATCAGTGTTTGTTTTGTTCTTCAGATGGGAAAAACAAAGTAAGTGAGTTTAACAAAGGTCAAATTGTAATGATCAGATGACTGGATCAGAGCATTTCCGAGACGGCAAGGCTTGTGGGGTGCTCAAGGTCAGCTACGGTTAGTACCTTCAAAAAGTGGTCCATGGAGGAAAAAACCACGAATAAGGTGTGGGCCGATCACGGCTCATCGATGCTAGAAGTGAGTGAAGGCTATCCCGTATGGTACGAGCCAACGGAAGGGATAATGTAGCGCAACTCGCGCGTAATTTGAATGCTGCTGAAGGGAATGATCTGTCACAATGCACAATACATCGAACCCTGCTGAAAATGGGGCTGCATAGCCGCAGGTCGCTCCAAGTGTTCATGTTAACTTCTGTTCACCATCGAAAGTGCTTACAATGGGCATGCGAGCATCAAAAATGGACCTTGAATGATTGGAAGAAGGTCATCTGGTCCGATGAATTTCGTTTCATGTTGCACCATGTGGACAGCCGGGAACCTATGCATTGTTTACCTGGGGAAGGGTTGGCAGCAGGATGCACCATGAGACGAAAACAAGCTGGTGGAGGAAGGGTAATGCTTTGGGCATTGTTCTGCTGGGAACCCTGGGTGCAGTCATTCGTGTGCAGGAAACTAGCACCTCTACCACTTACCTAAATATCATTGCAGACCAGGTACATTGTTTCATGGAAATGGTATATCCCTCTAGTAGTGCCTCCTTTCAGCAAGATAATGCGCCATGTCACACTGTCCAGATTGTTCGAGAATGATTTGTGGAACATGAGGAAGATTTCCAGGTAGTGCCCTGGCTCCAAATTCACGAGACATCAATCCAATCGAACATCTGTGGAATGTGTTGTAACAGCATATCCGATCTGCTGCGGCTCAACCATGTAACCTGTAAGAGTTTAAGGATCTGCTGCTAACATGTTGGTACCAGATACCACAAGACACTTTAGAAATTTTGCAGCGTTCATGCCTCGCCGGATAAGAGCTGTTTTGGCGGCACATGGAGGATCAACATCATATTAGGCAGGTGGTCATAATGTTTTTTCTCTTCGGTGTATATATATGCGTTAAGTGATTCCCTTAGGTCTCTTTGCAAATAGGGTGAACTATCGGAAGTAATGCTACTCTTATTTAAGAAGGTTGTTCAAAAAGATCTCGACATGCATCTGAAGAGCAAAAACCATTGTAGTTACCTCAACAAAGCTTTTATTGTCCTTCAAAGTACTTCCCTCCAGCTTCTGTGGAAAGTTGCAGACGTCTACGCCAATTCTGGAAAGATTAGTGGTACCCCTGTTGGAAAAAATACTCCACAACTGTGTATAAACGCATTTTGTAAGATCTTGCACCCTTGAAAAGGTTTTCCCAACAAATTACCTTTTACTTTTTTGAAAAAAAAAATAATCAAAATTTTTAAATAAAAAAATAATGGGTGAATAAACTAGACGGAGTAGCTATTTGATTTTTTTACTCTCCCAGATAGGTCATAACTTTTCGGGTTTTGTGAGCACGGGCATTGTCGTGAAGAAGGAGAATCCTTGATACGCCTATTGTTAGACGCTGCTCCTTCGCCTCGTTAACCATTTTGGGCAAACCAATGTTGGTGTAATATTACCATTCAAATGCATATTTTTAGGTAATGTGTCCATGGCTATTACTCCTTGGTAATAGAAAGAAACTGTGAACATCCTTTTTCTTGAACGAAAGTCTTGTCGGAGGATTTGTGGACCCGGTTCATCTTCAGCAACACAAACATAGTTTCGATCTTTCTGGGAGTTTTATAGTAATAAAACCACATCTCATCTCAGTGACAATGTCTGTTAACCATTTGGGGCCATAGCTTCAACCATTGTCAGCATTTCCTTGCAGGAGTCGACTCAAGTCCTCTCTTCTGCACTCTCAGCTTGTGGGGTACCCATTTGGCACAGATGCTTCGGATTGCTAATGGATACTTTTTCGACACTGCCAATCGATACACTGGCATTATCTGAATGGTGATGTGTGGGTTTTCCTTAATCAGTTTACGACACGAACATCAGCGACGGTTCTCTCGTTCACGGCCTCCTTTGTCTTCCTTCATGAAGGAGTTCTTCGAAGTTCTGCCTTCCTTTTCTGAATTTGTGCATCCATCTCGTAACAGTGCCATGTGAACAGACATTATCTTCATATACTTGTGAGAAATTGGCATGGATTTTTTTCTCTTCGCCCCGAACCTATATTCTTCCAAGAAAGTAAAATCTTTCACCTTCTTTAGTAGGCTCCACAGTAACAATGCACAGATTTCGCCGACCGAAATTTACGCTCCGCCAGAGAAGAGAGAAATGATGATAAAGCCTTTGATTTCAATACGTAATGAAGCACTCCGTAAGCATTTATTTATTGCTTTTCTGCTTTCTAAGGAGAAATGTGTTATTTTTTAATTAACTGTTAGTTTGAGAAAGAAAATCGTTAGGAAATTTGTGGAGTTTCGTTCAAGTGTTTACACTGTGTAATGTAAGTAAAAAGAATGTTGAAATTTTTCTATAACAGTCGTTTAAATTTATGAACGCCCTCTAGTTCTTTAACAAATTGTATCTTATTGATTTTTAGTGGTCTTACACTGTAGACCACTGAACTGGAATATTCTCTACCATGTATCGAGCCGTATGTGATTAAAAGAGAGTTTAATTCTTCATTAAAATTTATCAGTATTCATACTGGTAGTTGTTTTCACTTTCATATTAATTTTTCTATGAGTAAAAAATTATTAAAGGAATAAACGTTCACTATTTGTTTTACAAGTAATCGACTTAAGCATCTAATACACCAATATTTAAAAAAAAATATGAAAATTTCTTCCCTAGTCCACTTACTAATATAAGAATTAATCTATAGGTGTGAAGCGAAGGAATTTAAACTGACAATATACGAGTATTTTCAGTTTTGTATGTAAAATTGCTCAGTGGATAAATGTTATATTTAAAATTTTTACTGTTTGAAATACGTAAAACATAATAATTGAAATTCGTTCATTAGAGAGCGATCATCCCTCAAGACAATCTGAAGAATGTCAATTGCAGGTTACAAGCATAAGTATGAAAGTTTCAATTATCTTTATCCCAGATAGATATTATATATGACGCACAAATAATAGATGTTTAGAAATGCAACCATAGTTCCAATGGCTAGGATATCTGACGAATTAATTAATTTAAAAACTAACGTAATCCGACACTACTTTGTTTATGACTTAAACAAAATGTTTTAATTCATGATTAAAGATGATATTGTTTTCCAAATTATATTTGTTATTTATTTTCAATTCTTGAAAGAAGATTCAGAAATGATAATAATATATATTTATAAGTAGTGTAATATAATTGTAAAAATGTTTTAAAGGGAATTGCAAAGCTGTTTAGATTACAGAGTATTATAAAATCACATTTCATTCAACTAAATAAATATTTCTACCCTGTTTAGAAACAGGTTCAATAGATTGCGAAGATCAATTTGCAGAATAAAGTTACTTTCATTTTTTCTCGTCATGTATATAAAAAGAACGTTTTAGGAGAATTTAGAATTAATCTGCCTTTTTGATAACTCATCGACACTACGTTTCCGTAATCGAGCCCATATCCATAGTATAGTAGTAGCTCAGGACAGAATATCTGGAGAACTAAATTGCGATCTGGTTGGAGCTCCGTAGCACATGGGTGCTTGAGGATTCTGTTGGTATGTACAGTCGCTTAAAAAATATCCGAACACTATGGTTGATTACAGAATTAAAAAAAAATAACTGGCAACGATTTCTTTCGAAATTAGTGATCTGGCAACCTTCGTGTTACGTACACGAAGGTTGCAAGATCACTAATTTCTAAAAAAAAATTGGTTGGCTGATATTTTTTCTGAATTCTGTAATCAACCATAATGTTCGGATATTTTTTGAACGACTGTACGTATGTATTTATGTATGTATGTATCCCAAAAATTTTTTTGGGGAGAGGGTGGTCCGAGAATTTTGTTTCGTGGGGCGGAGGTCTTCGAGAATAATTGTTTCAAGGGGTAAGACTTAAGTAATAATATTCCACCGAACACGAAAAGTTAAAATGTTATTCTATATGCCATGATATTTTATAGTGTTTTTCAACGCATTTTAATTCGGACATATAATATGGTGCTCGAATAAATTTATGCAAAGACAAATATTGTGGATTTCAAAGCAGGTAGACAATTTTCAGATTTCGTAACTTTTTTTGGGGGGGGGCTATCTCTCCCTGGGTATATCCCTGTGTGTGTGTGTGTATGTATGTATGTCCATAACCGAATCTATAAATAGATGGAAGTGGAGGTAAGAGACTGGATATATTCAAATATTATTTTTATACACATTTAGTCATAGAAAAAGAACTGATGCGAAAGTGAAGACACCTACCGCTGTGAAGCATTTTGAAAGGGAAATCCTATCCGAAAAGGGAAATCTTATCCGTAAAGGGAAATCCTACCGAAAGCGGAAATCCTATCTCCTAACACTCAATCAAAAGATATCCGATAACATAATGATTAGATTTAAAGAATACGAAGTGAATGATTATTTAAGGCTACATCCAAATTTGTCCTAATTGCCAATCTCTTTGGACATTTTGCAGCTCACTGCATGAGCAGAATTCGATGCGAAAGATGCAAGAGGCATCATAATTATAAAGAATGTAATAACACTTTGTTATGTTTCCTAACAGTAGAGGACAACACCCTTCGACTTATGCAGGATGACAAGTGAGACTGCAATGATCAGGAATAGTTTACCATGGTCACAGGCTTTCAAAATGATACAAGAGGACCACACCTACATTACTAAAGGAACTTTCATCGAATGTCAGTTTAAAAATCTACTGCGAGAAAACAGGATCCGATCAAAAAATCCAATCCCTAGGCACAAAAACTTTATGAAGAAACTGAAGCTGAAATCTTCCTCCTGAAAATTAATGATGTTGTGGAATGCCAAATAGAGCTCCTAAACTTTCTGAAAAACTCATCGAAGAAAAATAATATAAATAAATTTATAAACAAGCAGAAAATTTATCAGATACTTGATAATTATGAGTAACAATATTATTAGTAAAAATAATAAAAACTGTGATTATGGACCTTAATCACAATCCTAATAAACTTCTTATTTCAGTGGAACTATAGAGGTTTGAAAAGTAAAATTCTTGAGAAATGCTCTTCTTGGAGAAAAACATTTTGCAATTCGACTTTTTATCGAATGATATGTGGAAAAAACTCCTAAGTTATCTAAGTTTGTTTCTTATCTAAAAATCTAGAAACGATGAATCTAACGGGGGGGTGTATTATTTGCATTCCAAATTCCCCCAAGTTCCTATTTAGATATCCTGTCAGAATCAGTCCCCGTAATTGCAGCAGAATAAGTGAATATTAAATAGTTTTCCTTCAGCATTTTCTCACTGCATAATCCAGTATATATGTTACCGGCAATGTATGAAAAGCCGGCATTCTATAGAATACCCGGCGTTTTTAGGCAATGAATGAAATATGAGAATTATTACATACTTTCCCTAGGCATTGTACAGAATACCTAGGCATTATATAGAATGACAAATACTATTTCGGCAAAGTATGAAAAAGGCTTTTATTGAAAAGATGCATGTGAAAATGTAAGAAGTACAAAATATAAGATACGGGATTTTTCTACAAAAAGAGAAAAAATACCATTGCTGAACTACCGCCAGAAATATTAACATCATAACCTGTAATGAATCTGTCGTCCGCATTATAAAAAACGACCCAAATGAGGTAAACCCAAGTGAGAACGAATCAGTAAAATGTTGAATATTCGAAGTTTGCAATTCGAGTTAGAATATTCGTATTTCACTTTACTACTTGTCAAATCTATTTCAGTGGAGTTCCGAGATGCTTGTGATATGTCGTTTTTTGATAACTTTTTTTAATCTGTTTTTTGATGACTTTTTTTAATCTGTTTTTTGATGACTTTTTTTAATCTGTTTTTTGACCTCAACTCTCTTCTATGGATCTCTATTGAGGCAACCCTCTTTTACACTCTTACAACGCTAGGGGGCGCTTTTCCGAATGGAAGGGTGTCTTTTTGGTGTCCAAAGTGACCAACTACGGCGCTCTTTCTTACCGAAACTAGGGACTGGCGGATCTGGCAATCAGGGTGAGCCTATAGGGGACCCAGGGGAACATTTACTGGACAATTCGAATTGGACTGAGTGCTCTGGCTCTCTGTTTGAGGCGAGCGTCGAGAATCACGTGACTCGCATTGCGACATTAAACATCACTGCCGGGAGTATTTTATACTTTGCCGATTTCCTAGGCATTCTATAGAATGCCTAGGAAATGTGTGAAATATGAACCGTTTCATACATTGCCGGCTAGTTTTAGGCATTATATACAATGCCTAAGCATTCTATAGAATGCCGGATTTCAAACTTTGCCAGTGACATATACGTGGCATAATTGTTTACAATCAGTTATTACGGCACATTTAAAAACTTGCCTCATAATATCCTGCACTATATTTAAGTTAATGCAAGGCAATTCCAAGTGAATATCTTCGCTAACTCCTCATATATTAGAGAAGTCTCCCTATATCTTAGAGTAGTGTCCAAAGCACTTTTCATTCACTACTGGTGAGAATCCCATGGATATAGAAAACAATCGTTTATGCTATTCCCCACTTTTTGGGAGTGGAGAAAGAAGGGGTGGTAAATGTTCTAGAGTGTGTTTACACAACTTGTTGTGATGGGTCAAAATGTTGTAAATATATACTGGAACAGTCGTTTTAACACCTACGTAAATTGAAAAACGCTACAATGACGTGGGAAAAGCAATTGGAAAATAGGTGGAATTTAATAGAAAATTGGCAGTAACTACCACTATATTAATAAAATACTTTAATACAAATAAATATCATTCGTTCAATCACCGTCGTTGAAAATAATGTTGACAGGTATATCACGGATGTATCTCAACGATATGTCCAATATTTAAGAAAAATATATTTTACTGCGAAAAGCAAGTGATATGCTCATGCATTCTTTGCATGTCTTGATACTGAATATACAATTGTATCATCAATATTGCTTCTTAGTCTCCAGATTATCTATCTATTATTATCTTTTATTTATATATATTATTATTTATATATTTATTATTTATCTATTATTTATCTAGAGCGCTAACGACTTAGAAAACCTTGCCCCATTTATTCACTTAACTCATGTTTTAAGGTTGAGTTGTGGGTTGTTTTACCTCTGATCGGCACTTTTTTGCACACAATGGGCTAAATGGCCAGGTCACATGGACCCCGAAGGCTCAGAGAAGGTTGGGGGAGGGGACCCACTGGAACAGCTGTTGGGAGACAGATGGTAGCATCCCGTCAAAGCCATCCAACGTGTTCTTTAACGTGCACAAGGTATGGCTCTCCCGCACAGGGGAACACGGCTTAACGTCCCATCCGACGGACGGCGTCCTATCCAAGCCCATCGTTGTCCCCTACTGATCGTGGGCAGGGCGGGGAATTTTGCGGAGATAAATCTCAACGCTTACCCAGCTGGGACTCGAACCTTGGAACTACAGATTACGAGCCTGACGCGCTACCGACTGAGCCACCCCCGCACCCATGTTTTAAGGTAGCACACGACATAGCGCGTGGTTTTATTTTAAGATATAAATCTTTATGGTTGACCCCGGTGAAAATTCCTATCGGCGGTCAATATGGAGGGCGGAGATGTGGAGGGGGAGATATCTCGATGCTTTTCGTACGATCTTTCTTTTCACACCTAAACTGGGGCGGGGGTGGCTCAGTCGGTATCGCGCCAGGCTCGTAATCTGTAGTTCCCAGGTTCGAGTCCCAGCTGTGTCAGCGTTGAGATTCATCTCCGCAAAATTCCCTGCCCTGCCCACGGTCTGTAGGGGTCACCGATGGGCTTGGAGAGGCCGCCGTCCGTCAGATGGGACGTTAAGGCGTGGCACCGTGCGCGAGAGAGCCATACCCTGTGCACGTTAAAGAACACGCTGGATGGCCTTGACGGGAGGCTACCATCTCTCTCCCAACAGCTTGTTCCAGTGGGTCCCCTCCCCCAACCTTCTCTGAGCCTTCGGGGTCCATGTAACCTGGCCATTTAGCCCATGGTGTGCAAAAAAGTGCCGCTCAGAGGTAAAAAAACCCAACCCAACCCACACCTAAATTCGCAAAATTTTAGTGTTGCGTTCGAAGGTGTAATAATTTTTCAATATCTTCCATTCTAACGGAGAAGAAAGCGAATGGGGTTGTTTTTACGGCTAGCAACATTATCCACTTCATGAGTTCTCGTGTGACATACAACTTGCTAGAATCGGCCTTCGCGTTACTAACATATAACCTGGGCCGCATATACAAAAACATAAAAAGGGGAGGACGGGGGTTATATCATTTCGCCCTCCGTTTCATGGGTATTTAAAAATAAAGTTTGGATTGGGTTTTACCTCTGAGCGGTACCTTTTTTGCCCACCATGGTAAATGGCCAGGCGACAAAGACCCTGAAGTTGATGGTTCAGAGAAGGTTGCGGAAGGGGAAACACGAACCCCTGTTGGGTAAAGGATGGTAGCCTCCCTTCCAACCATCGAGTGTGTTATTTAATGTGCTCGGGGTATAACTCTACCGCACCCGAGGCTACGACTTAACGTCCCATCCGAAGGACGGCGCAATTTCCATAAAAATAATTTATGTTGGGTTGTTTTACCCCTGAGCGGCACTTTTTTTTGCACACCATGGGCTAAATGGCCAGGTCACATGGACCCCGAAGGCTCAGAGAAGGTTGGGGGAGGGGACCCACTGGAACAAGCTGTTGGGAGACAGATGGTAGCCTCCCGTCAAGGCCATCCAGCGTGTTCTTTAACGTGCACAGGGTATGGCTTTCTCGCGCACGGTGCCAGGCCTTAACGTCCCATCTGACGGACGGCGGACTTTCCAAGCCCATCGGTGTCCCCTACTGACCGTGGGCAGGGCGGGGAATTTTGCGAAGATTAATTTCAACGCTGACCCAGCTGGGTCTCGAACCTGGGAACTACAGATTACGAGCCTGGCGCGCTACCGACAGAGCCCCCCTTGCTGACTTGGAAGCGCGCTCTCAGCCCTTGACAAACAATCGAGATATTTCGTCAGAATTTGACATTCTGTAATTCCCGACATACTTCACGAAAAGTTCCCAAATTTCGTTCGCGGTTCTCCTTGCCCGACCCCATTTTTGGTTAGAAAATCAGTTCCCTAGCTGCAATGGAACGCCTAAATAATGATTTTAGAAATGGGGGGAATCTGGCAACGTCATCATTTTTCCGGCCGAAGGTTTAAATGCTAATTTAACTCTTCACACTTGGGGAACAGAAAATGGCAACAGTAAATTTGACACCGATTCTCGTTTCCCGTAGGAATAGCATGGTAAATATTTTTGTTCCTAGCAAGCTCCCCTCTTGGATTTTCGACCTGAAATTTCGCACTGCAATCCGGACCATAACCTGAAACATTCTCTAAAAATTCGAGGGTGTACGTTGATTTTCCGATGAGTTATGGCTGCCAAAGACAGACAGACAGACACTAAATGGCAATCCCCTACTCGCTAAGTTATGACGCCGTATTCCGTATCATCTCATTCCGATAAAATTTACGAACAATAATTGGTTTTAAACACAAAAAACTACCCTTAATAATTAACAGACATTAATTAGAAATTCTATTTTATTTTACTATTTCAATTGATGCAGTATTTAATTAGTAATGCAAGTTCAGATGTTTAACAGCAGCGATATCTGTTTATTTAGTCTGAAACCTTAACAGAAATAAGTTTATCGGAAAGCAGAATCGAATAACCTACATTTCTTTGGGTTGGGTTGTTTTACCTCTGAGCGGCACTTTTTTGCACACCATGGGCTAAATGGCCAGGTCACATGGACCCCGAAGGCTCAGAGAAGGTTGGGGGAGGGGACCCACTGGAACAGCTGTTGGGAGACAGATGGTAGCCTCCCGTCAAGGCCATCCAGCGTGTTCTTTAACGTGCACTGGGTATGGCTCTCCTTCACACGGGGCCAGGGCTTAACGTCCCATCCGAAGGACGGCGGCCTTTCCAAGCCCATCGGTGTTCCCTACTGACCGTAGGCAGCGCGAGGAATTTTGCGGAGATAAATCTCAACGCTGACCCAGCTGGGACTCGAACCTGGGAACTGCAGATTACGAGCCATTTCTTTGGGCAGAGCGAGATAAATGTTTCGGTTTCCATTACTATTTAAATACGAAACTCATAGAGAATCCTCAGCGTTGAGCTTTATCTCCGTAAAACTCCCCGCCCTGCCCACGGTCAGTTGTGGACACCGATAGGCTTGGAAAGGCAGCCGTCCGTCGATGGGATGTTAACCCGTGTCTCCGTGTGCGGGAGAGCCACATCCGGTGCACGTTAAAGAATACGCTGGGTGATTTTGAAGGGAGTCTATCATCTCTCTACCAACAGCTGTTGCAGTGGGTCTCCTCCAGCAACCTTCTCTGAGCCTTCGGGATCCTTGTGACCTAGGGGTGGCTCAGTCGGTAGCGCGCCAGATTCATAATCTGTAGTTCCCAAGTTCGAGTCCCAGCTGGGTCAGCGTTGATATTTATCTCCACAAAATTCCCCGCCCTGCCCACGGTCAGTAGGGGACACCGATGGGCTTGGAAAGGCCGCCATCCGTCAGATGGGACGTTAAGCCGTGGCACGTGTGCGGGAGATACATACCCTGTGCACGTTAAAGAACACGCTGGATGGCCTTGAAGTGGGGCTACCATCTGTCTCCCACAGCTGTTCCAGTGGTTCCCCTCCCCCAAACTTCTCTGAGCCTTCGGGTCTTAATAACACAAATAACCGGAAAGTGATCTGGCCATTTAGCCCATGGTGTGCAAAAAAGTAACGCTCAGTGGTAAAACAACCCAACCCAACCCTTGTGACCTGGTCATTTAACCTACTGTGGGCAAAAAAAGCGCCGCTCAGAGGTCCTTTACACATATGTAATTATTCTTCTTTGTCACTTTTTTTGCTATTCAGCTGTTCGGGCCCCGTCATATCTATATAGTCCTCACATCAGTTGAAATAAATAGTAACGAAAAATGTAAAAAATAGAGTCTTTTTTATTTTTTGAATTTGTCTAAAATTTAATTATAAGCTATTTATTTCAAAAATGAAAATTAATAAACTAATTTATTGTGACTTTATTAAAAGATCATGCAATATTTCGAAATTAATTAATTTTTTTTTAGAAATTGATGAGTAATTAGTTGACTTTCAATACATTTTTCATAGCACCGTAATGTAATTGGTAATCCAAAATTTAATCTACGTCTTCAAAACACAAATCTACTTCTGATTAATTCTAAGCTCAGTTAAGAGATTTACATAGAAATGTACAATATAAAAATATCCATAACAACAGCATAATTTTAATGAATTTCTGTTTTACAGACTACACAGGGATTAACTGATCAGTCGAGGAGTCATTTCACACCCTAAACATTTAACCTCTAAAGATTATTTTATTTCCCAATCCAAAGAGGCTTAATATGTTAGGAAAAAGAGTGAAAATATCTTCATAAATATAATAAAGAATTAAAAAAAATACTCCTTCAAGCAGCTGCTTGCAACAGCGATCTGACAGTAGCCTGTCAGTTTCTTCGCCATAGTCGAAGGTCTGTGAGGATGGTAACCCCTTTGATCACTTTAATACGCCATAGAGAAGATGTGCGTTTGGTTGGGTTGTTTTATCTCTGACCGGTAGTTATTTGCACACAAGGGGCTAAATGGCCACGTCATAAAGAACCAGAGGGATCAGTTTAGGTTGTGGGGAGGTGACCGAATGGAACAGCTGTTATTAGACAGATGGTAACCTCCCATCCAACGTTTTATTTAACCTGTACAGGGTATGATACATACAGAATTTCTACACTATTTTCTTGTGGTTTTCATCAGTTTTTATTCTAACAATATTAAGATTTTACATTTTGGTATTTTTTGTCTTCTACTATTGGCTTTGGTAATTTTACGCTTATGACGTCACCTCCTTGAACTTTATATATATATAATATAGCAGCGGTTCCCAAACTTTTATGCCTCACGTACCTCCTGGAAATGTGTGTGTTACTGGCGTACCCCATGTGTAGATACAGAAAACTATAGTTTTACTATAACAATGGGAATAAAATATATATATACACACACACATTCTTTATTGTAAAATTTTCAATCAAAATATCATCACCAGAATAATTCCGGATATCGGAGCAATCTTCCGATGTCTGTCGTTTTTACAAAGTTCCGTAATATATGGTCAGTGACTTAGTTCTTTATAGGCAAGTTGTTAAAGGCTGAAAATCTATTACAATCTATTTATTAACGGTGGAGTTGATCAATTGACCTGTCGCTTCTGTTTCTGAACGGTTTAATTCTTCGCCCCCTTCTGGAATATTAACTAACCACTTTTACTTCTCTTTCGTCAAGTAGGAGGATTAGTTAGATTTGACTGCTTGCTAAAACTAATTCGTGACGGAAATCCTAATGATGAAACAAATAAAAGGCGTATCCCGGTTAACGTTTGTAAAAGCATTGTTGTGTCATCGATACTTTAGCATAGAAGCTGTTTTATTCGTTTCTCTTTCATCGTGAAAGGTTAATTATTTTTTTAAAAGTGTCATCGTATGATGAGAAAGAAATGTTTTCGATGCATTGTAACAATTCTAGTGAATATAAAACTTAGGTTTTCAACCGAAATAGATTTCATTGGTTATGTAAATATGGTTATTTGTGTTATTAAGAGCTTTCCGGGAGTCTCCGAAACGACACATAGGAGTCATTTCTGCAGGTAAGTTTAGTCGAAATAGGATTTCCTCAATTACGAATAGTTATGGAATACAACGGACTCCTTTATCACGGCATGATACTATTGAAGTAACGTTCACTTCAGGGAACTCTTGGTACGACCAATGTGATGCAAATATATTAAATAAATAAATAAATACTCCCTCAAGCAGCTGCTTGCCACAGAGGTCTGACAGGAGCCTGTCAGTTTATATGCCACAGTAAAAGATCTGAGAGGATGGCAGGATCTCAGCAGAAAACAACACGAACATCCATGCCTTACCCGGGGCTCGAACCCAGGTCCCGTAGATCAGTAGCCAAGCGCGCTAACCACTCGGCCACGGGATTACGGCAGAGAATATTTTTAAAGCCCCAGAAGTTTCTCATATGCTGAGCATCTTACAGATAAATTTGGGCGTCATTGATTTTTGGTGTACAGCACTTTACGGCACCTGAAGAAATTGATTTTTTGCTCGTATTTACCTAAAAAAAATATATATATATAACGTACTAAATATATATATATATATACAGGCACACGGGGCCACGGCTTAACGTCCCATCCGACGGACGGCGGCCTTTCCAAGCCCATCGGTGTCCCCTACTGACCGTGGGCAGGGCAAGGAATTTTGCGGAGATAAATCTCAACGCTGACCCAGCTGGGACTCGAACGTGGGAACTGCAGATTACGAGCCTGGAGCGCTACCGACTGAGCCACCCTCGCCAATCAATCAATATATGATAATGGTTTTGACTTTTACTTCAGTAATTCCATTTAATTGCTAACATTTTTTTTATTTCATAGCTGATCATGTTTATCAAACGCTTTGTTACTCTGTGAATAAAAATTCAATTTTACTAGGATATAAAATCCTAATCCATTTTAAATTTATTAATTTTTATTAATAAATTTAAAATGGAAATTAAAATTTAAAATTAATATTTATAAAAAAAAATTAAATTTATTTAATTTTTTTTTTTTTTTTTTTTTTTAAATACAGCCGACCCTGCCTTCTCGTGGTGCAGGCCGTAAGTACCTGTCAAAATATATACTCTCTTGTGGAAGTGAACGGAAGTTGAGGGCTGCCAGATTAGTGTGGCCTATTGATCTGGATAACTTATGGCTACTTTACTTTTTCTACCCTGCTGAGGAGTGGTCAACCACACAGGGTCCTGGTGCTGTCACACAAAGTATGGCCTTCTCCATACGAGAGGATTCTTCATACGAGAGAGGACATTTCCCGATACAAGAGAGGGCTTTGTATGATGGCACAACCGTTTTCAGAAACACCCAATCTGAAAACTAAAGAGGGAAAAACAATAAAATACTAGATAAAAGTGGGCAAAAAATATTAATAGCTACCACTTGTTTTATATAAGGGTGAAATTAAAATAAATATCTTTCGTTCAATCGCAGAATGGAGACGGATTGGAACTAAATTATACATTACGGATGTACTCAATGGTATGTCCAAGGTTTACGAAAAAGAGAATTTTTTGCGAAAGACACAAATGGTTATCCTTCTGCATCTATTGGATGTATCAATACTGAAATGTGCAATTGTATCATCACTGCAGTTTCTTATAATATTTTCAGACTAATTTAGCCTTTAAAATGCCTGTTAATTCGATATATACGTCAAATGATACGTAGCGTTTAAACACAATAAAAACTAATTTTGGCAAAAAACATTTGTCCAAATTTTGTTTTTGAGCAAACTAATACATATAGTCGAAATAAGTTATGAATAACTTGAACCCACTGCGCTTATCTTAGTGTTGTCAACTTTATATTAAAGGAAAGCTGATATTTTGTTTGGGAGAGACTTCTCTATCTCCCTTTTTTTACTTCTTTTTATCAAATGTTTAGGGAAAATGTATATAAATAAATATGCAAAACTGTTCTACAGATTTTTCCAGACTAAATACAAACACCCTTCACTCCCAAAATTTAAATCTATCAGCCATTGTTATTAAGCATGATCATTTCCAGAACTATTCTATCACACAATCGATTATTGACTTAAAACATGAGTGCTAATACACAACCGTGTTCAATATATAATAATAATAATTAAATACCCCCTCAAGTAGCTGCTTGTCACAGAGGTCTGACAGGAGCCTGTCAGTTTATGTGCCATAGTAAAAGGTCTGTGAAGATGGCAGGACCTAAGAAAGAAAACAACACAAACATCCATGCCTTACCTGGGACTTGAACCCAGTTTCCGTAGATCAGTAGCCAAGCGCGCTAACCACTCGGCCACGGGACGGCTCAAACATTCATCGCCCACACGGGGAGCATCGAACCCGCATCTCTCCAGATTCATGCCAGAGTGCACTACCATTGACCAGCTTCTAAACAACAAGGAGAGACTTTTTCCATCTGGGAGTCCGCACAGAGAAGTGAAATGATGTTTACAAATTATATATATATATATATTCTTTGAAAAATAAAGCTTTATTTAACAAAAAATAAATAATAATAGATTGTATGGACAAAGCACCGACCGATTTATATTTGAGAAAGTCCAGGAGCACGATTTTTTTATTTGAAAGGACTCTAGCATTCCCCTGAATAATTTAAGACAAGAAGGCAATGGAAGGTGATCCCGTAGAATGGAGAAAAAGTTAATATTCAGTTTCAACTATAGCCTCTGGCGATGGGCTGTGGCTCTCTGATTCTGATTGCCTTGACCTGAGACCTCTCTTTCAGTAACAACCGGTGCAATGACTGACATTAGATCTTTGACGAATTCTTGCAAGATGTTATTTATATGGGATTGGACTTTTTTCACGAGGAACTGTAATATTTCCTGATCATTTACACTTTCAGAAAGATGAGACCGGTGGCTGGAGGTAGAACTTCTGGCTGCTGGACTTGCGATTGTAATTTGAAGGTCTGTTTAAGGCAGGAAATTCTTCGGGTTGAACTACAATAATTTCTGCTGCAATGGCGATTCTGGATTTCTGGAGTGGACTCTCGGACTTGGTTATGACGGGGGTGGCGGAAGGGACCTCAAAATTGCGGTCGAATATGGGATTACGTGATATAGTAGACAATTTCACTATTTTTATTTTAACTTCATCCGTCCTTGTGACATTCATTTCCACTTGTATTTTTCTGCCCTTCATATCTCTGATCTGGTAGGACACCCTTTGAAAGTGACGGGATGCCTGCCACCGCACGGTTGAGATAGCGAAGTGGTTAGAGCACCTGGCAAATTCAATCTCGATTCACTCTGCTGTTTCAACTTTGTTATTTTGGGGCGGGGGTGGCTCAGTCGGTAGCGCGCCAGGCTCGTAATCTGTAGTTCCCAGGTTCGAGTCCCAGCTGGGTCAGCGTTGAGATTTATCTCCGCAAAATTCCCCGCCCTGCCCACGGTCAGTAGGAAACACCGATCGGCTTGGAAAGGCCGCCGTCCGTTGGATGGGACGTTAAGCCGTGGCCCCGTGTACGGGAGAGTCATACCCTGTGCACGTTAAAGAACACGCTGGATGGTCTTGACGGGAGGCTACCATCTGTCTCCCAACAGCTGTTCCAGTGGGTCCCCTCCCCCAACCTTCTCTGAGCTTCGGGGTCCATGTGACCTGGCCATTTAGCCCATGGTGTGCAAAAAAGTGCCGCTCAGAGGTGAAACAACCCAACCTGCCACCGCATTAGGGGCAGCAGGAAATTCGAGCCAAACATTCCGAATGTTGGTGCGGTTCACTGTAGTGAACCACGCATATACTTGAGTTATACTATTGACATAACATAGAACCATAACATAGAACTCTATACCTGAGTTACTATTGACATAACATAGAACTATATTACTTAATGAAGGGGCCGCTTTGCGTACATGCACTCTGTGGGGTCTCCTCCATAAATTCCGTGACGATTTGCGGGGAGGGTAAGGTTAGGATGTTTTAAAAGAGTATTAAATAACATACTATTAACGATCTTATTAAACAAACGACCGACCTAGTACGCTATGACATTAAAATGGTATATTTACCCTTGTGATTAGTACTTTGTAGCGTTTTTCGATTACAAACATAAGATATTTTATGTATGACCCCCTTGTAATGAAATACTACTACAGTTAACACTCACTTGGTATGTTGACACTCGTACAAGATTAAAGATTCCTACACAAAATACGTTACGTAAAATGAAGTGGCGGTCCCACTATGCACTGCGTATAAGGTGAAGTGTTAAATCCTTCTGATACGTTATATAAATTATAGATGACCGGTTGAAAAGTAAATAGGTTGTACTCTTTTGATGTTAATTTTTAGCGACTTACACTGCAAGTCACTGAACTTGATTCATTGACAGATTCATTTCCTACGTCTAAACGAATGCAAAAATACTACACTAAAAGATACTGTAATTTATAGTGCTAGTTGTTTCCACTCTTCCTTTGAATATTTTTATCTAGTTAAAAGCATATGATAAAAAATGATGTTTTAGTGTTTCATTGAAATAATATCTCCATTATTACACTGACTGCTTTCAGAATAAAATAAATTGTTATATTTTTGCTAAACTATGTGTCTTAATGTTTATATACGAGGTTACTCAAATTAAACTGACAATTCCCTAGTAAGCTTTTTGAAATAACTCAGTGGCTATAAGTAATATTTGATATTTGCACATTTCAGATAATTACTGAAGCAACATAAAACAGTAGGCATTATGATAAAGAAATCGAAATAGTTTAATTTTCGATATTAGAAAAGCTCGGAAAATCCTCTGTAAACATGAAACTCATTGTAACTAGCTCAGCTGTTATATCTGGAAAGGGATTTTTCGACCGCCATCTTCAATTGCATTTAAGCAACTTCCAATGACTGACTCCGTGGTATAAAAAAGCCATCAATAGAAGAGATCTCAGTCGGCGGATGGTAGTGAAACCGTCAGAGAACATGAGAGACCTTTAGGAGTTCTTAGGTTTGTATCCCTTTCGGATCAAGTCGATTTTATCTACCTTCCTCGTGCTTTTGGCTTTGACAATTTGTCGATTTGTCTATTTGAGGATTTGACAAAAGATTATTGCACCATATCTTTCGAACGCGATGAGAAGATTAATGGTTTATATGTCAAATGAAATCTTGTGACGCGGGAGTGTCAGAGGCTGTAACAATAATATAGAAAGCAACAAGCTATACATCAAATGAATCCTTCTGAAGCACGGGAAGACATAGGCTACGAAAACGTGACTCCCCCTGCTTTTTTTTTCCCCGAAAAAAGGACGAAATATGAAAATGATTGTCCTCATATATCTTCTCAATGTGAGTGCGAACAGTAACAACCTTTGTGTCAAATGAAAGCCTGTGACGTAGGAAGTGTCATAGTCTATATAAATTCACCCTCTTGTGTTCTTCCCACCCAGAAAAATGGGTAATGTGAAAATCATTCTACTCTATCTTCCGAACGCGAGATAGTATAGTTATGAGTCAGTTGGGTTATTTTACCTGTGAGCGGCACTTTTTTGCACACCTTGGACTAAGTGGCCAGATCACATGGACCCCGAAAGCTCAGAGATGGTTCGGGGAGGGGACCCACTGGAACAGCTGTTCGGAGACAGATGATAGCCTCCCGTCAAGGCCACTAATCGTGTTCTTTAACGTGCACAGGGTATGGCTCTCCCTCACACGGGGCCACGGCTTAACATCCTATCAGACGGACGACAGTCTTTCCAAGCCCATCGGTGACCCCTACTGACAGGGAATTTTGCAGGGAATTCTGCAGGGGAATTTTGCGAGATAAATATCAATGCTGACCAAGCTGGGACACGAACCTGAGAACTGCAGTTTACGAGTCTGGCGCGCTACCGACTGAGCCACCTCCTTATGAGTCAGGTGTGAAATGAAAACTCATATAATGACAATCATAAACTATTTTGAATTTTGCCTCCACTATTCCCTCCTGATAAAAGAGGGAATTTTCGCGGGATTCGACTTTAACGACTCGTATCTCAAATTAAAACATGACGTCTCCAGTGTCATGGGCTACTTCGAACACGACTCTAAAAAGGAAGAAAACTCTGGTCGATGTTTATGATTCATATACAAATGAAAGGTTTTAAAGTAGGTGCTTTTAGTGACAAAAAATACAAATAAAAATTTTTAAAAAATACCGATCTCCCTATATGGGCCCTAAAAAGTAGAAAATAATAAATAAACACGCCCTCAAGCAGCTGCTTGTCATAGAGGTCTGACAGCAGCCTATCAGTTTATATGCCATAGTACAAGGTCTGAGAGGATGGCAGGACCTCAGCAGAAAAACGTCACATACATCCATGCCTTACCTGGGGCTCGAACCCAGATCCCTTAGATCAGTAGCGAAGCGCGCTAACCACTTGGCCATGGGACTACTTGAAGCATATCGATGGTGCAATTAGTCACTGAATCCGTATTCACTTCAAAGGAAGATAGGGCGCCGATTTACCTACTCAACAAGATTTCCGGCCCCTTATCTTCCTTTGAAGTGAATATGAACTCAATGACGGATTGCACCATCGATATGCTTTAAGATTATTTTCTACTTTTTAGGACACATATAGGAAGATAGACTTTTTTTTTTTAATTTTTAGTTTATTTCTCTTTTTCACCCCTATCTTTCTATTGCTTTTCGCTCTGACATTTGTCCGTCTGTCAGTTTGGATTTGTCAAAATAGTTGTTGCAAAATATCTTGCGAACTTAATGATTTATGCGTCAAATAAAAATTTGTGGCTCGGAGAGTGTCATGCTTGAAAAATTGACCCCTCCCCTTCTTTCATCGCACCTAGACAGGGGGGAAATATGAAAATGATTTTTTCCCCTATATGTTCTGAACGCGATTGCGGAAATAAACGGGTTTTGCTTCAAATGAAATCTTTTGATGATGGGAGTGTGATAAGCTATTTAATTTTGTAAATTTTTCGCGGCGCAAAATTTCCGAGGCAATTTCCGCGAATCACAGTGTTTTTGAAATGTTTCCGCAAATATCGATATTTTACACGATTCCGCGAATTTCAATAATTTTCACGATTCCGGAAATTTCGATATTTTTTCACGATTATGTGAACTTTCACGGTTCTTTGTCTATCTGTCTGTACACACCGTACTTTTTTGTTTACAGAGATAAGTTAAACATTTTTTTTGTGTTGGATAGGTATTGATGAAATATTACGATATGAACTTTCTGATTACCTCTAAAACTAAAAATACGCCCTCTAGCAGTGAAAAAATTTGAAAAATCCAAAATTTCAAACGAATATTGCAAACGATGTATTTATACTGGAAATTTGAAATTTTGGTGGTGGAATATGAAGGTCATGAAGTTTGCATTACTAACAATGAGTTAACATCTTAGACCCAGAGGGGGTGAAAAAACACAACTTTTTAGTTTTAACAGTTAATTGTTTTTAGAGATAAATGAAAAATTCTTTTTGGGTTAGATAGGAATTGATAAAATAATAAAATATTACGATTAGTATTTTCGGATTCTTTTGAACACTATAATGGCGCCCTCTAACGGTGAAAATGCCAGAATTTCAAACGAATATTGCAATGATGTGTTAATGATAGAAATATGAAATTTTGGTGGTGGAATGTGAACTTCATGAAGTCTCCATTGGAAAAAATGGAAATGATAATTGGAGAACTCTTTCTTTAATTTGGTTGGTTCTAATGAAATATTATAATACGAATTTTTCAAATAGTTAGTAGTTGTAATATATATATATACAAATCACTGAAATGATGAAACGTCAGAGCTGTTATTGAGTTTTACAAAAATATGTAAAGAATAGAAATTTGAAAATTTCCATTTAAGTTATCCATAGTTTTTAAGAGATATTTTCTGACATCGATAATCTACCCACAATTCTGAGAAACATGTAGAAAATGAAACTTTTTAGATTTCAGAATTAAAAGTCGAATATTTTCATGTTGTATAATTACTAATGAAATACTATTTGCATTTTTTCCCATCATCCGCTAACTCATATTAAAACGATTAAGGAATGAAACGATAGGTAAAGGAAAAACTTCTTTCTCTTTGAAACGAGATTCTCATATGCACCAGAGGCGATATGCTTCCTTCTAATTTTCTCCTAAAATTCTGTGACTTATCAGACATTGAATAATTTGAAAACTATAAAACTTCTGATAAGTCACCTAAGGGAATAGTCACTTGGGGTAAATTTATGACTTTTCACGCATTTCTTATGCTATATTATCTGAAACGTATTGGAAGAATCTTACCAGCAGCATGGACGGATTAGCAGCTAGTTGGAGTGGCCATTGCTCCATCCCATGGCTTCCTCTCTCCAAACGACAATAGGGCGGCCATTGCGACAATGAGGGCCAGACGAAGCATTCCTGTTTCATGGATCACATTCTTGATATTTATTGTTTTCAAAGCATTTAAAAGTCCTGTTCCGTCATTTTCGGTTCGCTGTAGAATTTCTGAAAGAAGCTTTCTCCTGTATCCCCTGTTTAAACTTAAAAGAACGCCTTGATCTATTGGTTATTATCATTAGGTGGCAAAATCATGGCTTTTACGCTGTCAGAAATGAGTTCGCTTGGGTGTGTTGGGGGCATTGTCGAGAATGAGTACGGCCTTTACAGCCATTTTAAGACTTGTCGAGTAGTTTTTTACTTTTCGAACAAATTCTGTAAAGAACCACTCTTTAAACAAATACCACTCTATCGAAACAGAATTTTGAACTTTATATTAAACTGGCAGAGCAGATAAATTTAAAAGTATGAATGCTCGGGATTTTGCTGATTTCCCAATTACAAAAAGAGGAAGTTTGTGCGTACCTGCAGCATTTGTACACACAGCCACAGATATTCTTTCTTTGTTTGTTTTAAATCCTGATGCTGAGGTTTCTTGCGCTGTCGCAAACGTTTTCGTTGGAAGAAGTTTAAAATTTAACGCAGTCTCATCTACATTGTAGATTTGTTCTGCGCATACGCCTTCTTCTTCAATAAGCACTAAAAGATTTTCTGAAAATTCCTTTGCTGCTAAAGGATCAGCTGACAATTTCTCAACACAAACACCAAGGTTATGAACACCATGCCATTTTTTTTCAGCGAGAAAGCCGTCCCTCGCTTCCTAAAAAATATTTCCCATTATCGATTTTAGAATCAAGGATTAATTCTTTTTCTTTCAAGATTGGCCCATTGATTCGCGAAACATCTATTATTTGTGCGTCATATATAATATCTATCTGGGATAAAGATCATTGACACTTTCATACTTATGCTTGTAACCTGCAATTGACATTCTTCAGATTGTCTTGAGGGATGATCGCCCTCTAATGACCAAATTCGAATTATTATGTTTTACATATTTAAAAAAGAGAATATATTAAATATTACATTTATCCACTGAGTAATTTACATATAAAGCTGAAAATACTCGTATATTGTCAGTTTAAATTCCTTCGCTTCACACCTATAGATTAATTCTTATATCAGTCAGTGGACTAGGGAAGCATTTTTCATATTTTTTGTTTAAATATTAGTGTATTGGATTCTTAAGTCGATTACTTGTAAAACGAACAGTAAATGTTCATTTCTTTCATAATTTTTACTCACAGAAATAATTAATATGGAAGTGCAATCAACTACCACTATAAATACTGTTGTATTTTAGTGAAGAAGTAAGCTTTCGTTTAATCATAAGAAGAATGTTGACACTTGTAGAACGTTCCTGTTCAGTGGTCTACAGTGTAAGACCACTAAAAATCAATAAAATACAATCTGTTAAAGACCTAGGGGACGTTCATAAATTTAAACAACTGTTATAGAAACAATTCAACATTCTTTTTCACTTAGTCACACAGTTTCACTTTCTCAAAGTAACAGTTAATTATAAGTCATTAAAAAAGAACCATTTTCTCCTTAGAAAACAGAAAAGCAATTAATAAATGCTTACGGAGTGCTTCATTACGTATTGAAATCAAAGGCTTTATCATCATTTCTATCTTCTCTGGCGGAGCGTAAAGTTCGGTCTGCGAAATCTGTGCATTGTTACTGTGGAGCCTACTAAAGAAGGTGAAAGATTTTACATTTTTAGAAGGATATAGGTTCGGGACGAAGAGAAAAAAATTCATGCCAATTTATCACAAGTATATGAGGATAATGCCTGTTCACATGGCACTGTTACGAGATGGATGCACAAATTCAGAAAAGGAAGGCAGAGCTTCGAAAAACTCCTTCATGCAGGAAGACAAAGGAGGCCGTGAACGAGAGAACCGTCACTGATGTTCGTGTCGTAAACTGATTAAGGAAAACCCGCACATCACCATTCAGATAATGCCAGTGTATCGATTGGCAGTGTGGAAACAATTATTCATCAGCAATCCGAAGCATCTGTGCCAAATGGGTACCCCACAAGCTGAGAGAGCAGAAGAGATGAGTAGAGTCGACTCCTGCAAGTAGATGCGGACAATGGTTGAACCTATGGCCCCCAATGGTTAACAGACATTGTCACAGAGACGAGACGTGGTTTTATTACTATGCAAATCCTAGAAACATCGAAACTATGTTTGTGCTGCTGAAGATGAACCCGGTCCACAAATCCACCGACAAGACTTTCGCTCAAAAAGAAATGGATGTTCACAGTTTCTTTCTATTACCAAGGAGTGATAGTCATAGACATATTACCTAAAAATATGCATTTAAATGGTAATATTACACCAACATTGTTTTGCCCAAAATGGTTAACGAGGCGAAGGAGCAGCGTCCAACAATAGGCGTATCAAGGATTCTCCTTCTTCACGACAATGCTCATGCTCACAAAACCCCAAAACTTATTACCTATCTGGAAGAGTAAAAAAATCAAATAGCTACTCCGTCTAGTATATTCACCCAATTTTGCACCGTACGATTATTATTATTTTAAATTAAAAGGTAATTTGCTGGGAAAAGGTTTTCAAGGGTGCAAGATCTTACAACATGCGTTTATACAGAGTTGTGAAGTATTTTTCCCAACAGGAGTACCACCAATCTTTCCAGAATTGGCGTAGACGTTTGCAACTTTCCACAGAGGCTGGAGGGAAGTACTTTGTAGGAAAATAAAAGCTTCGTTGAGGTAACTACAATGATTTTTGCTCTGCAAATGCATGTCGAGATCTTTTTGAACAACCTTCTTAAATAAGAGTAGCATTACCTCCGAAAGTTCACCCTATTTGCAAAGAGACCTAAGGGATTCACTTAAAACATATATATATATATACCAAAGAGGAAAAACATTATGACCACCTGCCTAATATGTTGATCCTCCACGTGCCGCCAAAACAGCACTTATTCAGCGAGGTATGAACGCTGCAAGATTTCTAAAGGTGTCCTGTGGTATCTGGTACCAACATGTTACTAGCAGATCCTTAAACTCTTATAGGTTACATGGTTGAGCCGCCGCAGATCGGATATGCTGTTAAAACACATTCCACAGATGCTCGATTGGATTGATGTCTTGTGAATTTGGTGCCAGGGCAATAGCTGGAAGTCTTCCTCATGTTCCACAAATCATTCTCGAACAATCTGGACAGTGTGGCATGGCTCATTATCTTGCTGAAAGAAGACACTACTAGAGGGTTACACAGTTCCCATGAAAGGATGTACCTGGTCTGCAATGATGTTTAGGTAAGTGGTAGTCGTCGTAGTTTCCTGCACACGAATGACTGCACCCAGGGTTCTCGCAGAACATTGCACAAGGCATTACCCTTCCTCCACCAGCTTGTTTTCGTCCCATGATGCATCCTGCTGCCAACCCTTCCCCAGGTTAACGATGCATAGGTACCCGGCTGTCCACGTGGTGCAACAGGAAACGAGATTTATCGGACCAGATGACCTTCTTCCAATCAATCAAGGTCCAGTTTTGATGCACGCATGCCCATTGTAGGCACTTTCGACGGTGAACCGAGGTTAGCATGGGCACTTTAAGCGACCTCGGCTACGCAGCCCCATTTTTTAGCAGGGTTCGATGTACTGTGTGTTGTGACACATTACTCCCGTCACCAATATTCAAATTACGGTGGGGTTGCGCCATAGAGTCCCTTCTGTTGACTCGTACCACACGGGATAGCCTTCTCTCACTTCTAGCATCGATAAGCGGTGGTCGGCCCACACCTTGCCGGTGGTTCGTGGTTTTTTCCTCCGTGGACCACTTCTTGAAGGTACGAACCATGGCTGACCGTGAGCACCCCAGAAGCCTTGCCGTCTCGGAAATGCTCTAACCCAGTCATCTGGCCATTACAATTTTGTCTTTGTCAAACCCTTTAAGTCTGCTGTCTTTCCCCTCTGAAGAACAAGAATACATTAATTAACAGAGCTGTTATTTATACCATTTCATGACCTTCACATGCGCAATGGGTTACCTGCAGTTGCTTCGATTTGAATTAAGACGCGCTGGTCTGGTTATAATAAAACTGACATTACTCAGAGCGATGTAGAGGAGGATCTACTCGAAAAGTGGTGGATACTTTAATAAGAACTTCGGGTAGCGAATTTGCGAATATAAAAAAAAAGTTAGTTTTAGTGCCAACCGTTATTTTTATTACTACATTTGGTGAGGACAGAATAATTTCTGGAAAGTTTTCCAACGCTTGGGCGACCGACCAAACCAATTCTTTTTGTTCCCTATTTGTGACACATTACTCCCGTCATCTTGCACCCTATTTGTGACACATTACTCCCGTCACCAATATTCAAATTACGGTGGGGTTGCGCCATAGAGTCCCTTCTGTTGACTCGTACCACACGGGATAGCCTTCTCTCACTTCTAGCATCGATAAGCGGTGGTCGGCCCACACCTTGCCGGTGGTTCGTGGTTTTTTCCTCCGTGGACCACTTCTTGAAGGTACGAACCATGGCTGACCGTGAGCACCCCAGAAGCCTTGCCGTCTCGGAAATGCTCTAACCCAGTCATCTGGCCATTACAATTTTGTCTTTGTCAAACCCTTTAAGTCTGCTGTCTTTCCCCTCTGAAGAACAAGAATACATTAATTAACAGAGCTGTTATTTATACCATTTCATGACCTTCACATGCGCAATCGTTTACCTGCAGTTGCTTCGATTTGAATTAAGACGCGCTGGTCTGGTTATAATAAAACTGACATTACTCAGAGCGATGTAGAGGAGGATCTACTCGAAAAGTGGTGGATACTTTAATAAGAACATCGGGTAGAGAATTTGCGAATATAAAAAAAAAGTTAGTTTTAGTGCCAACCGTTATTTTTATTACTACATTTGGTGAGGACAGAATAATTTCTGGAAAGTTTTCCAACGCTTGTTCTCCCGACCAAAACCAATGCGATTTCTGGTTATGGTGTTTATTTGAAAAGCCGAGTTTACCAAGGCAACGTTGAATCGCTTGCTGAACTGAAGGCACAAATAACACAGCATGTTGCAGCCATTCCACGAAACATGTTTCAAAGAACTGTGGACCATGCCATATTACGTTTCCAGCACATTTTGCATACGAATGGTTCACATACTGAGAATCTTGATTTGTAAAATTAAGGTTGTTTGTCGAACCTGGTATTTTCTTTATTTTACCACACCCACATCACCTGGTGGTACTAACAATTAAATATATTTTTCATTCGCAAATTCTCTGTCCCGCGCCACCTGGTGGTACTATCAACTAACTAATTTTTTCATTTGCAAATTCATGTTCTTATTAAGGTATCCATCACTTTTCAGTGTGATCCGTCGAATATATACTTCTCTACAGCGCTCTCAGTAAATGTCAGTTTAATTATAATCACACTGCATATGGGAGCAAATAGTACAAAATTTGTTCTTGATCTGGTGGTCAATTCTCAATTTTTTTTTTATTTGTTCAGCTATAAAGATAATTATATATCGCCATATGCGATATTTATGAATTATTGATGGCGAATTAGAATTGAAATATCCGCAAAATCCATGATCTGTAATAAGTAATATGGATGCACGGTACATGGCAACAACTGTTATTGAAGATTGGTTGCTATTCCCTCTTCCTGAATTGATGCAATGGTTCCATTCATTTTTTACACAAACTTCTTTTAAATAGCAGAATTTGAAACATATTTAATTTATTTGTTATGTTATATAAGTGCTGTTAAAGAGAGAATTTCCAATAATTCCATTTAATTATAAATTGACAGAAATAAGATAAAATTAAACAAAGCAGCCATGGTTTGAAGTTCTAACTATACTATAGAATTCAGTTATTGAAAGGCGTTTATGCAGAAGTACAGCTGTTGCATTTTGTCCAATATTGGCCAATTGTGACAAGGTCATGCTTGACATTGTCCACCAATCGCAATCTAGGGCTCCCTCTTTTCAAGGGGACTTTAGGTACACTATTCATAATTCTACTCAGTAATCTGCAGTGCTGCATGGGGGCAGCACGGTCGAATCAATCAATGAAAACCAGTCTCTCCCCATACAAAATGCTACTCGTTGCCATCATCTTCGCCTTACCTCATTGTTACTTGAATTGAATTCCGTATTTCTTCGATACTAAGACGCAATTTTTTCCCATATAAACGTCTCTAAAAACGGGGTGCGTCTTAGAATTGAGTTTTTTATTTCGAATTTCCCCGCGCTTTGTACGCGGCACCACACGTTTTGCGTTTTATGCGGAAACCCCGCCTCCAATACCATTGGAGAATAAAGTGGCGTGTGTGTTTTCCCGCGTTTTTCAAATGTAAAGCCACCGTTATTTCATTATGGTGGAGCTCACTCAGCGACAACTACCTTTTTTTTTTGAAAGTTTTGGTTGTATCTACATAAGTACGTAAGAAGTTCAGTTATTGTATTCCGTTCATTTTGATCCCTTATTACACATCAAAATTTTGCCAAAAAGATTGCACTACGAAGACGCATTGAAGCGAAAAGTTATCGGGTATACAGAAGAACATGGAAAAGAAAGAAGGCGCCGGCATCAAAATTGGCCGAATGGGTATCAACAAATTAGCTTGGAAGCTAATCCCAGAGAGAAAAGTGCAGCACTCATTTAAAAAATGTTGCATCACCAACGCTCTCGATGGCTCAGAAGACGATATATTATGAGATAATGAAGATAAAGGCGACTCAGAAGAATCAGAGTCTGATATTGATTCAGATGCAGATATCGACGCTGGGAAGAATCAGACTCTGATATTGATTCAGAAGAAAGTGATGAATAACATACCTACTTATAAATAGGTATTATTGTTGTTAAAAATTAAATACCCTCTCAAGCAGCTGCTTGCCACAGAGGTCTGACAGGAGCCTGTCAGTTTATATGCCATAGTAGAAGGTCTGAGAGGATGGCAGGACCTCAGCAGAAGAAATAGTAAATTAAATTATATTATAATAAAATATTTGTTAGATATATTTTAACGTTTAATATTTTTTAGAATCAAAGCTATTTTTACGTTTGTGGTACTGAAATTAAGGTGCGTCTTACAATCGATGGCGTCTTAGAATCGAAGAAATACGGATACCTTTAGGAAAAATTTATCAAATTCTCTGACTGCTTTCAAAATTTAATAAAATATATTTTCATAAGCACATTTAGAAGTTAATTTCTAGTATCCTTTGATCAGAATTAAGATGGCAATGCTTGAATATTCCTGTAGAAACAATTCATTTCAAACACACGATATTTGAAATTTATGCCTTACAGATCATTTTTTAAAGCAACATATGAAGCAAACGGTAGTTCAGAATTTAGGAAAGAGGTGTTTATTTCTCATGATAATCGACTTTACCACTTTTTGGAATGATCCGCAGACAAAACAAATGGTAAGGATCAACGGGTTGGATGTTTTAACAGGTTTTAAACAAATAAAAATGCTAAATTGTGATTCTTCAATGTCTTATTGAAGCAAAGCAGTTACTAGGTTTAAGAAAAGTCACCAGCGTCTCTATTAAAGTTATGGAAGGAAGTAACTAAAGAAGTAAGATTAGCTATGATATATTTATAATGATTATGACCAAAAGCATCATCAATTAGAGATCCAGTTTCACCAACCTTTCTGTAATATATTTTTAAGTCAGTTTCAAATTTTATCTTAATTTAAAACTGGATATAGTTAATTACGAAATCTGTTCAATTACATCTGTTTTGTTCGCAATTCACATACATCGTATACTCGTCTAACAGGCTCTAATCTAGAAAAAAGAATTGGGGAAATGATGAAATTAAGATGGGGAGGGGGAATACCGGATTTCCTTTGCAGTATAATATTGCCTCTCCATTTCAGACGTCTTGAAAAATCTTAAAAAATGGATGAATTTACAAATGTTTAATATTTTTGGCGTCCATTACCCTTATTAAATTTGTCAAAGGGGGTTCAATCTTCTGCCCACCACCACCAGATCCGGTCTTGTACGACCATTTTGTGAACTATTGTTCACAAAATGGCCGTACAGGGCAAATAAACTACCTCTAAAAATTTTGAAAATGATTAACCTTTCTTAAATATGATGGAAGCTTATATAACAATTTCTCTTAGAAGCATTAAAGCAATTAATTGCTAAATTCTAATGTAAAAATAAGTTCGGAGCTCATAAACAATACTCTTTTTGTCTTAGTCTAATATTAGTTGATTCTGCTAAAAAATAGAGTTAAAAAAACTTGATAATTTCTTAAAATCGTTTACTGGCATTTTGAATGGATTTAGTTATGGATTGTAATAAATAGGTGTATATCAGAAGGGTATGCCGTCCCATGGCCCAGTGGTTTGCGCGCTTGGTTACTAACCTAAGGGACCTGGTTCGAGCCATTTAAGGCATGGATGTTCGTGTTGTTTTTCTGCTAAGGTCAAGCCATCCTCTCAGACTTTCTACTCTGGCGTATAAACTGACAGGCTCCTGTCAGGTCTCTGTGGCTAGCAGCTGTTTGAGGGGGTATTTGTTATTTATTTATTTTATTATATCAGAAGGTTAAACGTGGATAAAAAATCGTAGAGAATTAGAGTTCTTGTTAACGGAATCGCTGTCGAACTTGAAGTCTATGGACATGCTTATTTCTCGAAGGTGAGTTGCTGTAAATTCATGGATATGGTTCGAACAGGACTGCATAGTGATACAGTTGGAAATTAGCTAATGGTATTCTGTAAGTTTAGATTGATTGTCTGTAGTGACCTACAAGAGCATTTATTATTTATAACACTTTGTACCAGAAAATAATAAGTGCTATTGATTCCATTATTCACTCTCCGTGTTTTTATAAGTATGGACTGGAAGTGATTTGTTCATGAATTTGCATTTTTCGGACAAGTTGTCTCTGATTGGGTTATTTAGTTTCAGTGCTTTTCTTAAGTGGGAAGCTGAGCTGCGTAGCGACATCATAGCAGAATAATACAAGTTCAGAGACAACCAGTCTGGTAAATGACATGACAACGATTGATTTCTAGTAATATTTAAATAAATCTTACGAAGCCCTCGGTGTTTCTTTTCTTACCAAATTCAGAGTGGCAGTTAAGAGAGAAATTATCCACGCAAGCGCAGTTGGAACTTCAACCTTAGAACAACAGAATACTGCTCTGGGTTGGGGGGGGGGGAGAGGCAGTTGATAGCGCACCAGGCTCGGAATCTATAGTCAGATGCTCAAGTTCAACCTCGGCCAGCGTCAAGATTTAATTTCGCAAAACACTCGCCCCGCTCTCTGTCAGTAGAGGACACCGATGGGATTAGATATGCCGCCGTCTTTCGGATGTGACATTAAGCCGTGGCTATCCGGCGTAGCATGCAGGAGAGATCCATACCTTATGCATGTTAAAGAACATACTGGATGGCCTTGGTGGGAGATTACCATTTGTCTCCTAAGAGTTGTCCAGTGGGTTCCCTGGCTCAACATTCTCTGAGACATCGGAGTCTTTGTGATCTGGCCATTTAACTCATTTTTGCAAACACGTACAGTAGCTCAAAAAATGTCCGAACAATATGGTTGATTACAGAATTCAGAAGAAATATCTGGCAACGTTTTTTAGAAATTAGTGAACTTGCAACCTTTGAACCTACACGAAAGTTGCCATATCACTATTCTCCAAAAAAATCGTTGCCAGATATTTTTTCTGAATTTTTATAATCAACCATAGTGTTCGGATATTTATTTGAACCACTCTATGTACACAAAGGTTGCCAGATCACTAATTTCTAAAAAAAATCGTTGCCAGATATTTTTTCTGAATTCTGTAATCAATCATATTGTTCGGATATTTCATTGAACGACTGTACCTCTTAAAGGTAAAACTACCGAACCCAAATGATCTCGAGCAATACCAAAAAAAATTTCCTCCAATCTTATAAATTGGTTTTGCGATACGGATTGCTTTCGCTTGTTAAGATGCTTACGGGCCACCACTGAATCTATGTATGATGGGTTTTCACGTGTATTTGCAGGCTCTTACACTCATCCGTGGTCAGAATATACGTTTGTATTTCTATTTTTTTTGTGAAACAAAATAACATTTTAGGTAATGTTTCAAGAAATAAATGATTATTTATTATCTGAATCGAGGTTAGGATTTAACCTTGAAATTTATAAAAGGAGGAGGTTGAGTTGTTTTACCTCTGAGCTGCACTTTTTTTCACACTATGGGCAAAATGGCCAGGTCACAAGGACCTGAATTCTCAGAGAGGGTTGAGGAAGGGAACCCACTGGAACAGCTGTTGGGAGACAGATGGTAGCCTCCCGTCTAGGCCATCCAGGGTGTTCTTTAACTTGCACAGGGTATGGCTCTCACGCACACGGGGCCACGGCTTAACGTCCCATCCGACGGACGGCGGCCTTTCAAAGCCCATCGGTGTCTCCTACTGACCGTGGGCAGGGCGGAGAATTTTTTGGAGATAAATCTCAACGCTGACCCAGCTGGGACTCGAACCTGGGAACTGCAGATTACGAGCCTGGCGCGCTACCGACTGAGCCACCCCCGTCCCCAAAAGGAGGAAGAGGTCTCAAGTGAAATGTTTCAATCTGATGATACATATTATATAAAACAATACCCCCTCAAGCAGCTGCTTGCCACAGAGGTCTGACAGGAGCCTTGTCAGTTTATATGCCATAGTAGAAGATCTGAGAGGATGGCAGGACCTCAGCAGAAAAACGACATATACAATCATGCCTTACCCAGGGCTCGAACCCAGGTCCCGTATATCACAAGACGAGCGTGCTAACCACTCGGCCACGGGATATCAGATGATACATACTGAGTGGTTAAATGAACTACGTTACTTTGTAGGTCTGCGGATAAAAGCGGTTAGTTGCACAATGCTGAAATTTGAAGCGGATAATAATCAGGTCATGCAGAATAGAATGGTAGTCAAAAAATGAAATTATTATAAAAACTGTCAGTGGGTTGAACCTGACACTGTGCAGAAAAATAATGCACATTATTTACCAATCACGTGTTAGTAAGTGAAATAAGATTAAGAGGTTAGAAAATAAAAACCATCATGAGACCTGACACTTTTGTAATAGAGAGCATGATCATTTTCACTTTCTCAAACTTTCGAGAATAATTGATAAAAAGAGTCACGGCACCGGAACTGAAGGATCGTGCATTATTGGTTAAGTTCTATTTCCAAAATAATAACAAAGACAGGAATGCTATAGCCTAATATTGCTTACTGATGAGATGGAGACGCCTTAGAGGAGAATGAGTTACAGAACAGGGCTCAGAATTTTGAAGAAATGGTTATTAATCGTAATGCCAATGCAGAGGAAGTCTACTGGCTTTTGAACACATTGTAAATGGCTGATGCAGTAGTCTTCTCTTAGAGCCAGGGCCGATGTAACACTCCTGAATCTTGTGTTATCAACTGTCTTCAAGGTCCTACGAAGTGTATTGCGCTGGTTAATGTACAAAGTAGTATTTTTATGACCTAGGACTGGACAGGATGGAGCTGGACAACAACTGGCCATGTAATATTTTACGGAGTAAGGAGTCCTACTTCCGGCTAAACAGTATTGTCAAAACTCAGAATTGTTGGGTAAGGGAATCGTCACATCCTCTGGGGATGATGAAATTTCACAGCATTCTACACCTGTTACTGTGTGGTGTGTTTTCAATTCTACTTTCATCTAGGAACCCTTCATCTTCGAGGAGGTCTAAGCCATGATCTCCTAACACGTATAACACAAATAAAGGATGTCCAGAACACAATGCTTTATTTGGTAGTTTCATGTTTTCTCAGTAATAATTGAGATACATAACTTAGTAACTTCTTAAATAAGATTTTCACGAAAATCATTGCAATCAAATTTATTTCAGTATCGATTTTCAACAATATTCGTTCACTATTTTCACAGTTGCGCAGATTGTAATATTTAACAGCCTAAATGACAGTTTAAATAATTGTTCTACTAATTAAATAAACATAGTTAAAAAGAAAGCAAAACCATCATATTCAACTTTACTAATCCATATAAGAGTGTTTTTAGAAGTTCTTATAATAATTATGTTAATTTTCACTAATTTTAAATGACGTTTTGCAGAACAAGCTAACTTGCTAAATGTTTCAGCTTTCACACTAAACGCATAATTTTAAAAATTTGTTGCGTGTGGAAAATATTTTGATTTAAATGGATTTGACTGAGATTTTTGAATTAGGAAGAATTTTTTATAAAACTCTTATTTAAGGAATTTACCGAATCTGCAGCTGACTTTTTATTGACATAATATAGGACTGCATTTAATGATGGAACCGCTAAGTGTACATGTACAGTCGCTCAAAAAAATATCCGAAAACTATGGTTAATTTCAGAATTCAGAAAAAATCCTGCAACCTTTTTTAGCAATTAGTGATCTGGCAACCATCGTGTACGTACACGAAGGTTGCCAGATCACTGATTTCTAAAAAAAATCGTTGCCAGATTTTTTTCTGAATTGTGAAATCAACCATAGTGTTCGGATACTTTTTGAGCGACTGTACTCTGTAGGGACTTATCTGTAAATACTGAAGGGATTATGAGGGTGGGATGGGATGTTATAATGTAGTATTACAAAACATACTATTAACGTTCTTATTAAACAAGCCACCGACCAAGTACACTATGACATTAAAATGCTACATTTATTTTTGCGATTAGTCTTTTTAACATTTTACGATTGCCAAAATCATATTTTTTACATAATATCCCTTGTGATTAAATACTAGTACAGTTAATAATCACATGGTATGTTGATATTCGTACAAAAGTGAAGATTCCTACACAAAATACGTTAGTAAAATGAAGAGGCAGTCCTGCTATGTACAGCGGGTGAGGTGAAGTGTTTAATCCTTCTGATACGTCATATATATTATAAACGACCTGTTCTAAAATAACAGGTCGTACACTATTATTGTTAATTTTAACCGACTTACATTGTGAGTCACTGAACTGGAACTGAACATCATACAGCATAAAGTGTGTGATTAAACAACTACACAAGACTACACCAAATGATATTATAATTTATAGTGGTAGCTGTTTTCACCCTCCTTTAATTATTTTTATCTAGCAAATAACATACGATAAAAAAATTATTTAAAGTTACTTTGAAATAATATATTCATTATTACACCGACTGCTTTCAGAATGAAATAAAGATTTCTACCTTTTCTAAACCATGTGTCTTAATCTTTATATACGAGGTGACCTAAATTAAACTGACAATATTTTAGTAAATTTGTAGAGAGAACTCATTGGATATAAGCAATATTTTGAATATGCACATTTCAGATCATTGCTGAAGCAATACATAATACAGTAGGCATCATGATGTACAAAAGGAAGAGTGTAATTTTCAATTTTAGGGGAAAAATCAAAAAATGTCCTCTAAACATGAAATTCATCGCAATTAGCTCAGCTGTTATATCTAGAAATGATATTGCATGCAACTCTTGTTTTAACAGCTAATAGGAAGTTTTCACAAGCGTTCAAAGAAGTAGTAACTCATTAACTTCGATGGAACGAGTGAAAATCTACAGACACTTATCAAAAACAGTTTGAACCTCCTCAGTAGAAATGAGTCCCGAATACTAGCTGGAGTAATTGTGTCAGACTTACGATACTGTAAGAGCTGGGTGTTTCACCTTTGAGTGACACTTCTTGTACACAATGGGCTAAATGACCTAAAGGCTACAAGGATCGAAAGGGCCCAGAGAAAGCTGGGGTAATGGTTATAGCCTCATATCAAGACCATCCGAGGGTTATTTAATATCTACCAAGCCTCGGCATTATCATCATTATCGTCTATCAAGTCTCGGCGCGCCATCTACCGTATTTACCGTCAATGTTTGCGCGCCATCTACCGTATTTATCGTCATTCATGTGTGCCATCTAGCGAAATTTTATATTATAGGAGACTATGCGTAAAGCTACGGTTTTCGAACAATTGGGCAGGTCTTAATAAATCATTACTAACATTTTGAAAGGTTGGGAGGGGGGTCCACGGGCTCCATGCCCTCCTCATCTCTTAGATCCGGCACTGATATATATATAATATAGATTATATATAAATAAACTGAGAAATATTATTTAATAGCAATATTTTATTCAAAAATGCTTACATAAGAAAATTAAGCACAAATATTAAAATAATTACATAAAAAAATGACGTAAAAACAATTATTTAAAGAGACACTGAGGATGCACTTGATAGGCTACAAGTTCTTTTATGTCAAAGTCGATGTCAGTTGTGATCTGCTCAAATGCCGTGTCCTTAATACACTATTTAAATTCCGAAATATCTTAAGTTTGTATATTTTTCTGTTGATAGAACAGAAAAATCTGCCTGCAACTCGCATAATACCATTTCATATTTAGGATCTATATTTGAAATATTAATATTTAATGGATTATTAAATAACATTATAGCATCTTGTACACCAAACGACGTGCTGTTCCTTTGTCCTAAATGAAAAATATTCAACTGTCCATCGTTCTCGCAATTCACGATTTTCATTGTAAATATATCTTTGCTTGTCGCGCGCTCATATTTATGGGTTACTGCTAATAGATAAATAAAAGTTCTGCTAATGCAATGGAAGGTATGCACACATAAAATATTGTTATTAAACGAAGTTGTCATTATTTGTACCAATTCGCACAACACCAAAGAACGAAATAAACACAAAGTGTCCACTGATTTTTTGCCAGAGCACGTTAAAAAGAGAAAGTACAGATAGATTATATTCCAAAGCCAAATTATTCAAATTCAACCTGTTATTCATCCGAAGTTCCAGTCCTAATACAAAAACTCGAATGAAAAATTTCACATTAACCACCACTAAATTTATACAAAAAACTAATTGAATAAAATACCATTTCTTCAATTCAAATGGGTTTTAGATTTCCCTTGCATGGTCGCAATATCTCGGATATGTCTTAGCGATATGACCAAAGTTTTACAAAAAAAAAAATTCCGTGATGGCATCAATGATATTCATTAAATGTTTCCATAAATATGTTGTATTTGTATAATCGCTATTGCTTCTTAGAATAGTATGCAAATCACCTTTCATTTATTCGGTCACGATAAAGGTTTTGACTAATTTATCATTTAAAAGGCCCGCCCAAAGCTGGGTTAACTTCGGGGATCGGACGAGAACCGGTGTTTTCCGCTTGGTATGCATGTTGACATACTGTTTTTCTTTTCCTTAACTGCCTTATAAAGTTACACACATTATCAATAACAGAATATTTGTTAAAGTAGGAAAGAGTTCGAATGGTGCAAAAAATTTCCTTAACGACAGTATTAAAAATATATAAATATAAACCCAACCTTGTTCTTAAATACTGATTAGTTTTCATTTTTTTACAGTTGTTGAGAATTTATATTTCCCTTTTTTTTAAACATAATAGCGTGCAATTAAACCTAACAAACAGAAGTAATGCAATAAAACTATTTCTATTTACCCTACTTCCGAATGAAAGAGACTAGACTAGAACTGAAATAGATTAGACTAATTAAGACTAATTAGAAATATAGATTAGACTAATTAGAAAAAGAGAACTAGACTAGAACTGAAAGAGACTAGACTGAATGTAAGAGATGACTTATTTACTTTCAAAGAGTAATTTTCTTTTTCGTTTCCTTGGTTATTTCAACGTCCGAGAGGCCATTTCTTGTCACACCTCGGGCTAAACTGATAAATCACGACGACTCCCGACAGCTAAGACCTCATATTCGATAAGTCTACGCACAGGAAAACTTAGACAGATGGGAGAGTCCAGTAAGTCCATCCCAGCGCGTGCTTTAATCTGATCGTTCTTTCGCACCGTGGCAAGGCTGAACGTCCCGCAGGACGGGTTTTCGAAGGTCATCGGTGTCGGATACTGCCAGAGGAGAGGGGGAGGGGATTGTAACGCTGGAACGGTTCGAAATATTACGATAAGTGTCGATGACTCAGATTGCGCCTCCAAACGGTGGGGAAAGTTCCAAGACGGAATATTGCAAGCGATTTATTTGGTTTTTTTGTAATAGGTAAGGATTGCGTTGGGAAAATGCACATGGAACACCGGGGGTATCGTTTTATCATATAAAACATACCAATGAAACCTGTTTCCACTATATGGTGACAGTGTGGTAGCACATACATCGCGAAAATGACATGTTTCTGGTATGAAGACCAGACAAGTAATAGCTTTTTCTTTACGTTTTCATGCCGTTCACATCGTAAAACGCAATGAAAGATGAAATTTAGTAGCATAGAACCGCGATATTTTGATCTGCATGCCGATATGTTAGATATCAATTAGGAATCAGTGTCGTAGCTGATACCCCATCATTAAAAGTAAATAATTATATAGGAAGCATGCGTTCTGCAGTGTAAAATTTAACATCATGAAAAAGTAATACTCACCGTTATTAAGAACAACTTTTGCGAGAGATCCTACATTAAAAGTAATGAGTTTCTATTCGACAAAGTTTATAGGCACACAAAATAGAGAAAATAAATATAGTGGGAAGAGTAAACAGAGATACCTCTGTTGCGAAGAGGAAACACTGTTGTTGGAGTCTCACTTCCTGCCACATGAGGAAATAATGCATTCCAAAACCTCATTGTCGACGTCATTACCTTATTATTGGAAGGAAATCCAAATTTAAGTGATAGTAAATAAGCTAATTTATCTCCGCAAAATTCCCCTCCCTGCCCATGGCCAGGTTCGAGTCCCAGCTGGGTCAGCGTTGAGATTTATCTCCGCAAAAATTCCCCGCCCTGCCCACGGTCAGTAGGGGACACCGATGGGCTTGGAAAGGCCGCCGTCCGTCGGATGGGACGTTAAGCCGTGGCCCCGTGTGCGGAAGAGCCATACTCTGTGCACGTTAAAGAACACGCTGGATGGCCTTGACGGGAGGCTACCAACTGTCTCCCAACAGCTGTTCCAGTGGGTCCCCTCCCCCAACCTTCTGAGCCTTCGGGGTCCACGTGACCTGGCCATTTAGCCTATGGTGTGCAAAAAAGTGCCACTCAGAGGTAAAAACCCCCAACCCTGCCCGTGGTCAGTAGGGGACACCGATAGGTTTGGAAAGGGCCGCCGTCCGTCGGATGGGACGTTAAGCCGTGGCCCCGTGTTAGGGAGAGCCATACCTTGTGCACATTAAAGAATACGCTGGATGGTCTTGACGGAAAGCTACCATATGTCTCTCAAAAGCTGTTTCAGTGGGTTCCCTCACCACCTCATCCACCTCTGTAATCCTATCCGCTACAAGTGTAACCAAGCACTCGGCCACTCGAAAATCATCAGGTAAATCTTGTTAAGTATTGTCCAATCTTCACCACCACACGGAACTTAATGGTTTACAACAATTTATTATTTAATTTTGATATTTTTTACAAGAATGAACTCATCTTAATAAATCAGGTTTATGTTTCAAAAATTCATATTGTTGACATTTTCCACACCATGGGCTAAATGGCCAGGTCACATGAACCCCGAAGGCTCAGAGAAGGTTGGGGGAGGGGACCCACTGGAAAACTGTTGGTAGTCTCCCGTCAAGGCCATCCAGCTTGTTCTTTAACGTGCACAGGGTATGGCTCTCCCGCACACGGAGCCACGGTTTAACGTCCCATCCGACGGACGGCGATCTTTCCAAGACCATCGGTGTCCCCTACTGACCGTAGGCAGGGCGAGGAATTTTGCGGAGATAAATCTCAAAGCTGACCCAGCTGGGACTCGAACCTGGGTATTACAGATTACGAGTGTGGCGCGCTAACGACTGAGCTCCCCCCCCCCTTTTAGGGTACATTTATACGGTGTGTGTTTGTGTGTGGGGGGGGGGGTTCTGTTGCCAGAGGTGGGAATTGTTGGGCGAGTGCGTTTCTCAGACGGCCATGTTAATACTTGCTGGGTGTGTGGGGTGGGGATAAAGGGTGAATAACGTGAAGGAAGATTCAGGTGAAGGGAGGATGGGCGGGTGGAGGTGGTTGTCACTGCGTTTCCGGGCATCCGCCGGACTTTAAAAAAAATACACCCGACGAAATTTTTAAACAATACGTCGAAAATTTTTAAACAATACATCCTGTTCTGCTGTACACCTGATATGATTCGTAAGGGACTTTAAATGTTTCATGAACTAATTTTGGATTAAATATGTGGGCCGCTACCGGAAGTAGTGCAATACCGGTCCAACCCGTGACAGAGGTTGAGCAAGCTCAAAGCACTCCGTCGAACTGCAAAAATAAGATTAATATCTTGATTTCATATGGAAACCGTATCTGATATTAAGCTGAGAAGAAGAGATGTTTTTTTTTTGTTACCGGTACACTTTGATCTTTGTCAAAAGGCCGAGAGACGATACCAAGTAATCTTCTTAAATCAATAATATTTTCAATAAGCAGAAATTCATAGACGGTAGCTCGCGCGTAAGAATCCAAAAGTCTCTAGGCGAGGTCGCGGTAAATTTGTTATCGTTTGCAGTAAATCAGTAGGTTCTCCTGAACGGTGAGTCGAGTTTTTGGAGTCCTTGCGACTGCATGGAGTCCTTGTGGAGTGGCCATTTTGTCCAATATGTGCCAAAAAGTGCTGCTCATACGTGAAAGAACCCCTCATGCGAGGGATGGAAGAAATTTCGTTTTACACTCGTTACCTCCTTAAATCTTTCAATCACATGTGAAACTTTTACCGAATTAAATAATAGACTGAATTAATGAATAATTTAAATGCTCAAAACGTCACAATGTTACAAGCAAGGTAACCGTTTTCAACATTAAACCGTAATTATTCATAATTTAGTATGTTATATATATATTAAGTAAATACGAGGAAAAAATGATATTTTTTTACGTGGGGTAAAGTGGTCTACAGCACAAAATCGAGAACGTCCTAATGTTGCTGTGAAATGCTCAGCACATCACAAAATTCTGGGACTTTAAAAGTATTCCCTGCCGTAATATATTTGAGCAACATCCGTCGTAATAAGAGTTCACTGAAGTGAACGTTACTGCAACAGTATCACGCCGTGATAAAGGAGTCCGTTGCATTCCATAACTATTCGTAATTGAGGAAATCCTATTTCGACTAAACTTACCTGCAGAAATTACTCCTATGTGTCGTTTCGTAGACTCCTGGAAAGCTCTTAATAACACAAATAACGATATCTAAAAAACCAATGAAATCTATTTGAGTTGAAATCCTAATTTCTATATTCACTACTAACTGCTACAATGCATCGAAAACATTTCTTTCTCATCATAAGATGAGACTTTTAAAAAAAAAATCAAATCAATCACGATGGAAGAGAAACGAATAAAACAGATTCTATGCTAAAGAATCGATGACACAACGATGCTTTTACAAACGTTAACCCGCATACGCCTTTTATTTGTTTCATCATTAGGATTTCCGTCACGAATTAGCTTCAGCAAGCAGTCAAATCTAACTAATACTCCTACTTGACGAAAGAGAAGTAAAAGTGGTTAGTTAATATTCCAGATGGGAGCGAAGAATTTAAATCGTTCAGAAACAGAAGAGACAGGTCAATTGATCATCTCCAGCGTTAATAAATATGTTGTAAAAGTTTCTCAGCCTTTAACAACTTGCCTTTGAACAAGTAAGTCACTGAGCAGATATTACCGAACTTTTTAAAAACGACACACAACGGAAGATTTCTCCGTTAAACGGAATGAATTTGGTAACGATTTTTTAAATGCAAATTTTACCAACCTCTTTCGCTTAAAATAATATTTGAGTGGCTATTTTATAATGCGTGATATGGATGTTCCTTACTTTAAGGATAGGAATTTATTAAATTGGAATTATAACTTTTTTAATGTAACTTCATTTTCACTTTCTCAAACCTCCGATGAAAAACACAAACATGATTTATTTTAAACTAATTGAACGTGCCCGGTGTTGACTACGATCGTTGTTATTTAGAAATCCCATTTTTGGTTAGAAAATCAAGTCCCTAGCTGCAATGGAACGCCTAAATATTGATTTTTAGAAATGTCGGGAATCTGGCAACGGCATCAGTTTTGCGGCAGAAGGTTTACGATTTGCATTTTTCGAATCTCCCAAAAGTAAATACTGCGCCCTCTAACGGCGACGATGTATTCATGTTAGAAATATTAAATTTTGGCGTTGCTGTGAAGGTTACGAGGTTGACTTTGACAATAATAAATTGACCTTTTAGGTTTTAAACACGGGGAAGAATGCATTTTTTTGTTTAAAAAAATTTTGTAAGTTTTTAGACATATAAAATCTTTGTGGTTGGATAGGTATTGATGAAATATTACAACATCCATTTTCAGAATCTTCCAAAAGAAATAATTTCGCCCTTATAAAGGAGAAAAAAATATCGAAAAATCCCGAAATTTAAAATGTATTTTGCAAACGATGTAGTTATGTTAGAAATTTTGGTTGTGGAATATGAGGGTCTTGAAGATTCAATTGACAACAATGCGTTCACCCCTACGTCCAAGGTAGGAAACAACGGTTTTAAGCGATAATTGGAAATATCTTTTTCAGTTGGTACTAATAAAATATTAATTGCATTTTCAGAGGTAGTTTTAAACAAGCCACCGATCAAGTACACTACGACATTAAAATGCTATATTTATTTTTGCGATAAGTCTTTTTAGCGTTTTTCGATTTAAAAAATCATGTTTTTTTTATGTATTATCCCTTGTAATTAAATGCGAGTACAGTTAATACTCACTTGGTATGTTGACATTCGTACAAAAGTGAAGATTCCTACACAAACACGCTAGTAAAATGAAGAGGCAGTCCGCGGATGAGGAATACAACGGAAGAGCAGTACAGCGGATGAGGTGAAGTGTTGAATCCTTCTGATACTTTATATATATTATCAACGACCTGTTGTAAAATAACGGATCGTACTGTCGCTCAAAAAAGTATCCGAACACTACGGTTGATTACAAAATTGAGAAAAAATATCTGGCCATGATTTTTTTAGAAATTAGTGATCTGACAACCTTCGTGTCACGTGACACGAAGGTTGCCAGATCCCTAATTTCTAAAAAAATCGTTGCCAGATATTTTTTCTGAATTTCGTAATCAACCGTAGTGTTCGGATACTTTTTTGAGCGACTGTACACTATTATTATTAATTTTTAGCGACTTACGTTGGAAGTCACCGGACTGGAATTCATCTGTAATGGACACGAATTCTATGATTAAACGACTGCACAAAACTACACTACATGATACTATAATTTATAGTGGTAGCTGTTTTCACCCTCCTTTAATTATATTATCTAGCAAATAACATACGATAAAAAAAGAGGATTTAGGATTTCGTTGAAAAAAATATTCATTATTTACACTGACTGCTTTCAGAATGAAATATAGTTTTCTACCTTTTCCAAACCATGCATCTTAAACTTTATATAAGAGGTTGCCCAAATTAAACTGACAATATTTAAGTAAATGTGTAGAAAGAACTCAGTGGATTTAAGCAATATTTTAAATTTCCACGTTTCAGATCATTACTGAAGCAATACATAAAGCAGTAGGCATCAGGATATGCAAATGGAAGTAGTGTAATTTTAAATTTTACAGAAGATAAAAAATGTTCTGTAAACATGAAATTCATCGCAATTAGCTCAGCTGTTATATCTAGAAATTGTTTTGTCGACCGTCATCTTCAATTATATTTAAGGCAACTTCCAATGACTGATTACATGGTATAATCAGTGCCTACGTAATGGGTATGCGTGCCGATTTCCACGAATCTCCGTGTTAGGGAGCGCGCATTGGATGCTTCAGAACTTGCCACATGAGAGCAGCACCGTTCCGCGGTCACCTAACCTGCGCTATAATATAAATATAAATACCACCCTCAAGCAGCTTTTTGTCACAGAGGTCTGACAGGAGTCTGTCAGTTTATATGCCAGAGTAGAAGATGTGAGAGGATGGCAGGACCTCAGCAGAAAAACGACACATACATCCATGCCTTACCCGGGGTTCGAACCCAATAGTAAGTATACAGCGATCTGTTCCAAGTCATATGGTAAAGAATCAGACAGATGGTTAATCAAATGCAATAAACTAGAATCTTTCTCAGAGATACAACGGGAATAACGAAAAATATGTTTAAAAATAATCGTGTTACATTTGAAAATTATTATCCATTAGAATCCTAAATTTTCAAGTGTTTTTCCAATAACATTATTTAACGGTCACTCTTTAAAGAACAAAATTTAAATTGTTTCCAAACCAATTCTTTATCTAATTTAATAATTTTAATTACTATTGCAATAGAGCTTATTTATTGTTAAGGGAAATTCATAAGCAATAGATTTTGGCAAGATTATTTTGATATTAATACTAGTTTTTTTTTTTAAATTAAGCATGAAATGGTAAATTTGCTAAAAAATTAAAGTATAAAAGTAATAGTTTTTTAAATGCAACAGGTGCAAAGTTCATGTTGCAGAACAGAATTGACTCTTTATATGTTGGTCTTTTTATTTCATTACTTCTCCCGACCTACAGGGCCCCTCCTGTTTTGTTTTTGCTTGTTTTAAAGTAATGTTATTTATTATTATCACGTCAGTCGACGATTTTACATAAGTAGTACAATTTGCTTCATTTTTCAGTTTAGAAGGATAAAAGGGCTCCATTTAAAACATTGCTCTAAGGCTCTTATTTAGAACTTTGTTCCAGGGCACCCATTTGGAACCTGGCTCCAGAACTCCAAATTGCTTAATGCGCCCTTTTTCATACACATATTTGTGCAGTTCAGAAAGCTCACAAAAAGTGTTTTAAACTTCAACATTCCATTAATCATATATGTACAGTCGCTCAAAAAAGTATCAGAACACTATGGTTGAATACAGAATTCAGGAAAAATATCTGGGAACGATTTATATTAGAAATTAGTGATCTGGCAACCTTCGTGTCACGTGACACGAAGGTTACCAGATCACTAATTTTTAAAAAAATCGTTGCCAGATTTTTTTTGAATTCTGAAATCAACCATAGTGTTAGGATAATTTTTTGAGCGACTGTACAAGACTGGTTTCAGAATAGATGGAGGGGGGGGGGGGACAGGATGTCCGAGTCGAAGAAAATGATCGACATTTTTATTACTATACCTTGCACTATTTTTGTAAAGTAACGCAATATTTGAATTAGTGAAATATTTTAAATTGGTAGCAACAATATTATGCTCAAAGAAAGCTATAGCATTATCTTTCCATGTTATTTCAATGGGAATCTAACTATGAAGCTCTATAGCAGGGAGGACCAAATTTTTAGACTCTGCGATCGACTATTTAGTTGGGTTGGGTTGTTTTACCTCTGAGCGGTACTTTTCTGCACACCATGGGCTAAATGGCCAGGTCACATTGACCCCGAAGGCTCAGAGAAGGTTTGGGGTTTCCATCTGTCTCCCAACAGCTGTCCCACTGGAACAGCTGTTGGGAGACAGATGGTAGCCTCCCATCAAGGCCATCCAGCTTGTTCTTTAACGTGCACAGGGTATGGCTATCCCGCACACGGGGCCACGGCTTAACGTCCCATCCGAAGAACGGCGGCATTTCCAATCCCATCAGTGTCGCCTACTGACCGTAGGCAGGCGGGGAATTTTTGCGGAGATAAATCTCAACGCTGACCCAGCTGGGACTCGAACCTGGGAACTACGGATTACGAGCCTGGCGCGCTACCGGCTGAGGCACCCCCGCTCCGACTATTAAGACAAAAAATATTTCGCTATCGACCTTAGTACATAAGTCATAACAATGATTTAACACTGCTTGACCAACTAAGTATAAAATAACAATTTAGCATCAAACATACTAACGTGACATTGTTACATTAATTAAAATCTTTTCCATCTAAATCTGGCAGCTACGCCATTCACCGTTTTGTCGTCTCTGCTCTATAACATCTAAAATGTGCATTTAATAGAGAAACGTGATGAGGATAAAGATTGTAGATTGGTAATTGTAGACCCGTCAGGGCTAGATCCTTTTCGAGTCGCTCGTCTCTGCAGAAGGATAGTTGTCTCCACTTTGTCAGGATGTTACTGCTGTCTAGGTTGCCGATAAACACCAAACTCAGATTTTATATATACGCATTTGATGCATTTAATAAAAAACTGAGACTGCAGCTAAATCTAATTTATTTAAATTCTCGATTTATTATCAATATTCGTTCAGTAATTAAAGAGTTATGGACGTTTGAAAATTTAATAATAAATTATTTTGTTTCATAAAAATCATTCATAATTATCTAACATCGAAATAATCGTTATGAAACTTTTGAAATTTATATTTTATTAAGTGATTTGAAGAAATATTTTTTAAGTTTTAATTAATATCTGAAATAAATTCTTATGGCACATTACTGTTGTGAAATATTCTGGCTTCCATAATTCCTTAAATACTTGACGAATGCTTTTGAAAAACGAGATTTAAATGGATAAGATTATGAATTTATTATTAGCAAAATTTTTTCATTAAATGAATATGTTAGAAGTTACAGAACTTGCAAGTAAGACTCCCATTCACATAGCAGATAAATTCTCTAATATTTTGTTACGGCAGTGGAACTGACTTCCGTATATTATAAAGATTTCTGCGATTCCAAAACATTATTTAGTCAAAAGTAATCTCAGAATTTTTTTCTAATTTCATGTCAACGTTACGTTGCCGAAATATTATTACTGCAGCCACCTGTGGTGGCGTTGAACAACTTGGTAGAGTGCTGATAGCCTTGAAATACGTGTTTCCGTGTGGTGACGTAGAGCAACTTGGTCGACGATAATGATGATTAAGCCGAGACTTGGTAGATAATAAATACGGTAGATGGTGCGCAAACATTGACGAAAAATACGGTAGATGGCGCGCCGAGACTTCGTAGGTGTTTATTATAATTAAGCCTAGGCTTGGTAGACGTTAAATAACCCTTGGATGGTCTTGATATGAGGCTACAATCTGTCTGCTGCTGACCAGTTGGTTCCATTTCCCCCACTTTCTCTGGGTCCTTTCGTTCCTTGTAGCCTTTAGGTCATTTAGCCCATTGGGTACAAGAAGTGTCACTCAAAGGTGAAACACCCAGCTCCTATAGTATCGTAAGTCTGACACAATAACTCCAGCCAGTCCTTGGGACTCATTCCTACTGAGGAGGTTCAAACTGATTTTGGTAAGTGTCTGTAGATTTTCACTCGTTCCATCGAAGTCAATAAGTTACTACTTCTTTGAACGCTTGTGTACACTTCCTGTTACATGTTAAAACAAAAGCTGAATGCAAGATCATTTCTATATATAACAGCTGAGCTAATTGCGATGAATTTCATGTTTACAGGATATTTTTTGATCTTCTCTAAAATTGAAAATTACACTACTTCCATTTGTATATCATGATGCCTAGGGTTTTTTGTATTGCTTCAGTAATGATCTGAAATGTGCAAATTTAAAATATTGCTTATATCCAATGAGTTCTCTCTACAAATTCACTTATATATTCTCAGTTTAATTTGGGTCACCTCGTATATAAAGATTAAGACACATGGTGTAGAAAAGGTAGAAATCTTTATTTCATTCTGAAAGTAGTCAGTGTAATAATGAAGATATTATTTTAACGAAACTTTAAATAATCTTTTTTTATCGTATGCTATTTGTTAGATAAAAGTAATTAAAGGAGGGCGAAAACAGCTACCACTATAAATTATAGTATCATTTAGTGTAGTTTTGTGTAGTCGTTTAATCACATAAGTAATTCTCTTTCGAAGGTGGATTCCAGTTCAGTGACTTCCAACGTAAGTCGCTAAAAATGAAGAATAATAGTGTAGGACCTGTTATTTCACAATACGGAATTTATAATATATATAACGTATCAGAAGGATTTAACACTTCACCCCACACGCTGTACATACAGAACGGCCTCTTCATTTTACTAACATATTTGGTGTAGGAATCTTTACTTTTGTATGAATGTCAACATACCAAGAGAGTATTAACTGTACTAATATTTAATTACAAGGGATATTACATAATAATATAATTCTTAAAATCGGAAAACGCTAAGAAGACTAATTGCAAAAATAAATATAGCATTTTAATGTCGTAGTGTACTAGGTCGGTGGCTTGTTTAATAAGAACGTTAATAGTACGTTATGTGATACCACATTATAACATCCATCCCACCCTCAAAGCTCTTCTCGGTGTTTACAGATGTGTTATCTGTTGCATTATCATCTTGAAATGTTTCGTCTCCATTAATAAAAAATTAGATATGCTTTTTACATATACCGAATCCGTGCCATGTGAATCCCTTCAACATCATACAGTGGATGTAACACATGAGTTCATTGTGTCACGTGGTCACCACCACACCCTTGCTCTGCGATCTGTAGAAAATATTAAATTTTATATTTCATCTGACTAGATGACCCTTTTCCCCCAAGTTTCTACAATTCACTCATACCTCTTCCTTCACTGAAATTCCTCTCCATTCCTCTCCATTCACTGAAACCTAGCCGATTTTTAGCCAGCACTATAAGTCTCCGAATAGGACTGCCGAATTGCAAATAGCGGAGTTCCCTGTGGAAGAGTCCGAATATATGAGTCTTATTTTGAAAGCAGTCGTGATTTCATACACAGTTGAAATCGTATCGCTTTCATTTGGCCTCTACCTTTTCTCTCATACAGTATCGGAAGAAAGGATTAGTTCACTCGGTAACGGCCCTGAATCGTAATCCGTAGTTCCCAGGTTAGAGTCTCAGCTGTTCCAACATTCATTTATAACGGCTAATTCGAACCATTCCCTCGGTGAGAAGAGAACACCTATGGGATTGGAAATGCTGTCGTCCGTGATATGAAAGCCGAGGCTTGGTAGACAATAAATATGGTAGATGTCGCGCCGAGACTTGGTAGACGATAATAATAATTAAGCCGAGGCTAGGTAGATAATAAATACGGTAGATGGCGCGCCGAAACTTGGTATACGATAATGATGTTTAAGCCGAGACTTGGTAGACGTTAAATAACCCTTGGATGGTCTTGATCTGCGGCTACAATCTGTCTGCTGCTGACCAGTAGATTCCATTTCCCCAACTTCATCTGGGCCCTTTCGGTCCTTGTAGTCTTGTGATTTAGCCCATTGTGTACAAGTAATGTCACTCAAGGGTGAAACACCCAGCTCCTATAGTATCGTAAGTCTGACACAATTACTCCAGCCAGTCCTCGGGACTCATTCCTACTGAGGAGGTTCAAACTGTTTTTGATAAGTGTCTGTAGATTTTCACTCGTTCCATCGAAGTCAATGAGTCTTCGTTGAACGTTTTTTTTAAACTTCCTGTTACATGTCAAAACAAAAGCTGCATGAAAGATCATTTCTAGATATAACAGCTGAGCTAATTGCGATGAATTTCATGTTTACAGGATATTTTTTGATCTTCTCTAAAATTGAAAATTACACCACTTCTATTTGTATATCATGATGTCTAGGGTTTTTTGTATTGCTTCAGTAATGATCTGAAATGTGCAAATTTAAAATATTGCTTATATCCAATGAGTTCTCTCTACAAATTCACTTATATATTCTCAGTTTAATTTAGGTCACCTCGTATATAAAGATTAAAATGCATGGTTTAGAAAAGGTAGAAATCTTTATTTCATTCTGAAAGCAGTCAGTGTAATAATGAAGATATTATTTCAACGAAACTTTAAATAATCTTTTTTTTATCGTATGCTATTTGTTAGATAAAAGTAATTAAAAGATTGCGAAAACTGGTACCACTATAAATTTCAGTATCATTTAGTGTAGTTTTGTGTAGTCGTTTAATCACAGCATAAACTGTTAAACAAAGATGGATTCCAGTTCAGTGACTTCCAACGTAAGTCGCTAAAAATGAAGAATAATAATGTAGGAACTGTTATTTTACAACACGTAGTTTATAATATAACGTATCAGAAGGATTTAACACTACTCCCCACACGCTGTACATACAGAACGACCTCTTCATTTTACTAACATATTTGGTATAGGCCCCGTGTGTGGGAGAGCCATACCCTGTGCACGTTAAAGAACACGCTGGATGGCCTTGACGGGTGGCTACCATCTGTCTCCCAACAGCTCTTCCAGTGGGTCACCTCCCCAACCTTCTCTGAGCCTTCGGGGTCCTTGTGACCTGGCCATTTAGCCCATAGTGTGCAAAAAAGTGCCGCTCAGAGGTAAAACAACCCAACGTTAAAGAACATGCTGAATGGCCTTGATGGGAGGCTACCATCTGTCTCCCAACAGCAGTTCCAGTGGGTCCCCTCCTCCAACCTTCTCTGAGCCTTCGGGGTCCATGTGACCTGGCCATTTAGCCCCTGGTGTGGAAAAAATGCCTCTCAGAGGTAAAACAACCCAACAATCTACCATCCACTCAGGAAGGTTAGGAGAGGTCGAAGAGACAGTGAGGAAGTAAAAAAAAAATGTTAATATATTTCGGGTGAGATTTTAGTGATGGACTTGCGATGTTGAAGGGCTTTACGTCGGCAGCAGCCATTTATACCTTTATGAACCGTTGAATTTCTGGAAATTCCGGTTTGGTCTCACAATGAAATTAACACTTATGTGCACGTCATGGTATAATAAGATAGAAAAATAGGAAAGGATTTGTATCGCACCTTCAGCATTTTCCTCAAAGTTTAAAGTGTTTAAAAAATAAAAATTATTTTTATGGCCAATAAATATCTCGATTTAGAGTGAATGGTGGGGTAAATCGCTAAACAGTTGCAATTACCTTTCTATAAATAGGAATTCACGTTCATAATTCAGTAACTTATTCGTAACGAAATATTTTTGTTCACACAAAATAGGCTCCCCCTAGTTGTAGCTATGGAAATGGCGTTTTTTCAACTACATTGTTTCCTTTTTATAGTTATGAACGAAAGGATAATTTTTCAGGCACGAAATAAATGCCTGACAATGCAATGCGAAGATGGAAAACAATTCTCTGGTGCAATACACTAATTATTCGATTAAGAGTTAAACTGAAATCTAAACGTGATTTCAAGTTTCATGTGAACTTTGCATTTAAATTTTTTTGCGTGTTAAATATCACAGCGTTGATCATTTATATATTACGGCAACCAATTTCTTTATAATCGATATTACAGATATGTCGTATAGGTGTTATAGATATCTAATGCAAATGATATTGAATAAGTTATTGAGCTGGTGACATTATTTTGCTACTGAGGTATTATGGCAATGTTACCTTTTTTTTTTCGTTTTTTTTTCCATCAGATACGTATTGTAAGTGACCTCAAGTGAAAAAATGCTTTGGGAAATGTATTGAAATGAACATTGAACCGTGATTGTTTCTTGCACTATATATTTTTGTTGTATGGCGTTCATGACACATTGAAAATGCTTTTTCGAGGTATGGATATTAAAGAAATTATGCTGGGAAGTAGCCGAAAGTACATTGCTGTGACGTCATCTCTGTGTTTTATCGAATTAAATATTAAGGCGCACACATATTTTAGTTTGTTTACTTATGGCAATACGTAGTTCTTACATGGTACACGTGGGGTATTATTTATTTTAACGAATGTAGGGAGGGAAATTTTTCGTTTTTGGATTATCTTTGGTTAGTTGATGGCGATCCCCACTGCTAGATTATGTGAGAAAATATTTCGTAATTAGCGTCACCCAGGTACGAGAAATGGTGAGAAAGGAAGCTTTAAGGGAAGGAAATTTGTTGCGAATATGGAGAAGTGTCACTTCCGTCGAAGTCAGACAACAGTTAAATCAGCAATATTATTGTCAGACGTCAACAACGAATTATTACGATTAATTTCAATCAGGATAGAGTTAATGAAATCTGTTGAAGTGAAACGTGTATAGAGTGGAAATTTTTCACGTTTTCTTCTAGGGTTGGGTTGTTTTACCTCTGAGCGATACTTTTTTGCACACCATGGGCTAAATGGCCAGTTCACAAGGACCCCGTAGGCTCAGAGAAGGTTGGGGGAGGGGACCCACTGGAACAGCTGTTGAGAGACAGATGGTAGCCTCCCGTCAAGGCCATCCAAGTGTGTTCTTTAACGTTGGGTTGTTTTACCTGTGAGCGGCACTTTTTTGCACACCATGGGCTAAATGACCAGGTCACAAGACCCCGAAGGCTCAGAGAAGGTTGGGGGAGGGAACCCTCTGGAATAGCTGTTGGGAGACAGATGGTAGCCTCCCGTCAAGGCCATCCAGTGTGTTCTTTAACGTTGGATTTTTTACCTCTGAGCGGCACGTTTTTGCACACCATGGGCTAAATGGCCAGGTCATAAGAACCCCGAAGGCTCAGAGAAGTATAAAAAAAAAAAAGTTAAAGTATTACTAATTACTTTTATTATTTATCGTGTTAATAGAAGATCTCAAATTTCTAAAATATTCAAAAATATTAAGTCGTTTACCTCCTTTATTCCAGTTGTGATGTTTATATGACTGAAATATTAACTGCAGAGTGCGGCAAGAAAGTATTGAGACTGAACTAAAATAAAATCAAGATGGCCACAGTTTTATTAATTGTTTCCTTCAAAGCAGTTCCAGAGATACTGAATAAGCTTATTATATTGCTCTTCGGAGCGGGGGTGGCTCAGTCGGTAGCGCGCAGGTCACGTGACACGAAGGTTGCCAGATCACTAACTTCTAAAAATATCGTTGCCAGAAACTTTTTCTTAATTATATAATCAACCACAGTGTTCGGATACTTTTTGGGGCGACTGTACAGCTGATGGGAGACAGATGGTAGCAGCCTCCCATCAAGGACATGCAGTGTGTTGTAATTAATAAAATAATCAAAATGTTGTAAATATATACTGGAACAGTCGCTTTCACACTCACATAAATTGAGAAACGCAACAAATGACGTGGGAAGAGCAATTGGAAAATAAGTAGAAATTAATAGAAAATTGGCAGTAACTACCACTATATTAATAAAATAGTTTAATACAATTGAATATCATTCGATCAATCACAAGATATGTAGAAATACCGACACAGGTATATCACGGATGTATCTCAACGATATGTCCAATATTTAAGAAAATTACATTTTACTGCGAAAGGCAAATGATATGTTCATGCATTCATTGCATTTCATGATACTGAATATACAATTGTATCATCGATATTGCTTCTTAGTATCCAAAGCAATTATCATGCATCCGGTCACGCTAAGTTTAATTTCATTAACACCAGGCAGAACTCTAACCTGGGAGGGGGGCTCAGTCGGTAGCGAGTCATGCTCGTAATCTGCAGTTCCCGGGTCGAGTTCCAGCTAGGTCAGCTTTGAGATATACAAATTTCCCCGCCCTTCCCACGGTCAGTGGGGCAAAATTCCCCGCCCTGCCCACGGTCAGTAGGGACACCAATGGGATTGGAAAGGCCGCCATCCGTCGGATGGAACATTGAGCCGGGGCCCCGTCTGCGGGAGAGCCATACCCTGTGCACGTTAAAGAACATTCTGGATGACCTTGACGTTGAGGCTACCATATGTTTCCCAACAGCTGATCCCTTGGGTCCCCTCCCCCAAACTTCTCTAAGCCTTCGGGGTGCATGTGACCTGGCCATTTACCCCATTGTGTGCAAAAAAGTGCCGCTCAGAGGTAAAACAACCCAACACAACTAATCTGGGAACTACAAAGACTTTAGATTTTTCTGTTTAAGAGTGTAAGCAGAGAGTGTATGATCAATTGCATTAGGCATATTTAAAGAATCAAAATGGTTAGTCAGTAGCACTCAGGAGAGATCCTTCAATTTCACATTTAGAGAAAATCATTAGAAAAAATTTAAAAAAAGATATTGAGAATTATTGTCACTTGATCCGTCTTTCGATAACGGATTCTTAAATTTCTGTTTTATTCTGTCCGTTCTACTTGGGTTGTTTTACCTCTGAGCGGCACTTTTTTGCATAGCATGGGCTAAATGGCCAGGTCACACGAACCCCGAAGACTCAGAGAAGGTTAGGGGAGGGGACTAACTGGAACAGCTGTTGGGAGACAGATGGTAGCCTGCCGTCAAGGCCATCCAACGTGTTCTTTAACGTGCACAGGGTATGGCTCTCACGCACACGCTGCCACGTCTTAACGTTCCATCCGACGGACGGCGGCCTTTCCAAGCCCATCGGTGTCCCCTACTGACCGTGGGCCTGGCGGGGAATTTTGCGGAGATAAATCTCAACGTTGACCCAGCTGGGACTCGAACCTGGGAACTACAGATTACGAGCCTGGCGCGCTACCAACTGAGCCACCTCCGCCCCCATCCGTTCTAGTGGAAACAATCTCAAATAAAGGGAAAGACTACAGGAAACGAAAATACATGACTACCAATATATTCTCATTAATCCGACCCTCAATGAAATTTTAAAGATTCTTTACTTCTCAGTGAAACAACCTCAAATAAAAGGAAAGACTACAAGAACCGAAAATACGGAGACAACCATTATTCTGAATAATCTGACACTCAACAGAATGAATGTTTCAAAGATACTTCTCTTATAAAAGAAACAATTGGAAATCGATCGAAAGTATTACAGGAAATCAAGACAAATGAGAGTTATTCTCGTTACTCCGATTTTCGATACAACGAATTTTTACATTTCTCTTCCATCCTGTTAGTTCCAAGTAAAACGATCTGTAATAAAAATAACGTACCCTAGAAAATCAAACTCCGTAAGACAATTAATATTCATATTTTGAAGATTCTTTTCTTCTTATAGATACAGTCGGAAATCGAAAAACATGTAAAAAGAAATGCTAACATCCACCAATATTATTATTGTCGCTAAGCAGGCTTTTCTCGAAACGGATTTTCACGAATCATTTTCATTATGTTTCTCTAAACGGAACAGTCTTAAGTCAAAGGAAAGAAGCTGCAGGAACTTAATCAGAATAAGAATTTTTTATTCTCACAAATCCTACATTGAATAAAACGGAAAATCCTTTCCTTTCTTAACTAACCAATCGAATATCACAGGAATGCCTTCGAGAAACTAAACCAAACGTCATTTAAAAGTATTTTAGCTAATCCACGAGTAATGACGCATTTATCTCTATTCTTTATAATACGAAATTGATTAAAATATATTTATTGATTATTTGTAATCGAAGGAACCCAGGAAAGAAACTGCAAAGAACAACATTTATTCCATCTGGTCTTTTTCTCATTAAAGCATTTACATCTACTCTCTCTAATCTGATATTCCAATATATCGAATTATCTGAAAACTCGTTTCAATGAATCTATCTGATATTATATTTTGCGCATTTCACTACATGAACGATAATTTTTACTTTCTTTGAATTGAGTTGAAACGAATTTTATTTCCAATAGCCAATTTTCTGAACAAAAAAGAATAGGGATATCAAAAGATGGCACCAGAGGCAACCAAAGAGACTAGAACTGTAAATACTTCCACTAGTACGACATTTAATAAAATGTTTTCTTTTTCCTTTGTAATGAAACAATTAGAAACGAACAGGGAATTTTAAACATCTCGAATAACACCTATTTTCTTACTCGACATTTAATAAAGCTTTGGATTGGATTGTTTTACCTCCAAGCGGCACTTTTTTGCACACCATGGGATAAATGGCCAGGCCACAAGGACCCCGAAGGCTCAGAGAAGGTTGTGGGAGGGGACCCACTGGAACAGCTCTTGGGAGACAGATAGTAGCCTCCCGTCAAGACCATCCAGCCTGTTCTTTAACGTGCACAGGGTATGGCTCTCCCACACACGGGGTAACGGCTTAACGTCCCATCCGACGGACGGCGGCCTTTCCAAGCCCACGGTGTCCCCTACTGACCGTGGGCAGGGCGTGGAAATTTTGCTGAGATAAATCTCAACGGTGACCCAGCTGGGACTCGAACCTGGGAACTACAGATTACGAGCCTGGCGCGCTACCTACTGAGCCACCCCCGCCCCAAATAATAAAGCTTTGAATCTATTCTTTCTGATCCGATATATCAAAGCAATCGATATTTTTAAAGCGTATTTTCTGAATGGAACATTCAGAAACCGAACGAAAACATTACAAGAAGCGGAACAGCGAATGCTTAAGAATTGGTTACTCTCATAAAACTGGTTTGGGCGACATTTCTCAATTTCTACTCCTTTTAAACGAAACATCACATGACTGACCAGCAGCAGACCTAGATCACGTGGCGATGCACGTGATCACATATTTTGCATATACGCTGCGCAAATGACGTTTACGTACATCTGCATAAAGGTTTCTAATTCAGTGGACGGTGTGTATATATTGAATGTTTCAATTTCCTGCCTGACATCCCTTGATTTCCGTTTCTACTTTTTTTGAAAAAGAAAAAAAAATGTTTACGAAGATTTCAAAAAAAGATTCAATGAAGAAAAAATATTCATTGGAAGTAAAAATCGTTCCATTAAATGTCGGGTTTGGTGAGCATGCTCTTTTTTTTTCTGTTTGGTTTTCCTGTATTGCGTTATTTGGTTTCACTTTGCTTCATTTAGTTGGTGCATGAAAGAATACAAAAGTACAGTAGCTCAAAAAAGTATCCGAACACTGACCTCACGTGACACGAAGGTTGCCAGATCTCTAATTTCTAAAAAAGTCGTTGCCAGATATTTTTTCTGAATTTTGTAATCAACCGTAGTGTTCGGATACTTTTTTGAGCTACTCTACATTATAACTGAGGATGGATAAGAAAGAATTATTCTCAATATTGCCTGTTACGATTTTCTGTAATACATTTTATAAGTATCCAGTTGTTTTTATGAGAAGTAAAGTATCCTTAAAATATTAATTTTATTGACTAAAGGGAATATTGGTAGTCTTATGCGTCGTCGTGTCCGTTAGTTGATCCTATTATTTGAGATTGTTTCACTTAAAACCATGAGAATCGGACAAAAAATGTTAGAATCCGTTTTAATGAAAATCGTATTAGCCAGAAAAATTCTCGATATTGGCTGTTTTGATTTCCTATGATACATTCAATTATTTCCAATTCTTTCTTTTATAAAAATTTGGTTTTAATGAGGGTTGTATTGGTGAGAAAAACAGATTACCCTATGAATCTTTTCCAGTAGGGTATTCCTTTCATTTTCCGTTTATTACGTTTAGAAGGAACAGACTTCGTAAAAATTCTGCCATAGTATGGTGTCGGATTAAAGAGGTTGCATTCAAATCCTATATAGAAAAAACAACTAAGGAGAATAGATACAAATACTGCAATGCGCATCTGTAATTTGGATTTATTTCGTTCTGAACGCTTAAGAGTGAATGACCTTCTCATTAACATCTAAATCATTGGGTTGGGTTCTTTTACCTCTGAGCGGCACTTTTTTGCACACCATGGGCTAAATAGCCAGGTCACATGGACCCCGAAGGCTCAGAGAAGGTTGGGGGAGGGGACCCACTGGAACCGCTGTTAGGAGACAGAGGGTAGGCTCCCGTCAAGGCCATCCAGCGTGTTCTTTAATGTGCACAGGGTATGGCTCTCCCACACACGTGACCACGGCTTAACGTCCCATCCGACGGACGGCGGTCTTTCCAAGCCCATCGGTGTCCCCTATTGACCGTGGGCATGGCGAGGAATTTTGCGGAGATAAATCTCAACACTGACCCAGCTGGGACTCGAACCTGGAAACTACAGATTACGAGCCTGGCGCGCTACCAACTGAGCCACCCCCGCCCCACTCTAAATCATTGGCAACAATTGGAAAATAAGTCGCCTGTCATGAAGTACAGATGGCGCAAGGTCCGCCAGATTTCAGTGAAAGATTTATAAGTCTTATCCTGGAAGCGTGTTTCGTCTGATACGTGGTTTTTATGGTAGAGCGCTCTGGCATTTACCTAGAGAGTTGCGGGTTCGATTCCCACCATGTCAGTAATAATTTATCAGACGGATAACTGCTATTTTCCATAATTTCTTTATTTCAACCCAACTGTCATATCCTCCTAATTGTGTTCCATCAAATTGTCCACCGAATTGTCGCACTTCCAGTTGTTATCCATCCAGTTGACTTCCACCCAATTGTCGCGCTCCCGTATAAAATTCATAGAATACAACATATTTTAAAGGATTCAAATGCAAAACCTTTAGCTTAAGAAGGAATTGACGACTTGTTTTCATTGCAGATGGAGTTGGGAGATAATTATGTGATGGAAGATGCTGGATATGTAGCTCAAGAGTCTTGTTTTCATCTCTCATCATCACTATCATCCTCCGCTTATACAGTACTAAAGGTGCAATTTCAAATCCAGAGATTACGTTTCAGGCTCATCAGTGAACAATTGTGATTACGTCGTTTTTAAGGAAAAACATCAATAGTTGCAGTTTTCTGCTTGTATTTTCCCTCTTTCTGGGGACGGGGGTGGCTCAGTCGGTGTCGCGCCAGGCTCGTAATCTGTAGTTCCCAGGTTCGAGTCCCAGCTGGGTCAGCATTGAGATTTGTCTCCACAAAATTCCCCGCCCTGCCCACGGTCAGTAGGGGACACCGATGGGCTTGAAAAGGCCGCCGTCCGTCGGATGGGACGTTAAGCCGTGGTTCCGTGTGCGGGAGAGCCATACCTTGTGCACGTTAAAGAACACGCTGGATGGCTTGGACAGGAGGCTACCATCTGTCTCCCAACAGCCGTTCCAGTGGGTCTCCTCCACCAACCTTCTCTGAGACTTTGGGGTCCATGTGACCTGGCCATTTACCCCATGGTGTGCAAAAAAGTGCCGCTCAGAGGTAAAACACTCCAACGTTACAGAACACGCTGGATGGCCTTGACGGGAGGCTACTATCTGTCTCCCAACAGCTGTTGCAGTGGGTCTCCTCCCCCAACCTTCTCTGAAACTTTGGGGTCCATATGACCTGGCCATTTAGTCCATGGTGTGCAAAAAAGTGGTACTCGGAGGTAAAACAATCCAACGTTAAAGAACACGCTGGATGGACTTGACGGGAGGCTACCATCTGTCTCCCAACAGCCACCCCCGCCCCACTCTAAATCATCAGCGACCTGGATCCATAGGATGCATTACAGGAAGTAAAGAATAGAAGCATTTACTTGAAAAAGACGTTTATTACCGGTGGATAAGGCATTGAATCTAACATATGCTATCGTGTTACACATAGAGCAGACAATGTCAAACACGCGGCCCGCCGGGAACTGTTCTGCGGCCCGCCAAGATTGATAACCAATAATTTTATTTAAGTTTTGACAACACTGGATTCTTTAATTAAAATTATAAGTACGTACACAGTACATGAATTAAATAAACTTATTTCAGAAAACATTTCCATTTATATATAAGGGAAACTATTGCGCATAAATGTATATGTCGGAGCCCGATCGTAGAATTGCGAACAACTATTTTGTGCGAACAACTATTTTCCACTTTAAAAAATAATAAAACTGCGGAAAGATCAAGATTAACAGACAAGCATGTGCAAGCAATTTTAAAAATAACTACAGCTCAACAAATTCAACCAAATTTTGAAGATTTGGTTAATGAAAAAACGTTGCCAAGTTTCTTCAAAAAAAAAAGATGATATTATTTTATTTAAATAATGTTAAATCGAAAAAAAGAAACTTTCCTAGATACATATGTATTTTTTAATATGTTTATATTCTGTGTATTATTATTTTGTATGTATTGATTTGTTTATATTAAAAGCTATGCTTCATCTTTAATTCCATTTTTTTTGTTTTGCGGCCCGCGATTTAATGTATAATACTTAATATGGCCCTCGGTGGTTAACGAGTTTGACATGTCTGGTTTAGAGTAACATCGGATGCATTATAAGACGTCACAATGACAATAAAAGTGACCGTGTACGGATTAATGATGATATTTTAAAGAGAAAAAAATGCACTTTAATAAAGTCACAAATTAAAAGAAAAATTAATTTTATGAAAATGAAGCGATCTTTCTGCTGACAGAGTAAACTAGTTGAAAAAATTACTCGATTGTTGCGTAAAAATTTTGAATTAAAAGTATGAAATTTCAGTCGTGCAAATCACGAAGTCTACAGAGTGAAATGGAAAGGAGAGATGTTGGTTAATAAAGTGAATAGACTTTCGATAATAGCGTATAATTATATTTAAAGAAGAATTAGGAAAATTCAGATTTTAGATGGATTGGTAGTGACACATTTATTATGTCATTTGCTTTTCCTGACTCTTCCATTGGTTTGAAATGCTAAACTTTATCTCCTATTAATATGAACATCTGTTATTTCGTTGGAAGAATTTGCGATTTTTATTTTGCAAATAATTTTAAAATCCTGCTCAGAAGATTATTGAGCTGGCATCTAGTATTTGGGAAATTTTCAATTATCCTAATGCTACCCATTTTAATTTGAAACAAAGAGTTTTAAGATGCTAAATCACTTTTTTTTTTACTTTATATGGGACATCAATACTTTCAAGTGCATTGCGCTTGTGTCAACTCCTCTTCCTAGGTATTTCCTTTGCTAATACAATCGCAGGTTCATCTTTCAATCAATCGCCTTTTCTATAATGCAATGTTGCATCTTTCTGATTAATAGGGGCGGGGGTGGCTCAGTCGGTAGCACGCTAGGCTCGTAATCTGTAGTTCCCAGGTTCGAGTCTCAGCTGCGTCAGCGTTGAGATTTATCTCCGCAAAATTCCGTTCCCTGCCCACGATCAGTAGGGGACACCGCTGGGCTTGGAAAGGCCGCCGTCCGTCGGATGGGACGTTAAGCCGTGGCCCCGTGTGCGGGAGAGCCATACCCTGTGCACGTTAAAGAACACGCTGGATGGCCTTGACTGGAGGCTACCATCTGCCTCCCAACAGCTGTTCCAGTGGGTCACCTCCCCCAACCTTCTCTGAGCCTTCGGGGTCCATGTGAGCTGGCCATTTAGCCCATGGTGTGCAAAAAAGTGCCGCTCAGAGGTAAAACAACCCAACCTCTTTCTAGGTATTTCCTTTGCTAATCCAATCGCAGTTTCAGTCAGCCTGGATAAGGCATCAGCGTTTCAGTGGGAAGCACCTTTTCTATAATGCACTGTTGCATCTTTCTGATTAATGACAAAGACTCTCTGCTATTTGCTGCTCAATGTTGGAAGAGCTATGAGGTACCTTAGCAGGTTATGGTCTGAAAGAAACTCGATCTGGGGTCTACATAACCAGGTCAAAAACTTTTGTAGCCCTTCCACCCACACCCTCCCATACACACACAACCACCAATATATTTCTGCTGGGTTCCGTGAGCTTCTTCGAAGTAAAGGCGATGGGATGTTCTTGTCCCTGGGCTTCAGTCAGTGAGATACACTGGAACAGCTGTTGGGAGACAGATGGTAGCCTCCCGTCAAGGCCATCCAGCGTGTTCTTTAACGTTGGGTTGTTTCACCTCTGAGAGGCACTTTTCTGCACACCAAGGGCTAAATGGCCAGGTCACATGTACCCCGAAGGCTCACAGAAGGTTGGGGGAGGGGACCCACTGGAACAGCTGTTGGGAGACAGATGGTAGCCTCCCGTCAAAGCCATCCAGCGTGTTCTTTAACGTTGGGTTATTTTACCTCTGAGCGGCACTTTTCTACACACCAAGGGCTAAATGGCCAGGTCACATGGACCCCGAAGGCTCAGAGAAGGTTGGGGATGGGACCCACTGGAACAGCTGTTGGGAGACAGATTGGAGCCTCCCGTCAAGGCCATCCAGCGTGTTCTTTAACGTGCACAGGGTATGGCTCTCCCGCACACGGGGCCACGGCTTAACGTCCATTCCGATGGACGGCGGCCTTTTCAATCCCATCGGTGTCCCCTACTGTCCGTGGCAAGGCGGGGAATTTTTGCGGAGATAAATCTCAACGCTGACCCAGCGGGGACTCGAACCTGGGAACTACAGATTACGAGCCTGGCGCGCTACCGACTGAGCCACCCCGCCACGACTATTAAGACAGAAAATCTTTCGCTATCGACCTTAGTACATAAGTCATAATAATGATTTAACACTGCTTGACCAACTAAGTATAAAATAACAATTTAGCATCAAACATACTAACGTGACATTGTTACATTAATTAAAATCTTTTCCATCTAAATCTGGCAGCTACGCCATTCACCGTTTTGTCGTCTCTGCTCTATAACATCTAAAATGTGCATTTAATAGAGAAACGTGATGAGGATAAAGATTGTAGATTGGTAATTGTAGACCCGTCAGGGCTAGATCCTTTTCGAGTCGCTCGTCTCTGCAGAAGGATAGTTGTCTCCACTTTGTCAGGATGTTACTGCTGTCTAGGTTGCCGATAAACACCAAACTCAGATTTTATATATACGCATTTGATGCATTAAATGAAAAACTGGGACTGAAGTTAAATCTAATTTATTTAAATTCTCGATTTATTATCAATATTCGTTCAGTAATTAAAGAGTTATGGACGCTGGAAAATTTAATAATAAATTATAGTGTTTCAGAAAAATCATTCATAATTATCTAACATCGAAATAATCGTTATGAAACTTTTAAAATTTATATTTATTAAATGATTTGAAGAAATATTTATTAAGTTTTAATTAATATCTGAAATAAAATCTTATGACCCATTACTGTTGTGAAATATTCTGGCTTCCATAATTCCTTAAACACTTGACGAATACTGTTGAAAATCGAGATTTAAATGAATAAGATTATGATCTCGAATTTATTTTTAGTAATATTTTTTCATTGAATGAATATGTTAGAAGTTACAGAACTTGCAAGTAAGACTCCAATTCACATAGCAGATAAATTCTCTAATATTTTGCTGGGCGGGGTGGCTCAGTCGGTAGCGCGCCATGCTCGTAATCTCTAGTTCCCAGGTTCGAGTCCCATCTGGGTCAGCGTTGAGATTTATCTCCGGAAAATTCCCCGCCCTGCCCACGGTCAGTAGGGGACACCGATGGGCTTGGAAATCCCGCCATTCGTCGGACGGGACTTTAAGCCGTGACCCCGTGTGCGGGAGAGCCATACCCTCTGCACGTTAAAGGACACACTGAATGGCCTTGACGGGAGGCTACCATCTGTCTCCCAACAGCTGTTCCTGTGGGTCCCCTCCCCCAACCTTCTCTGAGCCTTCGGAGTCCATGTGACATGGCCATTTAGCCCATGGTGTGCAAAAAAGTGCCGCTCAGAGATAAAACAACCCAACTCTAATATTTTTTTACGGCAGTGTAACTGAATTCCGTATAATGTAAAGATTTCTGCGATTCCCAAAATATTATTTAGTCAAAAGTGATCTCAGAATTTTTTTCTAATTTCATGTCAACGTTACTTTGCCGACATATTGCTGCAGCCACCTGTCTTGCAGATCTATTTGGAAGAGATTCGATAGAAACTGAGTTTTGTTTCATAAGTTTCGCTTCTGCAGAACGTCACACAATGCTGCATCATCGTTCAGATATCTACTAAAAACAGCAGAAATTAGACAGAACAGTAAATAAATCACATATGAACAAATCCGTATCAGAATCTAATTTTGAATCATGCGGTAAACAGTGTAATAACATATACTGCAACGAACCAAGTAGCAAGCAAAACACCGGATCGCCAGCGCCATAGCGGACGAAAATGTAACTAGCGCTGCTTTCGCTTCACGTTTTGAAATCGGCAGGCATTCCTATTACGTAGGCAACGGTACAACAGAATGGTTTCGTCCATTAGGCCACCTGGGGGCACTGCCCCACCAAATATAATCACAGAAATTTTGTATTTGACGTGTTACGCAGAAAATCACAGAAATTACTTTCGAATCAAGGCTACGTCTTGATTCGTCGGCTGCTTTTTCATTGCCAATACCAAACGTATCACGGGGGCGAGGGTGGCCATGAGGGCGGGGGTGGCTCAGTCGGTAGCACGCCAGGCTCGTAAACTGTAGTTCCCAGGTTCGAGTCCCAGCTGGGTCAGCGTTGAGATTTATCTCTGCAAAATTCAGCGCCATGCCTACTGTCACCATGGGACACCGATGGGCTTGGAAAGGTCAACGTCCGTCGGATGGGACGTTAAGCCGTGGCCTCGTGTGCAGGAAAGCCATACCCTGTGCACGTTAAAGAACACGCTGGATGGCCTTGACGGGAGTCTACCATCTGTCTCCCAATATCTGTTTCAGTGGGTCACCTCCCCCAACCTTCCCTGAGCCTTCGGGGTCCATGTGACCGAGGCTACCATCTGTCACCCAATAGCTGTTTCAGTGGGTCCTCTCCCCCAACCTTCCCTGAGCCTTTGGGGTCCATGTGACCTAGCCATTTTAGCCCATGGAGTGCTAAAAAAGTCCCGCTCAGAGGTGAAACGACCCAAAGTTAAAGAACAGGCTGGATGGCACATTCAAGAGATGATTACAGGCACGTTCAAGTTTCAAAAATAAAAATTAAAATTCTTTATATATTTATTTTCTTTAAAAACAAACCGGTAAGTTTTAATTTGAAAAATAAAAAATTTGTTCTAACGCTGAAAACCTTCCTTAAGTATTTCAATAGTAGTTAATATCAAAAATTATTAGTTAACTCATGGTTGACCTATGCAGGAAATAAAAGCCCCCCCCCAAAAAAAAAAAAGAAAAAAAAAAGTTTATTTCTTATTCTATATGCGGCCCAGCTTATGTTAAATGTCAGGAACGTGAGGCCCGAACGGAACAAGTTCCATGTCACATGAAAACTCTTTAAGTAGGTAATGCTGCTGTCCATAAAACTAACAACCTTCGTTTTCTTTCCCGTCAATATAGAAGAAATCTACTAGTTACTACATGTTCGGACAGCAAAGAATTACGAATTTCCTTTGAAATGGAAGCTCGTATGAGGATCCGTGTGTGGGAGACAGTGTGGAGTCTGTAAAAACCTTTGTTCTCATCCTCATTGTCATTCTCAGTGGGGGCATAACAGTAGATAAGATTGAAGTCCTTAACGCTTGTCTGTAATTTTGCTGTAAACAACCTTTCATTAATACACTCTTATCCTAGAAGAGCATCACTAGCGTGTCTGCTGAGAAGCAGACCCACGCCTTGGTGATGTTTATTGTCTTTCCTGCCCGAAAAGAGATATTTAAGATACTCACGGTGAATCCGAAAAACTTTTGAAAGAGGTACTAGATTAAAAGAAATGCGTCTTTTTTCTACTCCTTAATTTTTATTAAATTTGGCATAGAAGGTATCGAAAAACGTAAGTGCGGAAGAGTAAACAAACCCTTCTGTTGGGAATACGAAACAGTGTAAATGTCACTTCCTTGCGATTCTGCAAACAATGCATTCTCAATCGTCACTGTCGGATGTCATTCGTCTATTATTGAAATCGTCCGACGCTTTTCTCGCTGTTCCATAGCTATTGAAATATGGCGAAGAAGTCATCCTTTTTGAGGGTTTGTAGTTATCAGAGCTTTGCCTATCGCGAACAGATTTGAGTATAATAAGCAGCCATAGGTTGATAATACCCTTGAGGTTGCTAAATAACGTCGGCCTGTCCTTCTGTAACCCACAACTCTGCTGCTCGAAAAGTATCAGCTAAATCAATTTAAATAATATTCGTGAATTGTTTGTGGTTCTTTTATATTTTCCTTCAGGTAAGTAACTTTGTAGTGAATAATTTGTTTAGAGCAGAGGTAATCTAATTCTACACTTTTTATCCTAAGAGCTATGAAATTTCGGTCGGTTTCGAACCAACAAATAGTATGCAGCACATTATTCTGATTATGGGATATAAAATTGATAGTTAACCGCTATTTGTTGGTGTCGACCACTATATTTTGGCTCCTGTTACGGACATTATTCATTTCCTATGCTTTTCTGGTACCCTACCGAACGGCTACAGAATTTCATTGTTATGCTAGTGAGAAACCTTACTTGGAAGCTCTAAAATATGCATTTAATGGAAAAATGTCACTGATTATGAATTAAAGATCATAATCAAATATTTTTTAAATATCTGTTTTCAAAAATAGTGTTTTAGTATTTAAATGGTTGCGGAAGCTGGAATGGTTAACAATAATATTCAGTGGTATGCCAGTGAGAAAGTGGAATTCTTATTTTCAAAACAAGAAATTCAGCTACAGATTGTCGCACATTAAAAAATATGAATTAGCTTCCTCACAATAAAAGTCTACGACGTGTGGTTATAAGTAAAATGGGAAATTAACAGAAGAATACAGCTGGTAAATTAGAATTACTCGCGAAAACACGGACGTGACGTCATCAGTGGTATCCAGTGTTGCCACCATAATTTATATAATATCTTTCAAAACCAAAGTGTATAAATCAAAACACTTCTAATCCTAAAATATTAACTGGTAGTTATTTCTTTTTTTAATTTTGGTAAATACTTTTATAATATTCTGAAATATTTAAATAAAATCTTAATAAGTAAATTATTTTGAATGTCATTAAAATAAATTAAATTAACTTTAACTTATCTTGAACCAATGAAAAGAATTGCTTGTTTAGGCATATTTATTTTTGCTCTTTTTGTTGAAAGCTATCCAGACAGGCAGTATCTAGGTGGCTTTCATGGTACGCATTTCTCTGTGGTGTCCAACGACGAATTCCTAGATCGAGGCTAGGTGTGAATCTCTTACGTATGTCATAGGCAACTTTCTCCTTAGGGGTAAACAACACTTTTTCCTGTGTTCCCAAAGGACTACCCTGTGGTTTAATCTAAGGCTTCTATTACACATTTCGCTGTACTGTACATTACTTTCTTCTTAGCTCTGAGCAATGCGTTTCCGTGTAGTGGGTAAATTATATTTTTATCGCCAAGTTGACATTTCTTGGTTGACATTTCAAAAATATCACAGCGGAAGATTTTAATTCCACAGAAGCCCACCAGTGCAGCAAAATCGGGATCCATAATCAAGCTCAGAGCCATATATCTGTTCAGTCCAATGGGTTTATATGGTCAGCACCAGGACCCTGTGTGGTTGACCACTCCTCAGCAGGGTAGAAAAAAAAGAAAAGTAGCCATAGTTGTCCAGATCAGTAGGCCACACTAATGAACGATTCTGGGGGTCCCCACTTTCGGAATCGCGAAGCAGAGGGTACATGCTGATGGAACTACTGGAGGAATGCCGTTCTTATTATAGACTGTCATTACTCTGGATTTTTAATTTCCAAACAAGTACCTTCGTGTACAGTCGTTCAAAAAAGTATCCGAACACTAGGGTTGATTAGAGAATTCAGAAAAAAATATTTGGAAACGATTTTTTATTTTAAAGAAATTAATGATCTGGCAACCTTCGTGTACAGTCGCTGAAATAAATATACGAACATTGTGGTTGATTACAGAATTCAGAAAAAATATCTGGAAACAATTTTTATTTTTTAGAAATAAGTGATCTGGGAACCTTCGTGTCACGTGACACGAAGTTTCCAGAAATAGGTCGAAAAGTGTCAGAAAACGGGTCAACCGTTGTCGACACTGTTCCATCGGGAATTTCGTAGAATTTGGGAGTTCTCCGGCCGTTTTCCGCCCAATTTTTTAGTGTTTTTTTTTACGCCTCTGTTGCCTCTCCAATGGCTTCCTGGACTTAGCTTTTTTTTTTTACCTGTGCAAACGGTCTCTTTGTCGCGGTTAAACCGCTACTCAGTGGGCGGGAAGGTGCTTCATACAGATCTCTCTTTGCTCTCTGGGGCTTGTGGGGTGTTTCTCTTACACTATTCTACCGTCCGAACGCACTGCTTCGACCCAATGCAAATGGCGGCCTGTTTTGGGGCTCTATGGACACATTTTGGCAGCTTTTTGTTTTTGGCTTCTCCTGGGGGGATTTCTAGGGCGTTTTTTCGCACGATTCAGACACGTGGGCGGTGTTGAGCAGGTGGAAAGTGTTTTTTTTGGGCACGGGGATGATTTTTGGGCTCAGGGGGGCTTTTTTTGGGTGGATTTTGGCGCTTTGCGTTGTGGGGCTTTTTGCATCACTTCCGGTTTGTCTTGGGGGTCACTTCCGGGTCATCTAGGGCCTTTTCGGGCTGTCATGATACTGTGGACCCGAGGGGGCTGTCGGAGCAGTGGGGTTTTTTGGGGGGAATTTTCTGGGTCACTTCTGGTTGTTTTCCGACAATTAGGGGGGAGTTTTTGGGCGTGGTCTTCGGGTACTTTTTGAGATCACTTCCGGTTTGCTGTGGGGGTCAACTCCGGGTCAGTTTGGGAGTTTTCGGGGCTTTTTTTTTTTAAATGTAATGTGCTAAATGTCCAGGTCACAAGGAATCCGAAGGCTCAGAGAAGGTTTGGGGTGGGGACCCACTTGAACAGCTATTGGGAGACAGATGGTAGCCTTCCGTCAAGGCCATCCAGCGTATTCTTTAACGTTGGATTGTTTTACCTCTGAGCGGCATTTTTGCACACCATGGGCTAAATGTCCAGGTCACAATGTCACCGAAGGCTCAGAGAAATTTTGTTGGAACAGCTGTTGGGAGACAGATGCAATCCTCCCGTCCAGTTGGGTTGTTTTACCACTCAGTGACTTTTTTTGTACACAATGGACTAAATGGTAAGGTCAGAAGCAGCCCGAAGACTAGGTTGTGGGGGACCCACTGGAATGGCTGTTGGGAGACAGATGGTAGCCACCCATCTAGGCCATCCAGCGTGTTCTTTAATGTGTACACAGGGTCACAGCTTAACGTCCCATACCATGAACGGTGGCGCTCCCAAGCCCATCGCTGTACCCTACTGAAAAAAAAACATCAGAAAAAGACAAAAAAAAATGACCCTTTCTAGTATCCAAAGTAGAGTCACGTGACCTAAAGATTCATACTCAAGAGAGTCACCACTTGACGGATTCGTTCTCACTTGGCTTTCGCTCATTAAGGGCGTTTTGAATAATGCGGCAGGCGGTGTATTGTATATCGAGATGCATCAAGAATACCTTAAAAAGGAGGAATTCGGAATAAAACGAAAAAGTACAATGTACCGGCTATTACGATTCCGTAATAGCCGATACGCCATACCTTTCCTAAGGGCTACACTTCGACCAACGCCCGCCAGTGTTGCCTGCGCTCGATCCCAGGCTGCCAAATGCCCAGAGACCTGCGCAGGCACCACTGGTGACTTCGGGGGCTAGCTCACTATGGTGGGTGGCCGTAGCATAGTGATCGACGAGTCCCCCCCTACCCCCCCAAACACGACGAATTCCGCCTGTTTCCGCCTTGGGGCAGAGAACAAAACGGATCGTGGGAAAGGTTTACAAATCACTCAAACAGTCAATTATATGGTAGGTAATCAGAGTGCTTATTAATTAGCGGTAGATAATATTTTCAAAGTTTCGTCACGAATATTAAGGAATCTGGCAACGCCAAAAATCTGACCAGGGGTCATCCGGTAGAGGTCATCGAGATCTAATGACTTATAACATTTCATAAAGATGGGTAGATTAGTTTTTTTTTTAAAAGGTATTCAAAATTCCCTTAGAAATAACGTTAAGGAAACCACCTCAAAATTTTTTAGAAACCAAAACCGAGGGAGAACAACCTTTCAAAGTGAAACATGAAACCAGTTAAATGACGTTCGCCGACGAATAAGGTTCGTCACCCTTTGAATTATGGGTAAAGGGTTATAAAAATGGCCTCGAGCAAATGAGATTTCTTCGTCATGTTGAAGAATAGGGAAAAGCTAATGTTATCCTATGGACATTAGGCCTAGAAGAAAATCGTTATAACGCTCGAACCGTTGGAGATAGCGGGTTCGGACCACGTGATTCTGGATCTATGTCAGATTACTTCACTCCCATATCCAGCACGAGGCTCTGAACTCAATATTTAAAAAGTTTAGAGTGAATTTTAAAACGTTAAAATCTCGAAAATGACAAGTCCTGGGTCGAAACCGGGTTCGGAATCGGATGCGTCTCGACGAGACCTTTCGGAAAAGGGGTCATATCATTGGGCTACCTCTAATGTTTAAGAAGTTAGCATCAGCCAATCAGGATTCAGCATTTCAAAATTCTGGAATCCCATTGGTTCTACGTGGTAGAGGTACATTTAAAATGCGCGGCCTTTTTTGAATGTAAAGGAATTCCTATGATAAGAACGCACTTAAAATTTTCATCCAATGAGAATAACATGACTGATTCGTTTTCACTTGGTTTTAAAAAAAGAGGGGCTTGTCATGATAATTCGGACAACTCATTGCTGTCTCACTAGAAATATGCACCGTTTAAAGTATTTAAATAGATTTAAAACTTTAAACATTTAAAATAATACATATTCCAGGTAGATAGATAAATAATTATTTTTTAACCAATCAGATTTAAACGCTAAGATGCCAACGGATTTCATTGGATGCTTATTTTCACCTCGGAACTGCTCTATTCTGCACTCTCTGGCATACGAAGTACATTGCACATCAGATCTGCGCATATCTGTGACGTTGTACACTACTTGCCATATAAAGACAGATCGATGACGCCATATATAAATAACCAATCACATGAAAGCTTAAGAATGACATCATTCTATACTTATTCTAATTTATATCCATCAAAATACCACAGCGCATTCCATCTGAGCATACCGATGACGTCACCATAACTACTGCGCATTCAATCTGCACATACAGATCACATGTACACAATATGCCATATAGGTACAGCCTTATCACGTGGCTAAGAATTAGCCAATAACAGGACAGCTTTATCACGTGACTCTAATCAACCAATCATTTCGAACTTTAATCATGACATCACTGTATACTAATCTTAATTCATACTCCATAAGGTTAACATGGCTAATGCTTTTCTATACGGACCTTACAATTTTTTATGAAGTCCAGCTCCAAACCCCTGCGATGGCATCATGACCCATGTTATCCTAGAGGTAATCTGGGTCAAACAGTCACTCAGCCTACCCATGAAATTAAAGAATTTATTTATTTATTTATCACTCTCTCATTCTGCAGATATAGGGATATGGCATTCTTCATATCACGAAAAAGATGGAGGCCTACAGGTAGACAGGGACTAGAGTAGACTTCTTTTCATCAATTTTAGGGCGTTTTTTATTATTCCTTTTTTATCTAACACTCCGCAAACACTTTATGTACTTTTTAAATACATTGATTAGAAGAAACGACTTTCTTAGCATAACTTCATTTCACTAAGCCTATTCTAATACAATTAACATAGGGCATCATTCCAACAGCTTCTAATCACTCTTTTCACACGAGGTAAACACCGATCTTCAGTGTTCGGATACTTTTTCGATAGCTAGTTCTTAAGAAAGACCGGAATATCTGAAAGTGGCTCAAAAAAGTATCCGAACACTATGGCTGATTACGGAATTCAGAAAAAAATATCTCGCACCGATTTTTTTTTTTTTAAAGAAATTAGTGATCTGGCCACCTTTGTGTACAGTCGCTGAAACAAAATTCGAACACTATAGTTGAATTGAGAAAAAGTGTCTGGCAACGACGGTTTTAGAAATTAGTGATCTGGCAACCTTCGTGTACAATACATGTACAGTCGCTCAATAAAATATCCGAACACTATGGTTGATTACAGAATTCAGAAAAAATATCTGGCAACGATTTTCTTGTTTGCAAATTAGTGATCTGCCAACCTTCGTGAACAATAATACGTGTACTGTTGCTCAAAAAATATCCGAACACTATGGTTGATTATAGAATTCAGAAAAATTATCTGGCAACGATTTTTTTAGAAATTGGCGATCTGGCAACCTTTGTGTACTGTACACGAAGGTTGCCAAATCGCCAATTTCTAAAAAAAATCTTTGCCCGATATTTTTTCTCTATTCTGTAATCAGCCATAGTGTTCGGATATTTTTTTGAGTGACTGTACACATTAAACAACACCTGGATGGTTTTGATAAGAGACTACCATCTGTCTCCCAACAGTTGTCCAGTGGGTCCCTTTTCCCCAAACTTCTTTGAGCCCTCGGGGTGCTTGTGACCTGGCCATTCTTCAGAATATTCTTAATAGAAAAGCTTTTTTAAATTCTTGTTAATAAAAAAAAAATGTTTTAAAGCCCCTTTAAAACTTTCAAGCTCTGGGCAATCACTGAATCCATCAGTATTTTGAACTATAAGGAAAATTATTTTCAAATGATCAGACGAAAGAACGGCTTCTGGAATAGAATAAATGAATTTTCATCTGCATAGTTTGTTGGCGAGATCTGGAAACGAAAACAGACTTTTCTAAACGATGTACAGGTAGTTGAGCTTCCATAGAGTCTTAATGTAAAATCAAGTCATTGGTGTACAGATGGAAATTAGTTTTAAATATTTCTGTAATTACTTATTATTATTCAATTATATTAATATTATAATTTATATTCTGTTAGAATTAGCTATTAATGGTTTGCATCATAAATTGGTATCTAATCATTTATTGAAAAAAAAAGTCGTGAAACGGTTTATTTATTAATAATTTAGTATTTAATGATTTTAAAAATTTGTAATATTTACTCTTTGGCCTATTTTAAGTGTTTTTTTTTTCAGCTTGTTTTACTTATAGAAGTTGATTGAAGAAAAATAATTTCAAACGATCAAGTATTAAAATCATGCTATCATTCTTCCAATGTGAAATTCAATTTAATTTTTTTCTTGAAATATCAATTTCTCTTCTCTAGCCTCGTTAAGTTATTATCTTAGCCCTAGGGGCCCTTGTAACCTGGCCATTTATCCCACTCTGCAATAAAATACCGATCACACGAAGCTTTTCTAATAAAATTAATGAATTATCGTCTGCATAACATGTTAGCGAGATCTGGCAACGAAAACAGAATTTGCTAAATAATGTAGAAGTAGGAGATTAACTTGTAATGTCAATTCAAACGTACTTTTCAAAATTTTGCCTCGAAATAGGTAAAATGGAAAAGTTTTAATTGTTATTTGGGAAGAATAACTCATAATTAACCTTTTGCAATAAGTTTCAGAGATTTGAAGGTAGAACTGCATGGAATATTTTTCCCTCTATCTGTCTCGTTCTCTAGAAGTATTCAAACGCCTTCGTTCCTACAATAAACATTTGCATTTAGAAATTGAAATGAATTAATGCACTGAATAATAATGGATTTCAAAAACACTCTAAGCTAAGTACTAACTATAAGGTGACTAAAATATGAGATTGCGAGAAAAACGCTGCTGGCTTTTCATTTATCAATAAAACTTTTTTTTTATTTATCTAATTAATCTCTAAACCTGACAAACCCAAATCAATAACTGGTTCTTATTGCGAAAATGTATTTCTATAAAACCGTAGATTATGTAAATGTTTCAATCATTTTGAAAGAAGTTACTGCAGAAATTCGCAGCTCGTTAGCTTCGGTTGCTCTTTTTTATTTCCTTTAATGCATAATGCAAACAAAGTTACTTAAACTTACTCTGTTCTTTAAAATATTTCACTGGGACTGAAAGCAAAATTCCTTTCGATTGCTGCCCATGAAATGGAAGAAAAAAATTCGGAAAGCAATCAGTCAAACATCCCCCTCAATCAGCTGCTTGTCGCAGAGGTCTGACAGGAGCCTGTCAGTCTATATGTCATAAGACAAGGTCCTGAGAAGATGGTAGGACCTCAGCAGAAAAACATCGGGCCTCGAACCCAGGTAGCTTTGGGGTCGTTTCACACGGCGTTTTTTGGGGCATTGGAGCGTTTTCTGTCACTAAGGGCCTGTTGTTTATGGGTGGTTGGGACCAATTTTGGGGCGGGGGCCTTATCTGCCATTGATGACCTGGTGCTGCCGATATTGGCAGTATTTCAGGGCCAACCATCCATCAATGCCTTAACCAGGGCTCTAACGCAGGTCCCTTAGATCAATAGACAAGCGCGCTAATGGCCACGGGACGGGGAACTTGCCTTTATTCTCAGCACCACGAACAGACGTGTGTTCTTTACCTTTTCTTCGTTCTCTCATTTCCCACCGAAAATAATATTCTTTAATATACTTTCACAGCCAAAAGGAAGGAAAAATATTTTTTTACCTTCCCCTCCCACGAGCGTACAGTCGCTCAAAAAAATATCCGAACCCTATGGTTGATTACAGAATTCAAAAGAAATATCTGGCAACGATTTTTTTTAGAAATAAGTGATCTGGAAACCTTCGTGTCACACGACACGAAGGTTGCCAGATCACTAATTTCTAAAAAAAAATCGTTGCCAGATATTTTTTCTGAATTCTCTAATCAATCATAGTGTTCTGATATATTTTTGAGCAACTGTACATGTATTGTACGCGAAGGTTGCCAGATATTTTTTTTCTTTCTTAAAGTAAAATATATATCTCTTTGATTTCTTATTTAATTTCTAAGTTATAGAGAAATATAAAAAAGACTTATTACATGCAGGATTTTTTTCCACAAAAAAACTCGAGTTTTACAGATTCAAAGTTTCTCATTGATATAACATGCAAATTCACTAGAAGGTTTGCAAGGAGTATAGATGGATGCTATATTTTCATGAATTTAATATCCTATTATCTCACATAAGAAAGTATATATGTGTTGTCATTGATTAATTTAATATCGCATCTGTAAGAAAATATATATTATACAGGCTTTGGACAGAAACATGGAAACAGTTTCTTGTTATCTCAATAGAAAATCACATTTTGAGTGAATAACTACAAAATGATTTTTAACAAAAATATGTCTAAAGATATAGATGCAGTGAAGTCTTTCTATATCTCAATTTTAATCCACATTTATTTGGTATTCAGGGAGACTAAATAAATGACTGAAAAAAACCTGAAAATTTATGTAATACATTGAAATAGACTAAAACATCAACAATAATACACTGTACTGTAGTCAACTACGATAAATTAATCTACTTTAATGCCACCGTCCACCAAATGGAGCATTAAACCATTGACTATTGATATGGGAGAGTCCATACTATGTGCACATCAAAGAACATGCTTGATGCTGAAAAATAGAGTAAGAAAAAGTTCTATTAATTGTGAGTGTCATTTCAATTCCTATTTTATTTCTGCAAAATTTAAGTGTTAAAAAATTTAAATGCATTTGCTTTAAATAAAACGGTTTTAGAGTACTGTGATTTTAATTTCTCTAATAATACTTAATAATACTTATTAAAATATTATGAAGTTATTAGAGTTTTCATTTATATATAACCGAAGTTTTATTATTTTGGAACATCACAGAATATTTGGTCATTCAAAAAGAACACATCCAAGTAAATTTCCGTTAAGCTTTCCTGCTAACACCTGAAGAAGCCTTTCCCTTGATTGACATTTCTCCAACTGCGCGAGGGTTTATTTATAGCTCTCCGAACAATTAGTTTGCTGTAACATAAAACGATTTGTCTAACGGTCGCAGCAGCAAACGGCTTTCTTAAAGTTATGGAGACCAGTGACGCACCTCGGTAAAGTTACCTCGTAGCATGTTGTCTGTCAATAGGATAAAGGTTTGGTTTGAATTCTTGGAAACAAAAGTTAGGAAAATTTTCAAATATATAATTTGATAAAGATTTTAAGAAAATAATGAGATCATCAAATAATATAATTCTTCTTTTTTACTAAGAGAAAGACAAAAATAATGTTATATTATTTAAAAGTCGGTTTTACTAAGCCAGTTTGTTTTTACAAAATATTCGAAATCTATATAGTCTAATAAAAAGGTGTATAAATCCTTTGCGTTAATAGTCGTAAAAGATAAGAGAGTGAAATGATTATGAAAAAAGGCTCTAGAATTGTCTAATAATACTTCCATGTTTTTAAAGCAATAAAGAATACCAGATCCATGTAAATAAGGAAAGTTGAATAATGAATTGATAGCCTTAACTGGCATAGTGGTTAGGCAGCTAGCGACTGTTCCAGCAAGGCAAACTTTGTGTGTTGTGTTAGCTCTAACTAAGGCAGTGGTCAGCAGTGACTTCGGTCTAGGGCATGTCCTTGTATGAGAAGGCCTGTATTTAATCTAGGAGTAGCTTCTAGGATTCTTCTCTGTCCTATATGTCGCAAATCAAAAAAAAAAAAAATTATTTCTGATGGCTAAAGTTGAATATTGTTTAACATACGAAGAGTTCAATTGATGAGCTCCATAGAGAAAGCACGGTCCCATCCCAGGGGTGTGGAGCTGGACTTAAAAAAATTAAAAATAAATTTGTAAGGTGTAAGTATTACTATTAGTAATTAAGTATTATTATTATATATTACATAAGTATTACTGATGACATGATTAAGGTTTGAATTGATTGGTTAAAAAAAAAGTGTAGTAAGGTCCGTGTAGGATATGTATTACATAATGACATGATTAAGGTTTGAATGGATTGGTTAATTAGAGTCCCGTGACAAAGCTGTCCTGTGTTAATTAGGTATGACACATGTGGTATATACACATGGAGTCAGTGTGTAGTCCTCTTGGGGGGACATCTGGTGGTCGCTTTAGATGGGTCACTTTCCCGCTCTCTCTGGGTGAAAAATGGGTCTGAAGTTTTCGACTTTTTCAAATTATGACGTCATCCTCTAGACTACATCTACACCAGATTCTCCCCTGATGCATTGTGGGAAAAGTGCGAACATCGGTTAACACGGCTGCTTTGAAACGACTTTGAAAAGGATGTTCTCCCTCGGATTGTCTTAGTGTTCGGACGGATTCCTTAATGTTATTTCTATGGGGCATTTGAATGCCTTTAAAAAAAACTACTTGACCTATATCATTATGAAATTTGCTCTATAATTAGATCTCGACGACCTCTAACGGATGACCCCTGGTCAGATTTTTTTGCGTTCCCAGATTCCTTAATATTCACGACGAAACTTTGAAAATATTACTTTATACAAGCTTTGAATACCTACTATATAAGCAAATTGCCTGTTAGGTCGATTTGTAAACCTTTCCCACGACTGCCCCAAGGCGGAAACAGGCGGAATATGTCGTGTTTGGGGGGTTGGGGGGGGACTCATGAATCTCTCGAGTCTGAATATCTTCGGGGTCACGTGACTCAGTGTGTTCCGAATTATCACGAAACGCCCCGTATGAGCGGAGGCCGAGTGAGAACGAATCCGTCAAGTCGTGAATATCTTGCGTATTAATCTTTAGGTTACGTGACTATAATTTCGACAGTACAAAGGGTCCTTTTTTTTTACCTTTCTGGGAAAAATGTTTTCTTCTGTTGTTTTTCGTCCATTTTGACAAGCTGTTTTTTCATGGGCCATTCCTTCAAGGGTTTTCAGACTTTACAGTCACTTTGGGGCAATCCTTTTCAACACTATTCCACCGCTAGGAGGCGCTTTTCAAACTGGAAAGATGTGTTTTTTGGTGTCCAATTTAAAAGTATAGTCTAACTCATATCACTTTTTTTTTTCCTATACTAAGGGTCTGTTTCTGACGGTTAAACTGGTAACTACCTAGTTGAGTTATTCCTTTGTTTTCTGCCTTCCTGGGGCATTTCTCTGACACTTTTCCCACTGGGGGTTGGCTCTATTTCTAGCGGCGTTTCCGGGTGGGGCCTTTTTGACCTTTGGGATCTCGTTGAGTCACTTCCGGGTGTCTTGCGGCATTTTCGGGCGTCTCATGATACTTCGGAAACTCTGGAACCTGGGGGGTGATTAGGGGGTTTCCAGGGTTTTTTCGGGTTCCCCCTAGGTCACTTCCGGTGACCCTTGACCCGGGGGCGTGTCTCCTCGAGCTCTACCCTACGGGTCACTTCTGGTCCTTTTTTTCTGGGGGGGGTCTGGAGGGAGGGTTTTATTGTGTTTCTTTGGGGACTTTTTGGGGTCACTTTCGTTTGTCGGAGTCACTTCCGGTTTTCTGTGGGGGTCACTTCCTGTTTGATTGACCTTCTGGCAAACTTTGGGGATTCTCGGAGCATTTTCAGAATTTTGGGGAATTTTTCAATGTTTTTTGTGCTTTGGGTGCGTCTCTGTTGGCTTCAAGCGGCTAAAGTTTTTTTTTCCCCTATAGCAAGGGTCTGTTTGTCGCGGTTAAAAGAGATTAGGGATCTGGCAACTTTCGTGTTCTGTACAGTCTCTCGAAATGACATCCGAACACTCCGATTGATCTCCGATTTCAGAAGAAATATCTGGCAACTCTTCTTTAAAAGAGATTAGGGATCTGGCAACCTTCGTGTTCTGTACAGTTTCTCAAAATGACATCCGAACACTCCGACTGATCACAGAATTCAGAAGAAATATCTGGCAACCATTCTTTTAAAGAGATTAGGGATCTGGCAAATTTCGTGTTCTGTACAGTCTCTCGAAATGACATCCGAACACTCCGATTGATCTCAGAATTCAGAAGAAATATCTGGCAACCATTCTTTAAAAGAGATTAGGGATCTGGCAACCTTCGTGTTCTGTACAGTCTCTCGAAATGACATCCGAACACTCCGATTGATCTCAGAATTCAGAAGAAATATCTGGTAACTATTCTTTAAAAGAGATTAGGGATCTGGCAACCTTCGTGTTCTGTACAGTCTCTCGAAATAAATCCGAACACTCCGACTAATTACAGAATTCAGAGGAAAATCTGGCAACCATTCTTTAAAAGAGATTAGGGATCTGGCAACCTTCGTGTTCTGTACGGTCTCTCGAAATAATATCCGAACACTCCGACTGATTACAGAATTCAGAAGAAATATCTGGTTTTAATTTGAAAAAAAAAATTTACGTTAAACACCCCATCGTTATATCGGTTAGAAAGGCGAACACCGATGGTTTCTGTAAAGGCATATTTGCATAACATCCGTCGTAATAAGAGTTCACTGAAGTGAACGTCACTTGCAACAGTATGATGCCGTCATAAAGGAGTCCGTTGTATTCCATAACTATTCGTAATTGAGGAAATCTTATTTCGAATAAACTTATCTGCAGAAATGACTCCTATGTGTCGTTTCGAAGACTCCCGGAAAGTTCTTAATAACACAAAAAACCATATCTAAATAACCAATTAAATCTATTTCAGTTGAAAACCTAAGTTCTATATTCACTAGTAACTGTTACAATGCATCGAAAACAGTTCCTTCTCATCACACGATGACCCTTTTAAAAAAATAATTAACCTTTCACAATCAAAGAAAATCGAATGAAACAGCTTCTATGCTAAAGAATCGATGACACAACAATGCTTTTTGAATCGTCAAACCGAATACGCCTTTTGTTTCGTAATTTTCATTTCCGTCACGAGTTAGTTTTAGCTTTAACAACTTTCGTATAAACCGAACTTTTTAAAAACGACAGACATCGGAAGATTGCTCCGATATCCGGAATAAATCTGGTAATGATATTTTGATTGAAAATTTTAGAATAAAGAATATGTGTATATATATATGTTTTATTTTATTCCCATTCTTATAGTATAACTATAGTTTTTTGTATCTATACATGGGGTACGCCAGAAACATACACATTTCCAGGAGGTACGTGAGGCATAAAAGGTTTTGAGAACCACTGCTCTATTATATATATATAAAGTTCAAGGAGATGACGTCATAAGCGTAAAATTACCAAAGCCAATAGTACAAGACAAAAAATACCAAAATGTCGTAAAATCTTAATATTGTTAGAATAAAAACTGATGAAAACCACAAGAAATTAGTGTAGAAATTCTGTATATTTCATACCCTGTGCAGGTTAAATAAAACGTTGGATGGGAGGTTACCATCTATCTCATAACAGCTGTTCCATTCGGTCACCTTCCCGCAACCTAAACTGATCCCTCTGGTTCTTTATGGTGTGGCCATTTAACCCCTTGTGTGCAAATAACTACCGGTCACAATTAAAACAACCCAACCAAACGCATTTTATGAACAACTTCAGGATATTTTGAATTCTGTCAAGAAAGGAGATATTACCCTTGTTCTAGGTCACTTCAATACCAAAGTTGGTACTGACTCTGACCTTTGAGGAGGAGTAATAGGTCCTTTTGGTATTGGTAGCTGCAATGGCAATGGGCAGCGTCTCCTGCAGGTAAGTAAACTCAATGGATTCAGAATAACTAACACTTATTACAAACACCGCGACATACATAAGTACACATGGGTTTCACCCGATGGGCTGCATAAGAATATGATTGATTATATATTAATTACCAGCAAATGAGATAGTTCTGTTATTAAAACAAGGTCATATAGGGGAGCTGAAATTGGATCTGACCATTATCTTGTTAAAAGTGTCTTGGAACTTAAACTTAAAAAGTGTTGTGCTAGGGTTAAAAAATTTGCTTTTAATACTGAAGCTCTTTAAGTATTAAAAGTTAAAAATTTGCTTTTAATACTGAAGCCAGTTATAGCCAAAGCTTACCACGATAGGTTACTTAGTCATTATGACAGTCATGGTATGCTTACTACTGAAGTTGAGGAAGAATGGGATCATTTTAAACAGGCGTTTTTGGACACTAACAGTACTCTTTGAGGAAAAAAGCAGCAGAACAGACAGAATTATATGAGTGATAAGGCACTTGAGCTTATTTCGGAAAGAAAGAACTGCAGGAATGTCCTTAATCAATACCCTACTAGTCCTAATAGAAAGCATTACAGAGAACTTAATAAACGTATAAAAGATCAGTTAGCTGCTGATAAGAATCTTTGGCTTGATGGTTTGGCTGACAAAGCCGAGGAAGCAGTTAGACAGCACAACAGCAGAGAGCTGTACCAGATAGTTAATGTTTTGTGAGGTAGAAAACGGACAGGTATACAGGGATTGAAGGATAACCAAGGTAAGGTTATAGAAGGTGAGGATTCTGTCATGGCTAGGTGGGCGGAGCATTTCAGTAATATTCTAAACAATGCGGTTAGTTCTATTCCCATTGTTTGCAATGATGATAGATGCATTGGTGGCTTTAATGTTGGCTCTATAACACAATCTGAAGTTATTTTGACTGTTTCTAAACTTAAACTTCATAAATCCCCAGGGGTAGATGAAATTACTACAGAAATGCTTAGAGCTGGGAATGTTTCGGTTACCACTTGGATGACTGAAATTCTGAATATCTTTTATGATAAAGGCATGGTTCTTAAGGATTTTACCAGAGCTATTGTTATCCCTATTTTCAAAAAAAGGTGATCGCAGTTCTTCTGATAACTACAGGGGTATCAGCCTACTCTCTTTTCCAGTTAAAGTTCTTTCCATGATTGTGCTTAATAGAATTAAGAATCTGGTTGACAGGCAATTGAATGATGAACAATGTGGATTCAGAAGTGGTAGGGGATGTGTGGATCAGATATTTTCACTTAGGCAGATTCTTGAGAAATGTTTAGAGTTTCAGAAACCTTTGGTTGCTGGCTTTGTTGATTTCAAAAAGGCTTTCGACTCTGTGATCGTCATAATTTGTGGTTGATTGTGAAATCATGTGGTAAAATAGACAAGTTAGTTAACATAATGAAATCTCTCTATAATAACACTGAGTCGTGTGTGAGAGTTGGTAAGGCTTGTAGCAAATGGTTGAGCATTACTTCTGGTGTTGGACAAGGCTGCATTTTGTCTCCTTTTCTCTTTAGCTTGGTTATTGATTAAGTTATACGAAATTCACTTTAAGGGAAAGATTTTGGCCTTAAATGGACTGGAGATAGGAAAATTTCTGATTTAGATTATGCTGATGATTTAGCCCTTTTGGCAAATGATGTTGATGAGATGAACTCTTTCATTCGAGCTGTTGATGAGACTGGTAGTAGAGTAGGTTTGGTTATAAACAGAGAGAAAACTAAAGTGATGAAAATTGGTCATGCAGGCTGTGATTCAGTTAATCTGAATGGTTGCAGTCTTGAGCAGGTGTCACAGTTTAATTATCTTGGGAGCTATGTAACAGATAATGGTGATGTGCGGCATGAGATTAACAGACGAATAGGGATTGCTGCCGGGACTTTTAAGAATCTATGGAGAGTGTGGAGAAATAGGCGTATACACCTAAAGACTAAAATTAGACTGTATAATATTTTGGTTCTTTCTAGGGTTAGTTATGGTAGTAAAACTTGGACACTTTGTAAACAAGATAACAGGAAACTAGATGCTTTTGATTCCAAATGCTTACGCAGTATCTTGGGTATTAGGTGGTTCAACTTTATAACTAATGATGAGGTTAGGCAAAGGAGTTTGCAACCTCCTTTAAGCAGCATATTTTGCAGAGAGATACTCTGTTGGTTTCGCCATGTTGCCCGTATGAATAATTATAGATTTGCGAATAATAATTGATATAATTTGAGTTTTTTTTTTTGAGATTTTCGGAGCTTTGGGTACCGGGAACACATTACAATGTAATAAGCAACCATTGGCAAGGTCTATGCGATTAAAAAATACACACGGACTGTATTCCCTATGTCTTTCTCTAAACCACCATTCTCCTGCTCGAAAAAATATCAGGTGAATCAAGTTTAATAATATTCATAAAGTGTTTGTGGTTCGTTTGTAAATTCCTTCAGGTAAGTAACTTTGTAGTGAATAATTAATTTACAGTAGAGGTAATCTAATTTTCCACTTTTTAGCATGAGAGTTAAAAAATTTCAACCGAGAGCTTACTATACAGCACATTAATCTGATTATGGGATATAAATTTTATAGTTAAACGCTATTTGTCGCTGTCGACCACTAACGACCCCTTTCATTTCGGCTCGGATTTTGTTAAGCTCGCTCAGTAGAACTAATGGTTGTCCGAGGAAAAAAATCCTTTGCTTTATTTTTGATTTCTTCATTTTGCTATTCGTCGTTACAATATGCGTAGAAATATTTCTATATCGTAAATGATCAAACGGCAGTATTTTTATCTACAGGCTTTCATATCTATTTGCCCATTATCGTGGACGAAGTTCGAAACCACCGTCTGATATTCGCAACAGATATATCGAGCTGATAGCGTGACGTAACGACCCCAAGAAATGTCAATTTGGCGATAAAAATATAATTTACCAACTACACGGAAACGCATTTTTCAGAGCTAAGAAGAAGGTAATGTACAGTACAGCGAAATGTGTAATAGAAGCCTTAGATTAAACCACAGGGTTGTCCTTTGGGAACACAGGAAAAAGCGTTCTTTACCCCTAAGGACAAAGTTGCCTATGACATACGTAAGAGATTCACACCTAGCCTCGATCTAGGAATTTCTCGTTGGACACCATAGGGAAACCTAGCCTCGATCTAGGAATTTGTCGTTGGACACCACAGGGAAACGCGTTCAGTGAAAGCCACCTAGTTACCGCCTGTCTGGATAGCCTTCAACAAAAAGAGCGAAAATAAATATGCCTGAACAAGCAATTCCTTTCATTGGTTTAAGTTAAATTTAATTTATTTTAATAACATTCAAAATAATTTACTTATTAAGATTTTATTTAAATATTTCCGAATATTATAAAAATATTTACCAAAATTAAAAAAAGAAATAACTACCAGTTAATATTTTAGGATTAGAAGTGTTTTGATTTATACACTTTGGCTTTGAAAGATCTTATAGAAATTATGGTGGCAATACTTGGACATTCCAGAGATGACGTCACGTCCGTGTTTTCGCGATATCATTTGTAATTCTAGTTCACCTGCTGAAATAATAATTCCAGTTTCTCACTGGCATACCACTGAAGATTATTGTTAACCATTCCAGCTTCCGCAACCATTTAAATACTGAAACAATATTTTTGAAAGCCGATATTTAAAAAATATTTGATTATGATCTTTAATTTATCATCAGTGACATTTTTCCATTAAATACATATTTTAGAGCTTCCAAGTAAGGTTTCTCACTGGCATAACAAGGAAATTCTGTAGCCGTTCGGTAGGGTACCTGAAAAGCATAGGAAATCAATAATGTCCGTATGAGGAGCCAAAATAAAGTGGTCTACACCGACAAATAGCGGTTAACTATCAATTTTATGCCTCATAATCAGAATAATGTGCTGCATACTATTTGTCGGTTCGAAACCGACAGAAATTTCATAGCCTTAGGCTAAAAAGTGTAGAATTAGATTACCTCTACTCTAAACTAATTATTCATTACAAAGTTACTTACCTGAAGGAAAATATAAAAGAATCGCAAACAGTTCACGAATATTATTTAACTTGATTTAGCTGATACTTTTCGAGCAGCAGAGTTGTGAGTTACAGAAGGACAGGCCGACGGAATTTATCAAAAGCACGAGCCTTGCCTATGGCTGCTTATTATACTCAAATCTGTTCGCGATAGGCAAAGCTCTGATAACTACAAACCCTCAAAAAGGATGACTTCTTCGCCATATTTCAATAGCTATGGAACAGCGAGAAAAGCGTCGGACGATTTCAATAATAGGCGAATGACATCTGACAGTGACGATTCAGAATGCATTGTTTGCAGAATCGCAAGGAAGTGACATTTCCATTGTTTCGTATTCCAAATAGAGGAGTTTGTTTATTCTTCCGCACTTATGTTTTTCGATACCTTTTATGCCAAATTTACTGAAAATTATTCTTTTAATCTAGTGCCTCTTTCAAAAGTTTTTCGGATTCACCGTGAGTATCTTAAATATCTCTTTTCGGGCAGGAAAGACAATAAACATCACCAAGGCGTGGGTCTGCTTCTCAGCAGACACGCTAGTGATGCTCTTCTAGGATAAGAGTGCATTAATGAAAGGTTGTTTACAGCAAAATTACAGACAAGCGTTAAGGACTTCAATCTTATCTACTGTTATGCCCCCACTGAGAATGCCGATGAGGATGAGAAAAAAAGGTGTTTACAGACTCCACACAGTCTGCAACACACGGATCCTCATACGAGCTTCCATTTCAAAGGATAATCGCAATTCTTTGCTGTCCGAACATGTAGTAACTAGTAAATTTCTTCTATTTTGACGGAAAAGCAAACGAAGGTTGTTAGTTTTATGGACAGCAGCATTACCTACTTAAAGAGTTTTCATGTGACATGGAACTTGTTCCGTTCGGGCCTCACGTTCCTGATATTTAACATAAACTGGGCTGCATGTAGAATAAGAAATAAACTTTTTTTGTAGGGGGGGGGGGGCTTTTATTTCTTGCATAGGTCAACCTGAGTTAACTAATAATTTTTGATATTAACTATTATGGAAATACTTAAGGAAGGTTTTCAGCGTAAGAACTATTTTTTTATTTTTTCCAAATTAAAACTTACCGATTTGTTTTTAAATAAAATAAATATATAAGGAATTTTTATTTTTATTTTTGGAACTTGTACGTGCCTGTAATCATGTCTTGAATGTGCCATACAGCCTGCCTGTTCTTGAACATTGGGTCGTTGCACCTCTGAGCGGGACTTTTTTTCTACTCCATGGGCTAAATGGCCAGGTCACATGGACCCCTAAGGCTCAGAGAAGGTTGGGGGAGAGGACCCACTGGAACAGATGTTGGGAGACAGATGATAGCCTCCGTCAAGGCCATCCAGCGTGTTCTCTAACGTGCCCACTGGAACAGATGTTGGGAGACAGATGATAGCCTCCATCAAGGCCATCCAGCGCGTTCTTTAACGTGCACACATGTCCATCTAAGCACAGGGTATGGCTCTCCCGCACACGGGGCCACGCCTTAACGTCCCATTCGACGGACGGCGGCCTTTCCAAGCCCATCGGTGTCCGCTACTGACCGTGGGCAGGGCGGGGAATTTTTGCGGAGATAAATCTCAAAGTTCACTCGGCTGGGACTCGAACCTGGGAACTACAGATTACGAGCCTGGTGCGCTATCGACTGAGCCACCCCCGCCCCACACAAACAAATGATTTCTGGTGGTACGGGAAAGAGCGAGTACGATTCCTACTAACGATAGAGAAAAGAAAAAAAATGTGACTCTTTATTTACACGTGTTTCACTCTCTTTGCTCGGATGAAATCTCGTGGCTTGAAAGGAGAAAAGACTAGCAACTTCGGAACTTTCTGTTGTGTAACTTAGTCATCTTAATCCCATCATACTTAGAACTTTTATTGTGCGTTTCAACTAAAAAAAATGGCTCACCCGCAAAAAACAGATTTGAATACAGTCAAAGTTACTCATTCTGGCTTCTATTATCTCGATGCAGGTGAAGTGTTATGGAAATTAGGGGGCCAAAGAGATTCTGTGGAATGTGCCCAATCAATAAACCCAGGCACGATCAGAGTGCTGTTTAAATCAATTGCTGAACCAATCAAGTCGGCGGTAAAACCATCTATTGCGAGTTGATGATGGATCATATGGCTAGTGTTTATATTAAAACATTGCCACCATGCCTCACTGACGGGGGCGGCTCAGTCCATAGCGCGACTGGCTCGTAATTTGTAGTTCCCAGGTTCGAGTCCCAGCTGGGTCAGCGTTGAGATTTATCTCCGCAAAGTTTCCCGCCCTGCCCACGGTCAGTAGGGGACACCAATGGGCTTTGAAAGGCCGCCGTCCGTCGGATGGGACGTTAAGCCGTGGCCCCGTGTGCGGGAGAACCATACCTTGTGCACGTTAAAGAACCCGCTGGATGGCCTTGACGGGTGGATACCATCTGTCCCAACAGCTGTTCCAGTGGTTGTTGAGTGGTCCCTCCACTAACTTTCTCCGAGCCTTCGGGGTCCTTGTGAACTGGCCATTTAGCTCATGGTGTGCAAAAAAGTGCTGCTCAGAGGTAAAACAACCCACCCAACCTCATTGACGAATTTATAGTGGACATTTTCGGCCAAATCGGTAAAATAATCGAAATCCAAGCTGAAACCAGAAAAGTATCCTTCGCTGATTATCCCATTAAAAGGGAACCCGCATCTTAAAAATGATACCAAATGGCAACATTCCACCATTAATGAAAGTCGGCTGATATACGGCAGTAGTGTTGTACTCTGGACGAATTCGTTGTTGCCATACGTGTGGAAGGCAAGGGCACTCCAACAATTCTGTCCCAACTCGGTTTGCGGCCTCTGTCTTAAACAAGGACATGTGACTCGTAGATGCTCCGATAAGTGCAAGCGCTCTTCCTACCTCCAACACGAGGATGAATGTCCATCTAGTCCTCTTCACAGCTCACTACTTCGATCATCACAAATCAGATCACCTCCCGAGTATCGGCGAACATCGTCACTTCAACCGATTGGATAATCGAGGAAGCCAAGAAAACCCCCCACAGGTCACCCGGAGCCCGAATCACTGAGATTACTGTTACTGCCGTCACCAACCCTCCCCACTATTGGGGACTCAGGAACCCTTAACGAACCTCTTTTCCACCATCGAAGAGGCCGAAATCATCGAAGCTGCGGCAAAGTCGGCCGGAAAAGAAAACTCCATTTAAATTACCCTAGACGCAGCCCTAAGGGAAAAAAAATTCCCTCCCCTCCGTCTACAGCAATGTTTCCCAAAGTGGGCGAAACCGCCCTCTGGTGGCACTGGAACGATCCAAGGGGTAGGTAGTAGCCTCAGGTGCAATTCGGACGCGGGATGGAACGATAAAGAAATAAGGGAAGATAAAATTTTTAAAAATCGTTCGTACATGTTTCATCTGTTGTGTAACATAGAGTAAAAGTCGTAGTGATTACTTTGTTTTCCAAATAATAAAATATAAAATAAATACCCCCTCAAGCAGCTGCTTGCCACAGAGGTCTGACAGGAGCCTGTCAGTTTATATGCCAGAGTAGAAGGTCTGAGAGGATGGCAGAACCTCAGCAGAAAAACAACACGAACAGCCAAACACCTAAAATTATCCTTCGTTATCTTAATGTTCTGTTTGTAATGCGAACGTTACTGTGGTTGATTTTAATAAATAATTTTATAATTTCAAACTTTAAGGGGTCTTATTTACAACAACATCTTTCTTTACCATGTTGTGGGACGTAGGTAGAAATATAGATACATAAAAGAACGCAAATTTGTCATTGCATTCTTCTGTTCTTTTTTCGCTTAAAGAAGGTAGATTTCCAGGGGGGCGCTGAGTAATTTTTTTTGTGAAAAGGGGGCGGTAGGGCAAATAAATTTGGGAACCTCTGATCTAGAGACAGCTGCCCTAGCTGCAGATGGTCAGGTGACCTGATGACCTTGAGCACCACTCTGGTCATCTGCTATGTTAATTGTAGGTAAACAAGTGTCTTCGGCTATGTCAAACCCACACGTCGTTAGAATAATTGACACTAATAATTACGACAAGAGTTACGCGCTATGTTCGTTCAAAGCTTTTGCACAGTCGTTAAGATAGGGGTTCTCAACGTGGGGAACGCGGTAAAATTTTTTGGGGTACGCCGTGAGAGGTCAAAAGTCGCTAGATCTAGTAATAAAGTCGCTAAGTTGGCAACACTGCTGTATAAAAATGTCATTTTTTATGTTTATCGATATATGAAATTTATCAATACAAAATTTAATGTGCTTGTATATATATAGATGTTTTATTTTATTCCCATTGTTATACTATAACTATAGTTTTATCTATCTATACAAGGGTATGACAAGGGGTACGCCAGTTACATACACATTTCCAGGGGGTACGTGAAGCATAAAAGTTTGAGAACCACTGATATATGTTTTATTTTATTCCCATCGTTATACTATAACTATAGTTTTATCTATCTATGCAAGGGGTACGCTAGTTATATACATATTTCCAGGGGGTACTTGAAGCATAAAAGGTTGAGAACCACTGGTCTAAGAAATAATGTGAGTTCGAATCATTGTTGCAGTTCTTTTGTCATTTCATGTGTGGTCTGAAGTCTGTCAAAAAGAACACGAGCCAGGTTGGGTTGGGTTGTTTTACCTCTGAGCGGCAATTTTTTGCACACTATGGGCTAAATGGCCAGATCACATTGACCCCGAAGGCTCAGAGAAGGTTGGGGGAGGGGACCCACTGCAACAGCTGTTGGGAGACAGATGGTAGCCTCCCGTCAAAGCCATTCAGGGTGTTCTTTAACGTGCACAGGGTATGGCTCTCCCGCACACGGGGCCACGGCTTAACGTCCCATCCGACGGACGGTGGCCTTTCCAAGCCCATCAGTGACCCTACTGACTGTGGGCAGGGCGGAGAATTTTTGCGGAGATTGTCCTGAGTGGGAATCGAACCCACACCTTCCAGAAGCATGTCTGGCTTCTGAGAGGCACGAGCCAGGAGTTCACTAAGAGTAAGAGTTCATTAAGAGTGAGAGAGAAGAACAGATGAAAATTAGAAAGTTTTGAAGAAACAATGTCGAAGATAAAAGAATGAGAGTTGCTTTCCAGTAAAAGGTCGTACGAAAATCAAAAACACAAAAATTTGAATATCATCATTCAACTATACTCCGTTTCAGATAAAGAATGAAGAGGCAAAATCTGAAGATCGGAGACGAGAATCAACCAATGAAAAGAGGCCACATCCACGTGAGTTCTAGGCTCGCAGATGTGACACTCGTTCACAGCAAACAGTTCCACAGCTTATGAGAGAAAGAAGTACTTTTTTCTAATGTACGTAATTAATATGCATACTTTATTGCGGTAAGTGATTAGAAATGTTATTCCTAATAATAGAGTATTGCATATACACTATAAAGCATAATTTCTTTTACTCTGGTGTATTAGCGAATAGAAAAATTGAGCGCTGTTCTTGAGAAGCGTTGTCCATGTGAGCTGTCATAGTCCGTTGCTTCGATTTTATTTCCATTTGGAGAAATTTTCGTCCCCTTCCATTCCCAAAACACTTTACGAATGGTGTCAAATTTATCACACGTTGGATCCCCCTGTCTGAACCTATATTGGGTGAAAAAATCCGTTCGTAACTAGCATGGGACACCTTAATATAATAATTAATAATATAATAATTATTTTAATAAATTATAATTATTATTATTATAATAAATGTCACATTAAAATTTATTTATAAATAAAGAAATGTTTATTGATCATAGAAGTATGAATAAAGTATTAATAAAGAAATAATCCCTCAAGCAACTACTTGCCACATAGGTCTGGCAGGAGCCTGGCAGTACAATAGAGGAGATCTGTCAGGAATTCAAGACCTCAGCAGAAAGACAATGCAGACATCCCTACACCTCACACGGGGTTTGAACCTAGGTCCCTTTGATCAGTTGCTCTTTGCATGATTGTGCTGAAGAGAATTAAGAATTTGGTTGACGGACAATTGCATGATGAGTAGTCAAAATTAGTGGGGGATCTAATTTCCTACCTGCAATGGAAATCGGGATATTCGGACTTTACGTCGTATATTATATATTATTTATTTACGTAGAAAAGGATTCCAACCCAGACCACTTTTGCCATTTCTCAGATATCAGTCACAGTTCTCCCAAGCCTCATCCAAGAGACGAATCCTCCGCACCCACTGCATCAGTTAGACACCACAGCAGCTTAGGCTGTGGAATGGATTGGGATTTAAGGTGGGACAGGATACAACGGGACAGAGGTCAAACAACACGTGGAACCCAATGGAGGGTCATTTCCTTGGTCATCCCGAAATGTGAATCCGCATTGCCTTTAGCAAAGCAACAGAGAGGCCATGCGACTGGGATGCTGCTTGGGAGGTGCAGCTCTGAATTGGCAGAGAGGCCATGCGGCTGGGATGCTGCTTGGGAGGTGCTGCTCTGAATTGGCAGCGAGGCCATGCGGCTGGGATGCTGCTTGGGAGGTGCAGCTCTGAATTGGCTGAACATCAAGAAAACACAATGAATGAAAAAAAAAATTAAACATTTGATTTTCAAACATTAAAAAGACATTCTGATTTCAGCGCTAAATAGACCATACTAAAGCAAAACAAATTATGAAATAGATTTAAATTAAAAATATTAAATTGTTAAGAATTTTAATTACAACTAAGCAATGTAGGCTGATATGTGGAAGGAGAATTTCAAGTTGGCTATCCGAAAGGCGAGCCGTCACGGGGCCGAGTGGTTAGGACGCTTGGCTACTGATCTAAGGGACCTGGGTTCGAGCCCTGGGTAAGGCATGGATGTGTGTGTCGTTTTTCTGCTGAGGTCCTGCCAGCCTCTCAGACCTTCTACTCTGGCATATAAACTGACAGGCTCCTGTAAGACCTCTGTGGCAAGCAGCTGCTTGAGAGGGTATTTATATTATTTATTTTATTTATCCGAAACGCAGGCATTTTTCTTGTTCCCCAGGGACTGCATCCCGGAAGTGCCAATCGGGGCAACTTCCCCTCTTTTCTCCTAAATCTTTTCCCTCCTTTTCCTTGCCTTATACTTATTTTACCCTTAATTATTTTAAAATTTATGCTGCTCAAAACAAATCTATTGTTTCATTTCATATGGGAATAGAGGGTTTAGCAGACCTAAACTTTCCCAAATAAACGCAGCTTTTTTAAAAATAAACGCACTAACTACTAACTCTTGTCTCTCGAAATGAAAAGAAATTATAATGATGTTGGAAATGAACAATTTTCAGTCAAAGTGTATGTAAAATTAGTCACGTGGTGTAGGCAACAGTAAAGCTTGCTCGGAAGTGTAAAAATAACGCAAAGAAATTCGCTCCACTCCCTCGCTAGGTGGCAAACTCTATTGTTGTTATGGGGGCGGGGGTGGCTTAATCGGTAGCACGCCAGGCTCGTAATCTGTAGTTCCCAGATTCGAGTTCCAGCTGGGTCAGCGTTGAGATTTATCTCCGATAAATTCCCCGCCCTGCCCACGGTCAGTACGGGACACCGATGGTCTTGGAAAGGCCGCCGTCCGTCGGATGGGACGTTAAGCCGTGGCCCCGTGAGCGGGAGAGCCATACCCTGTGCACGTTAAAGAACACGCTGGATGGCCTTGAAGGGAGGCTACCATCTGTCTCCCAACAGCTGTTCCAGTGGGTCCCCTGCCCCAACCTTCTCTGAGCCTTCGGGGTCCATGTGACCTGGCCATTTAGCACATGGTGTGCAAAAAAGTGCCGCTCAGAGTAAAGCCATCCAACCCAACCGTTATCTCAATGAACTAGAATTTTAATATATTATTCGCGTTGATATAAAGTTTTGCAGAACAAACTAACTCGCTAAATGTTTCAGCCTCCACAACACTTAAACTCTAAACGCATCTTTCTAAAAATTTGTTGCGTTTGAAAAAGATGTTTTGATTTAAATAGATTTGACAGAGATTTTTAAATTATGAAGCATTTTTTTATAAAACTTTTATTTAAGGAAGTTACTGAATTCTGCAACTGACTTACTTAACATAGAACTACATTTGATGATGGAACCGCTTAGTGTACATGTACACTAAGATTTAAAAAATCATTTTTAATGTAATATCCCTGTACAGTCACTCAAAAAATATCTGAACGGTATGGTTGTATTTCAGAATTCAGAAAAAATCTGGCAACGATTTGTTTAGAAATTAGATATCTGGCAACCTTCGTGTCACGTGACACGAAGTTTTCCAGATCACTAATTTCTAAAAAATCGTTTTTTGAGCGACTGTACTCTGTAGGGACTCATCTGTAAATTCCGAAGCGATATGAGGGTGAGATGGATGTTATAATGTGATATCACAAAACATACTATTAACGTTATTATTAAACAAGCCATCGACTTAGTACACTACGACATTAAAATGAAATATTTATTTTTGCGAATTATTCTTTTCAACGTTTTCCGATTTTAAAAATCATTTTTTAAAATGTAATATCCCTTGTAATTAAATACTAATTACAGTTAATACTCACATGGTATGTTGACACTCGTACAAAAATAAAGATACCTACAGAAAATACGTTAGTAAAATGAAGATGTGGTCCTGTATGTACAGCGGGTGGGATGAAGTGTTAAATCCTTCTGATACGTTATGTATTATAAACGACCTGTTCTAAAATAACAGGTCGTACACTCTTATTGCTATTTTTTAGCGACTTACATAGGAAGTCAATGAACTGGAATTCATTCTCTCAGCTTACGGTACCTGTGATTAAACGACTACACAAAACTACACTAAATGGTACTAAAATTTATAATGGTAGCTGTTTCCGCCCTCCTTTAATTACTTTTATCTAGCAAATAGCATAAGATAAAATATGATGATTTAAGGCTACGCTGAATTGATATCTTCATTATTACACCGATTGCTTTCAGAATGAAATAAAGATTTCTATTTTTTCTAAACCATTCATCTTAATCTTTATATACGAGGTGACCTGAATTAAACAGAATATTTACGTAAATTTGTAGAGATAACTCAGTGGATATAAGCAATAATTTAAATTTGCACATTTCAGATCATTACTGAAGCAATACATAAAACAGTAGGCATCATGATATACAAATGAAAGTAGTGTAATTTTCAATTTCAGAGAAGATAAAAAATGTCCTGTAAACATGAAATTCATCGCAATTAGTTGAGGTGTTATATCTAGAAATGATCTTGCATGCAGCTTTTGTTTTAACATGTAACAGGAAGTTTAAAAAAGCGTTCAAAGAAGACTCATTGACTTCGATGGAACGAGTGAAAATCTGCAGACACTTATCAAAAACAGTTTGAACCTCCTCAGTAGAAATGAGTCCCGAGGACTGGCTGGAGTAATTGTGTCATACGTACGATACTATAGGAGATGGATGTTTCACCTTTGAGTGACATTTCTTGTACACAATGGGCTAAATGACCTAAAGGCTACAAGGACCGAAAGGACCTAGAGAAGGTTGGGGAAATGGAACCTACTGGTCAGCAGCAGACAGATTGTAGCCTCATATCAAGACCATCCAATGGTTATGTAACGTCTTCCAAGCCTAGGCTTAATTATAATAATCATCTACGAAGTCTCGGCGCGCCATCTACTGTATTTATCGTCAATGTTTGCGTACCATCTACCGTATTTATTATCTACCAAGTCTCGGCTTAATCATCATTATCGTCGACCAAGTTGCTCTACGTCACCACATGGAAACACGTATTACAAGCCTAGCCGCAAACTACCAAGTTGCTCTTCGTCACCATACGGAAACGCGTATTTCAAGCCTAACAGTAAAATACCAAGTTGCTCTTGGCCACCACACGGAAACACGTATTTCAAGGCTATCAGCAAACTACCAAGTTGTTCAACGCCACCACACGGAAACACGTATTTCAAGGCAATCAGCAAACTACCAAGTTGTTCTTCGCCACCACACGGAAACATGTATTTCAAGCCTAACAGTTAACTACCAAGTTGTTCTACGCCACCACACGGAAACGCGTACTAAAAGCCTAGCCGCAAACTACCAAGTTGCTCTTCGCCACCACACGGAAACGCGTACTACAAGCCTAACCGAAAACTACCAAGTTGCTCTACGCCACCACAAGGGTTGGGTTGTTTTACCTCTGAGCGGCACTTTTGTGCACACCATGGGCTAAATGGTCAGGTCACATGGACCCGAAGGCTCAGAGAAAGTTGGGGGAGAGGACCCACTGGAACAGCTGTTGGGAGACAGATGGTAGCCTCCCGTCAAGGCCATACAGCGTGTTCTTTAACGTGCACAGGGTATGGCTCTCCCGCTCACTGAGCCACGGCTTAACGTCCCATCCGACGGACGGCGGGCTTTCCAAGACCATCGGTGTCCCCTACTGACCGTGGGCAAGGCGGGGAATTTTGCGGAGATAAATCTCAACGCTGACCCAACTGGGACTCGAACCTGGGAACTACAGATTACGAGCCTGGTTATTTTGGTTACTGGCGTTCCGTGGCCGCGTGGTTTGCACGCATGGCTACTGATCTAAGGGAACTGGGTTTTAAAAATAATAATATCTTTATTAAGCCTTAGTATGGTTATATACATAGATTACCCCGCTAAGCCTTATGGCTTGTCATTCGAACCTCGGGTAAGGCATTGATGTGTGCTGCTTTTATGCTGAGGTCCCGTTCTACTATGGCGTCACAAGCTCGTGCTTAGTTACGGCACCAACAATGCAATCAGTTTAGGTTAATGAGTGACAAATTGGAATCTCAATCAATTATGTTACTTCGTTGCACACCCAATTGTGTTTTGACACGTAATTGTTTTACACGATTTTGATTTAACACAGTTTAGGAAAAAAATCCAATTCTCGTATTACACGATTTATTTTGATGTAACACGGTTCATAAATCTCTATTTGAATTTAATTCTGAAAAAATATTCAAGACAAAATTCCTAGAATTTACATTTATAAGAAAGATGCCGCGATTATGGTCACATTTTTCGAAGTTGTTTTAACTCTGAAAATATACTACAGATACACATTTTCTGCACTGAAATCCCCAAAATAAAAACTACACTAACATGACTACACAACAAGATTTGTACATTTTATTCTCTACTTTATGGAAAAATTGTACAAAACTTACTTCATTCGGAAAAAAGTGGCAACATTGAGTTCCGGGAATTCCCCTCAATTTTTATCTTCAATACATACGTTAGTCTTGGTCTCTCATTCGTTTCTAAAGTTAGAAGTGTTAGTTTAAATATGTTTATAAGTAAAGACCAATATGGCTACTACACAAGCGACGTATACGATATCATTAAAATTTCTTCTTCCTACCTACATGACTAAAAGACGGCTCATTTTTCAAACCTCAAGTAATCTCTTCGATTCCCTAGAAGAAAACGTGAAAAATGTCCACTCTATACACGTTTCACTTCAGCAGATTTCATTAACTGTATCCTGATTGAAAACAATCGTAATAATTCGTTGTTGACGTCTGACAATAACATTGCTGATTTAACTGTTGTCTGACTTCGACGGAAGTGACACTTCTCGATATTCGCAACAAAGTTCCTTCTCTTTAAGCTTCCTTTCTCACCATTTCTCGTACTTGGGTGACGCTAATTACGAAATATTTTAGAAACGAATATAATCTCACATAATCTAGCAGTGGGGATCGCCATCAAATAACCAAAGATAATATAGAAAACGAAAAATTTCCCTCCCTAGATTCGTTAAAATAAAAAATATCCCACGTGTACTATGTAAGAGCTACGTATTGCCATAAGTAAGCAAATTAAAATATGTGTGCGCCTTAATATTAAGTTCGATAAAACGCAGAGATGACGTCAGCAACGCACTTTCGGCTACTTCCCAGCATTATTTCTAAAACATCCATATCTCGAAAAAGCATTTTTAATGTGTCATGAACGCCATAAAACAAAAATATATAGTGCAGGAAACAATCACAGTTCAATATTCATTTCAATACATTTTTCAAAACATTTTTTTTTCCTGAGGTCACTTATAATACGTGTCTGATGGAAAAAAACGAAAAAAAAAAAAAACGGTAACATTGCCCTAATACCTCAGTAGCAAAATAATGGCACCATCTTAATAACTTATTCAATATCATTTGCATTACATATCTCTAACAGCTATACGACATATCTGTAATATCGATTATAAAGAAATTGATTGCCGTATATAAATGATGAACGCTGGGTTATTTAACACGCAAAAAATATTAAATGCAAAGTTCACATGAAACTTGAAATCACGTTTAGATTTCAGTTTAACTCTTAATTGAATAATTCGTGTATTGCACGGGAGAATAGTTTTCCATCTTCGCATTGCATTGTCAGTCATTTATTTCGTGCCTGAGAAATTATCCTTTCGTTCAAAACTATATAAAGGAAACAATGTAGTTCCAAAAACGCCATTTCCATAGCTACAATTAGGGGACCCTATTTTGTGTGAAAACAAATATTTCATTACGAATAAGTTACTGAAATATGAACGTGAATTCCTCTTTATAGAAAAGTAATTGCAACTGTTTATTTCATCTCTCAATAAATAAGATTTACCCCACCATTCACTCTAAATCGAAAAATATATTGAATATAAAGATAATTTTTATTTTTCTAAACACTTCAAATTTCGAGGAAAATGCTTAAGGTGCGATACAAATCCATTCCTATTTTTTTTTATCTTATTATAGCACGACGTGCGCATAAGTGTTAATTTTCATTTATGACCCACAACAGAAATATTAATCTGGAGATTATTCGCAAAAAATAAGATTTTACCCAAAATGATTTTTAGAAACCGGAATTTCCAAAGCTTCAACGATTCATAAAGGTATAAATGGCTGCTTCCGACGTAAAGCCCTTCAAAATCACAGGTCCATCACTAAAATCTCACCCTAAATATATTAACAATTTTTTTTTACTTCCTCACTGTCTCTTCGACCTCCCCTAACCTTCCTCCGTGGATGGTAGATTGTTGGGGTGTTTTACCTCTGCGCGGCATTGTTTTTCCACACCATGGGCTAAATGGCCAGGTCACATGGACCCCGAAGGCTCAGAGAAGGTTGGGGGAGGGGACCCACTTTAACAACTGTTGGAAGACAAGTGGTAGCCTCGCGTCAGAGCCATGCAACGTGTTCTTTAACATGTAAAGGGTATGGCTGTCCCGCGCACGAGGCCCGGCTTAACGTCCCATCCGACTGACTACGTCCTTTCCAAGCCCATCAGTCTCCCCTACCGACCGTAGGGAAGGCTGGTAATTTTGCGGAGGTAAATCTCAACGCTGACCCACCTGGGAACTACAGATTACGAGCCTGGCGCGCTACCGACTGAGCTACCCCGCCCCCGCAGAGTTGCTTTCCGTTAAGGAATTAATAACTGCTATAGTTTCTCTTCATGTGCAGTTTTTTTCTGGTTCGAGTAGCACTTGTGACAGCGTCGAGACCCACAGTTACGCATATATATACAGGGTGATTCAAAACTTACCATTCAAATTTCGTGGGGAGGTAGGGAATACGTCAGGAAACCGATTTCACATAGGAAAGTATGTCCGCAAACGTCATCTACATGAACAAAATGGACAAGTAAAGTGAACACAAGGAAACAGTACAGTTAAGTGGTAACGAATGTGACTTTTATTCCAACAAGGTAAAGTACAGGTTCACAGTAGGTGCTCAAAATTGCGAACATTTACACGGACACAGGATTCACAGCGCCGTTGCATTGACCGCCGAACATTTTCAAAAACGCCTGGCATATCACGGACAATGCCTGCGGCGGCCACTATTCGTGCAACAAGGTCCATTTCACTGTCTAAGGGGGTCTCGTACACATGGTATTTCATGGCCCCCCACAAAAAAAATACATGGGCGATAAATCAGTGACCTGGGTGGCCAAGCGATCGGTCCACCTCTACCGATCCATCGAGCTCCGAATGTTCGGTTCAGGTAATCACGCGCAACAAATCTGCTATGGTCTGGAGCCCCGTCATGTTGATACCACATATCTCGGCGGATATGCGCAGGAACAGCGCCCAGAAAAGTCGGTAACACTGTCTCGAGAAATATTAGGTATTTCTGGCCGTCCAATCAGGGCGGTAGCAAGTAAGGTCCCAACAAACAGTCACCAATGATTCCAGCCCACACATTTACGGCAAAACGATGTTGCGCAGCGTGACTTCTCGTACCATGCGGGTTGTCGTAAGCCAACACATGTGAATTGTGTGTATTGAGCACACCTTCACGACTGAATGAAGCTTCATCTGTAAAAAGGATAGAAGCTGGAAAACTGGGGTCCATGGCACCTTTCTGCATGAAACATTGTGCAAATTCCACACGCTTCGGATAATCATCAGGATGCAGTAACTGCACCCTTTGCAGATGGTAAGGATGCACACGTTCCTCGTGCAGTATCCGCCACACAAGCTGCTGAGCAATAGCTCGTGTGCTGGTATTCGGATTATCTTCGATGGACTGTAGGACTTGTTCTGCGACGTTGACAGTTCCTGTCAGTCATCTTCTCCCCGTATCCTGCATGTTGCTGCACAGTGAACCACGTTCGCGCAGATTGCGATGCACACGTGCAAACATTTGATGCTGCGGTATTCTTCTGTTGGGGTATCGGTCTTCGTAAACTTGCCTAGCTCGGCGGCCGCTTTCGCCAGCTGCCACATATGCGAGATGCATATCCGCTAGCTCTTGATGCGTAAAACGATTCATCTTATCACTAGCAAGTCAGCTCGTACACTGATGACAGCGGGAGTGGTCGGGCGAGTTGTACACTGGTTGGGTACACACAGCGCCCTCTACATACGCATGCGTACATTTGCGGACATACTTTCCTATGTGAAATCGGTTTTCTGACGTATTCCCTACCTCCCCACGAAATTTGAATGATAAGTTTTGAATCACCCTGTATACATACGTCATCGCATAGTAACGATATCTGCTTTCGTACTAAGCAGTCTTCCGCATTGCTATTAGAAATGCCACCGAAAGACATACGATCAGAAAGTGTGCTTTCATCAAAGTGAAGGGGGTGGACGGTTAGGTATTGCCGCAGGATAGGAATATGTATTTCCCAGGGTCGAGTCCCACTATAATCAAAGTTCTGTTTTCTTAACGTTAACCCCCCAGTCCATTTGTGGGTTAGAAAGGCGACACCAATGGTTTCTGTAAAGGCCATCGTCCGTCGGTTGTGAGGTAAAGCCATGGTCCGTGTGTGTAAGAGAAATATACCATGCACCTGTTAAATAAGACGCTGGATGGCCATGATGTGAGGTTGTCATCTGTCTCTTAACAGATGTGGTGCAGTGGGTTCCTTTCACCGACTGCATGGAGTCCTGGTGGAGTGGCCATTTTGTCCTACATGTGACAAGAAGTGCCGCTCATTCGTAAAAGAACCCATTATGCAAGGGATGGAACACATTTCGTGTTCCACTCGTTACCTGGGCGGGGGTGGCTCAGTCGGTAGTGTGCCAGGCTCGTAATCTGCAGTTCCTAGGTTCGAGTCCCAGCTGGGTCAGCGTTAAGTGTTATCTCTGCAAAACTCCCCACCCTTCCTTCTAGGACTTTAAAAATATTCCCTGTCGTAATATATTTGCATCACATCTGTCGTTCGGTTGGGTTGTTTTACCTATGAGCGGCACGTTTTTGCACACCATGGGCTAAATGGCCAGGTCACATGGACCCCGAAGGCTCAGAGAAGGTTGGGGGAGGGGACCCACTGGAACAGCTGTTGGGAGACAGATGGTAGCCTCCCGTCAAGGCCATCCAGCGTGTTCTTTAACGTGCACAGGGTATGGCTCTCCCGCACACGGAGCCACGTCTTAACGTCCCATCCGACGGACGGCGGCCTTTCCAAGCCCGTCGGTGTCCCCTACTGACCATGGGCAGGGAGGGAAATTTTGCGGAGATAAATCTCAACACTGACCCAGCTGGGACTCGAACCTGTTAACTACAGATTACGAGGCTACCATCTGTCTCCCAACAGCTGTTCCATTGGGTCCCCTCCCCCAACCTTCTCTGAGCCTTCAGGGTCCATGTGACCTGGCCATTTAGCCCATGGTGTGCAAAAAAGAGCCGCTCAGAGGTAAAACAACCCAACCCAACAGATTACGAGCCTGGCGCGCTACCGAGTGAGCCACCCCCGCCCCACACATCTGTCGTACTAAGAGTTCACTGAAGTGAACGTTACCTCAATAGTATCATGCCGCGATAAAGAAGTCCTTTACAAGTTATTCGTAATTGAGGAAATCCTTATTCTCTTAAGCTTACCTGCAGAAAAGGCTCCTACGTGTCTTTTGAGAGACTCCCGGAATGCTCTTAATAACAGAAATAAAGATATCTAAATAAACCATGTAATCTACTTCAGCTGAAGCCCAAAGATTTATATTCACTAGTAACTGTTACAATGTATCGAAAACACTTCCTTACGTGATTTTCTTATCATTGGATTAGACGCTTCAAAAAATAATAAACTTTTCACGATGAAAGAGAAACGAATAAAAGAGCTTGCATGCTAAAGAATCGATGACACAACAATGCTTTTAGAAACGTTAACCCGGATACGACATTTATTTGTTTCGTGATTAGCATTTCCGTCCCGAATAAGTTTTAGCAAGCAAAAGATTCATAGTACATTCCTGAAATCAAACTAATTCTCCTAATTGACGAAATAGAAGTAAAAGTGGTTAGCTAACATTCCAGAAGGGGGGCGAAGAATTAATCCGTTCAGAAACAGAAGCGACAGGAAAATTGATCAACTCCACCGTTAATAAATATATTGTAATAGTTTTTTTGCTTTTAACAACTTGCCTATAAAGAACTAAGTCACTGACCAGATATTACCGAACTTTTTAAAAACGACAGACATCGGAAGATTGTTTCGATATCTGGAAAAATTCTGGTAACGACATTTTGATTGAAATTTTACAATAAAGAATTTGTATATATATATATGAGTTTTATTTTATTCCCATTGTTATAGTATAACTATAGATTTCTGTATCTATACATGGGGTACGACATTAACATACACATTTCCAGGAGGTACGTGAGGCATAAAAGGTTGAGAACCACTGCTCTATTATTTATATAAAGTTCAAGGAGATGACGTCATAAGCGTAAAGTTAGTAGAAAAGTAAAAGCGTTAGTAGAGCGTAAAAAGTGTAGAAATTCTGTACATACCATACCTGTGCAGATTAAATAAAACGTTGGATGGGAGGCTACCATTTGTCTCTCAACAGCTATTCCAGTGTGTCCCCAACCTTCTCAGAGACCTCTGGGTCTTTATGACCTGGCCATTTAGCCCATTGTGTGCAAAAAAATACCGCTCAGAGATAAACCAACGTAAAAAACACGCTGCATAACCTCGACAGGAGGCTACCCTCTGTCTCCTAACAGCTGCTCCATTTTGTCACCTGCCCACAACCTTCTCTTAGCCTTTGGGTTCTTTGTTACCTGGTCATTTAGCCCATTGTGTACAAAAAATTGCCTCTCAGAGGTAAAACAACCCAACCCAACACATATCTTCTCTATGGCGTATTAAAGCGATCAAAGGGAGCCGGGTTCGAGCGCCACGTAAGGCATGGATGTTTGTGTTGTCTCTGCTGAGGTCCAACCATCCTCACAGACCTTCGACTATGGCGCAGAAATTGACAGGCTCATGTCAGATCGTTGTGGAAAGCAGCTGCTTGAGGGAGAATTTTTTAATTTTTAATTTTATTTATGAAAATATTTTCACCCCTTTTCCTAACGTCTAAAGCGTTTTTGGATTGCAAAATAAAATAATCTTTAGAGGTTAACTGTTTAGGGTGTGAAATGACTCCTATATTAAGCAGTTAATCCCTGTATAATCTGTAAAACAGAAATTCGTAACAATTATGCTGTTGTTTAGGTATATTTTTATATTTTGCATTTGTATATAAATCTCTTAACTGAGCTTAGAATTAATCAGAACTAGATTTATTTGTCATTTGAAGACGTAGTTCAAATTTTGGAATACATTACGGTGCTATGAAAACTGTTTGTATTGAAAGTCAACTAATTGCTCTCATATTTCTAAAAAAATTTTAATCAATTTCGAAATATTCCATGATCTTTTAATAAAGTCTCAATAAATTAGTTTATTACTTGTTATTTTTGAAATAAATGGCTTAAAATTAAATTTTAAACAAATTAAAATAATAAAAAAGACGATTTTTTTATTACATTTTTCATATACCCACCGTATACTATTCCAGTCATACGGTGGGAACGCCAATGCTCCCAGAGATATCGAATAAATGCAGCGTGTTTAATCAAGGCCAACTTGATTAAATTTTATTATGCAAATTATGAAGAATGACTATTTTTATTTTGGATTCATTACCTTTTTATAATAATTTAAATTGTAATAATTTTACCTTTTTTACAATTATTTTAAAAATAAAAGGTTTATATTGAATTCACTTTTTTCATGAAAACAGGATCACCAATAAAAGTAATTAGGGTCTTTAACAGATTGTATGTTATTGATTTTTAGTTGCAAAAAAGGAAAGAAAAAGGGTTTATGGAGTTCCGTTCAAGCGTTACACTGTCTGACGTAAGTGAAAAAAAATGTTAAAATTATTCTATAACAGCCGTTTGAAATTTATGAACGCCCCGCACGCTTATGTCTTTAACAGATGGTATCTTATTGATTTTTAGTGGTCTTACACTGTAGACCACTGAACTGGAATATTCTAGGAAGTTTTCCAAATGAGTTGCATTTAAACGAAAGTTTAATTCTTCATTAAAGTATGTCAGTATTTATAGTGGTAGTTGTTTTCACTTTCATATTAATTTTTTCTATGAGTAAAAAATTATGGAAGAAATAAACATTTACTGTTTGTTTTACAAGTAATCGACTTAAGCATCTAATACACCAATATTTAAACAAAAAATATGACTGATAAATAAGTCAAAAAATAAGTCACTGAGTTCATATTCACTTCAAAGTAAGACAGGGGCCGGAAATCTTGTTGAGTAGGGAAACCGGCGCCCTATCTTTCTTTGAAGTGAATACGGATTCAGTGACTAATTGCACCATCGATATGCTTCAGGTAGTCCCATGGCCAAGTGGTTAGTGGGCTTTGCTGCTGATCTAAGGGACCTGGGTTCGAGCCCCGGGTAAGGCATGGATGTATGTGTCGTTTTTCTGCTGAGGTCCTTCCATCCTCTCAGACTTTCTACTCTCGCGTATAAACTGACAGGCTCCTGTCAGACCTCTGTGACAATCATCTGCTTGAAGGAGTGTTTATCTATTATTTTCTACTTTTTAGGGCCCATATAGGGAGATCGGTGTTTTTCAAAAATTTTTATTTGTATTTTTTGTCAGTAAACACCTACCTTAAAACCTTTCATTTGTATATGAATCATAAATATCGACCACAGTTTTCTTTCTTTTTGCAGTCGTGTTCGAGGTAGCCCATGACACTGTAGACGTCATGTTTTAATTTGAGATACGAGTCGTTAAAGTCGAACCCCGCGAAAATCCCTCCTTTTATCAGGGGGGAATGCTGGAGGCAAAATTCAAAATAGTTTATGATTTTCATTATATGAATTTTCATTGGACACCTAACTCATAAGGGGGTGGCTCAGTCGGTAGCGCGTCAGGCTCGTAAACTGCAGTTCCCAGGTTCGTGTCCCAGCTGGGTCAGCAATGAGATTTATCTGGCAAAATTCCCCTGCCCGCCCACGGTCAGTAGGGGACACCGATGGGCTTGGAAAGACTGTCGTCCGTCGGATGGAATGTTAAGCCGTGGCCCCGTGTGGGGAAAGCCATACCCTGTGCACGTTAAAGTACACGATGAGTGGCCTTGACGGGAGGCTATCATCTGTCTCCGAACAGCTGTTCCAGTGGGTCCCCTCCCCCAACCTTCTCTGAGCTTTCGGGGTCCATGTGACCTGGCCACTTACTCCAAGGTGTGCAAAAAAGTGCCGCTCAGAGGAAAAATAACCCAACTAACTCATAACTATAGGATATCGCGTTCGGAAAATGTAGTAGAATAACTTTCACATTACCCATTTTTCTGGGGGGAAGAAACAAGGGGGTGAATTTATATAGACTATGACACTTCCTACGTCACAGGCTTTCATTTGACACAAAGATTGTTACTATTCGCACTCACATTGAGATGATTCAGGGGGAGAGTTATTTTCATATTTCGTCCTTTTTTCGGGTGAAAAAAAAGCAGGGGGAGTCACGCTTTCGTAGCCTACGTCTTACCGTGCTTCAGAAGGATTCATTTGATGTATATCTTGTTGCTTTCTGCATTCGCGTTCTGGAGATATAGTCAAGAACACTTTTCCTATTTCTTCTGTTTTGAGTGGGAGTTAATTTGTTACAGCCTCTGACACTCCCCGCGTCACAAGATTTCATTTGACATATAAATCATCAATCTTCTCATCGCGTTCGAAAGATATGGTGGAATAATCTTTTGTCAAATCCTCAAATAGACAAATCGACAAATTGTCAAAGCCAAAAGCAAGAGGATGATAGGTAAAATCGACTTGATCCGAAAGGGATACAAACCTAAGAACTCCTAAAGGTGTGTCATGTTCTCTGACAGTTTCACTACAATCCGCCGACTGAAATCTTTTCTATTGATGGTTTTTTATACCACGGAGTCAGACTGTAGTCTGACTCCGTGGTATGGACCTCCGTTTTGGCAGCATACATTAATGTTTGCTCAATAACTGTAAGAGGAAAATTGAATGTGAACATTCAGCGAAAGTCATTGTATGGTGTTCCATGTTCTGTCAGGATGTTGGAAAGCTACATATTGTAAAAGGAATAGCAAAAGCTAAGGGCTACATCAAAATACCGGAAACAAAATTACTACCAAGGGTCTTTGATCTTATTTTGGAATGAACGTAGATCTTAATAATGTTTTAATTAACTGTTCGAAATGCACTTTGTCAGTGTGAAAAGGTTCTTCAGAAGAGGTTAGCAGATAGCAAGATTGAAATAATGGAATCGACTGGACAGTCGACTGGACAATCGACTGGACAGTCTCCACACTTTAAGACTATACAGAGCTTGTATTGCAGAATAGATAAGGAAATTTCCCAGCAGAGACGTCCAAATACGCGAGTTAATTAAGGCTTTACTTGTTACTTCTTAATCATATTTTATTTCAGACGAACTTCAATTAATGCATTCCATGCCAAAATCACATAAATCATTTATTTAAACACAGGGCTAACCTATGAAATATTGAATTTAAAATGTTAGTATTCTGAAAAATGTGTTTAACAAGTGTTATATAATAATGCTTAAAACAGGGATCAATATAAATATTTCACGAATTTTAAAGTTTTTTTTAGTTTATATCTATGCTATATCATATTATAATATATACGTAATTGCGTTTGGGCAATTTGTACTTCAACAATTATTTTCGATACGAAAAAACTAAAAAATACATAATTTAAATAAAAAATAATTTATATAAATAATTTTCTAATTAATAATTTATATAATATTTAAATAAGAAGATCTAACAATCAAGGGTCGAAGTCAAGACTCTGTTCTTTAAATGTGAAAAATACAAAAATTTAAAACGAATGTTTCAAATAATATATCATGAGAGAGATTTAGAATTTAGTTGATGGAATGTGATGATCAAAATATTTATTTTCATTTCTTCCCCTTAGCTTCAAAGGGATGGGAAAGTAAAAGATAACTCTTCAATTTAAATCCATTCTTCTTTTGTAGCAAATAGTGACACATAAAATATTCTTTACGTGTGGACTCAAAATCGATTACTAGATAACCACATTTCTTTAACGTTTATCAAAATTTTCTGTCCAAAACATTTTGGATTCATCATACCTAGTGTCATCTAACTCCAAATTTCTCCTTATTTACAATCAGTTAACCAACAAATGTAATAGATTTGACCCTTATTTCAAATATATACATATTTGTTTTTTTGAAAAATCGTATCCAACCAATACTCTTTGATTTTAATTGCACAAAAGCGCTGTCATTTGAATTATTATGGTACTCTTTGAAAATTCGATTATTATGGTTTTTAACGGCTAAACTGCTGAAATTAAACTTACCGTGACCGGATGCATGAAAGTTGCTTTGGAGACTAAGAAGCAATATCGATGATACAATTGTATATTCAGTATCAAGACATGCAAAGAATGCATGAGCATATCATATCATTTTGCCTTTCGCAGTAAAATATAATTTTCTTAAATATTGGACATATCGTTAAAGATACATCCGTGATATACGTGTCAACCGCGATTTCGGACTTGGTGATTGAACGAATGATATTTAATTATATTAAACTATATTATTAATACAGTGGTAGTTAATGCCAATTTTCTATTAATATCTATCTATTTTCCAATTGCTTTTCCCACGTTATTTCTTGCGTTTCTCAATTTATGCAGGTGTTAAAACGACTGTTCCAGTATCTAATTACAACATTTTGACCCATCACAACAAGTTGTGAAAACACTCTACAACATTTACCACCCCTTCTTTTTCCCCTCCCAAAAAAGTTGGGAATAGCATAAACGATTGTTTCCTATATCCATGGGATTCTCGCCAGTACTGAATGAAAACTGCTTTGGACACTACTCCTAAGACATAGTGGAGACTTCTCTAAAATATGAGGAGTTAGCGAAGATATTCACTTCGAATTGCCTTGCATCAACTTAAATACAGTGCAGGATATTATGAGGCAAGTTTTAAAATGTGCCCAGAATCAACAACTGATTGTAAACAATTATGCCACGTATATATCTGTAATAAGATGGATCTAACTACAATTGTCGCAAAATGTGTATGCATGTCATTACTATATCGCGATTTTTCTTTTTATAAGAGGCTGAATTTCTTTTTAATTAACTGGTAATTGTTACACCAATTCCTTCGAATATTTCGGTAATGCATAGATATACTGTATATATATATATAGTAAGATTCTGTTATTATTAATATTTATTCCATGCAGGTCGATTACAGTAAAGCCATTGTACAGGTATTTTAGGTATTAAGTGTTCAAGTGGATTGTTGCTCCAAATATTAAAACGATCATTTTAATTTTGTTATGAAAAATATTTTTCTTCACATTCATGCATTAGGATTCAAACGTGTCAAAAGCTATAATATTTGCTCAGCAATTGCAGCACAGGTAAAAATGCAGTGAAATGATTTAAATAAACTTTTAACTATTAAAATTGGCATTTAAATATTAAAACTAAAGACAATCATGTAATATGCTTTAATAACGTACAGATATTTTGAAGAAGATTTTATTATAATTGTAGTAAAGAGTTGTTTTTCAGAGAGGTAAAGGTCGATAAGGAAAAACTTTTATGGCTAATCATTATTTATGAATTTAAGAAAACTGTTGTAACGAATTCTTTTTATGGTGGAACACTATTAATTCGATGCCTAGTCTACGGACCTGTGTGCTGTTTAGGAGTTGTATGCGGATGGATATTTGCAGCTTGCGAACTGATACAGTTGCCTGAGTTGTAATGTTTCTAACGGAATTCTGTAAATTTGTCTTCTCTGTTTGTAATGACAAGAGTATTAATTCGTTAAAACTATTTGTTCCAATAAATCGTTAATAAGGTTTAAGTCACTGATCATTTAGTTTCAGTAGTTTTCTTAACCGGGGTAAGTGTCTTGTTAAAGAATTTCCATCGTTTGATGTAGTTCTCTGTGACTGGATTATTCTGTAATGATGTTGTCTCAAGACAGCTCCGTTCAGTACTAAAAATGAAATACCGAGACTAATTTAATATTTAGATTTAATTAACGATTTCCTGGAATAAATAATAGCAATGAATAAATGTTCTTCAAGTCATTACAGACGACCAATCTAAATTTACATTGATCATCTCTAACGAGTATCCTTAGCAGCATTAGTAACTCAACCCACACTATGTATATCGCCGTCTCTTTGCACAGTTGTATCGTGTTCGCTTGCAGTGACATTGCTTCTGCCGATGTCCGAGTCAGAATCCTAGGATGGCACAGTCGTTTGTTCAATCATTTACGTTGCGATTGTCTCTCATTAACCAGTTCAGTTCCAGATAAGTACAGTCGCTCAGAAAAGTATCCGAACGCTATTGTTGATTACAGAATTCAGAAAAAATATCTGGCAACGATTTGTTTTTAGAAATTACTGATCTTGCAACCTTCGTGTACTGTACACGAAGGTTGCCGGATCACTAATTTCTATAAAAATTGTTGCCAGGTATTTTTCGTGTACTGTACACCACGTCACATCCGACGGACGGCGGCCTTTCCAACCCCCATTTTGCGGAGATAAATCTCAACGCTGACCCAGCTGGGACTCGAACCTGGGACTACAGATTGCGAGCCTGTGCGCTGCCAACTGAGCCACCCCCCGCCCCCATTCACAAGGTAGGCGACGGCAGCGGTCCTAGAAATTTCGGACACTTTTCGAGGGATCACTCCGGACCATGGCAGCCAGAAAACAAATCTGTTATCCCAACAAGGCTAAAACTCAGTGGTACCAGAGCCATCAAATTAAGATCGATCAAGTAGCTGCGGAACTGGAAGAGAACTGCTGATTTCCATCGCCATGACGTCACACCTCTGCCCGGCTGTTCGCCGGAAACTTCAATTACGTAATATGATCATTCCTAGGTTTAGAAGTATATTTTTCCCAAGTTTCGAAAATTTTCCAAAGTTGGAATTTTGCATATTCGGAAAATGGAGTTTCCGTTGTTAAGGCTCTTAAGTTGAAAAAAATATGTTTATTAACAATTTATTAAATACTCCACTTTTACTTGCTTTATTGAAGAGAAAAATAATAAGTTTTTTTTTTAGTTTTAATCATAGTAATTAAAGTATTTTTCAATTATTTCAAAATTCCTTAACCTATATTCTTAAAATGTTTAAATTATAGAACATATAAGTAAAATATATTTATAATATATATATAACTTCAATAATGGTTTTCCCCAGATTCTATAGACACAGATCAAAATGGTTCCTGCATAAGCAGTAGCTGAAATGTTGGTATTCAGCGAATTAGAAAAGATAATGCAATTCCAGAATAGCATATGAAATTATGAACAAAAATATTACAGAATATATTTACGTAATCTGGCAAAGATTTTTTTTAGAAATTCGTGATCTGGCAACCTTCGTGTACGTACACGAAGGTTGACAGACAACTAATTTCTAAAAAAAATCGTTGCCAGATATTTTTATTCTGAATTCTGTAATCAACTACAATGTTCGGATATTTATTTGGGCGACTGTACACGAAGGTTGCCAGACAACTAATTTCTAAAAAAATCGTTGCCAGATATTTTTTCTGAATTCTGTAATCAACCACAGTGTTCGGATATTTATTTGAGTGACTGTACACGAAAAATGCCTTATCACTAATTTCTAAAAAAATCATTGTGAGATATTTTTTCTGAAATCTGTAATCAACCATATATCTATAAATATATATATTTCTATATCATCCTCCGCTTATACAGGGCTAAAGGCGAAAGTTTTACTCCAGAGATTACGTCTCTTTTAAGGAAAAACATCAATAGTTGCTGCTTTCCTGGTTGTATTTTCCCTCTTGCTGATATTCTTATTGGTAAACGGACTTTCGATCTGTTTAGACTCGATAGAGTGATTATGCCAATCGACCCTTAAGGTTTTTCTTTCCTCCTGTTCTAATCACCACTATTCTTTCAAACTCGATTATTAGAAAAAAGAAATTATTCCTTTAATCTACTATAGGGGTTTCCAATTTGCGATAAGTATCCGGAACGCATCCCTAGGATGCATCATAAGAGTCAAAAGATAGATATGGGCGTATACTGTGAACAGAACACCTACAATGAAGGGCCAAACGCTGTACAGTCCCTCTGAGGAAGATCAAAGCTTCCTTTTAAAGCTACCAAGAGACTGGAACCTGGGAACTGCAGATTACGAGTCTGGCACGCTGCCAACTCTCGTCTCTCATTCAAATGAGCCATATATTTCATTCAATATTCTTTTACAAAACACAAAGGATGGAGATAGAAACTCTCTCAAGCCATTCGAGGCTTCTCTTACATCAAACACCGCCTTCTCTGTAACACTGCTGCCCATTTGCCCTCACAATATGTAAAAAGTAAAAATCAATTTCAGTCTAGTTTAAGCTATGGGCACTAGCTGGCAGCATCTGCCTGGAGAACATTTCAATATGGGAAACATTGATACTGAGTAATTTTCTACATATTCAGCAAATAATATTACAGTTATTAAACCAGTATAGAAATAAATCTGCGTGGCATTACTTCTGTTACAGCTCAAATATAGGAAAAACATATATATACTATCCGTTATCCTAATCGCTAATGGATAGTTTTAGATGCTTGAGACTTTTCATGACTTTCAATATTGAACGAATAAATTTAACCCTAAATAAACTGCTCTACCAAAATATTACAGAATTTTCATGTTCTAACAATGGGAATTTTACTTCGAAGCTCTATAATTTTTATAAGACGCATTCAATGTCTTTTTTCTAAGTGATAAATGGTCCAATGAATGTAACATCCAACAGATCTGTGGCTTCACTTATAACCTCAGGTGAAGAGAAATTGTTCGGGAATTACCACACCAGTCTACGACAACAACGTTCGCGTTTAATTCTTTCATTTCTAGCTGTAAAATAATTAAAAAAACTTTTCGTTAAAGTTTGCGTTGCTGCAGAAATTTTTCCGTGCAACGAAACTGAGTTGTGAAATAAAATTTCCGTAAGTGAGTAAGTGTTCCTAAGTGAGAAATTTTATTACAGCAGTCCCCGATTTGTCTATGATTTCCGAATATTTTGAATCCCCGATTTATTTATCTATGTACATAATTTTCGTAAATCGGAGACTGCTGTAATAAAAAAAACAATAATAGTAGATTATGGTTAGTTTTGCTACACCGTAATTATAAAATATAGTAAGAAAGCAATCGGGAAAGTTTGTATCCAAACACATGATTATTTCCTATAAAAATATCTGTGAGTACCTCAGTGGAAATTGTTTATTGCAAGTGTCACATTGGAAATATTTCATGATTCGTGAAGGATATATTGACTGAAGGATATATTGAGCTGGATATAATGTTGGAACTCTTTGGATGATGTACTCTTATGCTTTGTAGATGACATCATAAGACACAGATATGTTGCATTCATAAACTCCGTTGAAGTACTTCGATTGTTCCTTGGGAGTCCTTTTCCTGTCTCTAGACTGATAGGAGACTTAGGAATTCGAATCGTGATTTAAAACATGAAAATCTCTCAAATTCATCGTCATAATCGCTGTGATACACGTCGAGTTTAGTTAAACGACTCCTTTTATTTCTAGTGATGTACAGAATCTTGCATGCCATTTGGGGAAAACCTCTTCTAATCACTATGCATTCTTTCTTTCCACTGTTTTTATACATTAAATTGAAAGTAATACAAACATGTTATTATAACCCTCTGATAAGCTTGCTACGTGGCAGTATTTAGATGTAAATGATTGTGTTTCAAAATTATAGCCAACTAATTTTTGTTTCAATTTTCTCTTAGTGATCCTCCCTCAGTATAAAAATGGGGGCGGGGGTAGTTCAGTCGGTAGCGCGCCAGGCTCGTAATCTGTAGTTCCCAGGTTCGAGTCCCAGGTAGGTCAGCGTTGAGATTTATCTCCGCAAAATTCCCCGCCTTGCCCACGGTCAGTAGGGGACACCTATGGGGTTGGAAAGGCCGCCGTCCGTCGGATGGGACGTTAAGCCGTGGCTCCGTGTTCGGGAGAGCCATACCCTGTGCACGTTAAAGAACACGCTGGATGGCCTTGACGGGAGGCTACCATCTGTCTCCCAACAGCTGTTCCAGTGGGTCCCCTGCCCCAACCTTCTCTGTGCCTTCGGGGTCCATGTGACCTGGCCATTTAGCCCATGGTGTGCAAAAAAGTGCCGCTCAGAGGTAAAACAACCCAACCCAACTCAGTATAAAATTGAACACTGATGACCTTGAAAAACTCAATGCCCATTTAATGGGATCTTTAGGAATGGCTCTAGGTGAGGAGAGACAAAATACATTCGATTTTATTTACTTCTCAAACACTTGTCAAGAGGATACAGGAATACTTTCTTATAAAGGTCTGAGTGGAGAAATCAGCTCACTAGAAATCTATTAGGTTTCATACTGAGGGAGGACCAAGAAGAGCAAAAAATTTAAATAATAAAAAACTCAATAGTTGCATCTTTCCTGCTTGTATTTTCATTCTTGCTAATATTCATATTGGTGAACTGACTTTCGATCTGTTTAGACTCGATACAGTGACTATGCCAAACGGCCCCAAATGATTTTCTTTACTCCTTTTTTAATCACCACTACTGTTCCAATCACCATTTTGTTTTTTATGTTTCGTTTATTATACAATTCTTCTTTGTCCATAAATGTCCGGAACGCATCAATAGGATGCATTATAAGAAGTCAAGAATCGGAGCAATCACTTGAAAAAGACGTTTATTACTGGTGGACAATGGATTGAGTCTAACATATCCTATCATGTTACAGTTAGTGTATGGGGTGCATTAAAAGACGTCACAATAACAGTGACCGGGTTCGGATCAACAAAACATCGAAGGGGAGGGAGTGGGGCAAGAAACACCATCCAACCAGAAAAATGCAAGGGAGGGGTTGCAAAAGACTGGATTAATGTAGTATAACACAACACCCTCCGTTTTACAGGTCTTTAAAATTTGCTAAATACGTTAGATATTTTGAGACACTCTCTTACACATACTTCTATTCTGAAATGTTGTGCGTGCTGGTCCCTTAAGCCTGGAATAAAATGTTTATATTACCATGGAAAGTAGATAAAATCTGTAGAAACGTGTGCAAATATTACTGCATTATTGATAGATGACCAAAGGGAAAAATGTCTTTCGATAATGAGAGAAAGATAATTTGAAAATTCAATGATGTTATTTTAAAGAGAAAAAAAGTGCACTTGGATAAAGTCACAAATTAAAAGAAAAATTTAATTTATGAAAATGAAGCGATCATTCTGCTAAGAGAGCAATCCATTTCAAAAAATTACTCGGCTGTTGCGTAAAAAATTTGAATTAAATATGTGAAATTTCAGTCGTGCAAATCTCGTAGTCTACAGAGTTAAATGGAAAGGGGAGACGTTTGGTAATAAAGTGAACAGAGGTTCAGCAATAGCGTATAATTATATTTAAATAAAAATTAGGAAAAATGCAGATTTTAGATGGATTATAGTAACATATTTAAGAAGTGTGTTGAAGATCTCGACGTGCATCTGCAGAGCAAAAACCATTGTAGTTACCTCAACGAAGCTTTTATTTTCCTTCAAAGTACTTCCCTGCAGCTTCTGTGGAAAGTTGCAGAGGTCTACGCCAATTCTGGAAAGATTGGTGGTACTCCTGTTGGGAAAAATACTTCACAACTCTGTATAAACGCATTTTGTACCTTGAACCTTTGCACCCTTGAAACGTTTTCTCAGCAAATTACATTTTAATTTTTAGAAAAAAAAAAATGCAAAATTGGGTAAATATGCTAGATGGGGTAGCTATTTGATTTTTTTACTCTTCCAGATAGGTCATAACTTTTAAGTTTTGTGAACACGTTGTTTTACCTCTGAGTGGCACTTTATTGCACACCATGGGCTAATGGCTAAACCCACTGGAACAGCTGTTGGGGTTCAGATAGTAGTCTCCCGTCAAGGTCATCCAGCGTGTTCTTTAACGTGCACAGGGTATAGCTCTCAGTCACACGGTCCATGGCTTAACGTCCCATCCGACGTATGGCGCTCTTTCCAAGCCCATCTTTGTTTCCTACTGACTGTGGGCAGTACAGGGGTTTTTGTAGAGATAAATCTCAACGCTGACCCATGTGGGGTTCGAACCTGGGAACTACAGATTACGAGCCTGGCACGCTACCGACTGAGCAAACCCGCCCCCCATGTTGGTGTAGTATTACCATTTAAATGCATTTTTTTTAGGTAATGCATCCATGGCTATCACTCCTTGGTAATTGAAAGAACCTGTGAATATTCTTTTTCTTGAAAGAAAGTCTTGTCGGAGGATTTGTGGACCCTGTTCATCTTCAGCAACATAAACATAGTTTCGATCTTTATGGGAGTTGTGTAGTAATAAAACCACGTCTCATCTCTGTGATAATGTCTGTTAACCATTTGGGGCCATAGGTTCAACCATTGTCAGCATTTCCTTGCAGGAGTCGACTCAAGTCCTCTTCTCTGCTCTCTCACCTTGTGGGGTACCCATTTGGCACAGATGCTTCGGAACTTTAAATGTTGGTGAGTAGTTGTTTCCACACTGCCAATCGATAAACTGGCATTATCTGAATAGTGATGTGTGGGTTTTCCTTAATCAGTTTACGACACGAATATCAGCGACGGTTCTCTCGTTCACGTCGTCCTTTTTCTTCCTGCACGAGGGAGTTCTTCGAAGCTCTACCGTCCTTTTCTGAATTTGTGCATCCATCTCGTAACTGTGCCATGTGAACAGGCATTATCCTCATATACTTGTGTTAAATTGGCATGAATTTTTTTTCTACATCCCGAACCTATATCCTTCTAAAAATGTAAAATCTTTCACCTTCTTTAGTAGGCTCCACAGTAACAATGCACAGATTTCGACGACCGAACTTTACGCTCCGCCAGAGAAGATCGAAATGATGATAAAGCCTTTGATTTCAATGTGTAGTGAAGCAATCCGTAAGCATTTATTAATTGGTGTTCTGTTTTCTAAGGATAAAAGTGTTATTTTTAATGACTTATAATTAACTGTTACTTTGAGAAAGAAAAATCATTAGGAAAAGGATTTATGGATTATGGTTTATGTTATAATAAATATATAACTATGAATGGTTTATGTTATACGTAATGAAGCAGCACCTAATATCCGACCCCGCCTTCTCGTGGTACGGACCGTTAGTAACTTTCAAAAGAGATACTCTCTTGTGGAAGTGAACGGAAGGGGAGGGCTGCCAGATTAGTGTGGCCTACTGATCTGGACAACTATGGCTACTTTTCTTTTTTTTCTACCCTGCTGAGGAGTGGTCAACCACACAGGGTCCTGGTGCTGACCATATAAACCCACTGGACTGGACAGATATATGGCTCTGAGCTTAATTATGGATCCTGATTTTGCTGCACTGGTGGGCTTCTGTGGAGGGAAAATCTTCCGCTGTGTTTTCGGTTTGTTTGTGGGTTGACAGCCCCAAGTGAATAGATTCACAGGATATGTTTATCAGTTGGTGGATAATCCTGAGCAGAAGTCATCGCAGGCACCTGAACACTTTGCTTCTATTGGCATCGTCAAATTCTACGTTGGAGGAAATCTTCCAGTGTAGATGGCTTCAGCCTTTAGTAGTGGGGGAACGGGTCTTTGCCTCATGTCTGCGATTAGGGGGCTGTTTAATGTTGTCGGCATTCCCTCTCTCAATAAACATAGTTTCTTTAAACATCCCACTAATTATTTTCTCTCCATAGGTAGTTGGAATGTGAGGACTCTGCACAGAGCTTTTTCTCTTGATGTCCTCACACAAGAATTCCACCATTATAATTTAGATATTCTCGGCTTGCAAGAGACCAGATGGACAGATAAAGGTCAGATTCTTAAAAATAATCTTAAATTTCTCTTTTCAGGGAGGGACGACAATAAGCATCACCAAGGCGTGGGTCTGCTTCTCAGCATACACGCTAGTGATGCTCTTCTAGGATATGAATGCATTAATGAAAGGTTTCTTACAGCAAAATTTCAGACAAGCGTTAAAGACTTGAATGTTATCTGCTGTTATGTCCCCACTGAGGATGTTGGTTCTTTCTAGGGTTAGTTATGGTAGTGAAACCTGGACACTTTGTAAACAAGATAACAGGAAACTAGATGCTTTTGATTCCAGATGCTTACGCAGTATTTTGGGCATTAGGTGGTTCAACTTTGTAACTAATGATGAGGTTAGGCAAAGGAGTTTGCAACCTCCTTTAAGCAGCATATTGTGCAGAGAGAGACTCTGTTGGTTTGGCATGTTGCCCGTATGAATAATTATAGATTGGCGAATAGGGTTATGAACAGTGTGCCTAAAGGCCTCAGAAAGAAGGGGAGACCTAGGATGCGGTGGGCAGACAAAGTCAAACAGGACCTTGTTAGAATTGGTGTGCAGTGGCCAGATGCAGTAGATGTAGCTCAGGATAGACTTGCTTGGAGAACTAAATTGCACGGTCTGGTTGGACCTCCGTAGCCCATGGCTGCTTGAGGATGATGATGATGATGATGTTATTGATTTTTAGTGGTCGTACACTGTAGACCACTGAACTGGAATATTCTCCATCAATAATTTGCCGTCTATGATTAAACGAGAATTTAAATCATTAAGTAAAATTTATCAGTATTTATAGTAGTAGTTGTTTTCATTTTCATCATAATTTTTTCTCTGGGTAAAAAATTATGAAAGAAATAAACATTTACTGTTTGTTTTACAAGTAATCGACTTAAGCATCTAATACACCAATATTTAAACAAAAAATATGAAAAATTCTTCCCCAGTCCACTGACTGATATAAGAATTAATCTATAGGTGTGAAGCGAAAGAATTTAAACTGACAATATACGAGTATTTTCAGCTTTGTATGTAAAATTGTTCACTGGATAAATGTGATATTTAAAAATTTCGCTGTTTGAAATACATGTAAAACATAATAAATGAATTCGAAATAATATGTAAAACATAATAATTCGAATTTGGTCATTAGAGGGCGATCATCCCTCAAGACAATCTGAAGAATATCAATTGCAGGTTACAAGCATAAGTATGAAAGTTTCAATGATCTTTATCCCAGATAGATATTATATATGACGGACAAATAATAGATGTTTCGAAATGCGACCATAGTTCCAATGGCTAGGATATCTGACGAACTTATTAGTTTAAAACTAACGTTATCCGACACTACTTTGTTTACGACTTAAGCAAAATGTTTCAATTCATGATTAAAGACGATTTGTCTTCCAATTAATATTTGGTATTTACTTTCAATTCTTGAAAGAAAATTCAGAAATGAAAAGGATATAAATCTATAAGTGGTGTAATATAATTGCAAAAATGTTTTAAAGGGAACTGCAAAGCTGTTTAGATTACAGAGTATTATAAAATCACATTTCATTCAACGAAATAAATATATCCATTCCGTTTAGAAACAGGTTCATTGGATTGCAAAGCTCAATTTACAGAATACAGTTACTTTCATTTTATCTTGTCATATATATATACAAAGAACGTTTTAGGAGACTGACTTATTAAGGTGGCCTAATTAATCTGCCTTTTTGATAACTCATCGACACTACGTTTCAGTAATCGAGCCTTAGCTCAGGACAGAATATCTGGAGAACTAAATTGCCATCTGGTTGGAGCTCCGTAGCCCATGGCTGCTTGAGGTGTCTATAGGTATGTACAGTCGCTTAAAATATATCCGAACACTGTGGTTGAATACAGAATTCAGTAAAAATATCTGGCAACCTTCGTGTATGTAACACGAAAGTTGCTGGATCACTATTTTCTAAAAAAAATTGGTTGGCAGATATTTTCTCTGAATTGTGTAATCAACCACAGTGTTCGGATATTCTTTTGAGCGACTGTACATATGTATTTATGAATGTATATATCCCAAGAATTTTTTAGGGAAGAGGGTGGTCCGAGAATTTTGTTTCTTGGGGCGGAGGTCTTCGAGAAAAATTTAGTTTCAAGAGGTAAGACTTGAATATTTATATTCCACCGAACACGAAAAGTTAAAATGTTATTTATTCTATATGCCATAATATTTCATAGTGTTTTTAAACGTATTTTAATTAGGATATAAAATATGGTGCTAGAATAAATTTATACGAAGACAAATGTTTTGGATTTCAAAGCAGGAAGACAATTTTCAGATTTCGTATAAGACGACTGAATTTTTAGGAGGGCCCTATCTCTCCCCTGGGTTTATCCCTGTGTGTGTGTGTGTGTCCACGACCGAATCTAGCAAAAGATGGAAATGGAGGGAAGAGACTGGACATATTCAAATATTATATTTATACACATTTAGTTATAAAAAAGGAACTGATGCGAAAGTGAAGACACCTACCGCTGTGACGCATTTGAAAGGGAAATCCTATCCGAAAAGGGAAATCTTATCCGAAAAGGGAAATCTTACCGAAAGGGGAAATCCTATCTCCAAAACGGTCTTAACACTCAATCAAAAGATATCCGATAACATAATAATTAGATTTAAAGAATACAAAGAGAGTTGGATATTTAAGGCTACCTCCAATTTGTCCTAATTGCCAGAGATTTGGCCATTTTGCAGCTTACTGATATAAGCAGAAATCGATGCAAGAGATGCAAGAGGCATCATAATTATAAAGAATGTAATAACACTTTGTTATGCTTCTTAACAGTGGAGGACAACACCTTCGACTTATGCAGGATGACAAGTGAGACTGCAATGAACAGGAATAGTTTACCATGGTCACAGGCTCTCAAAATGATACAAGAGGATCACACCTACATTACTAAAGGAACTTTACAAATCGATGTTAATGAAACTTGTAATTATCGTACAGATCATGACAGTGAATTACATGGTATTTTACACTATTTAAAGAGTGGTTCTTTACAGGATTTGTTGCAAAAGTAAAAAACTACTTGAGCAGTCTTAAAATGTCTGTAAATGCCCTACTCATTCTCGACAATGCCCCCAACACACCCAAGCGAACTCATTTCTGACAGCATAAGAGCCATGTTTTGCCACCTAATGTAACATCTTTAATGCAACCAAGAGATCAAGGCGTTCTTTTAAGTTTAAAGAGGCGATACAGGAGAAGGTTTCTTTCAGAAATTCTACAGCGAACCGAAAATGACGGAACAGGACTTTTAAATGCTTTGAAAACAATAAATATCAAGAATGTGATCCATGAAACAGGAATGCTTCGTCTGGCCCTCATTGTCACAATGGCCGCCCTATCATCGTTTGGAGAGAGGAAGCCATGGGATGGAGCAATGGCCTCTCCAACTAGCTGCTAATCCGTCCATGCTGCTAGTAAGATTCTTCCAATACGTTTCAGATAAAATAGCATAAGAAATGCGTGAAAAGTCATAAATTTACCCCAAGTGACTATTCCCTTAGGTGACTTATCAGAAGTTTTATAATTTTCAAATTATTCAACGTCTGATAAGTCAAAGAATTTAGGAGAAAATGAGAAGGAAGCATATCACCTCTGGTGCATATGAGAATCTCGTTTCAAAGAGAAAGAAGTTTTTCCTTTACCTACCGTTTCATTCCTTAATCGTTTTAATATGAGTTAGCGGATGATGGGGAAAGAATGCTGCAAATAGTATTTCATTAGGAATTATACAATATGAAAATATTAGACTTTTAATTCTGAAATCTAAAAAGTTGCATTTTTTACATATCTCTCAGAATCGTGGGTAGATTATTGGTGTCAGGAAATATCTCTTAAAAACAATGGATTAAAAACTATGGATAACTTAAAGAAATACAAATTTTCAAATTTTTGTTCTATATATATTATTCGTAAAACTCGATAACAGCTCTGACGTTTCATCATTTCAGTGATTTGTAAATATATATATATATTACAATTACTAACTAGTTGAAAAATGCGGATTATATTTCATTAGTACCAATGAAATTAAAAAAGAATTCTCCAATTATCATTTCCATTTTTTTTTCAATGGAAACTTCATTAAGTTCACTTCCACCACCAAAATTTCATACTTCTATCATTAACACATCGTTGCAATATTTTGGAATTTTCACCGTTAGAGGGCGCAATTATAGTGTTCGAAAGAATCCGAAAATGCTAATCTTAATATTTTTATCAATTCCTATCTTACCCAAAAATAATTTTCCATTTATCTTTTAAAAAAAGACAATTATATACTAAACTTTTAATGGTGTGTTTTCCCACCCCCTTTGGGTCTAAGGGGTTAACTCATTGTTGACAATGCAAACTTCGTGACCTTCATATTCCACCAGAAAAATTTCAAATTTCTAGTATAAATACATCGTTGCAATATTCGTCCGAAATTTGGGAATTTTCAAATTTTTTCACCGCTAGAGGGCGTAGTTATAGTTTTAGAGAGAATCAGAAAATTATATCGTAATATTTCATCAATACCTATCCAACACAAATATAATTTTTAACTTATTTCTGTAAACAAAAAAGTACGGTGTGTACAGACAGACAGAGGAGAAAGCGAAACTAGTATCTCATTTTCAAAGAAAACGAGGTAAAAAAAAAGCATCAAAGTTCACAGAATCGAAAAAAATTCAAAAAGTCGCGGAATCGTAAAAATTATCGATATTCGCTGAAACATTTCAAAAACACTGTGATTCGCGGAAATTTTGCGCCGCGAAAAATTTACAGCTCTACTAATAGCCTATCACACTCCCCGCATCAAAAGATTTCATTTGACGCATAACTCGTTTATTTCCGCAATCGCGTTCAGAACATAAAGGGGAAAAATCATTTCATATCCCCCCTCCAGTCTAGGGGCGAAGAAAGAACGTGGGAGGTCAATTTTTCGTAGCCTATGACACTTCCCGCATCACAAATATTCATTTGACACATAAATCATTAAGTTCGCAAGATATGGTGCAACAAATATTTCGACAAATTCACAAACTGACGAACGGACAAATGTTAGAACGAAAAGCAATAGAAAGATAGGGGAGGGGAAAGATAAATAAGTAAAAATTTAAAAAAGCCTATCTTCGTATATGAGCCCTAAAAAGTAGAAAGTAATCCTAAGGCATAACGATGGTGCAATCAGTCACTGAGTTCATATTCACTTCAAAGGAAGATAAGGGGCCGGAAATCTTGTTGAGTAGGTAAACCGGCGCCCTATCTTCCTTTGAAGTGAATACGGATTCAGTGACTAATTGCACCATCGATATGCTTTAGTTTTGTTTTCTACTTTTAGGGTCCATTTAGGAAGATCGGTATTTTTTAAATATTTTAATTCATTTATATTTTTTCTTACTAAAAACACCTACTTTAAAACCTTTTATTTGTATATTAATCATAAACATCGACCACAGTTTTCTTTCTTTTTGGAGTCGTGTTCTAGGTGGCCCATGAGTAGTTTGTTGCCACTCCACGGAATCCCAACTAGTGCTTACCCCTATGATGTCACTGAGAACGCCCCCTTATGACGTAACATATTACGTAACTGACCACGCCCCTTTATTAATATTCATAATTCATAATTAAAAAAATTAATATTCAAAATTCGATGTGTAAAACAGACGGACGGGAAAGCGAAACCATTATCTCGTTTTCAAAAAAAAAAACGCGATAAAAAAAATCCCATCAAAGTTCACAGAATCGTGAAAAAATATCGAAATTCGCGAAATCATGAAAAATATCGATATTCACGGAATCGTGAAAGACATCGATATTCGCTGGAACATTTCAAAAACACTGTGAGTCGCGGAAATTGCCGCGGAAAAGATTTCATTTGACGCTTAACTCGTCTATTTCCGCAATCGCGTTCAGAACATATAGGGGGAAAATCATTTTCATATTTCCCCCCTGTCTAGGGGCGATGAAAGAACGGGGAGGGGTCAATTTTTCATAGCCTATGACACTTCCGGCGTCACAGATTTTCATTTGACACAAAAATCATTAAGTTCGCAAGATATGATGCAACAACTATTTTGACAAATCCACAAACTGACAAATCCACAAATATCAAAGCGAAAAGCAATAGGAAGATAGGGGGAAAAGGGAAATAAACTAAAAATTAAAAAAAAAGAGTCTATCTTCCTATATGGGCCCTAAAAAGTAGAAAGTAATCCTAAGGCATAACGATGGTGCAATCAGTCACTGAGTTCCATTCACTTCAAAGGAAGATAGGGCGCCAGAAATCTCCATGAGTAGGTAAATCGGCGTCCTATCTTCCTTTGAAGTGAATACGGATTCAGTGACTAATTGCACCATCGATATGCTTTAGTTTTGTTTTCTACTTTTTAGGGCCCATTTAGGAAGATCGGTATTTTTAAACATTTTAATTTATTTATATTTTTGTCACTAAAACACCTACTTTAAAACCTTTTATTTCTTTATGAATCATAAACATCGACCACATTGGAAGTGGTCGAAGGGTATCAAAAAGGAAGTGGTAGATGTTTATGAATCATAAACATCGACCACATTGGAAGTGGTCGAAGGGTATCAAAAAGGAAGTGGTCGATGTTTATGAATCATAAACATCGACCACTTCCTTTTTGGAGTCGTGTTCGAGGTAGCCCATGACACTGGAGACGTCATGTTTTAATTTGAGATACGAGTCGTAAAAGTCGAACCCCGCGAAAATTCCCTCTTTTATCAGGGGGCAATAGTGGAGGCAAAATTCAAAAGAGTTTATGATTGTCATTATATGAGCTTTCATTTGACACCTAATTCATAAGGGGGTGTCTCAGTCGGTAGCGCGCCAGGCTCGTAATCTGTAATTCCCAGGTTCGTGTCCCAGCTGGGTCAGCATTGAGATTTATCTCCGCAAAATTCCCCGCCCTGCCCACGGTCAGTAGTGGACACCGATGGGCTTGGAAAGACTGCCGTTCGTCGGATGGGACGTTAAGCCGTGACCCCGTGTGCGGGAGAGCCATACCCTGTGTACCTTAAAGAACACGATGAGTGGCCTTGACGGGAGGCTATCATCTGTCTCCGAACAGCTGTTCCAGTGTGTCCCCTCCCCCAACCTTCTTTGAGCTTTCGGGGTCCATGTGACCTGGCCACTTAGCCCATAGTGTGCAAAAAGTGCCGCTCAGAGGTAAAATAACCCAACCCAACTAACTCATAACTATAGTATCTCGCGTTCGGAAGATATAGTAGAATGACTTTAACATTTTCCATTTTTCTGGGGGGAAGAAAACAAGGGGGTGAATTTATATAGACTATGACACTTCCTACGTCACAGGCTTTCATTTGACACAAATGTTGTTACTGTTGGCACTCATATTGATAAGATACAGGAGGAGAATCATTTTCATATTTCGTCCTTTTTTCGGGGGAAAAAAGCAGGGGGGGTCACGTTTTCGTAGCCTATGTCTTCCCGTGCTTCAGAAGGATTCATTTGATGTATAGCTTGTTTCTTTCTGCATTTGCGTTCCGGAGCTATAGTCAAGAACAATTTTCCTATTTCTTCTGTTTTGAGTGGGAAGAGAACATGGGGAGTTAATTTGTTACAGCCTCTGACACTCCCGCGTCACAAGATTTCATTTGACATATAAAATCATTAATCTTCTCATCGCGTTCGAAAGATATGGTGGAATAATCATTTGTCAAATCCCAAAATAGACAAATCGACAAATTGTCAAAGTCAAAAGCAAGAGGAAGATAGGTAAAATCGACTTGATCCGAAAGGGATACAAACCTAAGAACTCCTAAAGGTGTGTCATGTTCTCTGACAGTTTCACTACCATCCGCCGACTGAGATCTCTTCTATTGATGGCTTTTTTATACCACGGAGTCAGTCATTGGAAGTTGCTTAAATGCAATTGAAGATGGCGGACGAAAAATCGCTTTCCAGATATAACAGCTGAGATAGTTACAATGAGTTTCGTGTTTGCAGAAAATTTTTCGAGTTTTTCTAATATTGAAAATTAAATAAAAAATAAATACCCCCTTAAGCAGCTGCTTGCCACATAGGTCTAACAGGAGCCTGTCAGTTTACATGCCAGAGTAGAAGTTCTAAACTACTTTGATTTCTTTATCATGATGCCTACCGTTTTATGTGTTGTTTCAGTTATGATCTGAAATGTGCAAATATAAAATATTACTTATAGCCACTGAGTTATTTCAAAAAGCTCATTAGGGAATTGTCAGTTTAATTTGAGTAACCTCGTATTTATTTATCGTTATTAAACATTAAGACACATAGTTTAGCAAAAATATAATAATTTATTTTATTCTGATAGCAATCAGTGTAATAATGAAGATATATTTTCAACGAAACACAAAAACATCGTTCTTTATCATATGCTTTTAACTAGATAAAAGTATTCAAAGAAAAAGTTGAAACAACTGCCACTATAAATTACGATATCTTTTAGTGTAGTATTTAGCATTCGTTTAATGAAGAAAAACTCAGGTGATATCCGAAATTCAAGTTCAGTGACTTGCAGTGTAAGTCGCTAAAAATTAACCTCAAAAGAATACAACCTATTTACTTTTCCACCGGTGGTCTATAATTTATATAACGTATCAGAAGGATTTAACATTTCACCCTATACGCAGTGCATAGCGGGACCGCCACTTCATTTTACGTAACGTATTTTGTGTAGGAATCTTTACTTTTGTACCAATGTCAACATACCAAGTGAGTGTTAACTGTAGTAGTATTTCATTACAAGATGGGTCATACATAAAAAATATTATGTTTGTAATCGAAAAACGCTGCAAGGAACTAATCACGAAAGTAAAAATAGCATTTTAATGTCAGCGTAGTAGGTCGGTGATTTGTTCAATAAGATCGTTAATAATATGTTATTTAATACTCTTTTAAAACATCCTAACCGTACCCTCCCCTCAGATCGTCACGGAATTTATGGAGGAGACCCCACAGAGTGCATGTACGCAAAGCGGCCTCTTCATTAAGTAATACAGTTCTATGTTATGTCAATAGTAACTCAGGTATAGAACTCAGTAATTTATTAAATAAAAGATTTATGAAATATGCTGTTGAAAATATTTTAAAGATCTCAATAAAATCTACTTGAATTTAATCTTATTTTCAAACGCAACAAGCTTCTAAAAAGATGTGTTCAGTATTTAAATAGCTATGTAAGCCACCGTGAGAGGGCTTACAACAGTGCCATGGAACCAAAAATATTTGTCTGTCTAATTCAGTTCCGGTCTCTAATTCCTCTTCACTAATCTGGAAAGAGTTGGAAAATGATAAAGGTCCTTTCCTCTATTCCAAAAGGATCAGGTGTCAAGATGACTTTCTGTTTTCATTCTGTTATCACCAGATCTCACATTCTTTTACTGACATGTTGATTGGAGATTAATTTACATGCTTTTTCTTCACAGCGCCATGTTCAACCAGCTGGAAGCTTTTATACTGAGATTTAATTTTTTCCCTGTCATTCCATTCACATACACCTGATTATTTTCCATTTCAAATTGTGCAACAAATCGTTTCTCATCCGCAGACCTTCAAGGAAGCGCAGTTTATTTACAACCACTTAGGATATAATGCCAGTTTGAAACCTTTCACTTGACACCTCTTCCTTTACTGAATTTGAAGGTTAAATACTACCTGCAATGAAAAAATATATATTTTCATTTCTTGAAACATTATTTAAAAATATTATTTGGTTTCATAAAGAAATAGAAGTTTAGACTCTATGCTGACCACGTATGAATGAAACAGCCTGCAAATACACGTGGAAAACCATCCTACATAGAGTCATTTGCGGCACGTGAGCACCTAAACAAGTGAAAGCAATACACATAACGAAACCAACTCACAATAGAGGATGGAAGTATGGTTTATGCATTGCCCCAGAGCAGTTGGGTTGAATTATTTTGCACTTGAGAGGTTCTTTTCTGCACACGATGGACTAAATGGTTAAAATATTGGGAGCAAGGGACTCTCAGGAGAACTGTTAGGAGACAGATGATAGTCTCGTATAATTTGGGTTGGGTTGTTTTACCTCTGAGCGGCACTTTTTCGCACACCATTGGCTAAATGGCCAGGTCACATGGACCCCGAAGGCTAAGAGAAGGTTAGGAGAGGGGACACACTGGAACAGCTCTTGTTAAACAGATGGTAGCCTCCCGTCAAGGCCATCCAGCGTGTTCTTTAACGTGCACAGGTATGACTCTCCCGCACACGGGACCCCGACTTAACGTCCCATCCGACAGACGGCGGCCTTTCCAAGCCCATCGGTGTCCCCTAATGACCGTGGGCAGGGCGGGGAATTTTGCGTAGTCTCTTATAAAGGACATTTCATCGTGTTATTTATATTATGTATGTTAGTTAATGTCATGCATAGTGAGCTTTCCCATACACGGTGTCATGATTTTATGCCCCATCCAAAGGTTGGTGGGCTTTTCCAAGTCCATCAGTACTCTTACTGACCAAGAACAGGGTGAGGGTTTTGGAGAGATTAATTTCATTGATGGCTCAGGAGGATTGGGTTGGGTTGTTTTACTTCTGAGCGGCGCTTTTTATGGCCATGTCTATGGACCCCGAAATTCCCCCGATTGTAAATGGCCAGGTCACAAGAATCCTGAAGGCACAGAGAAGGTTGAAGGGAGGGGGGACCCACTGTACAGCTGTTAGGAGACACATGGCAGCCTCCTGTCATATCCATCCAGCATGTTTTTTTAACGTGCACAGGGTATGGCTCTCCCGCACCTCAAGCCACAGCTTAAAGTCCAAAGCCAAGTACGGTGGCGTTTGCAAACACATCGGCGTTCCAAACTGACCGTGGGAAGGGCTGGGTGTTTTGCGGAGGTAAATCTCAACGCTGGCCCAGCTGGGACTCGTTGACCTTTATATATTTATAGATTTGTAAATTCTGTATTTAATTTTTGAAGCAGAGATAGAAACGTTTCTCTCTAATGCCTTGTTAAACTTTAAATGTTTCTAGGATTTTAGACTAATATTTCAGAAGAAAATATTACATATATTTGTTATTGTTATGAATTTATTAAATTATCATTTTAAGAAAGTTGGAATGAAACTACCATTACGAATAAAAAAAAAATTATATTTTATTTTTATCTCACACTCATTAGAATGAAAGTGTAAAAATACTTTTACTATAAAGGACACAATTGGAAATCAATCGAAAGTATTACAGGAAATCAAAACAAATGAGATTGAGAATTATTCTCATTAATCCGACTTTCTATACAACGGAATTTTACATTTATGTTCCATGCTGTTTGTTCGAAGTAAAACGATCTGGCATAAAAATAACCTATCCTAGAAAACGAAACTCCGTAGAGACAATTAATATTCTGATTAAGCCAGCATTGAATAAAAGAATGTTTTGAAGATTCTTTTCTTCTTATAGAAACAGACGGAAATCGAGAAACATATAAAAGCAAATGATAATATCCACCAATATTATTTTTCTCGCTAATCAGGCTTTGCTCGAAACGGATATTCACGAATCAATTTCATTATGTTTCTTCTAAAGTCAAAGGAAAGGAGGTCTTAAGTTAAAGGAAAGGACTGTTATATAATGTTTAAAACAGGGATCAATATAAATATTTCACGAATTTTAAAGTTTCTTTTAATTCATATCTATACTATATCATATTATAATATATACGTAATTGCGTTTGGGCAATTATACTTCAACAATTATTTTCGATACGAAAAAACTAAAAAATACATAATTTAAATGAAAAATAATTTATATAAATAATTTTCTAATTAATAATTCATATAATATTTAAATAACAAATCGAAGTCACGACTCTGTTCTTTAAATGTGGAAAATACAAAAATTAAAAACGAATGTTTCAAAAAATATATCATGAGAGAGATTTAGAATTTAGCTGATGGAATGTGATGATCAAAATATTTATTTTCATTTCTGCCCCTTAACTTCAAAGGGATGGGAAAGTAAAATATTTTCATTTTAAGAGATATATGAGAGAATGATTTCTATTTTGTGTTCTGTTTGTACCAGTACATTATTGCAATTTTTATTTTATAAATCATCCGTTAGTTCGTATTTCCAGTATCAGATGCGGAAAAATTGGAAACCGAAAAACCTCATTTTCTTTGAAAACAAGCAAATTATTATCACCAGAGATGATTAGCTATTTTTTCAATTGTTCGTTACATCTTGTTAGAAGGCTTTCTTGTTTTATCCGAATTTGTATTTTTTTTTAATGATTGTGTGCGTATGTTTCCTACAGGGACTGTCTATTTTTTTCAGTTATGCACCAGGTGATTCTAACACCTTTTAAGTGATTGTCGTTATCATCCGTTCTAGTGAGCGTCCCTTCCTCGTTCAACTGTCTGAGCTATCAACAGCTAACTTTAACTCAGTTAATCGAAATTTCATCCTACATAGCAATAGAAAAATATTTGAAAAACAAAATGACAAACTCTTCAATTTAAATCCACTCCTCTTTTGTAGCAAAATATGATACATAAAATATTCTTTACGTGTGGACTCAAAATCGATTACTAGTTAACCACATTTCTTTAACGTTTATCAAATTTTTCTGTGCAAAACGATTTGGATTCATCATACCTAGTATCATTCTAACTATCAGTTAATCAACAAATGTAATTGATTTGACCCTTATTTTAAATATATTCATATTTGTTTTTTTGAAAAATCATATCCAACCAATGCTCTTTGATTTTAATTGCACAAAAGCGCTGTCATTTGACTTATTATCGTGCTCTTTGAAAATTCGATTATTATGGTTTTTAACGGCTAAACTGTTAAAATTAAACTTAACGTGACTGGATACATGAAAATTGCTTTGGATACTTAGAAGCAATATCGATGATACAATTGTGTATTCAGTATCAAGACAGCAAAGATGCATGAGCGTATCACTTGCCTTTTCGCAGTAAAATATAATATTTTTAAATATTGGACATATCGTTGAAGACACATCCGTGATATACCTATCGACATTCAATTGTTAACCGATAATTGAACGAATGATATTTAATTGTATTAAACTATTTTATTAATACAGTGGTAGTTCCTGTCAATTTTCTATTAATTTCCACCTATTTTCCAATTGCTTTTCCCATGTCATTTGTTGCGTTTCTCAATTTATGTGGGTGTTAAAACGACTGTTCCAGTGTATATTTCCAACATTTTGACCCATCACAACAAGTTGTGTATTCACACTCTAGAACATTTACCACCCCTTCTTTTTCCCCTCCCAAAAAAGTGGGGAATAGCATAAACGATTGTTTTCTATATCCATGGGATTCTCACCAGTAGTGAACGAAAAGTGCTTTCGACACTACTGTAAGATATAGGGGAGACTTCTCTAATATATGAGGATTTAGCCAAGATATTCACTTGAAATTGCCTTGCATCAACTTAAATATAGTGCAGGATATTATGAGGCATGTTTTAAAATGTGCCCAGAATTAATAACTGATTGTAAACAATTATGCCACGTATACATCGTAATAAGGTGGATCCAACTTCAATTGTCGAAAATGTGTATGCATATCATTACTATATCGCGATTTCTCTTTTTATAAGAGGCTGAATTTCTTTTTACTTAACTGGTAATTGTTGGACAAATTCCTTCGAATATTTCGGTAATCCATAGATATACTGTATATATATATATAGTAAGATTCTGTTATTATTAATATTTATTCCATGCAGGTCGATTACAGTAAAGCCATTGTACAGGTATTTTAGGTATTAAGTGTTCAAGTGGCTTGTTGCTCCAAATAATAAATCGATCATTTCAATTTTGTTATGGAAAATATTTTTCTCCACATTCATGAATTAGGATTCAAACGTGTCAAAAGCTATAATTTTTGCTCAGTAATTGCAGTACAGGTAAAAAATGCAGTAAAATGATTTAAATAACCTTTAAACTATTAAAATTCGCATTTAAATATTATAACTAAAGACAATCTTGTAATATGCTTTAATAACGTACAGATATTTTGAAGAAGATTTTATTATAATTGTAGAAAAGAGTTGTTTTTCAGAGAGGTAAAGTTCGATAAAGAAAATCTTTTATGGGTAATCATTATTTACGAATTTAAGAAAACTGTTGTAACGAATTCTTTTTATGGTAGAATACTATTAATTCGATGCCTAGTCTACGGACCTGTGTGCTGTTTAGGAGTTGTACGCGGATGGATATTTGCAGCTTGCGAACAAATGATACAATCATTAGATTTTCTTATGAGAAAAAGAATAATGAAATTCGAGATAAATTTCGAGGCGGATGGATATTTGCAGCTTGCGAAGTGATACAGTTACTTGAGTTGTAATATTTCTAATGGAATTCTCTAAATTTGTGTTCTTTGTTTGTAATGACAAGAACATTAATTCGTTAAAACTGTTTGTTCCAATAAATCTTTAATAAGGTTTAAGTCACTGATCATTTAGTTTCAGTAGTTTTCTTAACCGGGGTCTCTTTGCACAGTTGTATCGCGCTCGCTTGCAGTGACATTGCTTCTGTCGATGTCCGAGTCAGAATCCTAGGATGACACAGTCGTTTGTTCAATAATTTACGTTGAGATTGTCTCTCATTAACAATTCAGTTCCAGATACGTACAGTCGCTCAGAAAAGTATCCGAAAAGTATTACAGAATTCGGACAAAATATCTGGCAACGATTTGTTTTTGGAAATTAGTGATCTGCCAACCTTCGTGTAGTGTACACGAAAGTTGCCAGATCACTAATTTCTAAAAAAATTGTTGCCAGTTATTTTTCGTGTACTGTACGCGACGTCCCATACGACGGACGGCTGCCTTTCCAACCCGATCGGTGTCCCCTACTGACCGTGGGCAGGGCGTGGGAATTTTGCGGAGATAAATCTCAACGCTGACTCAGCTGGGACTCGAACCTGGGACTACAGATTACGAGCCTGGTGCTCTGCCAACTGAGCCACCCCCGCCCCCCATTCACAAGGTAGGCGACGGCAGCGGTCCTAGAAATTTCGGACACTTTTCGAGGGATCACTCCCGACCATGGCAGCCAGAAACCAAATCTGTTATCCCAACAAGGCTAACACTCAGTGGTACCAGGGCCATCAAATTAAGATCGATCAAGCAGCTGCGGAACTGGAAGAGAACTGCTCATTTCTGTCACCATGACGTCACACCTCTTCCCGGCTGTTCGCCGGAAACTTCAATTACGTAATATGATCATTCCTAGGTTTAGAGGAATATTTTTCCCAAGTTTCGAAAATTTTCCGAAGTTGGAATTTTGCATATTCGGAAAATGGAATTTCCGTTGTTAAGGTTCTAAAGTTGAAAAAAATACGTTTATTAACAATTTATTAAATACTCCGCTTTTACTTGCTTAATTGAAGAAAGGAATAATAAGTCTTTTTTTTTAGTTTTAATCATAGTAATTAAAGAATTTTTCAATTATTTCAAAATTCCTTAGCCTATATTCTTAAAATGTTTAAATTAGAATACATATAAGTAAAATATATATATAATATATATATAACTTCAATTATAGTTTTCCCCAAATTCTATAGACACAGATCTAAATGGTTCCTGCATAAGCAGTAGCTGAAATGTTGGTATTCAGCGAATTAGAAAAGATAATGCAATTCCAGAATAGTATATGAAATTATGAACAAAAATATTACAGAATATATTTACGTAATCTGGCAACGATTTTTTTTTCGAAATTAGTGATCTGGCAATCTTCGTGTACGTACACGAAGGTTGCCAGACAACTAAATTCTAAAAAAATCGTCGCCAGATATTTTTTTCTCAATTCTGTAATCAACCATAGCGTTCAGATACTTTTCTGAGCGACTGTACACGAAGGTTGTTAAACAAGTAATTTCTAAAAAAAAATCATCGCCAGATATTTTTTTCTGAATTCTGTAATTAACCACAGTGTTCGGATATTTATTTGAGCGACTGTACACGAAGGTTGCCAGACAACTAATTTCTAAAAAAAACGTCGCCAGATATTTTTTTTTAATTCTGTAATCAACCATAGTGTTCGAATATTTATTTGAGTGACTGTACACGAAGAATGCCTGATCATTAATTTCAAAAAAAAAATCATTGTCAGATATTTTTTCTGAAATTTGTAATCAACCATATTGTTCGGATATTTATTTGAGCGACTGTACGTAGACGAAGGTCCAGATCACTAATTTCTAAATAGTTTGCTGCCTGATATTTTTTCTGAATGCTGTAACCAATCATATATCTATAAATATATACAGGGCGAATCTGAAAAAGTGGGCAAAACTTTACGGGTGGTAGATCGCATCTATACGAGCAATATTCGTCATAGAAAGTATGGGCGGAACGCAAACGGCGAGCCGCTAAGTGGCGTTGGAAATGGTATAAAAAGGTCGGTCCTCGCACCCAACGGCATTTCTATCGTGGATTGCCGAGAGGATGGCTGGTTATACTAACCACGAAATGGCGGATATGCACTTTGTGTACGGTGCGGCGGACGGGAGTGAGGCACAGAGACGTTACCGTGACCGGTTTCCGATGAGATGCACTCCAGATCGGAAAACCTTCGAGCGTTTGCATCGGCGGCTGTGTGAAACGGGATCCTTCGCGGAGGCCAAGCAAGACGCAGGGCGTGAAAGGAGTGTCAGGACGCCGCAACTTGCAGAGGACATTCTGCATAGGGTGGAAGCGCGACCGGGATGTAGCACGCGAGTGGTTTCCCGTGCAGTACATGTGTCCCAAATGTCAGTTTGCCGTGTGCTACAGGAGGAAGGAATGCACGCCTATCGTACGCAGAAGGTACAAGCGTTGTCACCCGCGGACTATCAGCGACGTGTCGATCTCACACGTTGGTACCTCCAGCAGAATGCAACGCAGCCGCATTTTGGTGCACATGTTCTGTTTACGGACAAGTTCACTTTCACCCGTGAGGGCGTTTTGAATACCCACAATTCACACACGTGGGCATGTACGAACCCGCATGCCACACGTCCTCATTCGTTCCAGCAGCGGTTCTCTGTAAATGTTTGGGCATGGATCCTCCATGACCATCAGGTTGGCCCATACCTCCTGCCACACCGTCTGGGCGGCAAATCGTATAACACATTCCTACGAGAGGTGTTGCCAGAGTTGCTGCGTCCGATTTCAACCCCCAGCAGGTCGAGAATGTGGTTCCAGCACGACGGTGCGCCTGCACACTTCAGCTTAGATGGGCGGAACACTTTACATGCAACGTTCCCAGGGCGATGGATTGGTCGAGGTGGTCCCATAGCTTGGCCACCAAGATCGCCGGATCTCTCGTGTTTGGACTTTTTCCTGTGGGGCCATATGAAAAGCCTAATCTACGAGTGCCCCATTGAAACCGATATGGATCTAGTCGCTAGGATCGCCGTTATTGCCGGCGATATTCGGGAAATGCCTGGTGTCTTCGCAAATGTGCGTCAGTCCGTATCCCGCAGGTGTGAAGCCTGCATTACAGCTGGCGGCAGCTCTTTTGAGCAATTTCTTTGAGCATGTACCTCAATTACATCCCTGTTAATAAAATGTTTTCTGAAGTATCTCCTCTCCTTCTTGTGTTCATTCTTTAAATGTGACAGTGGAAAACTACCTTTTAACTTCTCACCGCTTGCGTTCCGACCATACATTCTATGACGAATATTGCTCGTATAGCTGCGTTCTACCACCCCGTAAAGTTTTGCCCACTTTTTCAGATTCACCCTGTATATTTCTATATCATTCTCCGTTTATACAGGGCTAAAGGCGAAAGTTTGACTCCAGAGGTTACGGTTCGAGTCCCAGCTGGGTCAGCGTTGAGATTTATCTCCGCAAAATTGCCCGCCCTGCCCACGGTCAGTAGGGGACACCGATAGACTTGGAAAGGCCGCCGTCCTTCGGATGGGACGTTAAGCCGTGGCTCCGTGTACGGGAGAGCCATACCCTGTGCACGTTAAAGAACACGCTGGATGGCCTTGACGGGAGGCTACCATCTGTCTCCCAACAGCTGTTCCAGTGGGTCCCCTCCCCCAACCTTCTCTGAGCCTTCGGAGTCCATGTGACCTGGCCATTTAGCCCATGGTGTGCAAAAAAGTGCCGCTCAAAGGTAAAACAACCCAACCCAGGAGTTACGTTCGAGGTTCATCCTTGAGCAATAGTGATTACGTCTCTTTTAAGGAAAAACATCAATAGTTGCTGCTTTCCTGGTTGTATTTTCCCTCTTGCTGATATTCATATCGATAAACGGTCTTTCGATCTGTTTAGACACGATACAGTGACTATGGTAATTAGCCCAAAGAATTTTCTTTACTCCTGTTCTAACTACCACTATACTTTCAAACTCGATTATTAGAAAAAAGAAATGGTCTAAAAGTCCCACTAGTATCCGGAACGCATCCCTAGTATGCATCATAAGAGTCAAAAGATATATATGGGTATATACTGTGAATGGTCAAACGCTGTACAGTTCCTCTGAAGAAGATGGAAGCTTCCCTTTAAAGGTACTAAGAATATTCTTTAAAGTATCGCTATCCTGCCCACGGCTTAACCGATCTACGACGCCTTTCAAACTCATTCATGTGTTCTTTCTCACCTACAGAACGATGAGGTTCACCGGGGATACGTTTCTTTGCTGGCATAATTGGGACTGAAACCTGGGATCTGCAGATTACGAGTCTGGCACGTTGCCGACTAAGCCAACTCTCGTCTCTCATTCGAATGAGCTAAATATTCCATTCAAAATTCTTTTACAAAACACAAAGGATGGAGATAGAAGCTCTCTTAAGCCATTCCAGGCTTCTCATGCAACTTCAAACACAGCCTTCTCTATAACACTGCCTGTCTATTCGCACTCAAAATAAGTAAAAAAAAAATCAACTTCCGCCTAGTTTAAGCATTGGGCACTAGATGGCAGCATCTGCCTGAAAAACATTTCAATATGGGAAATACTGATACTGAATAATTTTCTATATATTCAGCAAATAATATTATAGTTATTAAAAGAGTATAAAAATAAATCTGCGTGGCATTGCTTCTGTTACAGCTCAAATATAGGAAAAACATATATATTCTATCCGTTATCCCAATTGCTAATGGATAGTTTCAGATGCTTGAATCCTACTTTTCATGACTTTCAATATTGTACGAATAAATGTAACCCTAAATAAACTGCTCTACCAAAATGTTACAGAATTTTCGTGTTCTAACAATGGGAATTTAACTTCGAAGCTCTATAATTTCTATAAGACGCATCCAATATGTTTTTTCTAAGTGATAAATATCATTCATACATGCGTACAGGTCCAATGAATGTAACCACCAGCAGATCTGTGGCTTCACTTATAACCTCAGGTGAAGAGAAATTGTTCGGGAATTACCACACCAGTCTACGACAACAACGTTGGCGTTTAATTCTTCCATTTCTAGCTGTAAAATAATTTAATAGAACTTTTCCGAAAAATTTACGTTACTGCAGAAATTTTTCCATGCAACGAAATTGAGTACTGAAATAAATTATCTGTAAGTTAGAAATTATGTACATAATTTCGTAAATCGGTGACCACTGTTATAAAAGAAATTAACAGGAGATTATGATTAGTTTCGCAGCACCGTAATTTTAAATTATAGTAAGAAAGCAATCAGAAAACTTGTAGCCAAACAAATGATTATTTGCTATAAAATATCTGTGAGTTCCTCAATGGAAATTGTTAATTGGAAGTGTCACATTGGAAGTGTTTCATGATTCGTCAAGCACTGAAAGATAAATTGAGCTGGATATAATGTTGGAAATCTGTGGATGATCTTCTGTGATGCTTTGTAGATGACATCATAAGACACAGATGTGTTGCATTCATAAACTGCGTTTAAGTCTTTCGATTGTTCCTTGGGAATCCCTTTACTGTCTATAGACTGGTAGGAGACTTCGGAATTCGAATCGTCATTTCGACATGAAAATCTCTCTAATTGATTGTCATAAACGTGGTGATTCATGATACGTGGCGATTTTTTAAACAACTTCTTTTTTTCTAGTCATACAAAGGTCCTTTACTTGCCATTTGGGAAAAACCTGCTCTAATCACTATGAACTGTTTCTTTGCAATGTTTTGATATCAATCAATTGAAAGTAACGTAAACATGTGATTATAACCCTCTGATAAGCCTGCTACGTTTCAGGTTGGGTTGTTTTACCTCTGAGCGGCACATTTTTGCACACCATGGGCTAAATGGCCAGGTCACATGGACCCCGGAGGCTCAGAGAAGGTTGGGGGAGAGTTGTTGGGAGACAGATGGTAATCTCCCGTCAAGGCCATCCAGCGTGTTCTTCAACGTGCACAGGATATGGCTCTCCCGCACACGAGCCAGGCTTAACATCCCATCCGACGGACAGCGGCCTTTCCAAGCCCATCGGTGTCCCCTACTGACCGTGGGCAGGGCGGAGAATTTTGCAGAGATAAATCTCAACGCTGACCCAGCTGGAACTCGAACCTGGGAACTACAAATTACGAGCGTGGCACGCTACCGACTGAGCCACCCCCGCCCCGGATTTAGATGTAAATGATTGTGTTTGAAATTTATAGCGAACTAATTTTTCTTTCGATTTTCTGTTCGTGATTCTCCCTCAGTATAAAAATGAACAATGATGACCTTGAAAAACCCAATGCCCTTTAAATGGGATCTTTATTAAATTAAAAGTTATTTTTGCTCGAAACGTATTTCCAAGAATCAATTTCGTTACGTTTCTTCTAAACGGAACAAACTTAAGTTAAAGAAAAGGAGCTGCAGGAACGTAATCAGAATAAGAATTTTGTATTCTCACAAATCCTACATTGAATAAAACGAAAAATCCTTTCCTTTCTGAACTAACCAATCGAATATCAAAGGAATGCCTTTGGGAAACTAAACCAACCGTCATTTAGAAGTATTTTAGCTAATCCACGATTAATGACGCATTTCTCTGTATTCTCTATAATACGACATTGATTGAAAATCGAAACTGGTTGCATTTTTTGACCGTGCAAAGCCAAAATTTTGTGAACTGAATACCGTGTAAATCGAGGGATAGGTGTATTCACTTGGAAAAGAGGTTTATTACGTGGATAATGGATTGAATCTAACATATTCTATCGTGTTACATATAGAGTAACATGGAATGCATTAGAAGACGTCACAATAATAGTGACCGGGTCCAGATCTAAAAAACATTGAATGGGAGGTTGTGTTGGCACGAAATACCATCGAGCTGAAAAAATACAAGGGGGAGGGGCGCAAAAGACTGGATCCCCCTCCGTCTTTTGTCTTATCCTCGTTTTATGTCTTTAAAATTTGCTAAATATGTTAAATGTTTTAGAAACTCTCTTACCCTTACTAGTATTCTTCAAAGGGGTGCGTGTTGGTGTTTTAATTCTCGAATAAAATATTTATATTACCACAGAGAGTAGATAAAATCTGTAGAAACGTGTGCAGACATTATTGCATTATTGATAGAGAACCTAAGGGTAAAATGACTTTCAATAAACAGAAAAAGCTAATTAGAAAATTCAATGGTGATATTTTAAAGAGAAAAAAAACGCACTTGCATAAAATCACAAATTAAAAGAAAAAAATATTTTATGAAAATGAAGCGATCTTTCTGCTGACAGAGCAAACAAGTTTAAAAAATTACTCGGCTGTTGCGTAAGAAACTTGAATAAAATGTGTGAAATTTCAGTCGTGCTAATCACAAAGTCTACAGAGTTAAATGGAAAGGAGAGATGTTGAATAATAAAGTGAACAGACTTTCGATAATGGTGTATAATGATATTTAAAGAAAAATTAGGAAAAATGCAGATTTTAGATGGATTGCTAATAACATATTTAATATTGTAGTTTGCTTTTCCTGACTTCTCCATTAGTTTCAAATATTAAACTTTATCATCTATTAATATGAATATCTCTTATTTGTTTACAGGCATTTGCGATTTTTATTTTGCAAATAATTTTAAAATTATACTGAGAAGATTATTGAGATGATATCTAACATTTGAGAATTTTTCAATTATCCTACGCCTAATGCTACCCATTTTAATTTGAAATAAATGGTTTTAAGATGTTTAATCACTTTTTCTTTCCTTTCGGTTTGTAATCTCGCGTAGTCAGGTTACCTTAGTTTTAAACCTATCTTTGAGGAAAATGTTCCACAGCTCTTTTCAGAGCTTAACAGATAGATTAGATGAGTTATGTAGGGTTTTCTGGATCCAGAAAAAAGCGTGCTTCTGCTCAGGTCGTATTTTTTACTTTCTCTTTGCTGCCCATCCAAATGCATATCAGAATTTAAGCGAAAAACGGTATTCTGTTAGAAGACGATAACCCTCAAGTTTCATGCAGTCCCATCCAACAAGACCCGTCATGCAAAAAAGACCTTCCCAAAATGAAGCAGCTCCCAGCAATGTCAAAAGTAGCACTCTGATGTTTCTTCTTCGTTTGTCGGTCTATTGGGACCACTTAGGAATGTCTCCTCGGTTCAATCGCAATATGCAACGGGTGAAAGGGTTTTTCCGTTCAGGAATCAAAGGTTTTATCAACATAGCAGGGACTCAATACTGAGGCTCCTCCCCAATAAATTGGTTCAACTTCAGCTTTTACTTAAATATAACAAATATTTATTGAACCTTCGAAACATGCTTGATAGAACAAGGACATATGCTAAATTACATAGCATTAAAACAACACCAGCTTACTATGCCTGTTCAGCTGTATTCACAGAGCCCAATGCCGTTATTACCAGTCGGCATTTCCCAGCTTTACAATTTTTCGTCCGCATGCTGTCGTCCCTCGACTGGCTCTGTCTTCCTCGTTGCCAACCCTTTCTCTTTCTCTCTCCGCCCGACCATCTGGGGCGTCCGCCAGCAGTGGGGTGACCTCCGTCCCCTCCGGGCACTGCTACTTCAATTAACTCTCCAGATGCTGGGACAGAGGCCTCCCACGTAGCATATGCCTTGTTGGTGAAATCCAAAATAATATGCAAAACCCAAACAAAAAAAATATTTAAAAAGGCCTCTAGCCTGACAAGCACTGTCGTAGAAGATAATAATTTCACTTGTACATAACCCACCATCATGATCCCAGATTCAGAAGAAGACCATATACTTAAAGAACCGAAAATATCTATCATTAGATGTAATGAGGCAGATCTCGCAGCCTATGGCACAGCGAAACTTCTGGACGAAATAAAATTAATTTTTGACACAAAATTTAAATTAAGGCTAACTCGAAGAAACACTTTTCTTATGGAACTGAAGACACAAAGAGCCACTAACATTTGCAAGAATATCACGCATGTCATGGGGCACAGAATCAACCTACGCTTCCCAAAAACCGTGTGTTTCATCCTGAAAGACTCCTAACAGGAATTCCCATTAACATTTCAGAAGTGGAAATTTATGAACAGAGCAAATCTCATTGGGTCATTGATGTGCACAGGATTACCTACAGTGAAAAAAGTATGAACTCTGACCAAAAAATAACAACCATCTACCAAGATATCATTCCCACGTTTGCAGCCAAACCTTTTTCCGATTTTATTATAATACATGATTTTTATTTCAAAGTTCAGAATCATTACTCACGCCCTCTTCTGTGTTCAGTTTTTTTATAATAATAAGGTTACAAACAACATATATTTGTAATACTCTTATTAACCCAAGAGCATCTGAGCTCATCTAAGTTAATTTACAAATTATTTAAATACATATTTTTTTAAATACATAACTGACACTCAACTTTACATAAAGAAAAAAAATGTGTTTCAGATATTTCAGATTCGGACATTCTGCCAAAGGATGCCGCAGCAGAGTTCGCTGTAAAAAATGCGGCGGGGCTCACGCTTTCGAATACTATAACCCTCGAACCTCAAAATGCCTCAATTTTCATGGCAATCAGTACGCGACTTACGCAAGATGCGAAGCCAGATACTTGGCGAATAAAATCAGGAAAATTAAAATTGATTATATGAACATCACTTTTTTGATTCAGATTGATTTTATATTATACAGGGGTATTCAGATTGATCTTGATTATACAGGGCGAAAGGCGCAAGTTCGATTCCAGAGGTGACGTTTCAGGTCCATTAGTGAACAAAAGTAATTGCGTCGTTTTTAAAGAAAAACATCAATATTTGCTAGAGTCTTGCTTCATTTGTATAATACAAAATCAATCTTGGGTTGGGTTGTTTTACCTCTCAGCGGCACTTTTTTGCACACCATGGGCTAAATGGCCAGGTTACATGGACCCCGAAGGCTCAGAGAAAGTTGGGGGAAGGGGACCCACTGGAACAGCTGTTGGGAGACAGATGGTAGCGTCCCGTCACGGCCATTCAGAGTGTTCTTTAACGTGCACAGAATATGGCTCTCCCGCACACGGGGACACGGCTTAACGTCCCATCCGACGGACGGCGGCCTTTCGAAGCCCATCGGTGTCCCCTACTGACAGTGGGCAGGGCGGGAAATTTTTGCGGAGAAAAATCTCAACGCTGCCCCAGCTGGGACGCGAACCTGGGAACTACAGATTATGAGGCTGGCGCGCTACCGACTGAGCCCCCCCCCCCCCCGCCCTCATAATCAATCTGAAATGCCTTTAAACAAGTAAGGGATGTTCATATAAAATGACTTATCGAAGAGAAAAATGACTTTCGATAATTAGAAAATGAATTCTATAGATCTGTCTCTCATGGTCTCAAGCTGCGGCCATCTATATAGGAAAGTATGGGAAAAAAATCCGAAATTCATTATTGGGGGAGAAATTCTGAACGACCATTCTCCTCGAGATATTCTGCGCCTAAAACCAAAAACAACTCGATAGGCCTATTTCTAGATCATGGAACATACAAAATAGCCAAGAAATGGAATTCCCTTCATTGCCTAGTGACAACTTAGCCTCCAATTCAACTTCCAATATAGAAGAAGAAGAATGTTTACAAAATCTCATTCACGGGATCAGATGTTTTTCTCACTGATGCAGAGAAATTGCACGTAATCGTAACCAAACTGCAACTTAGAATGCAAAACATCTTGTTCTCATTCACCGAAAGTCTCACCGAAGTTATAAATCACGTTTTCGCCAGAAATAAATCTAATCCCAACCCTGCCCAATCAGACACAGGATCTGATATTATTGCTGCGATCTCAGAAAAATAAATCACACCTTCACCTTCCCTCAGAATATTTGTTTGCTTATTATGGATAATTTTTCTAACGAACTCTCTTCTGCAGTTCTTCAGCTGGAACTCTCGATCCTTACTTCCCAAATTATGTCCTCTTTCGGAAGTACTAACACAACACAACTTCGCCGCCTTGGCTATACAGGAGGTGGTAAAAACTGAGTCTGAAAGAAAAATAAATATTCCTAAATTTATCCCTCATCTCTCCAACAAATTTCGAAATACAACTGGAGCTGGGATCTTTATTCAAAGAGATATAACCCATAATAGGATATCACTTCCTACAGATGAGACCAGAATAGAATGTGTGGCTGTAAGACTTAAAATAAAGCATCAATATATTTCACTTATATCCTTCTATAATCCAGGTGAAGACATTACAGTTAAATGCTTAGGTAAAATTTTAGAACCATGCCTTTCTCCATGGATATTATGTGGCGATTTCAGTGCCCATAGCCCGACATGGGTTGATTCCAAAAGAACCCAACAGCAGTTCCAATGGGTCCTCTCCCCCAACCTTCTTTGAGCCTTCGAGATCCTTGTGACCTAGCCATTTAACCCATTGTGTGCAAAAAAGTGCTCCTCAGACGTAAAACAACTCAACGTTAAAGAACACACTAGATGGCCTTGATGGGAGGATACCATCTGTCTCCCAACAGCTGTTCCAGTAGATCCCCTCCCCCAACCTTCTCTGAGCCTTCGGAGTCCTTGTGACCTGGCAATTTCTCCCATTGTGTGCAAAAATATGCCGCTCAGAGGTCAAATAACCGAGCCCAATTCAATGATATCTGCAAAGGTATTGATGTAGATGGAACATAAAATCCATGCCTGAAAAAAATAAGGAAAATGAATAATCGAACTTTCAGTTTTATTCATTAATAAACCATAATTCACTACCTTTAAAATTATTGAGGAAAAGATTTAAATACATTTTATTTCGTTTAATTAAAACAAGTTTTATGAATACCAGAGAGTCTCGTACGCAACATCGATGTAATTGTTTTGCAAAATGATAAAAAAAGAAACTAACACGATACCTGAGTTTTTATGATATCAAGATTGATCAAGATAATGAGATTCTAAAATACGTGTAATAATACCAGGACCGGATTTACAAAAAGATAACAAGGGAGGCTGGAACTGATGTAATAGATCCGGAATATAGTAAGTGGGAGGGGGATTGTGAAGATACTGGATATCCATTGCAGAATAACAATTTTCCCTTCGTTTTATAGAGGTCTTGGAAAATTTTCTTGAAAAATACATGAAATATTCACAAGTTTAATAAATGGTCGTCTACATTACTAACATTTCAGACTGTAGATCTCGAAATCAGATAATACTTTGGATCCGGAGGGTTGGGACCTCTGAGCGGAACATTTTTACAAACAATGGGTCAATGGCCAGGTCACAAGGACCCCGAATCTTCAGAGAATGTTGTGGTAGGGGACCCACTGCAACAGCTATTGGGAGACACGTGGTAGCCTCCAATTAAATTGAGTTGTTTTACGTCTGAGAGGCACTTTTTTCGAAACAATGGGCTAAATGGCCATTTCACAAGAACCCCGAAGGCTGAGAGAATGTTGGGAGAGGAGACCCACTGGAAGAGCAGTTCGGAGACCGATGGTAGCTCCCGTCAAGGTCATCCATCGTGTTCTTTAGCGTGCACAGGTTATGGCAGTCTAGCACTGCTTAACGTCCCATCTGACGCAGAGCCGTTTATGGTAGCCCATCGGTGCTTCCTAATGACCGTGGTCAGGTCGGAGATTTTTGCAGAGATAACTCTCAACGCTGACCCAGCTGTGACTCGAACCTGGAAGCTGCAGATTACGAGCCTGGCGTGCTACCGACTGAGCCACCCCGTCCCCTACTTTAGATCCAGAGGGTCTTTTAAGGTCAAAGGTGAACTTTTAGATCTACCCGTGCTAAAGAGCTAAAAAACCTAACGCTGGGGGATTTTTGGGTCGTAGATCTAACAAGTGTGAAATTTGGGATGCAAAGAGTCCTTCAAGGTTAAAAGTCAAATATAGGTATACTGGTGATAAACGACAAAAAAATGGTGCCTGAGGGTATTTTGAGCAGCAGATCTGAGAGATTTTTTTAATTTTGGATATGTTGTGTTCTTCGAGATCAAAGTAAAATCTTTTAAAGTTAAACACACTTTTAACAAGGTAATGGTCAGATCCAATTTCAGCTCCCCTATATGCCCTGGTATTTCTAACAGAACTAGCCAATTTGCTGTTAATTAATATATAATCAATCATATTCCTATGCAGCCCATCAGGTGAAACCCATGTGTACTTATGTATGTCGCGGTGTTTGTAATATGTGTTAGTTATTCTGAAACCATTGAGTTTACTTACCTGTAGGAGACGTTGCCCATTGCCATTGCAGCTACCAATACCAAAAGGGCCAATCACCCCTCCCCAAAGGTCAGAGTCAGCACCAACTTTGGCATTGAAGTCACCAAGAACAAGGGTAATATCTCCTTTCTTGACAGAATTCAAAATATCCTGAAGTTGTTCATAAAACCTATCCTTCTCATCCTCATCAGCATCCTCAGTGGGGGCATAACAGCAGATGACATTAAGGTCTTTAACGCTTGTCTGAAATTTTGCTGTAAGAAACCTTTCATTAATGCATTCATATCCTAGAAGAGCATCACTAGCGTGTATGCTGAGAAGCAGACCCACGCCTTGGTGATGCTTATTGTCGTCCCTCCCTGAAAAGAGAAATTTAAGATTATTTTTAAGAATCTGACCTTTATCTGTCCATCTGGTCTCTTGCAAGCCGAGAATATCTAAATTATAATGGTGGAATTCTTGTGTGAGGACATCAAGAGAAAAAGCTCTGTGCAGAGTCCTCACATTCCAACTACCTATGGAGAGAAAATGGTTAGTGGGATGTTTAAAGTAACTATGTTTATTGAGAGAGGGAATGCCGACAATATCAAACAGCCCCCTAATCGCAGACATGGGTCAAAAACCCGTTCCCCCACCACTAAAGGCTGAAGCCATCTATACACTGGAAGACTTCCTCCAATGTAGAATTTGACGATGCCAATAGAAGCAAAGAGTTCAGGTGCCTGCGATGACCTCTGCTCAGGATTATCCACCAGCTGATAAACATATCCTGTGAATCTATTCACTTGGGGCTGTCAACCCACAAACAAACAGAAAACACAGCGGAAGATTTTCCCTCCACAGAAGCCCACCAGTGCAGCAAAATCAGCATCCATAATCAAGCTCAGAGCCATATATCTGTCCAGTCCAGTGGGTTTATATGGTCAGCACCAGGACCCTGTGTAGTTGACCACTCCTCAGCAGGGTAGAAAAAAAATGAAAAGTAGCCATAGTTGTCCAGATCAGTAGGCCACACTAATCTGGCAGCCCTCCCCTTCCGTTCACTTCCACAAGAGAGTATCTCTTTTGAAAGTTACTAACGGTCCGCACCACGAGAAGGCGAGGTCGGACATTAGGTGCTAGGCCTGGCCGGTTCTATGCAACATCACAGGGGATTGGTGCATAGCTCTCCTTCTAGTGGCTACCTAGCTACCATTTACAGATCGCCTGATTAGCGAGAATAATAATATTGGTGGTTGTTATCATTTGCTTTTACATCTTTTTCGCTTTCCGCCTGTATCTATAAGAAGAAGAGAACCTTCAAAATATACTTTTATTTAATGCTGGCTTAATCAGAATATTAATTGTCTTACAGAGTTTGGTTTTCTAGGATACGTTATTTTTATTCCAGATCGTTTTACTTGGAACGAACAGAATGGAACAGAAATGTAAAGTCCGTTGTATCGAAAGTCGGATTAGAGAGAATAATTCTCAATCACATTTGCTTTGATTTCCTGTAATACTTTCGACTGATTTCCATTGTTTCCGTTATAAGAAAAGTATCTTTTAAAGTTCATTCTGTTGAGTGATGATTCCGAATAATTGTAGTCTTACGCATTTTATATTCTGTAGTGGTTTCCTTTTATTGGAGATTGTTTCCATTACAACGTACAGAATAAAATAGAAATATCAGAATCCGTTGTATCAAAAGTCGGATATATGTATGTTTTATTTTATTCCCATTGTTATACTATAACTATAGTTTTATCTATCTATACAAGGGGTATGACAATTATATAACATTTCCAGAGGGTACGTGAAGCATAAAACTTTGAGAACCTCTGATATATGTTTTATTTTATTTCCATTGTTATTCTATAACTATAGTTATATCTATCTATACAAGGGGTACGCCAGTTACATACACATTTCCAGGGGGTACGTGATGCATAAAAGTTTGAGAACCACTGATATATATGTTTTATTTTATTCCCATTGTCATACTATAACTATAGTTATATCTATCTATACAAGAGGTACGCCAGTTACATACACATTTCCAGGGGGTATGTGAAGCATAAAAGGTTGAGAACCACTGATATATATGTTTTATTTTATTCCCATTGTCATAATATAACTATAGTTATATCTATCTATACAAGAGGTACGCCAGTTACATACATATTTCCAGGGGGTACGTGATGCATAAAAGTTTGAGAACCACTGATATATATGTTTTATTTTATTCCCATTGTTATACTATAACTATAGTTTTATCTTCCATACAAGGGGTACGCTTGTTACATACACATTTCCAGGGGGTACGTGAAGCATAAAAGGTTCAGAACCACTGATATATATGTTTTATTTTATTCCCATTGTTATATTATAACTATAGTTTTATCTATGTATACAAGTGGTACGTCTGTTACATACACATTTCCAGGGGGTACGTGACGCATAAAAGGTTGAGAACCACTGATATATATGTTTAATTTATTACCATTGTTATACTATAACTATAGTTATATCTATTTATACAAGGGGTATGCCAGTTACATACACATTTCCAGGGAGTACGTGAAGCATAAAAAGTTGAGAACCACTGATATATATATATGTTTTATTTTATTACCATTGTTATACTATAACTATAGTTTTATCTATCTATACAAGGGGTACGTCTGTTACATACACATTTCCAGGGTGTACGTGAAGCATAAAAGTTTGAGAACCACTGATATATGTGTTTTATTTTATTCCCATTGTTATACTATAACTATAGTTAGTTTCTATCTATACAAGGGCTACGCCTGTTACATACACATTTCCAGGGGGTACGTGAAGCATAAAAAGTTGAGAACCACTGATATATATATATGTTTTATTTTATTCGCATTGTTATACTATAACTATAGTTTTATCTATCTATACAAGGGATACGCCAGTTACATACACATTTCCAGGGGGTACGTGAAGCATAAAAGTTTGAGAACCACTGATATATATGTTTTATTTTATTCCCATTGTTATACTATAACTATAATTTTATCTATCTACATAAGGGGTACGCCTGTTGCATACACATTTCCAGGGGGTACGTGATGCATAGAAGGTTGAGAACCACTGATACATATTTTATTTTATTCCCATTGTTATACTATAACTATAGTTTTATCTACCAATACAAGGGGTACGCCAATTACATACACATTTCTAGGGGGTACGTGAAGCATAAAAGGTTGAGAATCACTGATATATATGTTTTATTTTATTCCCATTGTTATACTATAACTATAGTTTTATCTATCTATACAAGGTGTACGCCAGTTACATACACATTTCCAGGGGGTACGTGATGCATAAAAGGTTGAGAACCACTTCACTATATAAAGAAACCAAACAGCAAAAGCTTCCTTAGGTTGTTTCAGTGCATACTACATTGGGAGTGCGAAGAATAAATTTAGGATCATGTTTAAGAAATGGAAACAAAGAAATAATTAATTAAACAGAAAAATTATTAGTTAACGACAACAGTGATCAATATAAGAAGAACAACTAATCTTGGGGAGTATAATTATTTTTTGAACCGAAACTTAGCGAAGTATCAATAGAAAAAACCAAAACAAAACTAGATTCCTAAAGAACCGCAGGAAAAATTATCTGCTCTAAAACAATAATATGCATGAAAAAAAAATATATTTTTAAGAAATCTAGAAAATGGCTTTATGAAACAGCACAAATATGTAGTTCAGTGTACAGTCGCTCAGAAATGTATTCGAACATTATGGTTGATTGCAGAATTTGGAAAAATATATCTGGCTACGATTTTTTTAGTAATTAGTGATCTGGCAGCTGTCGTGTGTAATTGTTCTGACGTCAGATAAGTTTCTCACCATGTATTTACTCTCGGAGGAACCTGGAACTTCATAATGCTGCTGCCTTTTCTATTCATCTTTTGACTGAAGTAATTGAATTAAACTTGAACTGGAATTGTTCTCGTTCCTTGTATAGATAGATAAAACTATAGTTATAGTATAACAATGGAAATATAATAAAACATATACATATATTAAATTTTCTTTTCTTAAATTTCATATATCGATAAACACAAAAAATGACATAAACAATTTAACTAATCTTTAAAATTATAAACATTTCACTGGGTAATCGACTTTTGAGCTCTCACGGCATATTCCAAAAAATGTTCGGCATACTTCCAAGGGCGTATCCCACGATGAGAAGCCCTAGTTTAAAGATCTTGTCAGAAATTTAAGTTTTACCTGTTATCTCAATTAGAAGAATTTTATTCCTTTGTTAATAATTATTTCGATTTTTTAATTCCTTAATCAGGGGATTCATTAATTTAACAAACGCTGGTGTTACATCTAGTAACAGGAAATCTAATATAGCAGCCTTCTACAAATAATACATTTAAATATTTTCCCACTGTTTACTAAACTTGACATACTGTGGTGCAATTATGCCCTATTTGCTTGATTTTATTTCGGTTAAACTGACACTGCAATGAGTCCTAGCAGCGACAGTTACTATTTATAGCTATAATGAGTCTGTTAGAATATAATAATATCGTTTTAGCAGAACTGCTCTGCACGATCCCAGCTGCCATTTTGTTAAACGTAACGAAATAAAACGGTACTTTTCAATAGATCCCTCAACCCTCCCACAACCTAAAGCCAAAGGGGTGCTTCCTCTTGCTCCACGGATTGTATTTTTACTATGAGGATGAACACTAGAAGAAAAAGGTATAACCATTACTTCAAATATTCTGTTAAACAATTACACTAAAGTAAACAACGACAAATCTCCACCAAAACATCCAAACATTTTGAACATTAAGTTAATATTACACTTCAAGAAATCTTTATTTACAGGTATTTAGAGAGCATCAAAAGTTGTGTCCATAGAATTTTAGGTATTATGAGCAGAAGTGTAAATTAATATTTTCTATTATGGATTTTTCTTATTTTACAATAAATTATGACCATCATTAATGTTTATTTCGTTTGAATATATATAAAGAATACCTGTTTTTGGTTAACAAATGTTAAAAATTATTTTATGTAAAAAACATAGGAAACCCAAGTGGAAAAAGGAACGGTAATTTTGTGCGAAAATGTGAGTTACTTAACTGCAGTTCGGAGAAACGATCGTCCATGCCTCTGACGTCACTTGCGTCTTGATCTGACCAGTACTCAAGACCGGCACTGCACCCATTCCCCTTTAGTTTTCCTAGATTTAGGCATTTGGGGTATTTATATATTTAATATTTTAACTGACTTATTTTCGTCCAAATATTAATTTTAGCGCAAAGAAGCATAGTTATGCTACTGATATAGCTATGGACTGTATTTTTTCTATATGAATGAACACTAGAAGAGAAAGGTATAACTATTACCATGAGTGGGATTCGGACCCACGTCTCCAGGGAACATTCCTGTTATGCTAACCACTACACCACCAATAGCTAACCTTTTCTCAGCTTGTGTGACGTTATAAACTTTCCGTGTTTTTTATTTGATTTGCACTGTGGCGCCATCTATCCAGGAAGTGGACAAATCTGTTGCCTCGTATAGTTGGTATTAATATTTGCCACTCACGCTCATGGCGTTAAATCAATAATTCACTAGTAAATAATCACAGGATATGTCTTGTAGACAAGGAACTGATGAAATAATAAGTTGAAGAAAAGCTTATTCATTATTCAGCTTATTATTTCATGAGTTTCATTACTACAGGACATATCATGTGATTATTTACTAGTATTACTATTTAAATATTCTGTTAAACATTTATACTAAACTAAATAATCACAAATTTGCACCAAAACATCCAAAAAATTTGAACATTAAGTTGATATTACACTTCAAGAAATCTTTATTTATATTTAAGAGAAGAGGTTTTGTAACCAACTATAAATCATAATACTCTTTTCTCTGAAAATTAACGCTACTTTAACATTATTTCGCTTAATGCTGCGTTTCTCTAACGTCATGAATTGATTTTTCGACGTTTCAATTTCAAGTACGAATGAACTGTGTAAGCAGTCTTGTTCGACCTCTTATTCCTTATTAATATTATAAATTTAATAGACGCAAGGTATCTGGCAACAAAACTCTGTCGCCATTTTCTTTTGAGCCTGTAACAGTTGGAAAAGTTTGATTTTCGAGCTGCCTTTCGTTTCAGATAATTAACCTTATTAAAATATCTAAAACGTAACAGTTTCTTTCCTCGTAAGTCAATGCATGATTCTAAATCGGTTTGTGAACTACACGTAATTGTGTGGAAAAGGCTTTATAAAATGTTACTGTAACTTCTATTGTCTGAATTGCTGACAACTTGTGTTACATGGAGAAGTAATGCAGCAGGTGTGAATTCTGTAATTTCATGTTATTTCAAACGTAATACTTTTATTAACGATATTTTAGTTTATTTACAAGTAATACAATATATATACAGTATTAGAACCATATTTTTGCCTGTTTTATCAGGTGATCAAATTTCGGTTAACGTTTGTGTCGTCTTCATGTTTTTCATGAGACAATTTCCCAGAAAATGTCTACTCTCCTAATTTCCCTGAAGTGAAGCTTGTGGTCCTTTAACTACATCAAATTTACTTTTATTGGTTAAATATTTAGCGTAATGTAAGAAAACAAGCTTTAAAAGATTTTTATATTTCTATAAAATCGAGACAAGAGCCAAAGTTTGAGAAAAGAAAGCAGGGCCATATCCAAGAAGTTGCATATTTCGGTGTTTTAACTGCCAGGTTCCTAACATAAAGACACATTTTTATTCAGTGTTATAGTTTTTTGATTTAGCATAAATATTTTTGTTCAAATCAAAAATAGGTATACAAGAAACTAACAATGAACTTATCTTTTCTAAATATTAATAAAAATGTATAATATAAAAAGTAAAATAAAGAAAGAAGAATATTAAACAATAATATATTTAAATTTGTGCATACGTTTCAGCGTAATATTTGAGGAATTATTTTCAGCGAGTACCTTGACGAAGTTAAACATATTTCTAAAAATGTTTTTAAACATTTCTTAAAAATATTCCTTTAGATACTCACAAAAAATAATAAAAAAAACACACACGCACAAACATAACGAAATAAACTCAAAATTTGCGCAAAAATGAAAACTCAATTTTTACAATATTAATTTACCTGTTTTGTTAGATTCGTCAGAATATTTGCTTAGAAGCTTTTACTAATTTCTTAAAAGCTTTTAACGATTTTTCCTGCAAAAATCCTGCAGGAAATTTTCCCAAATGTATTAAAAAAGGTCTTCCCACCGTTTTTATATTTCTGTAATAAAATTAAACTATAAAAACCTTTTTAATTAATGTAATGAGTATACGTAGTCGTTGTGATTATCATGGAAATTACACAAAAGTTTGCTTCATTTCTTTCTAAGACGGAGCTTTATCATATTTCGAGTGAAAGACGAAAATAATAGCTTTCGATGAAAGGCTTTTCTCACAAGATGAATATGATGTCCTCCTGGAGTCAATGTTAAGTTTGTCTCCATGTCTTGCTGTGTTGACTTCGAGGTAGCCAACGAAGTGCTCCTGTTGCTTCGCTACGAGGAAAGAAATTTTAATCAAATAATTTTGTATTCGAAGCATAGTCGTTTTCATTGTATAAGAGACAGAGGTGTATGAATATATACAAATAATATATACCGACTGAGCCACCCCCGCCCCACGCAGTTGATACTTCAACCTTTGAACAATAGAATACTGCTCTGTGTTGGTGGGGGGGGGGGCAGTTGATAGCGCACCAGGCTCGGAAACTGCAGTTCAAATGTTCAAGTCAAACCTGGGCCAGCGTCGAGATTTAACATCGCAAAATTCCCACACTGCTCTCGGTCAGTAGGGGACACCGATGGATTTAGAGAGGCCGCCGAACTTCGGGTGTGACGTTAAGCCGTGGCTCCGCATGCGTGAGAGATCCATACCTTATGCACGTTAAAGAAAATTCTGGATGGCCTTGGTGGGATTATCAGAACCAAGGCCATCCAGTTCTCAACAGTTGTCCAGTGGGTTCCCTCTCTGAACCGGGGCGGGGGTGGCTCAGTCGGTAGCGCGCCAGGTTCGTAATCTGTAGTTCCCAGGTTCGAGTCCCAGCTGTGTCAGCGTTGAGATTTATCTCCGCAAAATTCCCCGCCCTGCCCACGGTCAGTAGGGGACACCGATGGGCTTGGAAAGGCCGCCGTCCGTCGGATGGGACCCGTGGAGCCGTGTGCGGGAGAGCCATACCCTGTGCACGTTAAAGAACACGCTGGATGGCCTTGACGGGAGGCTACCATCTGTCTCCCAATAGCTGTTCCAGTGGGTCCCTTCCCCCAACCTTCTCTGAGCCTTCGGGGTCCATGTGACCTGGCCATTTAGCCCATGGTGTGCGAAAAAGTGCCGCTCAGAGGTAAAACAACCCAACCCAACCTTCTCCGAACCTTCTCTGAGACATCGGAGTTTTTGTGATCTGGTTGTTTAACTCATTTTTGCAAACACGTACAATCGCTCAAAAAAATATCCGAACGTAATCCTCCATAGTGTTTGGATATTTTTTTGAGCGACTGTACCTCTCAGAGGTAGAACTACCGAACCCAAATGCTCTCGAACAATACCAAAAAACTTTCCTCCAATTTTATAAATTGGTTTTGCGATACGGATTGCTTTCGCTTCTTTAGATGCTTATGGGCCACCACTGAATCTATGTATGATGGGTTTTCATGTGTATTTGAAGGCTCTTACACTCATCCGTGGTCAGAATATACGTTTGTACTTCTATTTCTTTATGAAACTAAATAACATTTTAGGTAACGTTTAAAAAAATATATGATTATTTATTATCTTAATCGAGGTTAGGATTTAAACTTGAAATTTATAACAGGAGGAGGTTAGTTTTTTTTACCTCTTAGCGGCACTTTTTTGCACATAATGGGCTAAATGGCCAGGTCACAAGGACACCGAAAGCTCAGAGAATGTTGGGGGAGGAGACCCACTGGAGCAGCTGTTGGGAGACAGATGGTATCCTCCCGTCAAGGCCAGCCAACGTGTTCTTTAAGGTGCACAGGGTATGGTTCTCCCGCACACGGGGCCACGGCTTAACGTCCCATCCGAAGGACGGTGGCTTTTCCAAGCCCATCGGTGTCCCCTACTGACCGTGGGCAGGGCGGGAAATTTTGCGGAGATAAATATCAACGCTGACACAATTGGGACTCGAAACTGGGAACTACAGATTACGAGCCTAGCGCGCTACAGACTGAGCCGCCCCTAAAAGGAGGAAGAGGTCTCAAGTGAAATGTTTCAAACTGATGATACATACTGAGTGGTTAAATAAAACTACGTTACTTTGTAGTTCTGCGGATAAACACAGTTAGTTGCACAAAGCTGAAATTTGAAGGGGATAATAATCAGGTCATGTAGAATAAAATGGCAGGTAAAAAAGTAAATTCTTATAAAAACTACCAGCGGGTTGAACGTGGCGCTGTACAGAAAAACGATGCACATTTTTTACCAATCACTTGTTAGTAAGAGAATATATCACGTGGTTACAGAATGAAAACAGAAAGCCATGATGAGACCTGACCCTTTTGTAATAGAGAGCATGATCATTTTCACTTTCCCAAACTTTCCAGAAAAGTGAATAGGAAGAGCCGCGACACTGGAACTGAAGGATCGTGCATTATTGGTTAAGTTCTATTTCCAAAATAATAACAAAGACACGAATGCTACAGCCGAATATTGCTTACTGATGAGATGGAGACGCCTTTGAGGAAAATGAGTTACAAAACAAGGCTCAGAATTTTGAAGAAATGGTTATTAATCATAATGCCATTGCAGAGGAAGTCTACCGGTTTTTGAACACATTGTAAATGGCTGATGCAGTAGTCTTCTCTTAGAGCCAGGGCCGATGTAACACTTCTGATTCTTGTGTGATCGACTGTCTCCAAGGTCCTACGAAGTGTGTTGCGCTACTTCCGGTACAAATTGGTATTTTCAAGGCTGAGGGCTGGATAGGATGGAGCTGGGCATTGACTCTTACAGAGTGAGGAGACACACTTCCGGATGAATGGTAACGTCAACACACAGCATTGTTGGATAAGGCAATCGTCACATCCTCTGGGGATGATGAAATTTCACACCATTTTCCACCTGTTACTGTGTGGTGTGTTTTCAATGCTACTATAATCTAGGAACCCTTCTTCTCCACTAGGTCCAAGCCATGATCTCCTAACACGTATAACACAAATAAAGCATGTCCAGAGCACGATGCTTTATTTGCTACAGTTTAATGTTATCTCAGTGATAACTCAGATACATAAATTAGTAACTTCTTAAATAAACTTTACATTAAAATCATCGCAATCAAACCTATTTCAATGTCGATTTTCGACAAAATTCGTTCACTATTTTCACAGTTGCGCAGAATGTAATATTTAACAGCTAAAATGACAGTGGTCTGTAAATGGTAGCTAGGTAGTCACTAGAAGGAGAGCTATGCAACAATCCCCTGTGATGATGCATAGAACCGGGTAGGCCTAGCACCTAATGTCCGACCCCGCCTTCTCGTGGTGCAGGCCGTTAGTACCTTTCAAAAGAGATATTCTCTTTTGGAAGGGAACGGAAGGGGAGGGCTGCCAGATTAGTGTAGCCTACTGATCTGGACAACTATGGCTACTTTTCTTCTTTTTTTTTTTTCTACCCTGCTGAGGAGTGGTCAACCACACATGGTCCTGGTGCTGACCATATAAACACACTGGACTGGACAGATATATGGCTCTGAGCTTGATTATGGATCCTGATTTTGCTGCACTGGTGGGCTTCTGTGGAGGTAAAATCTTCCGCTGTGTTTTCTGTTTTTTGTGGGTTGACAGCCCCAAGTGAATAGATTCACATTGTGAAGATTCACATTGTGATTATCCACCAGTGAATCAATTCACTGGTGGATAATCCTGAGGGATCTAGGATATTCTAGGATCTTCTAGGATATGAGTTCATTAATGAAAGGTTTCTTACAGCAAAATTTCAGACAAGCGTTAAAGACTTGAATGTTATCTGCTGTTATTCCCCCACTGAGGATGCCGATGAGGATGAGAAGGATAGGTTTTATGAACAACTTTAGGATATTTTGAATTCTGTCAAGAAAGGAGATATTACCCTTGTTCTTAGTGACTTCAATGCCAAAGTTGGTACTGACTCTGACCTTTGGGGAGGAGTGATAGGCCCTTTTGGTATTCGTAGCTGCAATGGCAATGGGCAACGTCTCCTACGGGTAAGTAAGCTTAGTGGTTTCAGAATAACTAACACTTATTACAAATACCGCGACATTCATAAGTACACATGGGTTTCACCCGATGGGCTGCATAAGAATATGATTGATTTTATATTAGTTAACAGCAAATGGGCTAGTTCTGTTTGGAATACCAGGTCATATAGGGGAGCTGAAATTGGATCTGACCATTACCTTCTTAAAAATATCTTCCAACTTATACTTAAAAAGTGCTAAGGTTAAAAACTTTACCTTTAATACTGTAGCTCTGAAAGACCCAGTTACAGCTAAAGCTTACTATTATACGTTACTTAGTCATTATGACAGTCATGGTATACTTACTACTCAAGTTGGGGAAGAATGGAACCATTTTAAAGAGACTTTTTTGGAAACCAGCAGTACTATTTTAGAAAAAAAAAGGAACAGAGGAGGCAGAATTATTTGAGTAATAAGGCACTTGAGCTTATTTCAGAAAGAAAGAACTGCAGGAATGTCCTTAATCAATAGCCTACTAGTTCTAATAGAAAGCATTACAGAGAACGTAATAAACGTGTAAAGAATCAGTTAGCTGCTGATAAGAATCTTTGGCTTGATGGCTCGGCTGACAAAGCCGAGGAAGCAGTTGAACAGCACAACAGCAGAGAGCTCTACCAGATAGTTAATGTTTTGTGTGGTAGAAAACGGACAGGCATACAAGGATCGAAGGATAAACAAGGTAAGGTTATAGAAGGTGAGGATTCTGTCATGGCTAGGTGGGCTGAGCATTTCAGTGATGTTCTAAACAATGTAGTTAGTTCTACTCCCATTGTTTGCAATGATGATAGTTACATTGGTGGCTTTAATGTTGGCCCTAAACGCAATCTGAAGTTATTTTGGCTGTTTCTAAACTTAAACTTCATAAATCCCCAGGGGTAGATGAAATTACTACGGAAATGCTTAGAGCTGGGAATGCTTCGGTTACCACTTGGATGACTGAAATTCTGAATATCTTTTATGATAAAGGCATGGTTCCTAAGGATTTTACCAGAGCTATTGTTATCCCTATTTTCAAAAAAGGTGATCGCAGTTATTGTGATAACTATAGGGGTATCAGCCTACTCTCTGTTCCAGGTAAAGTTCTTTCCATGGTTGTGCTTAATAGAATTAAGAATCTGGTTGACAGTCAATTGCGTGATGAGCAATGTGGATTCAGAAGTGGTAGGGGATGTGTGGATCAGATATTTTCACTTAGGCAGATTCTTGAGAAATGTTTAGAGTTTCAGAAACCTTTGGTTGCTAGCTTTGTTGATTTCAAAAAGGCTTTCAACTCTGTTGATCGTCATACTTTGTGGTTGGTTGTGAGATCATATGGTATACCTGACAAGTTAGTTAACATAATGAAAGCTCTCTATAATAACACTGAGTCTTGTGTGAGAGTTTGTAAGGCTTGTAGCAATAGGTTTAGCATTACTTCTGGTGTTCGACAAGGGTGCATTTTGTCTCCTTTTCTGTTTTATTGATTATGTTATGCGAAATTCACTTCAAGGGCCTTAATGGCCCTTGAAGTTTAAATTTTGGGCCTTAATGATCCAATTCAAGGGCCTTAATGGCCCTTAATAATTAAATTTTGTCCTTAAATGGACTGGAGATACGAAAATTTCTGATTTAGATTATGCTGATGATTTAGCCCTTTTGGCAAATGATGTTGATGAGATGAACTCGTTCATTCGAGCTGTTGATGGAAATGGTAGTAGAGTACGTTTGGTTATAAACAGAGAGAAAACTAAAGTGAAGAAAATTAATCAGGCAGGCTGTGATTCAGTTACTCTGAATGGTTGAAGTCTTGAGCAGGGGTCACAGTTTAATTATCTTGGGAGCTATGTAACAGATAATGGTGATGTGCGGCATGAGATTAACAGACGAACAGGGATTGTTGCCGGGACTTTTAAGAATCTATGGAGAGTGTGGAGAAATACGCGTATACACCTAAAGACTAACATTAGACTGTATAATAGTTTGGTTCTTTCTAGGGTGAGTTATGGTAGTGAAACTTGGACACTTTGTAAACAAGATAACAGGAAACTTCATGCTTTTGATTCTAGATGCTTACGCAGTATCTTGGGTATTAGGTGGTTTAACTTTGTAACTAATGATGAGGTTAGGCAAAGGAGTCTGCAACCTCCTTTAAGCAGCATATTGTGCAGAGAGAGACTCCGCTGGTTTGGCCATGTTGCCCGTATGGATAATTATAGATTGGTGAATAGGGTTATGAATAGTGTGCCTAAAGGCCAGATAGAGGGGGAGACCTAGGATACGGTGGGCAGACAATATCAAACAGGACCTTGTTAGAATTGGTGTGCAGTGGCCAGATGTAGTAGATGTAGCTCAGGACAGACTTCCTTGGAGAACTAATTTGCACGCTCAGGTTGAAAATCCATAGCCCTTTGGCTGCTTGAGGAGGAGGATGATGATGATGAAAATGACAGTTTAAATAATTGTTCTGTCAAGTAAATAAAAACAAGTTAAAAAGAAAGCAAAACCATCATACTGAACATTGCTAATCCATATAAGAGTGTTTTTATCAGTTCTTGTAATAATTATGTTAATTTCCACTAATTATAAATGACGTTTTGCAGAACAAGCTCACTTGCTAAATGTTTTAGCTTCCACAACACTTAAACACTAAACGCATCTTTCTAAAAATTTGTTGCGTTTGAAAAAGATGTTTTGTTTTAAATAGATTTGACAGAGATTTTTAAATTAGGGAGCTTTTTTTCATAAAACCTTTATTTAAGGAAGTTACTGTATTCTGCAACTGACTTACTACTGACATAACATAGAACTGCGCTAAATGATGGAACCGCTTATTGCACATGTACACTAAAATTTCAAAAATCATTTTTTTAATGTAATATTCCTGTACAGTCACTCAAAAAATATCTGAACACTATGGTTGATTTCAGAATTCAGAAAAAATCTGGCAACGATTTGTTTAGAAATTAGAGATCTGGTGACCTTCGTTTACGTACACGAAAGTTTCCAGATCACTAATTTCTAAAAAATCGTTTTTTGAGCGACTGTACTCTGTAGGGACTCATTTGTAAATTCCGAAGCGATATGAGGGTGGGATGGATGTTATAATGTGATATCACAAAACATACTATTAACGTTATTATTAAAAAAGCCATCGACTTAGTACACTACGACATTAAAATGCAATATTTATTTTTTGCGATTATTCTTTTCAACGTTTTCCGATTTTAAAAATCGTTTTTTAAAATATAATATCCCTTGTAATTAAATACTAGTTACAGTTAATACTCACATGGTACGTTGACACTCTTACAAAAATAAAGATTCCTACAGAAAATACGTTAATAAGATGAAGAGACGGTCCTGCTATGTACAGCGGGTGGGGTGAAGTGTTAAATCCTTCTGATACGTGATATATATTATAAAAGACCTGTTCTAAAATAACAGGTCGTACACTATTATTGCTATTTTTTAGCGAGTCACTGAACTGGAATTATTGCCGGCCAAGATTTTACGTCGAGATTACACTACTATGCAATACTACACTAAATGGTACTAAAATTTATAGTGGTAGTTGTTTTTACCATTCTTTTATTACTTTTATCTAGCAAATAGCATAAGATAAAAAATGATGATTTAAGGCTACACTGAATTAATATCTTCATTATTACACCGACTGCTTTCAGAATGAAATAAAGATTTCTATCTTTTCTAAACCACGCATCTTAATCTTTATATACGAGGTGACCTAAATTAAACTGAGAATATTTAAGTAAATTTGTAGAGAGAACTCAGTGGATATACGCAATATTTGAATTTGCACATTTCAGATTATTACTGAAGCAATACATAAAACACTAGGCATCATGATATACAAATGGAAGTAGTGTAATTTTCAATTTTAGTGAAGATCAAAAAATGTCCTGTAAACATAAAATTCATCGCAATTAGCTCAGCTGTTATATCTAGAAACGATCTTGCATTCAGCTTTTGTTTTAACATGGAACAAGGAAGTGTACACAAGGAAGAATAACAAGGAAGTGTACACAAGCGTTCAAAGAAGTAGTAACTTATTGACTTCGATGGAACGAGTGAAAATCTACAGACACTTGTCAAAAACAGTTTGAACCTCCTCAATAGGAATGAGTCCCGAGGACTGGCTGGAGTAATTGTGTCATGCTTACGATACTATAGGAGCTGGGTGTTTCACCTTTGAGTGACACGTCTTGTACACAATGCGCTAAATGACCTAAAGGCTACAAGGACCTGAAGGGCCCAGAGAATGCTGGGGAAATGAAACCCACGGGTCAACAGCAGACAGATTGTAGCCTCATATCAAGACCATCCAACGGGTTATTTAACGTCTACCAAGCCTCGTTTTAATCATCATTATCGTCTACCTAGTTTCGGCGCACCATCTACCGTATTTATTATCTACCAAGCCTCGGCTTAATCATTATTATCATCTTCCAAGTCTCGGCTTAATCATCTTTATCGTCTACCAAGTTTCGGCGCGACATCTACGGTATTTATTTTCTACCAAGCCTCGGCTTAATGATTATTATCATCTACCAAGTCTCGGCGCGCCATCTACCGTATTTATTTTCTACCAAACCTCGGCTTAATCATCATTATCGTCGATCAAGTCTCTGCGTGACATCTACCATATTTATTGTCTACCAAGCCTCGGCTTTCATCTCACGGACGACAGCATTTCCAATCCCATAGGTGTTCTCTCCTCACCGAGGAAATGGTTCGAATTATAAATGAATGTTGGAACAGCTAAGACTCGAACCTGGGAACTACAGATTCCGATTCATGCGCGTTACCGAGTGAACTAATCCTTTCTTCCGATACTGTATGAGAGAAAAGGTAGAGGCCACATGAAAGCGATACGACTTCAACTGTGTATGAAATCACGAATGCTTTCAAAATAGGACTCATATATTCGGACACTTCCACAAGGAACTCCGCTATTTGCAATTCGGCAGTCGGTGTCCTATTCGGGGACTTATAGTGTTGGCTAAAAATCGGCTAGGTTTCAATGTTGTCGAAAGAGGCATAAGTGAATTGTTAGAAAACCTGGGGAAAAAAGGTCATCTAGTCAGATGAAATATAAAATTTAATATTTTCTCCAGATGGCAGAGCTAGGGTGTGGTGGTTACCACGTGACACAATGAACTCCTCATGTGTCACATCCACTGTATGATGTTGAAGGGATTCACATGGCACGGATTCGGTATATTGTTATGTCTCAAGCATGGACAAAATACTGCAGCATATGTAAACAGCATATCAAATTTTTTACTGATGGAGACGAAACATTTCAAGACGATAATGCAACAGATAATTCATCTGTAAACCCCGAGAAGAGCTTTGAGGGTGGGATGTATGTTATAATGTGGTATCACATAACGTACAATTAACATTCGTATTAAACAAGCCAGCGACCTAGTACACTACGACATTAAAATGATATATTTATTTTTGCGATTAGTCTTTTTAGCGTTTACCGATTTCAAGAATCATATTTTTTTATGTAATATCCCTTGTAATTAAATACTAGTACAGTTAATACTCACTTGGTATGTTGACATTCGTACAAAAGTAAAGATTCTTACACCAAATATATTAGTAAAATGAAGAGGGCCGTTCTGTATGTACAGCGTGTGGGGTGAAGTGTTAAATAATTCTGATACGTTATATATATTATAAACTACGTGTTGTAAAATAACAGGTCGTACACTATTATTCTTCATTTTTAGCGACTTACGTTGGAAGTAACTGAACTGGAATCCATCTTTATTATACAATATAGTCTGTGATTAAACGACTATACAAGACTACACTTAAATGATACTATAATTTATAGTGGTAGCTGTTTTTGCCCTCCTTTAATTACTTTTATCTAACAAATAGCATACGATAAAAAAAGATTATTTAAAGTTTTCTTTAAAAAGTATCTTCATTATTATACTGACTGCTTTCAGAATGAAATAAAGATTTCTACCTTTTCTAAACCATGTGTCTTAATCTTTATATACGAGGTGACCCAAATTAAACTGACAATATTTAAGTAAATTTGTAGAGATAACTCAGTGGATATAAGCAATAATTTAAATTTGAACATTTCAGATCATTACTGAAGCAATGCAATTATCAAAGATATGCATTATCAAAGGCAACCGTAAGCATCATGATATACAAATGGAAGTAGTGTAATTTTCAATTCCAGAGAAGATAAAAAAAGTCCTGTAAACATGAAATTCATCGCAATTAGCTCAGCTGTTATATCTAGAAATGATCTTGCATGCAGCTTTTGTTTTAACATGTAACAGGAAGTGTACACAAGCGTTCAAAGAAGTAGTAACTTATTGACTTCGATGGAACGAGTGAAAATCTACAGATACTTATCAAAAACAGTTTGAACCTCCTCAGTAGGAATGAGTCCCAAGGACTGGCTGGAGTAATTGTGTCAGACTTACGATACTAGAGGAAATGGATGTTTCACCTTTTAGTGACACTTCTTGTACACAATGGGCTAAATGACCGAATGGCTACAAGGGCCGAAAGGGCCCAGAGAAAGCTGTGGAAATGGAACCCACGGGTCAACAGCAGACAGATTGTAGCCTCATATCAAGACCATCCAACGGGTTATTTAACGTCTACCAAGCCTCGGCATTATCATCATTATCGTCTATCAAGTTTCGACGCACCATCTTCCGTATTTACCGTCAATGTTTACGCGCCATCTACCGTATTTATCGTCAATGTTTGTGCACCATCTACCGTATCTACCGTCAATGATTGCGCGCCATCTACCCTATTTATTGTCTCCAAGCCTTGGATTTCATCTCACGGACGACAGCATTCCCAATCCCATATATGTTCTCTTCTCACCGAGGGAATGGTTGGAATTAGCCGTGATAAATGAATGTTGGAACAGCTGGGATTCGAACCTTTGAACTATAGAATTCAGGGGCGTTACCGAGTGAACTAATCCTTTCTTCAATACTATATGAGAGTAAAGGTAGAGGCTGTGTACGACTGTGTAAGAAATCACGACTGCTTTCAAAATAAGAGTCATATAATCGGACAATCCACAGGGAACTCCGCTATTTGTAAATCTGCAGTCGGTATCCTATTCGGAGACCTTTAGTGTTGGCTGAAAATCGGAAAGCTAAGTTTCAGTGTTGTCGAAACTCAAGACTTGGGGAAAAAGTGTCATCTAGTCAGATGAAATATAAAATTTAATATATTCTGCAGATTGCAGAGCTAGGGTGTGGTGGTGACCACGTGACACAATGAACTGCTCATGTATCACATCCACTGTATGATATCTTCAATTCATTTCTAGTGATATTTTTAAAAAATCTTGCTTTCGCAGTTAAGGAAATTTGGATGAAATTTTCCATTCACATGACATGTAAATGTCGGGAAACTTTTTGTAAAATATTGTATGTAATCAAACATATTCCAAGTTATTTATCTGAGACATATAATTAAAATAATATCAGTGTGTTTATATTCAAACAATTTCATTAGTATCATTATCTCCATAAAATAATGGGGCGGGGGTGGCTCAGTAGGCAGTGCGCTAGGCTTGTAATCTGCAGTTCCCAGGTTTGAGTCCCAGCTGAGTCGGTGTTGAGATTTATCTAAACAACACTCCCTGCCCATCGGTCAGTAGGGGACACTGATGGGAATGAGAAAGGTCGTCGTCCGTCGGATGGGACGTTAAGCTGTGGCTCCGTGTGCGGGAGAGTCATATCCTGTGCACGTTAAAGAACATGCTGGATGGCCTTGACAGGAGGCTACCATCTGCTTCCCAACAATTCTTCCAGTGGGTCCCCTCCTCCAACATTTCTCTGAGACCTCGGGGTTCTTGTGACCTGCCCATTTAGCCCATGGTGTGCAAAAAGTGTCCCTCAGTGGTAAAACAACCCAACTCATAAAATAATAATTTCATTATGGGCAATTGGCAAAGGTCATTGAAAAGCAAACGAATTAGATATTTCTTAAATATGTATTCATGAGAGTTCTAATTAACTTTTGATATCTCGTTTTCAGGATCACTTTGATACACTTCAATGGGAGAAGATTCGAGTTCATGGCCAAAGGAAATTAAAAAATTCAGCAGTACCAACCGTATTTTTATATTGCCCAGTATCAAAGGCACGTAAAAGCCCTCCCAGAAGAAACCATGTAAATGAAGCTCCTGAAGAAGCAAGGGTTTATCCGGATCATAATTATTGTAAAAGAAACTTTTTGGTGGCTGAAGAAACGACTTATAATTTTACTTCATGTAATAAAACTTTATTTGTGGACACTGGTAATAGGAAAAATATCACAGATTGCGTCAAAAATGAAGTTAATGTTGATGATCTGTTGGCAATTGATTCATATGGTGACACATCTGAACAGAGTAGAGGCGGGGGTGGCTCAGTTGGTAGTGCGCCAGGCTTGTAATCTGCAGTTCCCAGGTTCGAGTACCAGCTGGGTCAGCGTTGAGGTTTATCTCCACAAATTTCCCAATTCTGCCCACAGTCAGCAGGGAACAACAATGGGCTTGGAAAGGCCGCCGTCCGTCGGATGGGACGTTAAGCCGTGGCCCTGTGTGCGGGAGAGCAATACCCTGTGCACGTTAAAGAACATACTGGATGGCCTTGACGGGAGTCTACCTTCTGTCTTCCAACAGCGTTCCAGTGGGTTCCCTCTCCCAACCTTCTCTGAGCCTACGTTGTCGATGTAACCTGGCCATTTAACCCAAGGTGTGCAAAAAACCGTCGCTCAGAGGTAAAACATCCCAACTCAAATCTGAACAGAGTACTTCGTGTGCTAAACTACAGGCTGAGGTTACCAGATTGAAAAAACGTGTAAATGCACAATATAAAGTGATTAAAAGTGGTTAGCGTTCTAGGCTACTAATCAAAGGGACCTGGGTTCGAGCCCCGGTTAAGAAATGGATGTATGCTGTATTTCTTCTGAGGTTCCGCCATCCTCACTGATCTCCTAATATGGCATATTAAACTGACAGGCTTCTGTCAGACGTCTGTGACAAGTAGCTGCTTAAGGGGTATTTATTTATATTATTGTAGTGTAATAAAGGAAAATAAATAATTTAGAATGTTCTAGTTCTGCATATATATATATAGCATAATTTTGACAGATTTCCGAATATGTAGAAATATTTTTATAAAGCTCGCTTATGCTACAAGTACAAGTTGTAAAAGCATAAATCAGAATCCAAATTAAAAATATTGCCATATAGTTTCAGGAATGTTAAGCATTTTTACTTTTTAAGTAAAAATTTAATATCTGGGAATGAATGTATGAAAGAACAATTATTACTTTAATTTTTATTATTTTAAGTAATTCTGATTAACTTAACAATCAATAAATATTAGTATAAAATACTGAGAACAGAAAGCACTTCCATGAATTTTAAGTAACAAAATCCTAAAATATTTAAGTAACAAATTCTATTTTTGCACAGTTGCTCCGTCCTCATGTGTGTGCTGACGAAGCTAGATCATCAGTCAGCTAGCCTAACTGACGCACTCGCAGAGCACAGACCATGAAAGCCGTTTGCCAACCTCTCCCTGTATAGGACCACTAAAAACAGCGGATCGCCAGCGCCACAACGGATGAAAACGTAACTAGCGCTGCTGTCGCTTCACGTCGTGAAATCGTCAGGCATTCCATTACGTAGGCACCGGTCCACTTCCAGAAGCTTTGGTTGATCGGTGCAAATCATGTCGCTAAAACTTTCGTATGAGCGAATGCGTTCTCGTCATAATTGAAAATCGTCTTATGAGCGGATCGTCATAAAGTGAAACGTCGTAAAGCTGGGTATTACTGAAAGAAGTTGAAATCAACACAAATACTGAAAGGATGAATTTTGGCAGCAGGCAGTAATGTGTGCTCAATAACTGTAAGAGGAAAATTCCTTGAAATTGGATTGAGATATTTCTTACAGTTAATGTTTCGGTCCAAATGAAAGTTTTAGTGATGGAAATAAGCTTTTCTTTACTGTATATCAGTGTCCACATTACGAAAACGATCTCATAAGGCATTCAGCACTTAGTCTGTTACTGTTATTGTGAACATTCAACGAAAGTCATTGTATGGTGTTCCATGTTTTGTCAGGATGTTGGAAAGCTACATATTGTAAAAGGAATAGCAAAAGCTAAGGACTACATCAAAATACTGGAAACAAAATTATTACCAAAAGTCTTTGATCTTATTTTGGGATGAACGTAGATCTTAATAATGTTTTAATTAACTGGATTAAATGCACTTTATCAATGTGAAAAGGTTCTTCAGAAGTGGTTAGCAGATAGCAAGATTGAAAAGATGGAATCGACTGGACAGTCTCCACACTTTAAGACTATACAGAGCTGGTATTGCAGAATAGGTAAGGCAATTTCCGAGCAGAGACGTCCAAATACGCGAGTTAATTAAGGATTTCCTGTTACTTCTTAATCATATTGTATTACAGACGAACTTAAATTAGTGCATTCCATGCCAAAATCACATAAAACATTTAATTAAACACAGGGCTAACCTATGAAATATTGAATTTAAAACGTTAGTATTCTGAAAAATGTGTTTAACAACTGTTATAGAATGTTTAAAACAGGGATCATTATAAATATTTCAAAAGTTTCTTTTAATTCATATCTATGCTATATCATATTATAATATATACGTAATTGTGTTTGGGTAATTATACTTCAACAATTAATTTCGAAACGAAAAAACTAAAAAAATACATAATTTAAATGAAAAATAATTTATATAAATAATTTTCTAATTAATAATTTACATAATATTTAAATAACAAGTCCTAACGATCTACGATCGAAGTCACGACTCTGTTCTTTAAATGTGAAAAATACAAAAATTAAAAACGAATGTTTCAAATAATATATCATGAGAGAGATTTAGGATTTAGTTGATGGAATGTGATGATCAAAATATTTATTTTCATTTCTTCCCTTTAACTGCAAAAGGATGGGAAAGTAAAATATTTTCGTTTTAAGAGATATATGAGAGAATGATTTCTATTTTGTGTTTTGTTTGTGCCAGTACATTATTGCAATTTTTTTTTTTATAAATCATCCATTAGTTCGTAATTCCAGTATCAGATGGGGAAAATTGGAAACCGAAAAAACTTCCTTTTCTTTGAAAACAAGCAACTTATTATCACCAGAGATGATTAGCTATTCTTTCAATTGTTCGTTACATCTTGTTAGAAGGCTTTCTTGTTTTATCCGAATTTGTATTTCTAACTTTAACTCAGTTAATCGAAATTTCATCCTACAGAAAAAAAAATATATATAAATACCCCCTCAAGCAGCTGCTTGCCACAGAGGACTGACAGGAGCCTGTCAGTTTATATGCCATAGGAGAAGGTCTGTGAGGTTGGCAGGACCTCAGCAGAAAAACAACGCACACAACAACCATGCCTTACCCGGGGCTCGAACCCAGGTCCCTTAGATCAATAGCCAAGCGTGCTAACCATTCGGCCATGGGACGGCTAGCAACAGAAAAATATTGAAAAAGTATATGACAAACTCTTCAATTTAAATCCACTCCTCTTTTGTAGCAAATTATGATACATAAAATATTCTTTACATGTGGACTCAAAATCGATTACTAGATAACCACATTTCTTTAACGTTTATCAAAATTTTCTGTCCAAAACGATTTGGATTCATCATACCTAGTATCATCCTAACTCCCAAGTTCTCCTCATTTATAATCAGTTAACCAACAAAAGTAATAGATTTGACCCTTATTTCAAATATATATATATATTTGTTTTTTTGAAAAATCATATCCAACCAATGCTCTTTGATTTTAATTGCACAAAAGCGCTGTCATTTGACTTATTATCGTGCTCTTTCAAAATTCGATTATTATGTTTTTTAATGGCTAAACTGCTGAAATTAAACTTAACGTGACCGGATGCAAGAAACTTGAATAAGCATATCATTTGCCTTTTCGCAGTAAAATATAATTTTCTTAAATATTGTACATATCATTGAGATACATCCGTGATATATCTTTCCAGTCCTCTTTCCAGAATTGTGATTGAAAGAATGATATTTAATTGTATTACACTATTTTATTAATATAGTGGTAGTTACTGCCAATTTTGTATTAATTTCTACCTATTTTCCAATTGCTTTTCCTAAAGTGACTGTTCCAGTATATATTTCCAACATTTTGACCCATCACAACAGGTTGTGTAAACACACTCTAGAACATTTACCACCCCTTCTTTTTCCTTTCCCAAAAAAGTGGGGAATAACATAAACGATTGTTTTCTATATCCATGGGATTCTCACCAGTAGTGAATTCGGGGAGGGGACCCACTGGAACAGCTGTTGGGAGACAGATGGTAGCCTCCTGTCAAGGCCATCCAGCGTGTTCTTTAACGTGCACAGGTATGGCTCTCCACGGCTTAACGTCCCATCCGACGGACGGCGACCTTACCAAGCCCATCGGTGTCCCCTACTGACAGTGGGCAGGGCGCGGAGTTTTGCGGGCATAAATCTCAACGCTGACCCAGATGACACTTGAACCTGGGAACTACAAATTACGAGCCTGGCGCGCTACCTACTGAGCCACCCCCCGCCCTACAAAGAATGAAGATAGCCTAGAAGCTATATTAAGCTTATCGTTGTTTTTCATATAACATACAAACAAAGGTCATGCCCGCTAGGTTAGTAGTCATGTGTGCTAACCACTAGACCAGATATGGGCTAAACTGGAATTAAACATTTTGACTTATAGATTGATATGATCTATACTGTACAGAATATGATTGAACTGATTGGTTCCTTTTGGAACTTGCATTGCAGTTGAATAATCTTTTGTCATAATATAAAAGAGATAACGTTTTGAGTGAAAAGATATGTTGATAAAGAAATTTTGTGCGATTTTTCCATCCAGATAATAGTAGACGCCTCTGAGCTGATTATTTCAGTTCTGATATTCATTTTCTGTAGAAATGATATCCGAACAATTATATAACCAGGAAACTAGTACAGTCGCTCAAAAAAGTATCCGAACCTATGGTTGATTACAGAATTCACAAAAATATCTAGCAACGATTTTTTTATAAATTAGTGATCTGGGAACCTTTATGGATGATTTGAGAATTCAGGAAAATTATCTGGCAACGATTTTTTTAGAAATTAGTGATCTGGGAACCTTTTTCTTTGGTTACAATATTCAGAAAAAATATCTGACAAAGTTTTTTTAGTAATTAGTGATCTGGCAACCTTTATGGATGATTAGAGAATTTAGAAAAAATATCTGGCAAAGTATTTTTTTATAGAAATTAGGGATCTGACAATCTTTATGGATGATTACAGAATTCAGAAAAAATATCGGGCAACGTTTGTTTTTTATAAATTACTGATATGGCAACCTTCGTGTACGTACACGAAGGTTGTGATATCAATAATTTCTTAAAAAAAGTTTCCAGATATTTTTTCTGATTTCTCTAATCAACCATAGTGTTCGGATATTTTTTGAGCGAATGTACATGAATTCAGTAATTGGCATTTTATAAATGAGAATGATTTCATTAAAAACTCTAAATAGGTTTCTAAGGGAAAGAAATCGAGGTCTTTGAAATTTAACAATTGCTTTTAACGATTTACTATATGAAACAGTGTAATCATAAAAATTTTCTTCTTTACACTAATCTGGTTCTCGCATCTCTTAGGGGCGGGGGTGACTCAGTCGGTAGTGGGCCAGTCTCGTAATCTGCAGTTCCCATGTTCGAGTCCCAGCTGGGTCAGCGTTGAGATTTTTCTCCGCTAAATTCCCCACCCTGCGCACGGTCAGTAGGGAACACCGATGGGCTCTAAAAAGGCCGCCGTCCGTCGGATGGGACGTTAAGCCGTGGCCCGTGTGCTGGAGAGCCGTACCCTGTGCACGTTAAAGAACACCCTGGATGACCTTGACGGGAGGCTACCATCTGTCTCCCAACAGCTGTTCCAGTGGGTCCCCTCCCCCCAACCTTCTCTGATCCTTCTGGTTCCATGTGACCTGGCCCTTTAGCCCATGTTGTGCAAAAAATGCGATCAGAGGTAAAATAACCCCAACAACCAACCTTTGTATGACGATGGCACAACGGTGATGAATTTTCATTCATGAAGTTACTGTTCAGGATCATGGACGAACCAGTGGGGATGACCAGGAGGTTAGGACGCCCATCTTCCGAAAATCCGTCGTCTTAGAGGAAATCTCAAAATTGTCTACCTCTTTTGAAATTCAGAACATTTGACTTTGTGTAATTTATTTTATCCCGTATTTCATGTACGACATAAAAATAGATTTAAGAAAAGTGTAAAATTTGTTCCGCAGAGAATATTTATTTTTCCTCTTCGGTGGACCAATTTAGTAATTTGAAAACCCTACTCAATCTTATTCTAAGTGCAACCCCCCCCCCCTTCTTCCCGGTAAAAAAATAAATCCTGGGTACAGTCGCTCAAAAAATATCAAAACACTATGGTTCATTACAGAATTCAGAAAAAATATCTGACAACGATTTCTTTAGAAATTAGTGATCTAGCAACCTCTGTGTTGAACGTAACACGAAGGTTGCCAGATAACTAATTTCTAAAAAAAATCGTTGCCAGATATTTTTTTCTGAATTCTGTAATCAATCATAGTGTTCGGATACCTTTTTTAGCGACTGTAGATGCCTGTCTGTTCAGGATGAAGGAATCCTGAATGTCATCTCTATTGAGGTCACTTGAAAGATTACAACAGGCAAATTAATAGTTATAGAGAACTTCATTTTAACTTGAAAAGGCCAATTTCATGTTAAGCATTTCAGCTTTTATTTTTGAACCGCAAACGTACTATTGTTCTCATTTTGTCTTATGGCCGTGGATATTTTGTTTTTTATTTTATTTTTGTTATCATCATTTTTTAATAAATGTAGCATTTTTAATGCAGATGGTTACTAAAGTACTATTAGCACTAGAATTTTTGCATACTAGTTAAATACACACGAAAATTTGACGCCAAATACAGGTTCATGGATTACTTTAATCACAGCTTACCACACATAGTACTCCATTCAAAAGGTTTTGCTGGTTGGGTTGTTTTACCTCTGAGCGGCACGTTTTTGTACACCATGGGCTAAATGGACAGGTCACAAGGACCCTGAAGGCTCAGAAAAGGTTTGAGAAGGGTCTCAGTGAAAGAGCTGTTGAGAGACAGATGGAAGCCTCCCGTCAAGGCAATCCAGCGTGTTCTTTAACGTTGGGTTGTTTTACCTCTGAGCGGCACTTTTTTGCAAACAATGGTCTAAATGGCCAGGTCACAAGGGTTGGGTTGTTTTACCTCTGAGCGGCACTCTTTTGCACACCATGGGCTAAATGGCCAGGTCACATGGACCCCGAAGGATCAGAGAAGGTTGGGGGAGGGGACCCACTGGAACAGCCGTTGGGAGACAGATGGTAGCCTCCCGTCAAGGCCATCCAGCGTGTTCTTTAACGTGCACAGGGTATGGCTCTCCCGCACACGGGACCACGGCTTAACGTCCCATCCGACGGACGGCGGCTTTTCAAACCCATTGGTGTCCCCTATTGACCGTGGGCAAGGCGGGGAATTTTGCGGACATAAATCTCAACGCTGACCCAGCTGGAACAGGAACCCGGGAAATACAGATTACGAGCCTGGCGCGCTACCGACTGAGCCATCCCCGCCCAACCAGGTCACAAGGATCCCGAAGGCATAGAGAAGGTTGGGGGAGGGGACAAACTGAAACAGCTGTTGGGAAACAGACGGTAGCCACCCATCAAGACCATCCAGCGTGTTCTTTAACGTTGGGTTGTTTTACCTCTGAGCGTCACTTTTTTTGCACACCATAGGCTAAATGGCCAGGTCACAAGGCCCCCGAACGCTCAGAGAAGGTTGGGGGGGAAGACCCTCTGGAACAGCTGTTGGGAGACAGATGGTAGCCTCCCGTCAAGGCCATCCATCGTGTTCTTTAACTAGATTGTTTTACCTCTAAGAGGCACTTTTTTGCATACCATGGGCTAAATGGCCAAGTCACATGGACCCCGAAGAATCAGAGAAGGTTGGGGGAGGGGACACACTGGAACAGCCGTTGGGAGACAGATGGTAGCCTCCCGTCAAGGCCATCCAGCGTGTTCTTTAACGTTGGATTGTTTTACCCCTGAGCGGTACTTTTTTGCACACCATGGACTAAATGGCCAGGTCACAAGGACCCCGAAGGCTCAGAGAAGGTTGGGGGAGGGGACCCACTGGAACTGCTGTTGGGAGACAGATGGTAGCCTCCCATCAAGGCCATCCAATATGTTCTTTAACGTTGGGTTGTTTTACCTCTGAGCGGCACTCTTTTGCACACCATGGGCTAAACGAACAGGTCACAAGGACTCCGAAGGCTCAGAGAAGGTTTGGGAAGGGTCTCAGTGAAAGAGCTGTTGAGAGACATATGGAAGCATCCCGTCAAGACCATCCAGCGTGTTCTTTAACGTTAGGTTGTTTTACCTCTGAGCGGCACTTTTCTGCACACCATGGGCTAAATGGCCAGGTCACATGAACCCCGAAGGCTCAGAGAAGGTTGGGGGAGGGGACCCACTGGAACAGCTGTTGGGAGACAGATGGTAGCCTCCCGTCAAGGCCATCCAGCGTGTTCTTTAACGTGCACAGGGTATTATTCTCCCGCACACGGAAAAACGACTTAACGTCCCATCCGATGGACGGCGGCCTTTCCAAGCCCATCGGTGTCCCCTACTGACCGTGGGCAGGGCGGCGAATTTTGCGGAGGTAAATTTCAACGCTGACCCAGCTGGGACTCGAAAATGGGACTACAGATTACGAGCCTGGTGCGCTGCCAACTGAGCCACCCCCGCTCCGCCACCACAAGGAAACGTTCAATACGCACCTTACAACAAACCACAAAATTGATCTTGGCCACCACATGAAAACGCGTTCTTCACACCTAAGAAAAAACTAGCAATTTTCCGGTGGACAACGCATATAAATGGGCAATTCGCGATAGAAATAACGATAAGAAGCAGTGGGGCACTGGGAAAAAATATAAATATTCCCTCAACCAGCTGCTTGACACATAGGTCTGACAGTAGTCATTTGATACGACACAGTATGTGTGAGAGGATGGTGGGATCTCAGCAGAAAAATATCACAAACGTCCATGCTTTACAAGGGGCTCGAACCCAGGTCCCATTGATCAGTAGCCAAGCGCGCGATAAATCAAGTTAATTATTGTTCTTTGAATGGTTCGTGTTGGTTTCAGATTTCCGTAACAAATAACCTTTCTAGTTTATATTTTAATTTTTTGGTTACTGGCGTTCCGTGGCCGCGTGGTTTGCACGCATGGCTACTGATCTAAAGGAACTGGGTTTTAAAAATAATAATATCTTTATTAAGCCTTAGTATGGTTATATACATAGATTACCCCGCTAAGCCTTATGGCTTGTCATTCGAACCTCGGGTAAGGCATTAATGTGTGTTGCTTTTATGCTGAGGTCCCGTTCTACTATGGCGTCACAAGCTCGTGCTTAGTTACGGCACCAACAATGCAATCAGTTTAGTTTAATGAGTGACAAATTGGAATCTCAGTCAATTATGTTACTTCGTTGCACACCCAATTCTGTTTTGACACGGAATTCTTTTACACGATTTTGATTTAACACAATTTAGGAAAAAATCCAATTCTCGTATTACACGATTTATTTTGATGTAACACGGTTCAAAAATCTCTATTTGAATTTAATTCTGAAAAAATATTCAAGACAAAATTCCTAGAATTTACACTTATAAGAAAGATGTCGCTATTATGGTCACATTTTTCGAAGTTGTTTTAACTCTTAAAATATACTACAAACACACATTTTCTGCACTCAAATCCCCAAAATAAAAACTACACTAACATGACTACACAACAAATTGTCTGTATTTTATTCTGTATTTTACGGAAAAATTGTAAAAAACGTACTTCATTCGGAATAAAGTGGCAACACTGAGTTTCGGGAATTCCCCTCAATTTTTATCTTCAATACATACGTTAGTCTTGGTCTCTCATTCGTTTTTAAAGTTAGAAGTGTTAGTTTAAATATGTTTATAACACCAGCATGGCGAGTAACCTACGACGTTACGATATCGTTAAAATTTCTTCTTCCTACCTACATGAAAAAAAGACGGTTTATTTTTCAAACCTTACGTAATCTCTTCGATTCCCTAGAAGAAAACCTGAAAAATGTCCACTCTACCCACGTTTCACTTCAACAGATTTTATTAACTCTATTCTGATTGAAAGTAATCCTAATAATTCGTTGTTGACGTCTGACAATAACATTGCTGATTTAACTGTTGTCTGACTTCGACGGAAGTGACACTTCTCGATATTCGCAACAAAAGTTCCCTCTCTTTAAGCTTCCTTTCTCACCATTTCTCGTACCTGGGTGACGCTAATTACGAAATATTTTAGAAACGAATATTATCTCACATAATCTAGCAGTGAGGATCACCATCAAATAACGAAAGATAATCCAAAAACGAAAAATTTCCCTCCGTAGATTCGTTAAAAAAAATATATCTCTCGTGTACCATGCAAGAACTACGTATTGCGATAAGTAAGCAAACTAAAATATGTGCGCGTCTTAATAATAAATTGGATAAAACATAGATATGACGTCAGCAACGCGCTTTCGGCTACTTCCCAGCATTATTTCTATAACATCCATATCTCGAAAAAGCATTATCAATGTGTCATGAACTCCATACAACAAAAATATATAGTGGAAGAAACAATCACAGTTCAATGTTCATTTCTATACATTTTTTCAAAACATTTTTTCAAAACATTTTTTCAAAACATTTTTTCACTTGAGGTCACTTACAATACGTATCTGATGGAAAAAAAAGAAAAAAAAAACGTTAACAATGCCATATACCTCAGTAGCAAAATAATGGCACCATCTCAATAACTTATTCAATATCATTTGCATTACATATCTCTAACACCTATACGACATATCTGTAATAGCGATTATAAAGAGAAAATTCCCCGCCCTGCCCACGGACAGTAGGGGACACCGACGGGATTGGAAAGGCCGCCGTCCGTCGGATGCGACGTTAAGCCGTGGTCCCGTGTGCGGGAGAGTCATACCCTGTGCACGTCAAAGAACACGCTGGATGGTCTTGACGAGAGGCTACCATCTGTCTCCCAACAGCTGTTCCAGTGAGTCCCCTCCCACAGCCTTCTCTGAGCATTCAAGGTCTATGCGACCTGGCCATTTAGCCCATGGTGTGCAAAAAAGTGCCGCTCAGAGGTAAAACAACCCAACCCAACTGTTTATTTCATCTCTCAATAAATAAGATTTACCCCACCAATCACTCTAAATCGAAATATTTATTGACCATAAAGATAATTTTCATTTTTCTAAACACTTCAAATTTCGAGGAAAACGCTTAAGGTGCGATACAAATCCATTCCTATTTTTTTTATCTTATTATAGCACGACGTGCGCATAAGTGTTAATTTTCATTTATGACCCACAACAGAAATATTAATCTGGAGATTATTCGCAAAAAATAAGTTTTTACCGAAAATGATCTTTAGAAACCGGAATTTCCAAAGCTTCAACGATTCATAAAGGTATAAATGGCTGCTTCCGACGTAAGGCCCTTCAACATCGCAAGTCCATCACTAAAATCTCACCCGAAATATATTAACATTTTTTTTTTTACTTCCTCATTGTCTCTTCGACCTCTCCTAACCTTCCTCCGTGGATGGTAGATTGTTGGGTTGTTTTACCTCTGAGCGGCATTTTTTTTCCACACCATGGGCTAAATGGCCAGGTCACATGGACCCCGAAGACTCAGAGAAGGTTGGGGGAGGGGACCCACTGGAACAGCTGTTGGAAGACAAGTGGTAGCCTCGCGTCAGAGTCATGCAACGTGTTCTTTAATGCACAGGGTATGACTCTCCTGCACACGGGGGCACGGATTAACGTCCCATCCGACAGACGGCGGCCTTTCCAAGCCCATCAGTTTCCATCATTTCCATTTCCAAGCCATCTACCGACCGTGGGGAAGGTGGGTAATTTTGCGGAGGTAAATCTCAACGCTGACCCACCTGGGAAATACAGATTACGAGCCTGGCGCGCTACCGACTGAGCTACCCTGCCCCCGCAGAATTTCTTTCCGTTAAGGAATTAATAACTGCTATAGTTTCTCTTCATGTGCAGTTATTTTCTGGTTCGAGTAGCACCTGTGACAGCGTCGAGCCCCTCAGTTACGTATATACATACGTCATCGCATAGTAACGATATCTACTTTCGTACTAAGCGGTCTTCCGCATTGCTATTAGAAATGCCACCAAAAGACATACGATCAGAAAGAGTGCTTTCATCAAAGTGAAGGGAATTGACGGTTAGGTATTGCCGCAAGATAGGAATATGTATTTCCCAGGGTCGAGTCCCATTACAGTCAAGATTCTGTTTCCTTAACGTTAAACCCCCAGCTTTTCTGTCGGTTAGAAAAGCGAACACCGATGGTTTCTGTAAAGGCCGTCGTCCGTCGGTTGTGAGACAACCGACGGTCCATGCCGACGGTCCATCCGACGGACAAAGCCATGGTCCATGTGTGTAGGAGAAATATACCTTGCACCTGTTAAATAAGACGCTGGATGGCCATGATGTGAGGTTGTCATCTGTTTCTTAACAGATGTGGTGCAGTGGGTTCCTTTCACCGACTTCATGGAGTCTTGTGGAGTGGCCATTTTGTCCCGTATGTGCCAAAATGTACCGTTCATGCGTAAAAGAACCCATTATGCATGGAATGGAACAAATTTCGTGTTACATTCGTTCCCACATTAAATCTTTCAATCACCTGTGAAACTTTTACCGAATTAAATAATAGCCTGAAATTACGACTATTTTAAATGCTCAAAACGTTACAATATTACACGCATGGTAACCTTTTTAAACATTAACCGTAATTATTCAGAATTTAGTACGTTATATATATATTTTTTTTAAATTAAATACGAGGAAAAGATTAATTTATATAGGTGCAGTAAAGTGCCGTACACCAAAAATCGACAACGCCCAAATTTATCTGCAAAACGCTCAGCATATCACATACTTCTAAGACTTTAAAAATATTCCCTGCCGTAATATATTTGCATCACATCGATCGTACTAAGAGTTCCCTGAAGTCAACGTTACTTCAATAGCATCATGCCGCGATAAAGAAGTCCGTTACATTCGATAACTATTCTTAATTGAGAAAATCCTTATTCTCTTAAGCTTACCTGCAGAAAAGGTTCCTTCGTGTCGTTTGGGAGACTCCCGGAAAGCTTTTAATAACAGAAAAAACGATATCTAAATAACCAATGAAATCTACTTCAGTTGAAAACGTAAGTTTTATATTCACTGGTAACTGTTACAATGTATCGAAAACACTTCCTTACGTGGTTTTCTCATCCTAGGATAAGACGTTTGGAAAAATAATTAACCTTTCACGATGAAAGAGAAACGAATAAAAGATCTTGCATGCTAAAGAATCGATGACACAACAATGCTTTTAGAAACATTAACCCGGATACGACATTTATTTGTTTCGTGATTAGCATTTCCGTCCCGAATAAGTTTTAGCAAGCAATAGATTCATAGTACATTCCTGAAATCTAACTAATCCTCCTAATTGACGAAATAGAAGTAAAAGTGGTTAGATAATATTCCAGAAGGGGGCGAAGAATTAATCCTTTCAGAAACAGAAGCGACATGTCAATTGATCAACTCCACCGTTAATAAATAGATTGTAATAAATTTTCAGCCTTTAACAACTTGCCTATAAAGAATTAAGTCACTGACCAGATATTACCGAACTTTTTAAAAACGACAGATATCGGAATATTGTTTCGATATCTGGAAAAATTCTGGTAACGATATTTAGATTGAAATTTTACAATAAAGAATTTCTTATTTATATATGTTTTATTTTATTCCTATTGTTATAGTATAACTATAGTTTTCTGTATCTACACATGGGGTACGACATTAACATACACATTTCCAGGGGGTACGTGAAGCATAAAAGGTTGAGAACCACTGCTCTATTATTTATATAAAGTTCAAGGAGATGACGTCATAAGCGTAAAGTTAGCAAAGCCAATACTAAATAAATGAAAAATAAATACTCCCTCCAGCGGCTGCTTGCCACATAGATCTGACAGGAGCCTGTCAGTTTATATGCCATAGTAAAAGATCTGAGAGGATGACAGGACCTCAGCAGAGAAAACGACGCATACATCCATGCCTTACCCATGGCTCGAACCCAGATCCCTTAGAGCAGTAGCCAAATGCGCTAACCACTCGGCATGGGATTAACCAAACTGTCGTAAAATCAGAATATTGTTAGAATAAAAATTTGATGAAAACCGAAAGAAAAGAGTGTAGAAATTCTGTACGTACCATTCCCTGGGCAGGTTAAATAAAACTTTGGATGGGAGGCTACCATTTGTCTCTCAACAGCTGTTCCAGTGGGTCCCCAACCTTCTCAGAGCCCTCTGGGTCTTTATGAACTGGCCATTTAGCCCATTGTGTGCAAAAAACTACCGCTCGGAGATAAAACAATTAATGTAAAAAACACGCTGAATGACCTTGATGGAAGGATACCATCTGTCTCCTAACAGCTGTTTCATTGTGTCACCTTCCCACAACCTAAACTGAACCTTCTGGGTCTTTTATTATATTATTATTTATTTATTTATTTTAATTATTTATTTTTTTTTATTTAGCCCCATTATGTGAAAAAAAACCACTGCTCAGAGATAAACCAAAGTAAAAAACACGCTGGATGACCTTGACGGGAGTCTACCATCTGTCCCCTAACAGCTGTTACACTAGGTCACCTTCTTCCAACATTCTCTTAGCCTTTGGGTACCCTAGCCATTTACCCCATTGTCTAGAAAAAATTGCCGCTCAGAGGAAAAACAATCCAACCCAACACATATCTTCTCTATGGCGTATTAAAGTGATCAAAGGGACCCGGGTTCGAGTCCCAGGTAAGGCATGGATATTTGTGATGTCTCTGCTGAGGTCCCACCATCCTCACAGCCCTTCGACTATGGCTCAGAAACTGAAAGGCTCATGTCAGATCGCTGTGGCAAGCAGCTGCTTGAGGGAGAATTTTTTTCATTTTTTTATTTTATTTATGAAGATATTTTCATCCTTTTCCCTATAATCTAAAGACTCTTTGAATTGGAAATAAAATAATCTTTAGAGGTTAACTGTTTAGGGTGTGCAATGACTCCTTGGCTAATCAGTTAATCCCTGTATAGTCTGTAAAACCAAAAATCGTAATAATTATGCTGTTTTTTAAAGATATTTTTGTATTGTGCATTTGTATATAAATCTCTTAACTGAGCTTAGAATTAATCAGAACAAGATTTATTTGTCTTTTGAAGACGTAGTTCAAATTTTGGAGTACCAATTACATTCCGGTGCTATGAAAACTGTTTGTATTGAAAGTCAACTAATTGCTCTCATATTTCTAAAAAAACGTTTTAATCAATTTTGAAATATTCCATGATCTTTTAATAAAGTCTCAATAAATTAGTTTATTACTTATCATTTTTGAAATAAATGGCTTAAAATTAAATTTTAAACAAATTCAAATAATTAAAAAGACGATTATTTTTTTTACATTTTTCGTGAGAATTTTGTTCAACAGATGTCAGGACTACATAGATATGACCGGGCCCGAACAGCTGAATAGCAAAAGAAGAGAAAAAGAAGAATAATTAAATATCTGTAAAGGACCTCTCAGCTGCAATTTTTTTCCTCACAGTGGGTTAATTGATCAGATCACACGGAACCCGAAGGCTCAGAGAAGGTTGCTGGAGGGGACCCACTGCAACAGCTGTTCGGAGGCAGATGTTAGCCTCCTTTCCTTTAACGTGCACAGGGTATGGTTCCGAACACGGAGCCATACCCTGTGCACTTTAAAAAACTTCCGGAATCCCCCGCACACAGAACCACGACTTAAAGTCCCATCCGACGGACGGTGGCCTTTCCAATCCCATTGGTGTCCCCTACTGACTGTGGGCAGGGCTGGGAGTTTTGCAGAGATAAATATGGATTATAAATATCAAATAGGATAATAAATAGGATGAAATAGGATATAAATAAAGATTATAAATATCAATAGGATTTAAATAGTAATGGAAACCGAAACATTTATCTCGCTCTGCCCAAAGAAATGTAGATTATTCGATTCTGCCTTCCTATAAATTTGTTTCTGTTAGGATTTCAGAATAAATAAACTGATATCGCTGCTGTTAAACATATGAACTTCCGTTACTAATTAAATATTGAATCAGTTGAAATAGTAAAATAAAATAGATTTTCTAATGTTTGTTAATTATTCAGGGTATTATTTTATTTTGCGTTTTATAACCAATTATTCTTCGTAAATTTTATCCGAATGAGATGATGCAAAATACGGCGTCATAGCGAGTTGGGAAGTGTCCTTTACTGTCTGTCTGTGGCAGCCACAACTCATCGGGAAATCAACGTACAGGCTCCAAATTTTCAGAGAATGTTTCAGATTGTGGTCCTGATTGCAGTGCCAAATTTCATTTCGAAAGTCCAACAGCACGCCGTCTACCCTCTGAGGATTTCCCGGCGAGAAGCAAATGTATCAAATGTATGCAAATGACATCAAATGTTTGACGAGAAACATCTATTCCATGGAGACCTTTTCCCATTGATAATGTACTATTCCAGTCGTACGGTGGGAACGCCAATGCTCCCAGAGATATCGGATAAATGCAGCGTGTTTGATCAAGGCCACCTTGATTAAATGTTATTATGCAAATTATGAAGAATGATTATTCTTATTTTAGATTCTCACTTTACCCATGTGTTTATAAATAATTAATTTACATTTTTATAATAATTTAAATTGTAATAATTTTACCTTTTTTAACAATTATTTTAAAAATAAAAGGTTTATATTGAATTCACTTTTTTCATGAAAATAGAATCACCAATAGCAGTAATTAGGGTCTTTAACAGATTGTATGTTATTGATTTTTAGTTGCAAAAAAGGAAAGCAAAAGGGTTTATGGAATTCCGTTCAAGCGTTACACTGTGTGACGTAAGTGAAAATAAATGTTTAAATTATTCTATAACAGTCGTTTGAAATTTATGAACGCCCCCATATGTCTTTAACAGATAGTAACTTATTGAATTTTAGTGGTCTTACACTGTAGACCACTGAACTGGAATATTCTAGGACATTTGCCACATGAATTACGATTAAACGAAAGTTTAATTCTTCATAAAAATATGTCAGTATTTATAGTGGTAGTTGTTTTCACTTTCATATTAATTTTTTCTATGAGTAAAAAATTATGGAAGAAATAAACATTTACTGTTTGTTTTACAAGTAATCGACTTAAGCATCTAATACACCAATATTTAAACAAAAAATATGAAAAATTCTTCTGTAGTTAACTGACTGATATAAGAATTAATCTATAGGTGTGAAGCGAAGGAATTTAAGCTGATAATATACGAGTATTTTCAGCTTTGTATGTAAAATTGCTCAGTGGATAAATGTGATATTTAAAATTTTTACTGTTTGAAATATGTAAAACACAATAATTCGAATTTGGTCATAAGAGGGCGATCATCCCTCAAGGCAATCTGAAGAATGTCAATTGCAGGTTACAAGCATAAGTATGAAAGTTTCAATGATCTTTATCCCAGATAGATATTATATATGACGCACAAATAATAGATGTTTCGAAATGCGACCATAGTTCCAATGGCTAGGATATCTGACGAACTTATTAGTTTAAAAACTAACGTAATCCGACACTACTCTGTTTACGACTTAAGCAAAATGTCTCAATTCATGATTAAAGACGATATTGTCTTCCAAATGATATTTGTTATTTACTTACAATTCTTGAAAGAAATTCAGAAATGATAATAATATAAATTTATAAGTGGTGTGATATAATTGTAAAAATGTTTTAAAGGGAACTGAGAAGCTGTTTAGATTACAGAGTATTATAAAATCACATTTCATTCAACTAAATAAAAATAACTACTCCGTTTAGAAACAAGTTCATTGGATTGCGAAGATCAATTTACAGAATAAAGTTACTTTCATTTTATCTTGTCATATTCAGGGTGATTCAAAACTCTTGGACCAAACTTTAAAAGGTGACAGAACACACCTAAACAAGCACTTTTTGTCATACAATGCATGGTCGGAACTCAAGCGATGAAGCTCTAGTGGGCGCTTTCCAGTGAACACTTCAAAGCGCTGGTTTACGCACTCGTCGTCAATTCTACTGTGGATTGCAGAACGGATGGTTTGTTTCACGAATCAGGAGTAGGCGGACATGCATTTCACGTACGGAGCTGCCGACGGGAATGCGGGAGCGCTTTCCGACCAGACCCGTGCCTGATCGTAAACCTTTCAGAGATTGCACCGGTATCTGTGCAAAACGGGCTCCTTTGTCAGTGGCTAGCAAGATACAGGGCGTGCAATGAATGTGAGGACGCCACGTGTTACAGAGGAAGTTCTATGTAGGGTTGGAGATCGTCCCGAATGTAGCACGTGAGCAATTTTCCATGCCTTAAGTGTGTCCCAATCGACGGTGTGACAAGTTCTACGAGTCGAACGATTATACCCCTACCATGCACAGAGGATGCACGCCTTGACATCTGTAGATTATCACCCTCAAGTGAATTTTGCACAGTGGTTCGTCCAGCAGACTACAGCGCAACCGGACTTTGATGCACATGTCTTATTCACTGACGAATGCACCTTTACACATGAGGGCATTTTTAATACCCACAATTCACTTGTGTGGGCCACCAATAATCTGCACGCCATACGCAAACATTCGTACCAGCGGCGTTTCTCCATAAATGTTCGGGCTGGAATCCTCCATGACCATTTGATTGGCCCATACCTTCTGCCAGTCTGACTGAAAGAGAGAAAGTACCTCGTATTTCTACAAGAAGTCTTGGCATGAATTACTGAACCCTGTTCTAGCAAACATTCAAACATCGCATGTGGTTCCAACACGACGGAGCGCCACCCCATTTCAGCGTGGATGTGCGGAACACCTTGGATGCAACATTTCCAAGACGATGGAATGGTCGGGGTGGTCCCATCGCTTGGCCGCCATGATCGCCAGATCTCTCATGTCTGGACTTTTTCCTATGGGGCCATATGAAAAGCCTCATCTACGACAACCCCATCGATTCCAATGAGGACCTTGTTGCCAGGATTTCTATTGCCGCTGTACGAGAAATGCTTGGTGTTTTCGTGGGGCGGGGGTGACTCAGTCGGCGCGCCAGGCTCGTAATCTGTAGTTCCCAGGTTCGAGTCCCATCTTGGTCAGCGTTGAGATTTATCTCCGCAAAATTCCCCGCCCTGCCCACGGTCAATAGGGGACACCGATGGGCTTGGAAAGGCCGCCGTCCGTCGGATGGGACGTTAAGCCGTGGCCCCGTCTGCGGGAGAGCCATACCCTGTGCACGTTAAAGAACACGCTGCATGGCCTTGACGGGAGGCTACCATCTGTCTCCCAACAGCTGTTCCAGTGGGTCCCCTCCCCCAACCTTCTCTGAGCCTTCGGGGTCCATGATCTCTGACCATTTAGCCCACTGTGTGCAAAAAAGTGCAGCTGAGAGGTAAAATAACCCAACGTTAAAGAACACGCTGGATGGCCTTCACGGGAGGCTACCATCGGTTTCCTAACAGCTGTTCCAGTGGGTCCCCTCCCCAAGCTTCTCTGATCCTTCGGGGTCCATGTGACCTGGCCATTTAGCCCATGGTGTGGAAAAAAGTGTCGCTCAGAGGTAAAACATCCGAACCCAACCGTGGTGTTTTCGCACATGTACGCCGATCACTACGTCGAAGCCTGCATTGATGTCGGCGGTCGCTCTTTGAGCAGTTTCTGTAATTTGTTCAATGAAATTCTGTACTTTCTGTTCAGTAATTTCTGCAATTGTTTCAAACCTCTTCTGTCATTCTTGTGTTTCTTCGTTTCCTGAGACAGTCACTGCTAAATCCTAGCGCTTCATCGCTTGAGTTCCGACCATGCATTGTATGACGAAAAGTGCTTGTTTAGGTGTGTTCTATCACCTCTTAAAGTTTGGCCCAAGAGTTTTGAATCACCCTGTATATACAGAGAACGCTTTGGGAGATAGACCTATTAAGATCGCCTAATTAATCTTCCTTTTTGATAACTCATCGACACTACGTTTCCGTAATCGAGCCCATATCCATAGCCGTAGCTCAGGACAGAATATCTGGAGAACTAAACTGCCGTCTGGTTGGAGCTCCGTAGCCCATGGCTGCTTGAGGTTTCTGTAGGTATGTACAGTCGCTTAAAAATATCCGAACACTATGGTTGATTAGAGAATTAAGAAAAAAAATATCTTGAAGCGATTTTTTTAGAAATTAGTGATCTAGCAACCTTCGTGTTACGTGCACGAAGGTTGCAAGATCACTAATTTCTAAGAAAAAAATTGGTTGGCAGATATTTTTTCTGAATTCTGTAATCAATCATAGTGTTCGGATATTTTTTGAGCGACTGTACTTATGAATTTATGTATGTATGGCCGAGTGGTTAGCGTGATTGGCTACTGATCTAAGGGACCTGGGTTCGAGCACCAGTTTAAGGCATGGATGTGTGTATCGTGTTTCTGCTGAGGTCCTGCCATCCTCTCAGACCTTCTACTGTGGCATATAAACTGAGAGGCTCCTGTCAGACCCCTGTGGCAAGCAGCTGCTTGAGGGGGAATTTATTATTATTATTTTTTATGTATCCCAAGAATTTTTTTCAGGGAGAGGGTGGTCCGAGAATTTTGTTTCGTAGGGGCTGAGGTCGAGAATAATTTAGTTTCAAGAGGTAAGACTTGAGTAATAATATTTAACCGAACACGAAAAGTTAAAATGTTATTCTATATACCATGATATTTTATAGTGTTTTTCAACGTATTTTAATTCGGACATAAAATATGGTGCTAGAATAAATTTATGCAAAGAGAAATATTTTGGATTTGAAAGCAGGTAGACAATTTTCAGTTTCGTATAAGACGACCGAATATTTAGGAGGGCCCTGTCTCTCTCCTGGGTTTATCCCTTGTGTGTGTGTATGTATGTATGTATGTATGTATGTTGACGACCGAATCTAGAAAAAGATGGAAGTGGAGGGAAGAGACTGGATATATTCAAATATTATTTTTATACACAATTAGTCATAAAAAAAGAACTGATGCGAAAGTGAAGACACCTACCGCTGTGAAGCATTTTGAAAGGGAAATCCTATCCGAAAAGGGAAATCCTATTTCCAGAACGGTCCTAACATTCAATCAAAAGATATCCGATAACATAATAATTAGATTTAAAGAATACAAAGTGAATGAATATTTAAGGCTACTTCCAAATTGTCCTAATTGCCAATCTCTTTGGCCAGTTTGCAGCTTACTGATATAAGCAGAAATCGATGCAAGAGATGCAAGAGGCATCATAATTATAAAGAATGTAATAACACTTTGTTATGCTTCCTAACAGTGGAGGACAACACCCTTCGACTTATGCAGGATGACAAGTGAGACTGCAATGATCAGGAATAATTTACCATGGTCACAGGCTCTCAAAATGATTCAAGAGGACCACACCTAAAGGAAAACACACTAAAGGAAATTTACAAATCGATACTAGTGAAACTTGTAATTATCTTACAGATCATGACAGTGGATCGCATGGTATTTTACTCAGGGAATCAAGAAATGTAGTGAAAAATCAACTTTCATCGAATGTCCGTTCAAACATCTACTTGGAGAAAACAGGATCCGATCAAAAAATCCAATCCCTAGGCACAAAAATCTTATGAAGAAAGTGAAGCTGAAATCATCCTCCTGAATATTAATGATGTTGTGGAATGCCAAACAGAGCTCCTAAACTTTCTAAAAAACTCATCGAAGAAAAATAATATAAATAAATTTATAAACAAGCAGAAAATTTATCAGATACTTGATAATTATGAGTAATAATATTATTAGTAAAAATAGTAAAAACTATTATTATGGACCTTAATCACAATCCTAATAACTTCTTATTTCAGTGGAACTATAGAGGTTTGAAAAAAAAAAATTCTTGAGAAATGCTCTTCTTGGAGAAAAAACATTTTGCAAGTCGATTTTCATTGAAAAATATGTGGAAAAAACTCCTAAGATATCTAAGTTTGTTTCTCATCTAAAAACCTAGAAACGATGGATCTAACAAGGGGGGGGGGGGGATAATTATGTGCACTCGAAATTCCCCCAAGTTCCTATTGAGATCTCCTGTCGGAATCAGTCCCCCGTAATTGCAGCAGTATAAGTGAATATTAAAGAGTTTACCTTCAGCATTTTCTCACTGTATAATCCAGTATATATGTTACAGCTAAAGTGCAGAAATCAGTTATTCTACAGATTATCTAGGTATTGTGCAGATTAACTACGGTGATCCGTTAACGTGCGGAAAATTTTTTCATTTCTCAAATTACCTAGGTAATCTGCAAATTACCTGGATAATCTACACATTACCTACTAGGCAGTCGTTAAAGTGAAAATAAGATCTTTGCTGGAACAACAGGAACGTTTCTGTACGCTTAAATTATCATAATGTTATTTATCTAGTGTCCGAGAGTAGAGTTGAAACCAGGGTCATCCCTCTGTCAACATGAATCAGTCGTCCGAATTATAAAAAACGCCCCCAAAATGAGCAGGACAAGTGAGAACGAATCATTTTAGTGATTCGTTATCAAGAATGAATCACTTTACCGATTCGTTATCAAGAATGAATCACTTTACCGATTCGTTCTCACTTGACCTCCGCTCATCCTGGGCGTTTTTTATAATGCGGACGAGTGAATCACGTGACACGAAGATTCGTATTCAAGAGATTCACCACTATTAGAGAAACAAACTTTTGAACTTTAACGATACGGAAGCCGTTAATGTGCACATTACCTAGGTAAAATGCAGAAAACTCTTGATTCCGCACGTTAACGGAGCAAATCAGTTAATCTGCAGATTACCTAGGTAATGTGCACATTAACGGCTTTTGAGCTTTAGCGGTAACATATATATATCTTTGTAGGATTTTAGAAATATTTTGCACTAAGGGACTGGAAAGCACATAGTAGAACTTGAGGGAGCCACACTGCAGACAGAAGAAGAAACATCGTAGAAGATCTGTCCTTGGATCTAAACCTGGTTGTTCTCAATGAAGACTCTCCTACGTTTCTCAAACTTCTAGGAAAAGAAATTGCTACTGATCTATCTATTGCCTGAGCTCCCTTTGCCAAGCATTTTACATGGATAACAAACCTTATCTTGGGAGCGATTCTTGGGAGCGATCATCTACCGGTCATTATTTCAGCTAACGTTTGGTCTAAAATCCAAGTCTCAATTGAAAGTTACTAATTGGGTTTATTTCAAGACAAATATCTCCTATGAAATGCAACATATCAACAACCAGCCAAATCTAAATGAATTTAGTTTTTCTCTCAGAAAGAACCACCAAAATAACTCTGAGGAATTCAAAGGTCCTGTGAACATTTGTTCTGATGCTATTAAGTTAAAACAATCAGTACAAATAGGATAAGTAAAGGAAAAGCGGAAAGACCTGGAAATTTAAAAGGCACTGAAGACTCAAAACAGTTTGTGCTAAAAGCATAAGATAAACGAAAGTTTTTGAAAAAAAACGGTGGCAAAACTTTTTCAAAGATCGGGCGTGGACGTCTTAAATAATCTAATCCTAGCTTCAGAGTACATGAATATATTTTTTTAACCAATGGCAACTTAAAAATGCTATAAATAAAACGAAACATAAAAGTAGTTGTGGACGACACAGCATCATCAATATTAGTATTAAGTGCATTCCACAGGAAGGACTTACGCTTTTATTGAAACTATTTAATGAATGCTGGAACAGAGGAAGAATCCCGGATATCTGGAAGATAGTAGAGAAGTTATCTATGTAATGGGAATCCCTGCCGATTTCAAGACGTGAAAGTGAAGCTTCGCTAGTTACATTTTCGTCCGCTGTAGCGCTGGCGATCCGCTGTTTTGCTTTCTACTTGCTTCGTAGCAGTATACGTTATTACGCTGTTTACAGCTAATTTCAAAATTAGATTTTGATACGGATTTGTTCATGTGTGATTTATTTACTATTCTGTCTACTTTCTGCCCTTTTTAACCAGAAGTCTGAACGACATGCAGTGTTGTGTGATGTTTTGCAGAAACGAAACTTAAGAAACAAACTCTGTTTCTATGGAATCTTTTCGAAACTGGATCTGTGAAACAGTGGCTGCAATAATATGTCGGCAACATAACGTTGACATGAGCAATTGGAAAACGTTTCAAAGATCACTTTTGAACAAATAATATTTTGGAATCGCAGGAATTGTCATCAAAGAAAGGTTATTCCCATTAGCTGAAAACGTTGAATATCTTTGCAATATAAGGAACTGAGTTACACTGCCCTAACAAAGTATTAGAGAATTTCCCTGTTATGTGAATGGGAATCTAACTTCCAAGCTCTGTAACTTCTGAAATATTCATTTAATGAAATCATGTTACTGAAAATAAATTCAAGATCATAATCTTATATATTAAGGTCTCGATTTTCAACTGTATTCGTCTAGTATTTAAGGAATTATGGAAGTTAGAATATTTCGCAACAGTAATGTGTGATAAAAATGTATTTCAGATATTGATTAAAACTTAAATAATAAGTAATTTTAATAATTTAATTTAAATATTAAAGTTTGTATAAAGATTATTTCGATGTTAAATAATTATGAATGTTTTTTTTTTTATCAAACAAGATAATTCATTATTAACCATTCCAGCTTCCATAACGTTTTAAGCACTGATGATAAATCGAGATTTATAAAATTTCATTATCTTTAACTTCAGTCAGTTTTTTATTAAATGCATCAAATGCGTATATACAAAATCTGAGTTTGTGTTTATCGGTCACCTAGATAGCAGTAACATCCTGATAAAGTTGAGACAACTATCCTTCTGCAGAGACGAGCGACTCGAAAAGGATCTAGCCCTGACGAGTCTACAATTACCAATCTACAATCTTTATCCTCATCACATTTCTCTATTAAATGCACATTTTAGATGTTATAGAGCAGAGACGACCAAACGGTGAATGGCGTAGCTGCCAGTTTTAGATGGAAAAGATTTTAATTAATGTAACAATGTCACGTTAGTATGTTTGATGCTAAATAGTTATTTTATACCTAGTTGGTCAAGCAGTGTTAAATCATTATTATGACTTATGTAATATGGTCGATAGCGAAAGATTTTCTCTCTTAATAGTAAGGGCGGAGGTGGCTCAGTCGGTAGCGCGCTAGGCTCGTAATCTGTAGTTACCAGGTTCGAGTCCCAGCTGGGTCAGCGTTGAGATTTATCTTCGCAAAAATTCTCCGCCTTGCCCACGGTCAGTAGGGGACACCGATGGGCTTGGAAAGGCCGCCGTCCGTCGGATGGAACGTTAAGCCGTGGCCCCGTGTGCGGGAGAGCCATACCCTGTGCACGTTAAAGATCACGCTGGATAGCCTTGACGGGAGGCTACCATCTGTCTCCCAACAGCTGTTCCAGTGGGTCCCCTCCCCCAACCTTCTCTGATCCTTCGGGGTCCATGTGACCTGGCCATTTAGCCCATGGTGTGCAGAAAAGTGCCGCTCAGAAGGAAAACAACCCAACAACCCAACCCAACTTAATAGTCGATTGCAGAGTATAAACGTTTAGTCCTCCATGCTATAGAGCTTCATAGTTAGATTCCCATTGAAATAACATGGAAAGATAATGCTATAGCTTTCTTTGAGCATAATATTGTTGGTACCAATTTAAAATATTTCACTGATTCAAATATTGTGTTATGTTACAAAAATAGTGCTAGGTATAGTAATAAAAATGTCAATCATTTTTCTTCGACTCGGACATCCTGTCCCCCCCCCCCCTGCATCTCTTCTGAAACCAGTCTTGTACATATACATGACTAATGGAATGTTGAAGTTTAAAACACTTTTCGTGAGCTTTCTGAACTACACAAATATGTGTATGAACCAGGGCGCATTAAGCATTTTGGAGTTCTGGAGCCAGGTTCCAAATGGGTGCCCTGGAACAAAGTTCTAAATAAGAACCTTAGAGCAATATTCTAAATGGAGCCCTTTATTCCTTCTAAACTGAAAAATGAAGTAAATGTACTACTTATGTAAAATCGTCGATTGACGTGATAACAATAAATAATATTACTTTAAAACAAGCAAAAACAAAACAGGAGGGTCCCTGTAGGTCGGGAGAAGTAATGAAATAATATGACCAACATATAAAGAGTCATTTCTGTACTGCAACATAAACTTTGCCCGTATTGCATTTAAAAAATTATTACTTTTAGTCTTTAATTTTTAGCAAATTTACCATTCCATGCTTAATTTAAAAAATCGAGTATTAATATCAAAATAATCTTGCCAAAATCTATTGCTTATGAATTTCCCTTAACAATAAACAAGCCCTATTGCAATAGTAATTAAAATTATTATATTAGATAAAGAATTGGTTTGGAAACAATTTAAAATTTGTTCTTTAAAGAATTACCGTTAAATAATGTTATTGGGTAAACACTTGAAAATTTCGGATTCTAATGGATAATAATTTTCAAACGTAACGATTATTTTTAAACGTAATTTTCATTATTCCCGTTGTATCTCTGAGAAAGATTCTAGTTTATTGCATTTGATTAACCATCTGTCTGATTCTTTACCATATGACTTCGAACAGATCGCTATATACTTACCATTGGGTTCGAGCCCCGGGTAAGGCATGGATGTATGTGTCTTTTTTTGCTGAGGTCCTGCCATCCTCTCAGACCTTCTACTCTGTCATATAAACTGACAGGCTCCTGTCAGACCTCTGTGGCAAGAAGCTGCTTAAGGGGGTATTTATATTTATATTATAGCGTAGGTTAGGTGACCGCGGAGCGGTGCTGCCCTCTTGTGGCAAGTTCTGAAGCTTCCAATGCGCGCTCGCTAACACGGAGATTTGCGGAAATCGGCACGCATTCCCATTACGTAGGCACTGATTATACCATGTAATCAGTCATTGGAAGTTGCCTTAAATATAATTGAAGATGATGGTCGACAAAATGATTTCTAAATATAACAGCTGAGCTAATTCCGATGAATTTCATGTTTACAGGATATTTTATATCTTCTGTAAAATTTAAAATTACACCTCTTCCATTTGTATATCATGATGCCTACTGTTTTATGTATTGCTTCAGTAATGATCTGAAATGTGGAAATTCAAAATATTGCTTAAATCCACTGAGTTCTCTCTACATATTTACTTAAATATTGTCAGTTTAATTTGGGTAACCTCTTATATAAATTTTAAGATGAAGAGTTTAGAAAAGGTAGAAAACTTTATTTCATTCTGAAAACAGTCAGTGTAAATAATGAATATTTTTTTCAACGAAACCTTAAATCCTGATTTTTTTATCGTATGGTATTTGCTAGATAAAAGTAATTAAAGGAGGGTGGAAACAGCTACCACTATAAATTATAGTATCATTTAGTGTAGTTTTGTGTTGTCGTTTAATGAAAAGCATTCTATATTTGAAATATGGATTCCAGTTCAGTGACTTCCAACGTAAGTCGCTTAAAATTAACAATAATAGTGTACGACCTGTTATTTTACAACAGGTCGTTTATAATATATATAACGTATCAGAAGATTTAACACTTCACCCCACACGCTGTACATTGCAGGACCGCCTCTTCATTTTACTAACGTATTTTATGTAGAAATCGTTCACTTTTGTACGATTGTCAACATACCAAGTGAGTATTAACTGTACTTATTTAATTACAAGGGATATTACATAAAAAAACATGATTTTTTAAATCGGAAAACGCTTAAAGACTAATCGCAAAAATAAAAACTTCATTTTAATGTTGTAGTGTTTGGGGCTTGTTTAACGAAATGCATGTTTAGGTGAATTCTGTAGATGAGAATGTGTAATGCCAAAATAAACATCATATTAATAACATTCAAATGACGAATTGATAGTGCACAAACAATGTAAAGTGAAAGATCTATTGCTAACGCTGAAGATTTAATTCATCAATATTCCTCTGCATTTGGGGTTTATATAATTCTTTTCCTGAATGTTTGAAAAATGATTTTTTTCTGTTGTTCTTGTGCACAATAAACTCAACCGTAGAGATCCAGTTACATATTCAGGACATCAGGAGTCTCCATTTCATAATAAGTATTTGTTAAAAAGTTCGATAAAATCTATTGACATCTTCCCATTATTTTCTATTTACGTACTCTTTGGAATTACGATTTTACGGAGATTCCAATATATCATAAGTTACCTTACGATGAAAAGAGTTTTGGAAAAGACTTGCATATTTCACTGGAAACGAATTTACAGTCTACAGTTTGATAATCATATCGTAATATTTTATGTCAATTTCTGAAGAGAAAGATTTGATTTCTCTTTGTAAATCTCTAATGGACGGAAAATCTCAAATAATCATTTTATGCAAAATATTTCAATAAATTAATTCTTTCAGACATGGCATCAATAAATGAATCATAAAAAACACTTCTTTATTACGTAGAACATTAATTATTTCGCTACAGAATATTACGTATTTGCAATAAATGTAAACTATTGAATCATCTTTGACGAAACAAAACACAGTAGACGACAGGTTTTCAGTTGCAATTTGTTCCTTTTCTCATTTCAATTCTTCTTCACACAAAGAGAAATTTCCTGTCGGTTCCTGGTAGAAAGTTGAAACAGATGAATATATAATAGTGTAAGGTATAACTACGAATACAAGTAATCATAAAAGGTAAGTGAAATTAGATATTTTGCCATAAAAATTTGAAATAACTTAATACTAAACAACTTTTTGGATTGTACATATTTTACCCTGTTTTCAATAAATTAAAACTTAAAAACAACCTGAAACACCGTTTTTCTCGAAATCCTTTTTGATCTGTTACATGTGAATGGGAATATAAGTTGAGTTGGGTTGTTTTATTTATAAGTAGCACCTTTTTGAATACAATGGGCTAAGTGGCCAGGTCACAACGACCCTGAAGGTGGGAACCCCTGGATAACTGCTAGAAGACAGACGGTAGCCTCCCTTCAATGCCATTCATGGTGTTTTATAAGCTCAGGGTTCCATCAGTGTTCAAGTAAGCAATCATTATATGGTTTCCATTGCACTACGCGATGAAGTTGACCTTCAGGTGGGACACTGAAGGGATTTATTATGCCCTTCAAATGTGAGTTTACCCACCCAGTTGTGTGTGTGGCGAAAAGAGACTGTGCAGTGAGGTTATGCATCATCTTAAACAGCCTCAATGCCATCACTGGGTGGCAACCCCAATAGAGTTGCTGGACCAGGTGGAACGGACGAGCTATATAAGAACTCTGGATATGCTAAAGTGATATTGGCAAATACCAATCAACCCCTGTAGTAAAAGTCACACAACATTCGTGACCCACCGAGGGGTGTACTAGTGGGAAGTGCTTCCATTAGAGCTGAAGAACTCTGGGGCATTATTCCAGAAAATTGTGAATACCATAATTACCTCCCACGCTAATTATTTCTATGCATATCTAGAAGATATAGCTTTTTCTTTCGAACAGGTGGGAGGATCATCTTAACATCTTGGAGCGGATCTTAGGGATATCAATATCAAGATTTTGGTCACATTGTTGGTTCGCAAAGGCGTCGCCCCCACCATGCAAAACTAGAGGTCATCAGAAAGATGAAAGCTCCTCGAATGAAGAAGGAACTGAAGAGCATATTAGGACTCTTCTGATATTACCGACACTTCCTAAAGTGAAAGGTTTTGAATGTTTCGAAAGTGATCTTCTGAGATCAGTGTGCAGCGATTGCAAATCCACTCACAGACGTGACTCTGAAGCAGCGACCTGCATAGTTGCAATGGTGCATAGAAGGAGGGGGCTGGGGTGGCTCAGTCGGTAGCGCGCCAGACTCGAAATCTGTAGTTCCCAGGTTCGAGTCACAGCTGGGTCAGTGTTGAGATTTATTTCCACAAACGTCCCTGCCCATCGGTCAGTAGTGGACACTGATGGGCTTGAGAAAGGTCGTCGTCCGTTGGATGGGACATTAAGCCGTGGCACAGTGTGTGGGAGAGCCATACTCTGCGCACGTTAAAGAACATGCTGGATGGCCTTCACGGGAGGCTACCATCCTACTCCCAACAGCTGTTCCAGTGGGTCCCCTCCCCCAACCTTCTCTGAGCCTTCGGGGTCCATGTGACCTGGCCATTTAGCCCAATGTGTGCAAAAAAAGTGCCGCTCAGAGGTAAAACAATCCAACGTTAAAGAACACGCTGGATGGCCTTGACGGGAGGCTACCATCTGTCTCGCAACAGCTGTTCCAGTGGGTCCCCTCCCCAAACCTTCTCTGAGCCTTCGGGGTACATGTGACCTGGCCATTTAGCCCATTGTGTGCAAAAAAGTGCCGCTCAGAGGTAAATCAACCCAACCCAACCCAAGCACAGAAGGGGATAAGGAAATCTAGGCACCGAGAGAGTGGGGAGGGCTCTGCGAGGTGACAGAATGCAATACTCGTGATACTGCGTGACCTTACATTCTGAATTAAATGCATCTGCGCATTTCTCTCCCAGATTGAAGCCCACGGACAAGAACATCCCATCGCCTTTGCTTCCAAGAAGCTCACGGAACACAGCAGAAATGTGGTGGTGGTTGTGGTGTGTGTTCTGGAAATATTTTTGACCTGGTTATATGGATCCCAGATCGAGATTCTTTCAGACCATAACCTGCTTAGGTACCTCATAGCTGTCGCAACATTGAGCAGCAAATTGCAGATTTTGGCCTTTTTCATTAATCAGCAAATTGCAGATTTTGGCCTTTTTCATTAATCAGCATAATGCAACAGTGCATTATAGGAAAGGTGCTTTCCAGCGAAATGCGACGCCCTATCGAGACTGACTAAACCTGCGAATTCGGATTAGGAAAAGAAATACATACTTGGGAAAGGGGACTGACACAAGCGCAGTGTACTTGAAAGTATTGATGTGACATGGAAAGGAAAAAAAATAACATGGACTTCTCATAACTCTTTATTTCAAATTAAAATGGGTAGCAGAACGCGTAGGATAATTGAAAATTTGCCAATTGCTATATCTCAGCTCAATAATCTTCTCAGTACGATTTTAAAATTATTTGCAAAATAAAAATCGCAATTACCTGTAAACAAATAACGGATGTTCGTATTTATAAGGATAATGTTTAGCATTTCAAACCAATGGAAGAGTCAGGAAAAGCAAATTGCAATATTAAATATTAAATATCCATCTAAAATCTGCATTTTCCTAATTTTTCTTTAAATAAAATTATATGCTATTATTGAAAATCTATTCACTTTATTAACCAACATCTCTCCTTTCCATTTCACTCTGTAGACTTCGTGATTTGCACGACTGAAATTTCACACATTTAACTAAAATTTTTTACGCAACAGCCGAGTAATTTTTTCAACTTGTTTGCTCTGTCAGCTGAAAGATCGCTTCATTTTCATAAAATAAATTTTTCTTTTAATTTGTGACTTTATTCAAGTGCATTTTTTTCTGCTTAAAATATCATCATTGAATTTTGAAATTAGCTTTTTCTCATTATCGAATGTCATTTATCCCTTAGGACAGCTATCAGTCCCTTAGGTCAATAATACAGTATTGTTTACACAGGTTTCAAGAGATTTTATCTACTGTCCGTGGTAATATAAATATTTTATTCGAGACTTAAGGGACCAGAACGCACACCCTTTCAGAATACTAGTAAATATAAGAGAGTTTCTAAAATATTTAACATATTTAGCAAATTTTAAAAATCTGTAAAACGGAGGAGGATGTTGTTATACTACATTAATCCAGTCTTTTTGCGCCCCCCCCCCCCTTGCATTTTTCCGACTCGATGGTGTTTCTTGCCCCCACTCCCTCCCCTTCAATGTTTTGCAGATCCGGGACCTGTCATTATTATTGTGACGTCTTATAATGCATTCAATGTTGCTCTATGTGTAACACGATAAGATATGTTAGATTGAATCCATTGTCCATCGGTAAAAAAAAGTCTTTCAAGTGAATGCTTCGATTCTTGACTTCTTATGATGCATCCTATGGATGCGTTCCGGATTTATTAAAAATATTAGGACCAGTTCGGATAAAACGAAACATTTCTTATTTGTAACTAGGATCCTTAAAAAATTAGTAGTAGTTAGTACAGGAGTAAAGAAAAACCTTTGAGGGCTGATTGGCGTAGTCACTGTATCCAGTCTAAACACATCAAAAGGCAGTTCACCAAAATGAATATCAGCAAGAGGGAAAATAGAAGCAGGAAAGCAGCAGCTATTGACGTTTTTCCTTAAAAACGACGTCATCACTATTGTTCACGGATGAGCCTGAAACGTAATCTCTGGATTTGAACTTGTGCCTTTAGCCCTGTATAACGGAAGGATGATAGCGATGATGAGAGAAGAATTGAGGACTCTCAAGCTATATATCCAACATCATCCATCACATAATTATCTCCCAACTCCATCTTCAATGAAAATAAGTCGTCATTTCCTTTTTAAGATAAAGGTTTTGCATTTGAATCCTTTAAAACATATTGTATTCTATGAATTTTACACGGGATCGCGACAATTGGATGGAAGTCATCTGGGTGGATAACAACTGGAAGTGCGACAATTGGGTGGACAATTGGATGGAGCACAATTGGGAGGATATGACAATTGGGTTGAAATTAGGAAATTAGGAGAAATAGCAATTATCCGTCCGATAAATTATTACTGACATGGCGGGAATCGAATCAGCGACTCTCTAGATACAGGCCAGACCAGACCTTTACCATAAAATATACAAACCCCAAATGCAAAGGAATACTGATGAATTAAATCTTCAGCGATACCAATTAATAGGTCTTTCACTTTACAGCGTTTGTGCACTATCAATTAGTCAGTTGAACATTATCAACATGAGACTTATTTTGGCATTACACATTCTCATCTATAGAATTCACCTAAACATGCATTTCGTTAATATTCCATTGTGTTGAATTACTTTATCAGTGAGGAGCAGTTTTTTCTCACTCAATGACTTCAAAGTCTCAGAGAAGATTGGGGAAGCAGATCCACTTCACAGCTGATAGGAGAGAGATGCTCTCTAATGTACAGTCGCTCAAAAAATATCCGAACACTATGGTTGATTACAGAATTTAGGAAAAATATCTGGCAGCGATTTTTTAGAAATTAGTGATCTGGCAACCTTCGTGTACGTACACGACTGGGTGTCTAATTTTAAAAAAAAATCGTTGCCAGATATTTTTTCTGAATTCCGTAATCAACAATACTGTTCGGATACTTTTTTCAGCGACTGTACAGAGGGTATGGGAATCTTAAGTCCCATCCGATGTACGGTGGTCTTTCCAAGTCCAAACGTTGTCCCTTTTATCACTGAGAAAGAAAGGAGGTTAGAGGAGCAAATCTCAAAGCAAGCACAACTGGGAACCGAACTTCGGAACTGAAGTTTAAGAGCGTGGCACACTGCTGGCTGAGCCAACTCCTGCTCCGAAAGAAATGGGCATATACTGTGAACAGGACACCTGCAATGAATGGCCAAACGCTGTACAGTTCCTGTGAGAAAGATGGAAGCTTCCCTTTAAAGCTACTAAGAATATTCTTTAAAGTATCGCTGTCCTGCCCACGGCTTAACCGATCTACGACAGCCTTTCAAACTCATTCATGTGTTCTCTCTCACCAACAGAACGATGGGGTTCACCGGGGATAAGTTTCTTCGCTGACATAATTGGGAGTGGAACCTGGGAACTGCAGATTACGAGTCTGGCACGCTGCCGACTAAGCCAACTCTCGTCTCTCATTGAAATTAGCTATATATTTCATTCAATATTCTTTTACAAAACACAAACGATGGACATAGATGCTCTATTAAGCCATTCCAGGTTTCTCATACAACATCAAAAAACGCCTTCTCTATCACACTTCTCTATCACACTCTATTCGCACTCATGATATGTGAAGAAAAAAAAATCAACTTCCGCCAAATTCAAATTCAAATCTATTTTTGAAGTTCACTTACTAAAATGAATCCTACGTTAGAAATTTGTGTAATCATTCAATTAATTTTGAAAATGTTAAGCAGCAATGTTTGTTGCTAAATGTTTTTAACTTAATAACTCTAAATATTAAATGTTGCTGAAAATCGAGAATTTGAGCGAGATCTTCAATTCATTTCTAGTGACATTTTTAAAAAAACTTGCTTTCGCATTTAAGGAAATTTGGATGTAATTTTCCATTCACATGACATGTAAATGTCGGGAAACTTTTTGTAAAATATTGTATGTAATCAAACATATTCCAAGTTATTTATCTGAGACATATAATTAAAATAATATCAGTGTGTTTATATTCAAACAATTTCATTAGTATCATTATCTCCATAAAATAATGGGGCGGGGGTGGCTCAGTAGGCAGTGCGCTAGGCTTGTATTCTGCAGTTCCCAGGTTCAAGTCCCAGCTGGGTCAGTGTTGAGATTTATCTCCACAAAACTCCCTGCCCATCGGTCAGTAGGGGACACTGATGGGAATGAGAAAGGTCGTCGTCCGTCGGATGGGACGTTAAGCTGTGGCTCCGTGTGCGGGAGAGTCATACCCTGTGCACGTTAAAGAATACGCTGGATGGCCTTGACGGTAGGCTACCATGTGCTTCCCAACAATTCTTCTAGTGGGTCCCCTCCTCCAACATTTCTCTGAGACCTCGGGGTTCTTGTGACCTGCCCATTTAGCCCATGGTGTGCAAAAAAGTGTCCCTCAGAGGTAAAACAACCCAACTCATAAAATAATAATTTGATTATGAGCAATTGGCAAAGGTCATTGAAAAGCAAACGAATTAGGTATTTTTTAAATATGTATTCATGAGAGTTCTAATTAACTTTTGATATCTCGTTTTCAGGATCACTCAATGGGAGAAGATTCGAGTTCATGGCCAAAGAAATTTAAAAACTTCAGCAGTACCAACCGTATTTTTATATTGCCCAGTATCAAAGGCACGTAAAAGCCCTCCCAGAAGAAACCATGTAAATGAAGATCCTGAAGAAGCAAGGGTTTATCCGGATCGTAATTATTGTAAAAGAAACTTTTTGGTGGCTGAAGAAACGACTTATAATTTTACTTCATGTAATAAAACTTTACTTGTGAACACTGGTAATAAGCAAAATATCGCAGATTGCGTCAAAAATGAAGTTAATGTTGATGATCTGTTGGCAATTAATTCATATGGTGACACATCTGAACAGAATAGGGGCGGTGGTGGCTCAGTTGGTAGTGCGCCAGGCTTGTAATCTGCAGTTCCCAGGTTCGAGTACCAGCTGGGTCAGCGTTGAGGTTTATCTCCGCAAAGTTCCCCGCTCTGTCCACAGTCAGTAGGGAACAACAATGGGCTTGGAAAGGCCGCCGTCCATCGGATGGGACGTTAAGCCGTGGCCCCCTGTGCGGGAGAGCCATACCCTGTGCACGTTAAAGAACATATGGATGGACTTGACAGGAGGCTACCATCTGTCTTCCAACAGCGTTCCAGTGGGTTCCCTCTCCCAACCTTCTCTGAGCCTACGGGGTCGATGTAACCTGGCCATTTAGCCCATGGTGTGCAAAAACTGTCGCTGAGAGGTCCCAACTCAAATCTGAACAGAGTACTTCGTGTGCTAAACTACAGGCTGAGGTTATCAGATTGAAAAAACGTGTAAATGCACAATATAAAGTGATTACAAGTGGTTATCGTTCTAGGCTACTGATCAAAGGGACCTAGGTTCGAACCCCGGTTAAGACACGGATGTATGCTGTATTTCTTCTGAGGTTCCACCATCCTCACTGATCTCCTAATATGGCATATTAAACTGACAGGCTCCTGTCAGACCTCTGTGACAAGTGGCTGCTTAAGGGGTATTTATTTATATTATTTTAGTGCAATAAAGGAAAAAAAATCGTTTAGAATATTCTAGTTTTGCATATATATATATAGCATAATTTTGACAGATTTCCGAATATGTAGAAATATTTTTATAAATCTCGCTTATGCTACAAGTACAAGTTGTAAAAGCATAAATCAGAGCCCAAATTAAAAATATTGCCATATCGTTTCAGGAATGTTAAGCATTTTTACTTTTTAAGTAAAAATTTAATATCTGGGATTGAATGTATGAAAGAACAGTTATTGCTTTTATTTTTATTATTTTAAGTAATTCTGATTAACTTAACAATCAATAAATATTAATATAAAATACTGAGAACAGAAAGCACTTCCATGATTTTTAAGTAACAAAATCCTAAAATTTTCAAGTAACAAACTCTATTTTTGAATAGTTGCGATGATCTATTTGCGAGATGGTTCCTATCTTGCGAGATAGTTGCAAGATAGTTGCTATCTTGCGATGATAGTTCCTCATGTGTGTGCTGATGAAGCTAGATCATCAGTCAGCTAGCCTAACTGACGCACTCGCAGAGCACAGACATGGGGGGCCCATGATCGCCGTTTGCCAACCTCTTAATATATAGGACCACTAAAAACAGCGGATCGCCAGCGCCACAACGGATGAAAACGTAACTAGCGCTGCTGTCGCTTCACGTCGTGAAATCGGCAGGCATTCCATTACGTAGGCACCGGTCCACTTCCAGAAGCTTTGGTTGATCAGTGCAAGTCATGTCGCTAAAACCTTCGTATGAGAGAATGCGTTCTCGTCATAATTGAAAATCGTCTTATATATATCGTCTTATAATATTATCGTCATAAAGTGAAACGTCGAAAAGAGGGGTATTACTGTAAGAAGTTGAAATCAACACAAATACTGAAAGGATGAATTCTGGCAGCAGGCAGTAATGTGTGCTCAATAACTGTAAGAGGAAAATTCCTTGAAATTGGATTGAAATATTTCTTACTGTTAATATTTTGGTCCAAATGAAAGTTGTAGTGATGGAAATAAGCTTTTCTTTACTGTATATCAGGGTCCACATTACGAAAACGATCTCAAAAGGCATTCAGAACTTAATCTGTTACTGTTAGTTTGAACATTCAACGAAAGTCATTGTATGGTATTCCATGTTCTGTCGGATGTTGGAAAGCTACATATTGTAAAAGGAATAGCAAAAGCTAAGGACTACATGAAAATACTGGAAACAAAATTAATACCAAGGGTCTCTGATCTTATTTTGGGATGAACGCAGATCTTAATAATGTTTTAATTAAGTGGACGAAATGCACTTTCTCAGTGTGAAAAGGTTCTTCAGAAGTGGTTAGCAGATAGCAAGATTGAAAAAATGGAATCGACTGGACAGTCTCCACATTTTAAGACTATACAGAACTTGTATTGCAGAATAGGTAAGGAAATTTCCGAGCAGAGACGTCCAAATACGCGAGTTAATTAAGGCTTTCCTGTTACTTCTTAATCATATTTTATTACAGACGAACTTAAATTAGAGCAATCCATGCCAAAATCACATAAAACATTTATTTAAATACAGGGCTAACCTATGAAATATTGAATTTAAAATGTTAGTATTCTGAAAAATGTGTTTAACAACTCTCATATAATGTTTAAAACAGGGATCAATATAAATATTTCACGAATTTTAAAGTTTCTTTTAATTCATATCTATGCTATATCATATTATAATATATACGTAAATGCGTTTGGGCAATTATACTTCAACAATTATTTTCGATACGAAAAAACCAAAAAATACATAATTTAAATGAAAAATAATGTATATAAAAATTTTCTAATTAATAATTTATATAATATTTAAATAACAAGTCCTAACGATCTAGGATCGAAGTCACAACTCTGTTCTTTAAATGTGAAAAATACAAAAATTAAAAACGAATGTTTCATATAATATATCATGAGAGAGATTTAGAATTTAGTTGAAGGAATGTGATGATCAAAATATTTATTTTCATTTCTTCCCCTTAATTTCAAAGGGATGGGAAAGTAAAAGTTTTTCGTTTTAAGAGTATATATGAGAGAATGATTTCTATTTTGTGTTTTGTTTGTACCAGTACATTATTGCGATTTTTTTTATAAATCATCCATTAGTTCGTATTTCCAGTATCAGATGGGGAAAAATTGGAAACCGAAAAACCTTCATTTTCTTTGAAAACAAGCAACTTATTATCACCAGAGATGATTAGCTATTCTTTCAATTGTTCGTTACATCTTGTTAGAAGGCTTTCTTGTTTTATCCGAATTTGTATTTCTAACTTTAAGTCAGTTAATCGAAATTTCATCCTACATAGCAACAGAAAAATATTTGAAAAAGTAAATGACAAACTCTTCAATTTAAATCCACTCTGCTTTTGTAACAAATTATCATACATATAATATAAAACCACTCTTCTTTTGTAGCAAATTATGATACATAAAATATTCTTTACGTGTGGACTCAAAATCGATTACTAAATAACCACATTTCTTTAACGTTTATCAAAATTTTCTGTCCAAAACGATTTGGATTATCATACCTAGTATCATCCTAACTCCCAAGTTCTCCTCATTTATAATCAGTTAACCAACAAATGTAATATATTTGACCCTTATTTCAAATATATATATGTTTTCTTTAAAAAATCATATCCAACCATCGCTCTTTGATTTTAATTGCACAAAAGCGCTGTCATTTGAATTATTATCGTGCTCTTTGAAAATTCGATTATTATGTTTTTTAACGGCTAAACTGCTGAAATTAAACTTAACGTGACCGGATGCATGAAAATTTCTTTGGATACTAAGAAGCAATATCGATGATACAATTGTGTATTCAGTATCAAGACATGCAAAGAATGCATGAGCATATCATTTGCCTTTCGCAGTAAAATATATTTTTCTTAAATATTGGACATATCGTTGAGATACATCCGTGATATACCTGTACAGTTGAAATTTCCATCTCTGATTGAACGAATGATATTTAATTGTATTAAACTATTTTATTAATACAGTGGTAGTTATTGTTAATTTTCTCTTAATTTCTACCTATTTTCCAACTGCTTTAACCACGTCCTTTGTTGCGTTTCTCAATTTATGTGGGGGTTAAAACGACTGTTCCAGTATATAATCACAACATTTTGACCATCACAACAAGTTGTGTATATACACTCTAAACCATTTACCACCCATTCTTTTTTCGTTCCCAAAAACGTGGGGAATAACATAAACGATTGTTTTTCTATATCAATGGGATTCTAACCAGTAGTGAATGAAAAGTGCTTTGGACACTACTCTAATATATAGGGGAGACTTCTCTAATATATGAGGAGTTAGCGAAGATATTCACTTGGAATTGCCTTGCATCAACTTAAATATAGTGCAGGATATTATGTGGCAAGTTTTAAAATGTGCCGTAATAACTGATTGTAAACAAATATGTCACGTATATATCTGTAATAAGATGGATCCAACTTCAATTGTGGAAAATGTCTATGCATGTCATTACTATATCGTGATTTTTCTTTTTATAAGAGGCTAAATTTCTTTTTACTACTTAACTGGTAATTGTTGCACAAATTCCTTCGAATATTTCGGTAATGCATAGATATACTGTATATACAGGGTGATTCAAAACTTATTGTTCAAATTTCGTGGGGAGGTAGGGAATACGTCAGGAAACCGATTTCACATGAAAGTATGTCCGCAAACGTCATGTACATGAAGAAAATGGAAAAGTAAAGTGAACACAAGGAAACATTACAGTTAAGTGGTAACGAATGTGACTGTTATTCCAACAAGGTAAAGTACAGGTTCACAGTAGGTTGCGATGATTGCGATGCACACGTGCAAACATTTGATGCTGCGGTATTCTTCTGTTGGGGTATCGGTCTTCGTAAACTTGCCTAGCTCGGCGGCCGCTTTCGCCAGCGCCAGCTGCCCCATATGCGAGATGCATATCCGCTGGCTCTTGATGCGTAAAACGATTCATCTTATCACTAGTAAGTCAGCTCGTACACTGATGACAGCGGGAGTGGTCGGGAGAGCTGTACACTGGTTGGGTACACACAGCACCCTCTACATACGCATGCGTACATTTGCGGACATACTTTCCTATGTGAAATCGGTTTCCTGACGTATTCCCTACCTCCCCACGAAATTTGAACGATAAGTTTTGAATCACCCTGTATATATATAGTAAGATTCTGTTATTATTAATATTTATTCCATGCAGGTCGATTAGAGTAAAGCCATTATACAGGTATTTTAGGTATTAAGTGTTCAAATGGCTTGTTGCTCCAAATAATAAATCGATCATTTTAATTTTGTTATGGAAAATATTTTTCTCCACATTCATGCATTAGGATTCAAACGTGTCAAAAGCTATAATATTTGCTCAGTAATTGCAGCACAGGTAAAAAAAAATGCAGTAAAATGATTTAAATAAACTTTAAACTATTAAAATTCGCATTTAAATATTATAATTAAAGAAATCTTGTAATATGCTTTAATAACGTACAGATATTTTGAAGAAGATTTCATTATAATTGTAGTAAAGAGTTGTTTTTCAGAGAGGTAAAGGTCGATAAAGAAAAACTTTTACGGGTAATCATTATTTATGAATTTAAGAAAACTGTTCTAACGAATTCTTTTTAATGGTAGAATACTATTTATTCGATGCCAAGTCTACGGACCTGTGTGCTCTTTAGGAGTTATAAGAGCATTAATTCCTTAAAACTGTTTGTTCCAATAAATCGTTAATAAGTTTAAGTCTGATCATTTAGTTTCAGTTGTTTTCTTAACCGGGGTAAGTGTCTTGTTAAAGAATTTCCATCGTTTGAAGTAGTTCTCTGTGACTGGATTATTCTGTAATGATGTTGTCTCAAGACAGCTCCGTTCAGTATTAAAAATGAAATACCGAGACTAATTTAATATTTATATTTAATTAACGATTTCCTGGAATAAACTATAGCAATGAATAAATGTTCTTCAAGTCATTACAGACGACCAATCTAAATTTACATTGATCATCTGTTACGACTATTCTTAGCCATGGTGTGCAATAAAGTGCCGTTCAGAGTTAAAACAACACAATCCAGCATTTTGTACCTTGAACCTTTGCACCCTTAAAAACGTTTTCTCAGCAAATTACCTTTTAATTTTTAGAAAAAAAAAAACAATTATCGTATGGTGCAAAATTGGGAAAATATGCTAGATGGGGCAACTATTTGATTTTTTTATTCTTCCAGATAGGTCATAACTTTCAAGGTTTGTGAGCACGTTGTTTTATCTCTGAGCGGCACTTTTTTGCACACATGGGCTAAATGGTCAGGTCACATGGACCCCGAAGGCTCAGAGAAGGTTGGGGGAGGGGACCCACTGGAATAATTGTTGGGAGTAGTAGTAGAACAACTGTTGGTAGTAGTCTCCGTCAAGGCCATCCAGCGTGTTCTGTAACGTGCACAGGATATAGCTCTCAGGCACACGGGCCATGGCTTTACGTCCCATCCGACGGATGGCGCTCTTTCCAAGCCCATGGGTGTTTCATACTGACTGTGGGCAGGACAAGGAATTTTGTAGAGATAAATCTCAACGCTGACCCATCTGGGACTCGAACCTGGGAACTACAGATTACGAGCCTGGAACGCTACAGACTGAGCCAACCCGCCCTCCAATGTTGGTGTAGTATTACCATTTAAATGAATTTTTTTTAGGTAATGTATCCATGGCTATCACTCCTTGGTAATTTAAAAAAACTGTGAACATCCTTTTTCTTGAGCGAAAGTCTTGTCGGAGGATTTGGGAACCCGGTTCATCTTCAGCATCCCAAATATATTTTCGATCTTTCTGGGAGTTGTGTAGTAATAAAACCACGTCTCATCTCTGTGACAATGTCTGTTAACCATTTGCGGCCATAGGTTCAATAATTTTCAGCATCTTCTTGCAGGAGTCGACTCAAGTCCTCTTTTCTGCTGTCTCAGCTTGTGGGGTACCCATTTGGCACAGATGCTTCGGATTGCTGATGAATAATTTTTTCCACACTGCCAATCGATACACTGGCATTATCTGAATGGTGATGTGTGGGTTTTCCTTAATCAGTTTACGACACGAACATCAGCGACGGTTCTCTCGTTCACGGCCTCCTTTGTCTTCGTGCACGAGGGAATTCTACGAAGCACTGCCTTCCTTTTCTGAATTTGTCCATCCATCTCGTAATAGTGCCTTGTGAACAGGCATTATTCTCATATACTTGTGATAAATTGGCATGAATTTTTTTCTTCTGGTCCCGAACCTATAACCTTCTAAAAATGTAAAATCTTTTACCTTCTTTAGTAGGCTCCACAGTAACAATGCACAGATTTCGCCGACCAAATTTACGCTTCACCAGAGAAGATAGAAATGATGATAAAGCCTTTGATTTCAATACGTAATGAAGCACTCCGTAAGCATTTATTAATTGCTTTTCTGTTTTCTAAGGAGAAAAGCGTTATTTTTTAATGACTTATAATGAACTGTTACTTTGAGAAAGAAAAACAGTTAGGAAAAGAAAAAAGGTTTTATGGAGTATCGTTCAAGTGTTACACTGTGTAAAAAAATAACGTAAGTGAAAAAGAATGTTGAAATTTTTCTATAACAGTCGTTTAAATTTATGAACGCCCTCTAGGTCTTTAACAAATTGTATGTTATTGATTTTTAGTGGTCTTACACTGTAGACCACTGAACTAGAATATTCTAGAATTATCGAAGAACCGTTTATGATTAAACGAAAGTTTAATTCTTCCTTACCGTATATCAGTATTTGTAGTGGTAGCTGTTTTCACTTTCATATTAATTTTTTCTATGAGTAAAAATTATGAAAGAAATAAACATTTACTGTTTGTTTTACAAGTAATCGACTTAAGCATCTAATACATCAATATTTAAACAAAAAATATGAAAAATTCTTCTCTAGTACACTGACTGATATAAGAATTAATCTATAGGTGTGAAGCGAAGGAATTTAAACTGACATTATACGTGTTTTCAGCTTTGTAGGTAAAATTGCTCAGTGGATAAATGTGATATTTAAAATTTTCACTGTTTGAAATATGTAAAACATAATAATTCGAATGTGGTCATTAGAGGGCGATCATCCCGCAAGACAATCTGAAGAATGTCAATTGCAGGTTACAAGCATAAGTATGAAAGTTTCAATGATCTTTATCCCAGATAGATATTATATATGACGCACAAATAATAGATGTTTAGAAATGCGACCATAGTTCCAATGGCTAGGATATCTGACGAATTTATTAGTTTAAAAACTAACATAATCCGACACTACTTTGTTTATGACTTAAGCAAAATATCTCAATTCATGATTAAAGACGATATTGTCTTCCAATTAATATTTGGTATTTATTTTTTATTCTTGAAAAAATTTCAGAAATGATAATAATATAAATCTATAAGTGGTGTAATATAATTGTAAAAATGTTTTAAAGGGAACTGCACAGCTGTTTAGATTACAGAGTATTATAAAATCACATTTCATTCAACTAAATAAAAATATCGACTCAGTTTAGGAACAAGTTCTTGGATTGCAAAGATCAATTTACAGAATAAAGTTACTTTCATTTTATCTCGTCATGAATATACAAAGAACGTTTTAGGAGACTGACTTATTAAGGTCGCCTAATTAATCTGCCTTTTTGATAACTCATCGACACTACGTTTCTGTAATCGAGCCCATATCCATAGCCGTAGCTGAGGACAGAATATCTGCAGAACTAAATTGCCGTCTGGTTGGAGCTCCGTAGCCCATGGCTGCTTGAGGATTTTGTAGGTATGTACGTATGTATTTATGGATGTATTACAAGAATTTTTTTTCGGGGAAGGGGTGGTCCGAGAATTTAGTCTCGTATGGGCGGAGGGTTTCGAGAATAATTTAGTTTAAAGAGGGAGGACTTGAGTAATAATATTCCACCGAACACGAAAAGTTAAAATGCTATTCTATATGGCATGATATTTCCTAGTGTTTTTCAATGTATTTTAATTCGGACATAAAATGTGGTACTACAATAAATTTTTGCAAAAAAAAAATGTTTTGGATTTCAAAGCAAGTAGACAATTTTCAGATTTCGTATAAGACGAACGAATTTTTAAGGGGGCCCTGTCTCTTCGCTGGGTATATCACTGTGTGTATGTATGTATGTATGTATGTATGTATGTATGTATGTCGAATCTAGAAAACGACCGAATCTAGAAACAGATGGAATTGGGCGGAAGAGACTGGACATATTCAAATATTATTTTTATACACATTTAGTCATAAAAAAGGAACTGATGCGAAAGTGAAGACACCTACCGCTGTGAAGCATTTTAAAGGGGAAATCCTATCCGAAAAGGGAAATCCTACCGAAAGGGGAAATCCTATCTCCAGAACGGTCCTAACTCTCAATCAAAAGATATCCGATAACATAATAATTAGATTTAAAGAAAACAAAGTGAATATATATTTAAGGCTACCTCCAATTTGTCCTAATTGCCAATCTCTTTGGACATTTTGCAGCTTACTGATATAAGCAGAAATCGATGCAAAAGATGCAAGAGGCATCATAATTATAAAGAATGTAATAACACTTTGTTAAGCTTCCTAACAGTGGAGGACAACACCCTTCGACTTATGCAGGATGACAAGTGAGACTGCAATGATCAGGAATAGTTTACCATGGTCACAGGCTCTCAAAATGATACAAGAGGACCACACCTACATTACTAAAGAAACTTTTCAAATCGGTACTAGTGAAACTTGTAATTATCTTACAGATCATGACAGCGAATCACATGGTATTTTACACAGGGAATCAAGAAATGTAGAGAAAAATCAACTTTCATTGAATGTCCGTTCAAACATCTACTGCGAGAAAACAGGATCCGATCAAAAAATCCAATCCCTAGGCACAAAAATCTTATGAAGAAAGTGCAGCTGAAATCCTCCTCCTGAAAATTAATGATGTTGTGGAATGCCAAACAGAGCTCCTAAACTTTCTAAAAAATTCATCGAAGAAATAAAATATAAATAAATTTATAAACAAGCAGAAAATTTATCAGATACTTGATAATTATGAGTAATAATATTATTAGTAAAAATAATAAAAACTAGGATTATGGACCTTAATCACAATCCTAATAAACCTCTTATTTCAGTGGAACTATAGAGGTTTGAAAAATAAAATTCTTGAGAAATGCTCTTTATTAGAGAAAAACATTTTGCAATTAGAATTTTCATTGAAAAATATGTGGGAAAAACACCTAAGTTATCTAAGTTTGTTTCTTATCTAAAAACCTAGAAACAATGGATCTAACGGGGGGGGGGGGGGGGGGGGGTGTTATTATTTGCCCTCGGAATTCCCCCAAGTTCCTATTGAGATCTCCTGTCGGAATCAGTTCCCCGTAATTGCAGCAGTATAAGTGAATATTAAAGAGTTTTCCTTCAGCATTTTCTCACTGCATAATCCAGTATATCTATATATATCGTTGTAGCATTTTAGAAACATTTTGCACTAAGAGACTGGAAAGCAAATAGTACAACTTGAGGATGCCACACTGCAAGACAGAAGAAGAAACATCATAGAAGATCTGTCCTTGGATCTAAACCTGCTTGTTCTCAATGAAGACTCTCCTACGTCTCTCAAACTTCCAGGAAAAGAAAGTGCTATTGATCTCTCTATTGCCTCAGCTCCCTTTACCAAGCATTTTACATGGATAACAAACCATGATTCTCTTGGGAGCGATCAGCTACCGGTCATTATTTCAGCTAGCGTTTGGTCTAAAATCTAAGTCTCAATTTAAGGTTATTGATTGGGTTTATTTCAAGAAAAATATCTCCTATGAAATGCAATATATCAACAACCATCAAAATCTAAATGAAGTTATTTCTTCTCTCAAAAAGAACCACCAAAATAACTCTGAGGAATTCAAAGGTCCTGTTAAAATTTGTTCTGATGCTATTAAGTAAAAATGATCAGTGCAAATAGGTTAAGTAAAGGAAAAGCGGAAAAGCCTGGAAATTTAAAAGACATTGGAGACTTCCAAAACAGTTTGTGCCAAAAGCATAAGATAAACCAAAGTTATTGAGAGAAAAAAACAGTGGCAAACCTTTTTAATAGATCGGGTGTGGACGGATTAAATAATCTAACCCTAGCTTCAGGGTATATGAATAATTTTTTTAACCAATGGCAACGTAAAAATGCTATAAATAAAACGAACCATAAGATATTAGTATTAAGTGCATTCCACAGGAAGGATTTACGCTTTTATCGAAACTATTTAATGAATGCTGGAACAGAGGAACAATCCCGAACATCTCGAAGATAGTACAGACGGTGTACCCGTAATTTACGTCCCTCCTACAGACCTGTTTCACTAACCACTTGTCTTGGAAACGTTTTTGAAAGAATGGCACTATACCGACTTAATTGGTTTATCGAATATTCTGGGTTGCTCTCTCTTTCCCAACTGGCTTTCGGAGAGGAATGTCATCTCAAAATTATTTATTTCAACTGATTGCTGAATGTCTAAATGCTCTTTGCATAAAATGAAAAGTGGCCGTGGTTTTCTTCGTTATTCAACATGCATTTGACAGTGTTTGGCATCTTGGACTATTATTTAAGCTGTTAAAATAAAGAATAACCGACAATATGTTTAAGTATATTATCAATTTCCTGAAAGATCGAAAAATCCAAGTCAAGTTAGGAAACGCTCTTTCAGGGATTATCCCTATTTCTGTGATATTACAGTCGCTCAAAAAATATCAGAACACTGTACGTACACGAAGGTTGCCAGATCACTAATTTCTAAAAAAATCGTTGCCAGATAATTTTTCTGAATTCTGTAATCAACCATAGTGTTCGGATATTTATTTGAGCAACTGTACACGAAGGTTGCCAGATCACTAATTTCTAAAAAAATCGTTGCCAGATAATTTTTCTGAATTCTGTAATCAACCGTAGTGTTCGGATACTTTTTTTAGCGACTGTACCTAAGGGCAGTGTTTTAGTCCTGTACCATTCAACATCGTGCTTCAGGACCTACCATATTGTTTAAACAAAAATATTAAATTTTCTATGGACCCATATAAAAAACAATGTCGGAAGGTAAAAATCAAAGACGGTTAAAATATCCTGTGAAACGTAAAAAATCAAAAACAGTGGATAAAACAGAGTCATCGGATAAAAGATGGACGAGTGCTCTTTTATCTCGGACCTAAAATTGTGGAGGCTAAAATAAAATCGACGTTCAAAGTTAAAAGCTGGACAAGTGATTAAAATGTGCTTAATGGTTCAAAAAAAATCGCAAAACTCACACTTAGGTTAACAAAGGTGAAATCGTTAGGAATTGGAAATGCCACCAAATGTAGACTTTCATCGTGTTCAGAAGAGACATATCTTGTGCACATTAATGCACTCTTATCCTAGAAGAGCATCACTAGCGTGTCTGCTGAGAAGCAAACTCACGCCTTGGTGATGTTTATTGTCTTTCCTCCCCGAAAAGAGATATTTAAGATACTCACGGTGAATCCAAAAAACTTTTGAAAGAGGTATTAGATTAAAAGAAATGCGTCTTTTTTCTACTCCTTAATTTTTAGTAAATTTGGTATAGAAGGTATCGAAAAACGTAAGTACGGAAGAGTAAACAAACTCCTCTGTTGGGAATACGAAACAATGGAAATGTCATTTCCTTGCGATTCTACAAACAATGCATTCTCAATCATCACTGTCGGATGTCATTCGCCTATTATTGAAATCGTCCGACGCTTTTCTCGCCCCTTCCATTTGCCGCGTTAGCTATTAAAATATGGCGAAGAAGTCGTCCTATTTTGAGGGTTTGTAGTTATCAGAGCTTTGCCTATCGCGAACAGATTCGAGTATAATAAGCAGCCATAGGCAAGGCCCGTGCAGTCATAAATTCCGTCGGCCTGTCCTTCTGTAACCCACAACTCTGCTGCTCAAAAAGTATCAGCTAAATCAAGTTAAATAATATTCGTGAAGTGTTTGCGGTTCTTTTATATTTTCCTTCAGGTAAGTAACTTTGTAGTGAATAATTAGTTTATAGTAGAGGTAATCTAATTCTACACTTTTTAGCCTAAGAGCTATGAAATTTCGGTAGGTTTCGAACCGACAAATAGTATGCAGCACATTATTCTGATTATGGGATATAAAATCGATAGTTAACCGCTATTTGTCGGTGTCGACCACTTTATTTTGGCTCGTAATACGGACATTATTCATTTCCTATTCTTTTCAGGTACCCTACCGAACGGCTACAGAATTTCCCTGTTATGCCAGTGAGAAACCTTACTTTAAAGCTCTAAAATATGCATTTAATGGAATTAAAGATCATAATCAAATATTTTTAAAATATCGGTTTTCAAAAATATTCTTTTATTATTTAAATGGTTGCGGAAGCTGAAATGGTTAACAATAATCTTACGTGGTATACCAGTGAGAAAGTGGAATTGTGTTGGTTGTTTTACCTGTGAGCGGCACTTTTTTCCTCACATGGGTTAAATGACCAAGTCACAAGGACCCCAAAGACTCAGAAAAGGTTGGGGAAGGGAACCCGTCGGAACAGCTGTTCGGAGACTGATGGTAGCCTTCCATCAACGCCATCCAGCGTGTTCTTCCACGTGCACAGGGTATGGCTCTCCGGCACACGCGGCCACGGCTTAACGCCCCATCCGATGGACAGCGGTTTTTCCAAGCCCATCGGTGTCCCCTACTGACCGTATGCAGGACGGGAAGTTTTGCGGAGATAAATCTCACCGCTGACCCAGCTGAGAATCGAACCTGGGAACTACAGATTACTCAAAAAGTATTCTACACTTTTTTCTTTTGCCACCTGGCGCGCTACGGACTGAGCCAACCCCGCCCCAAACCCGGACGGAATTTGGATTAAGACGGTAAACAGTTATAACTCGTCACAAAATCGTGTCGAGCACGATAATTTCCTAAAAAAAATATGCACACCAAAATGTATACTTACATTAAAACACCTTAGGAAACTTTATCATTACATCACTGAGTTAATATAAAAAAAAGGTTGCCACTCACTCTTCTACAAGTTCAAACTAAATAAATATTAAATGGTTATCGTGACAGTATGAAAAGGAAGCCGATAAGGAAAAGTAAAATAATCGACAACGTCTGCATGCCGTATTAAATCCTCCTTTCATCCAGCAGTATTTTCAGAGAATTTTTAAAATGTCTTTTTTTTCCCCATAACATCTTCCTCTACATTTACAGTTTAATATGTGCTAATTTCAAGTGCCATGTCCTGATTTAAACCCTAAGAACATAGTAATAAGTTGCTCTTCGCCACTACATGAACAAGCGGAATTCAAGCAGAACAGTAAACTACAAAGTTGCTCTTCGCCACCAGAGGGAAACGCGTATTTCAATCATAACGGTTACTAGCGTTCGGTGGCCGAGTGGTTTGCACGCGTGGCTATCAATGTAAGGGAACTGGGTTCGAACCTCGGTTAAGGCATTGATGTGTGTTGCTTTTCTGCTGAGGTGCTTACTTATGGTAGCAACAATGCAATCAGTTGAGGTTAATGATTGACAAATTTGAATCTCAATCAAGTATATTAATTTTTTTACACGTTTTTGATATAACACAGATCAGAAAAAAAAATTCCCTATTTACACGATTTATTTTGATGTAACACGGTTCACACGGCGTCTTTTTAAAAATCCCCATTTGAATTTAATTCTGAAAAAATATTTCTATTGAAGAAAAAATTTCTAGAAGAACCAAGATGTAGCTTCTATGGTCACATTTTTCGATGTAGTTTCATGGTTTTAAGTAACAGGAATAAAATGGAATAAGTGAAAGAATGAGTAAGAACATTTTATATACTTATTTTCTTTAAAACCAAACCGGTTGGTTTTAATTTGAAAAAACATTAGTTCTTTGAAAAATTTCCGTAGTATTTCCATAATAGTTAATATCAAAAATTATCAGCACAATTTTTTAGGTCTCCTTAAAGTCTTTACATTCACATAGCAATAGAAGCAACACTGAGGAGAAAGGAAACAAATTGTAAAGTCCGTGCCTAGCATAATAGATATGCACGTCTAAGAGGAAAATTTAAATACAATAATATATGCAATACAACTAACGGTTTAAAATCACGAAACTATTCTTTACATCAGCCTAAGAGTAAACTACAAAGAACCTTGATTTCTTTAATTCTTGAAGTTATAAATTGGATATACGTCAAGAAGTACGTATTTTCCATAATATTAATTATTATGGAAATACTAATATGGAATACTGGTTTGAGCATAAGAATTAAGGAATACCACTTCCTGTCTTGCTCAAGATCGCTTCAGTAGAATAGTATTTCCCATATCTCGATATCTTTGTTCGCTTCAAGAAGGTAGTTTCTCAGGTATTTTTTTCTTTCTGAAAAGGGGGCGGTAGGACAAATAAGTTTGGGAACCTCTTATCTAGTTCCTAACGAGAAGGATAATCATTACGGCGAGCGGCAGTCACACAAAACTATAAGTCCGTAGCCCATGGCTGCTTGAGGATGATGATTATTTCTTCAGGATATTTAATAATTATACCTACAAATAATAATCCTCACTTTACATCAGTGAGGTGGGGTAAGATAAGGTACATAGCTGTGACGCTTATTCCTAGTTTCTTCCCAACAAATCGATACGTACAACAAAATTTACTAATATATATAACCTGGGTCGCATATACAAAAACATAAAAAGGGGAGGACTGGGGTTATATTTCGCCCTCCGTTTCATAGGTATTTAAAAATAAAGTTTTGATTACGTTTTACCTCTGAGCGCCACTTTTTTTGCACAGCATGGTAAATCGCCAGGTGACAAAGACCCTGAAGCTGAAGGCTCAGAGAAGGTTGCGGGAGGGCAAACAGTGGAACCCCTGTGGGGGTGAAGAAAGATGGTAGCCTCCCGTCCAACCATAGAGTGTATTATTTAATGTGCTCAGGGTATAGCTCTACCACACCCTAGGCTACGACTTAACGTCCCATCCGATGGACAGCGCATTTTCCATAAAAATAATTTAGTAATATGCATGTAATATAAATAAGGTTATTAATATCGTTGGCTCTACTCTTACTAGTATTCTGTGGGACGGAAGGTTATCTCTGTTCCTTTCTACATTAGAACAATCATCCACATGTCTACTATAGTCTTTTTTTTAGGGGACGGGGGTGGGACGAATCCACATGTCTACTATAGTCTTTTTTTTAGGGGACGGGGGTGGGACGAATCCACATGTCACAATTAGCCCTCCCTTACGGGAACAATCATTTTCATATTTTCGCTTTCCACGGCAGATGTGTTTCATTTATAGATTACTAGCTGAAAGTACCTGGCTTTGCCCGGATGTTACTTTTAATCTGTATATTCTTATTTCCGCTGCAGTAAAGGTAAATGTTGTAACCCCCCCCCCCCCCCCCCGACAATTTATCATGGATTTTCAACAGGAAGAAATTGACGTCAGCGAGCTCTCATATATTTTATATTGAAGCTATCGATATCTTTATAGCCGTTATCACAGAATTTGCCTCCCTATGGCTCCCGTGATATTCGACCGCACGGTCGAAATTCCTCGCATAGCGTCTCCCCTGTGCCACAGTGATTGGTTTAAAAATCAAGTTCCCACTTGGCCCTTGGCTTCGTTTCTACACAAATTGTGACATGTCGTGTCTCACTTTTAATACCCCACCCCCCCCGCCGACATTTTATCACAGTTTGAATACGAAGAATTTCCCGGTGTTGCAAAGGTCAATTCTTACTCGACGCGCGCTCTCAGCCCTTGACAAACGATAGAGATATTTCGTCAGAATTTGACATTCTGTAATTCCCGACATACTTCACGAAAAGGTCCCAAATTTCGTTCGCGGGTTCTCCCTGTCCGACCCCATTTTTGGTTAGAGAATCAGGTCCCTAGCTACAATGGAACGCCTAAATAATGATTTTAGAAATGGGGGGAATCTGGCAACGGCATCATTTTTGCGGCCGAAGGTTTAAATGCTATTTTAACTCTTCACACTTGGGGATCAGAAAATGACAACAGTAAATTTGACACCGATTCTCGTTTCCCGTAGGAATAGCATGGTAAATATTTTTGTTCCTAGCAAGCTCCACTGTTGGACTTTCAATCTGAAATTTCGCACTGCAATCCAGACCATAACCTGCAACATTCTCTCAAAATTTCGAGCGTGTACGTTGATTTCCCGATGAGTTATGGTTGCCACAGCCAGACAGACACTAAATGACACTCCCAACTCATTAAGTTATGACGCCGTATTCCGTATCATCTCATTCGGATAAAATTTACGAACAATAATTGGTTTTAAAACACAAAAAATTACCCTTAATAATTAACAGACATTAGAAAATCTATTTTATTTTACTACTTCAATTGATGCAGTATTTAATTAGTAACGCAAGTTCAGATGTTTAACAGCAGCGATATCTGTTTATTTAGTCTGAAACCTTAAGAGAAATAAGTTTATCGGAAAGCAGAATCGAATAACCTACATTTCTTTGGGTGGAGCGATAAATATGTTTCGGTTTCCATTTCTATTTAAATCCTTTGATATTTATAATCCTTTTTTATAATCCTCCTCCTTTTGCGGAGATAAATCTCAACGCTTGAGATTTATCTCCGTAAAACTCCCCGCCCTGCCCACGGTCAGTAGTGGACAACGATAGGCTTGGAAAGGCCGCCGTCTGTCGTATGGGATGTTAACCCGTGTCTACGTGTGCGGGAGAGCCACATCCTCTGCACGTTAAAGAATACCTGGGTGATCTTGAAGGGAGGCTACCATCTGTCTACCAACAGCTGTTGCAATGGGTCCCCTCCAGAAACCTTCTCTGAGACTTCGGGTTCCCTGTGACCTGGTAATTTAACCCACTGTGGGCAAAAAAAGTGCCGCTCAGAGGTCCTTTACACATATGCAATTATTCCTCTTTGTCACTTTTTTTGCTATTCAGCTGTTCGGGCCCGATCATATCTAATATCTATATAGTCCTCACATCTGTTGAAAAAAATAGTAACGAAAAATGTAACAAAAAAAAGAGTCTTTTTTGAATTTGTCTAAAATTTTATTGTAAGCTATTTATTTCAAAAGTGAAAATTAATAAACTAATTTATTGTGACTTTATTAAAAGATCATGGAATATTTCGAAATTAATTAAAAAATTTTTTTAGAAATTGAGGAGTAATTAGTTGACTTTCAATACATTTTTCATAGCACCGTAATGTAATTGGTAATCCAAAATTTGATCTCTGTCTTCAAAACACAAATCTAGTTCTGATTAATTCTAAGCTCAATTAAGAGATTTACATAGAAATGTACAATATAAAAATATTCATAACAGCAGGCATAATTTTAACGAATTTCTGAAAAAAAAAATGAAAGATTCATTATGGTGGAGAGCGTTTAACGGTACGTCGGTGATGGTAGGTTAATGATGTCTAAATGGTGACGTAATGGGATATGGAAACAAGGGATGCATTCCGAAAAACTACACATGCAATGTTGGATGAAAGAATAACACAAGCAGATGACCATTATCTGGTTCTGAGTGGCAGATGCCATAAGTGAATTAACTGTCCCACATCGAATCATATCTCGTTGGAAGGTTGTAGAAGAGAGGTATGCAAGACTAACCGAGATTTCTATCCGCAACAAATCAATGCAGTAAGGAATGGTTTCAACTGGTATCGTGAACATGGAAACTGGAACTCTGGGAAATGTTCAATCTAATATTTACTGATGAGTCCAGATTGAGTCTACGATCTGAATCTCGACGTCTCTTAATCTGGAGAACGACCAGATACCGCCTCATGGGCACTACAGAAAAGGAACAATTTGAGGAAGGTGCATTGGTGGTCTGAAGAGAAGTAAGATGCAAGAATTACACGGAACTCTATTATCTTGGAGAGAGAAATGTTAATTGCTTTGAGATTTAGGGGCGAAATCCTTGCAATCAATATTAGACTTTTTATGTATGACGGAACCAGGAATTAATTCAAATGGGCGATATAGAAATTTTCTCTTCCAAAGATATGTGTATTTAGTGATTAACCTAAATACATAATTTAAAGGAATAAAAGTACCAATTTTCCTATAAAATAATAATAAATAAATACCCCCTCAAGCAGGTGCTTGCCACAGAGGTCTGACAGGAGCCTGTCTGTTTATATGCCATAGTAGAAGGTCTGTGAGGATGGCAGGACCTCAGCAGAAAAACGACACACACATCCATGCCTTATCCGGGGCTCGAACCCAGGTCCCTTACATCACTAAGCAAGCGTGCTAACCACTCGGCCACGGGACGGTTCAATTTTTCCTATATGTGCTCTAAAAATTAAAAAAAAATGAAGTAAAACATACCGATGATGAAATCTCTTACTGAATAAGTATTAATTTAAGGAAGATAAGATGCCAAAACTGATTTATCTGCCGAACACAATATTTCAGAAGACCTATTTTTTTTACTTTTTTTAATTACGTAACTCGCTCCAGGAAAGTTGGGTCTATAGCAACCCCCTATTCCCGTGACATACAAATAAAGGGGAAAGAATGAACTAGAGTCTCTTGAAGGGAGTTTGATTTTTTAGGTTGAGGGGTAGAAGACATTCTTGTCCGTGTGGGCAAAATTTGACTTTAAAAAAAAACACGAAATTTGACGCCTTCGACCACAGGGAACAGAACAATGTCAAAGTATTGAGCATTTTTTAGATATCCTGGTATTTTCCAATCTTCTTACGAAAAGCAAAGACCAGATAGGCACTCTCAGTGAGTTTGAGGAGTAGTCCAGAATATTTTGTAGGTTCAATTCTTTGCCAGTTAATTTTCTCAAGTTTTCCTGGAAAATATTCCTTTCTGCTATATAGTTTTGACCTTTCATATCTATGGGTTCTGTGTTCTCTACTTCTTCACATTTCGCACAGTTGGGAGAGTTTTTTTTTAATGTAAACATATTTTTAGAAGGGTGTGGTCTGTATCATTCTGGTTATTTTTATTTCCTGTTCCTTTTTAATTTTCTTAATTCTAAGTCTCTTTTTATGGAATTTCTTCATACTCTGGCTGTGGTTTACTCTATGGAGTGTTTGTTGTAAAAAATATGCTTCAAATTCTTTCATTTTCACTTCTTCGTTTTTCTTTTTAGCGCAGTGTTTTCATTACGGTACTCAGTGTTAATTATGTTGAAATCAAGGGTCTCTTTGGCTAATTGATCGACCACTTCATTTCTGTTATACCACAGTGATTGGATGTCCAATTTAGCGTGATTTCATTGTGGTTAATTGTCATATGGTTATTCATTTCATCTAAAAGTTTCGCAGCTAAATTTATTTCATATGTTTCGTAGGAATATTTTGTTAGTGCAGTCAGTGCTGATTTGCTGTCAGCAAATACGGAGATATTTTTATCTTTAAGATTTTGGCAGAACGTCAGAGCTTCAGTGATGGCAGTAATTTCTGTATCCATTATATTAAGGTTATTTTTTAGTTAGAAGCCCGTTTTCAGGTTGAGAGTGGAACAGAAGTAAGCACGAGCGTGGTGTTGTAATTCAGTTTCTTAGAGCCATCTGTGAAAATGCAGAGATCAGTGCTTTTGCTCTTTTGGATAATTTCGTTCATAACGTGTTTGTAAATTTCTGCTAAAGGGCTTCATTTTTTTTACCATTACCTCTTCTCTGAGATTAATGGAAGGAAATTCCCACGTCCATGTGGCTGGTAGATAATCCGTTGCAATTTTATTGTTATAAAGTGATGAGACTTCTGGATATAATGAGTGGTTTTTGATTTCAGCTATGACTTTAGTTCTTTTGAACTTTTTCCGATTTTGCCAATAAGGTCATGTGTAGCATGTTTTGTAGCAAGTCTTATTTACCGCTGAAATAGTAAATATTTTCTTCTAATGGCGTGCTGCTCAACACTTGCTGTAGATAGTAATGTGGGAATAGGAACTGTGGGGAATTGTGAAGTGCATATCCTAATGGCTCTGTTTAGAAATATTTTCTATTATATTTTGTTAGGATGAGGTAGCATTATCTATGATGATGCATCCATAATCCAGGTGTGATCTAAGTAGACATTTGTACAGCATGATCCTGCGAGGGCTCTCATTTAGGTCCATGCACCATTCTCAGAGGGTTGTTAATACTGGTACTTTTATTTTGCAAATAAGTGATGTATTCGGCTTCATTGAACTGCTCACCTAAAACTACTCCTAGATATTTGTGGGTAGTGACTTGCTTTATTTTTTTCTCCTCTAGTTTAATATTAATTTCTGGCCTTTCTTTTTTGTTAATTGATAACTCTACTGATTTGTCAGGTTCAAGTTTTAAACTCCATTTCTAGCAATATAGAGTAATCTTGTCCAGTGCTATTTGTAGACTTTCTTGAATGGTGTGGAAATATTGTCCGGATGTCCACATACAGATATCGTCCACAAAATGGATATAGTGCACTCTAGGGGGTATTACTTCTTTTAAATCATTCAGATATATGTTGAATAATAAAGGTGAGGTTACGGAGCCCTGCGGCAATCCATGAGTGGCAATGGAAGAATCAGATACAGTGTTTCCAAGTTTAACGATTTTTTTTTCTTTGGGTTAGTGCATTAGTGAGGAATGCTAAAAGTCGGTTTTTTATTCCAATTTGTTTTAGTTTGTAGATCATTCCTTCGTTCCAGACAGAGTCAGAGGCACTCTTTAGGTCCAGGAAGATCATGATAAGAAGATGGCCAACTGCAATGCTGGTTTGCGCTGCAATAGTTGTATCTAATATGCTATCAGCTGTACTGCGGTTTTTTCTGAAGCCGGTTTGATTGTCGTAAAGTACATTTTCCTTAATAATAATTAATAATTTAATAACAATGGGAATAAAATAAAACATATAAAAGTGGATCTCAATATTTTATGCTTCATGTACCTCCTGGAAGTGTGCATGTAACTAACGTACCCCCTTTTTAACTAACTATAGCTATACTATAGTTATACTATAACTTATAGAGTATACTATAGTTATACTATAAAAATGAGAATAAAATAAAACATATATAATAGTTCTTAACCTTTTATGCTTCACGTACCCCCTGGAAATGTGTATGAAACTGTCGTACCCCTTGTATAGATAGATAAAACTATAGTTATGGTATAACAATGGGAATAAAATAAAATATATATCAGTGGTTCTCAACCTTTTATGCTTCACGTACATCCTGGAAATGTTTATGTAACCGGCTTACCCCTTTTATAGATAGATAAAACTAAAATTATAGTATAACAATGGAAATAAAATAAAACGTATATATATATATACATTTAATTTTTATCCAAAAATTATATATATATCGATAAACACAAAAAATGACGCAAACAATTTAAGAAATCTTATAAAATTATAAACATTTTACTGGGTAATCGACTTTTGAGCTCTCATGGCTTACCCCAAAAATTTTTACCCCGTACCCGACGTTGAGTTTTGGGTTCGATTCCCGCCATGTCAGTAATAATTTTTCAGATGGATAATTGTTATTTCCCATAATTTTCTTATTTCAACCCAATTGTCATATCATCCTAATTCTGTCCCATCTAATTGTCCACCCAATTGTCGTGTCCTCCCGGTTGTCCTATCCACCCAATTGTCGCACTTCCATTTGTTATCCACCCAGTTGACTTATACCAAATTGGCGCGCTCGCGTGCAAAATTCATAGAATACAATATATTTTAAAGGATTCAAATGCAAAACCTTTATCTTAAGAAGGAAATGACGAGTTGTTTTCATTGCAGATGAATTATGTGATGGATGATGCTGATGGATAATGCTGGATATGTAGCTTGAGAACCTCAATTCTTCTCTCATCATCTCTATCATCCTCCGCTTATACAAGTCTAAATGCGCAAGTTCAACTCCAAAGGATACGTTCGAGGTTCATACGCGAACAATTGTGATTACATCGTATTTAAGAAAAAACGTTAATAGTTGCTGCTTTCAGGCTTGTATTTTCCCTCTTGCTGATATTCATATTGGTGAACGGCCTTTCGATCTGTTTAGACTCGATTGTGCGACTATGCCAATCGGTCCCAAAGGTTTTTCTTCACTCATGTTCTAATCCCCACTAATGTTTCAAACCTGTTAGATACAAAGTGGAAATGTTTCGATTAATCGAGAGTATGTTGCGGATTCCCAATCGAGGCTGACAGAATCTGCAAATTCGGATTAGCAAGGGAAATACTTGGGTACGGGGCTGACACAAGCTCAGTTTAATTTAATGTATTGATGTGCCAGGGAAAGGACGAAAACAGTGATTTAACTTCGTATCACTGTTTATTTCGAATTGAAATAAGTAGCATTAAGCAAAGGATAATTGAAAATTTTCCAAATGTTAGATGCCAGCTCAATAATATTCTCAGTAGGATTTTAAAATTATTTGGAAAATAAAAATCACAAATGCCTGTAAACAAATAAGGGATGTTCATATTAATAGGGATAAAGTTTAGCATTTCACGCTAATCGAAGAGTCAAGAAAAGCAAATGACAATAGTCAATATGTTACTACCAATACATGTAAAATCTGCATTTTCCTAATTTTTCTTTAAATATAATTATACACTATTATCGAAAATCTATTCACTTTATTAACCAACATCTCTCCTTTCCATTTCACTCTGTAGACTTCGTGATTTGCACGACTGAAATTTCACACATTTTATTCAAGTTTTTTACCCAACAGCCGAGTAATTTTTTTCAACTGGTTTGCGCTGTCAGCAGAAAGATCATTTTCATAAAATAATTTTTCTTTTAATTTCTGACTTTATCCAAGTGCATTTTTTCTCTTCAAAATATCATAATTCAATTTTCAAATTTGTTTTTTCTCATTATCGAAAGTCATTTTCCCCTTAGGTCATCTATCAATAATGCAGTAATGTTTGAACACGTTTCAAGAGATTTTATCTACTGTCCGTGGTAATATAAATATTTATTCGAGGCTTAAGGGACCAGCACGCACAACATTTCAGAATACTAGTAAGGGTAAGAGAGTGTCTAAAAATATTTAACATATTTAACAAATTTTAAAAACCTGTGAAACGGAGGAGGATGTGTTATGCTACATTAATCCAGTCTTTTGCGCGCCCCCCTTTGCATTTTTCCAGCTAGATGGTGTTTCTTGCCCCCACTCCCTCCCCTTCGATGTTTTGTAGATCCGGGCCCTATCATTATTATTATGACGTCTTATGATACATCCAATGTTACGCTATGTGTAACACGATAGGATATTTTAGTTTCAATCCATTATCCATCAGTAATAAATGTCATTTTTAAGTGAATGCTTCGATTCTTGACTTCTTATAATGCATCCTATGGATGCGTTCCAGATTGTTGTTAAAACTTAAAGAAAACGTGTGGATTAAACGACACATTTCTAAATTGTAAAAAACAAGTTTGAAAGAAGAGTGGTAGTTTCTGGAGCAGTAAAGAAAAATCTTCTGTGGACGATTGGCGTAGTCACTTAATGGAGTCTAAACGGATCGAAAGGCCTTTAACCAATACGAATTTGAGCATGAGGGAAAATACAAGCAGGAAAGCAGCAACTATTGATGTTTGTCCTTAAAAGAGACGTAATCACTATTGCTCACGGATGAGCCTCGAAGGTAACTTTTGGATTTGAACTTGCGCCTTTAGTCCTGTATAAGCGGAGGATGATAGCGATGATGATAGAACAATTGAAGAACTCAAGCTACATATCCAGCATCATCCATCACATAATCATCCCTCACCTCCATCTGTAATCAAAACAACTCATCATTTCCTTCTTAAGATAAAGGTTTTGCATTTGAATACTTTAAAATATATTGCATTCTATGAATTTTACACGGGAGCGCGACAATTGGATGGACGTGAACTGGGTGGATAGCAACTGGAAGTGCGACAGTTGGGTGGATACGACAATTGGAGAGATAATTGGATGTAACACAATTAGGAGGATATGAAAATTGGGTTGAAATAAGGAAATTATGAGAAATAACAATTATTCATCTGAAAAATTATTACTGACATGGCGGGAATCGCACCCGCAACTCTCTAGGTACATGGCAGAGCCCTCTACCATAAAAACCACGCATCAGACGAAAATACTCTTCCAGTAAAAGACATAAATTTTTCACTGAAATGACTAAATTTTTCACTCATTTTGCGCCATCTATTCTTCATGAGGGGCAACTTATTTTCCAATTGTTGCCAATGATTTAGATGTTAATGAGAAGTTCACTCACTCTTAAGCGTTCTGATAAAAATAAATCTGAATTACAGGAACTGCATTTTTTGTATCTATTCTCCTTAATCCATTTTTCTATATAGGTTTTGCATGTACCATCTTTAATCCGACCCCACACTATGGCAAAATATTTAGGAAGTATGTTCCTTCTAATCGTAGTAAACGGAAAATGAAAAGAAATTCCCTACTGCGAAACAAAGATTCATTGGATAATCTGCTTTTCTCAATAAAATACAACCCTCGTTAAAACGAAATTTTCAAAAAAAAAATTATAAAAGAAACATTTGGAAACAATTGAACGTATCATAGGATATCCAAACAGCGGATATAGAGAATTTTTTTGGCTAATGCGATTTTCATTAAAAGGGGTTCGAGTCCCAGCTGGGTCAGCGTTGAAATTTATCTCCGCAAAATTCCCGCCGTACCCATGGTCAGTAGGGGACACCGATGGGATTGGAAAGGACGCCGCCCGTCGGATGGGACGTTAAGCCGTGGTCCCGTGTGCCGGAGAGCCATACCCTGTGCACGTTAAAGAACACGCTGGATGGCCTTGACGGGAGGCTACCATCTGTCTCCCAACAGCTGTTCCAGTGGGTCCCCTCCCACATCCTTCTCTGAGCCTTCGCGGTCTATGTGACCTGGCCATTTAGCCCATGGTGTGTAAAAAACTGCCGCTCAGTGGTAAAACAACCCAACCCAACATTAAAAGGGATTCTTAAAATTTTTGTTCGATTCTCTTGGTTTAAAGTGAAACAATCTGAAATAAAAAGATCGACTAACGGACACGACGATGCATAAGACTACCAGTATTCCCTTTAGTCAATAAAATAAATATTTTAAAGATCCTTTATTTATAATAGAAACAATTGGAAATTTCTGAAATGTATTACAGAAAATCGAAACAGGCGATATTGAGAATTATTCTCGCTTATCCATCTTCGGTTATAACGTATTTTTGTATTCTTTCCTGCATGAACTAAATGAAGCAAAGTGAATAGTGTTTAAAAGGAGGAGATATTGAAAAATGTCGTCCAAACCATTTTTTATCAGAGTAAACAAACAAACGCTTATTCTAATTTATTCGTTCGATTTCTGAGTGTTCCATTCACAAAGTATGCTTTAAAAATATCGATTGCTTTGATATATCGGATCAGAAGGAATAGATTCAAAGCTTTATTAAAAGTCGAGTAAGGAAAATTAGGTGTTATACAGGATGTTTAAAATTCCCTGTGCATTTCTAATTGTTTCATTACAAAAGAAAAAAAAAACATTTCATTAAATGTCGTATTAGTGAGAGTATTTACAGTTCTAGTCTCTTTGGTTGCCTCTAGTGCCATCTTTTGATATTCCTATTTATTTTTTGTTCAGAAAATTGGCTGTGGAAAATAAAATTCGTTTCAATGAAATTCAGTTCAAAGAAATTTAAAATTATTGTTCATGTAGTGAAATGCGTAAAATATAACATCAGATAGATTCATTCAAACGAGTTTTGAAAATATTCTATATATTGGAATATTAGATTATTGAGAGTAGATGTGAATGGTTTAATGAGTAAAAAACCAGAATTAACAAATGTTGTTCTTTGCAGTTTCTTTTCTGGGTTCCTTCGATTACAAATAATCAATTAATATATTTTAATTCATTAACTAATTAATATATTAAAAATGTAAATGTTGTAATGTAATGTTATAGAGAATAGAGACAAATGCGTCATTGCTCATGGATTAGCTGAAATACTTGTAAATGAATGTTGGTTTAGTGTCCCAAAGGCATTCCTTTCATATTCGATTGGTTAGATCAGAAAGGAAATGATTTTTCGTTTTATTCAATGTAGGATTTGTGAGAATACAAAACTCTTATTCTGATTACGTTCCTGCATCTCCTTTCCTCCTCTCCCCAGCTCATGACTGGTGGAGTCTCCTTTGGACATTTTCCAATTGGGGAGCCTGTCTGTCGCGGGGCTCGGCAGCGGATTCGGGAGTCGGTGCTATACACTGCTTTGACCTCTGCTTCTGGTAAACGGGAGATCCTGTGGTGGCCCCCTCAGGATCAATCGACTGGTGGGTAGGTCCAGTTAGGCTCAACTATACAGATCCGTTAGTAATCTTGCCCACGTCTAGTAATGGTTTGCGAGTTTCCCCTCACGTTCACTAATTTTATAGTTTTCTTTCTTTTGTGAGGCCAGTTCTTTCCTCACACCTTATTAATTGTTTGCTTATATTCTGTTGTGGGAACTCAAATGACTTTCTCACCATTTCTCTTTTTCGTTCCCTTTTGTTTCGTTGTGAGGGCTTGTCTCACTGTTCGTGTGGGTATGGTACCCTGCTGACCTGGTGCCCGGCTGGGCGTCCTCTTGTTGGACTCCATGGTGGGTTCTATTTTGTTGCGATCTTATGCAACCATGGCAATTCCCGATTCCGCCTGAAAGCACTACCAGTTATGAAAAGCCGTGCTTATCTAGAGCCGGGGGCAATGAATACGCCCTATAGGCGCACCTCAACCCCGGCCTCACATGGCAGCAGTCCTATAGAAGGAAAGCTAACCACCGGAAGAAACAACGGGCACTGAATCCCACCCAAAAAACACTATGAGTTCTACAACTCAAAATTTAGCTGCCAGTTCCGCCAAGAGAGCTCGCCATGAACCACTTTCTTCTTCGTCTTCCTCTTCATGTGTGTCTCCGTCTCCGAGGTTCCTGGTCAATTTGGTTCTATACACCATCTTTGTGGCTAAACAGGGAACAGATTAAATTGAGGTTATGATAGATGATGAACCTTATTTCTATAGGATTGTTCATCTTAGGGAGCAGTGGATGAGCTCTGTCCTTGTGGCACTGTCTTGCCCTGGCGTAGGTAGTGGTGTTTCATGCATTCTCCCTATAGATGTAGTGAAGTCGATGTATCGTGGAACATCTGGGATTTGCCTTTATATAATGTAAATGTAAATCCACTCTACATGTGATCAGGTGCTTGGGGACATGTTCCCGTTTATATAATATATACAGTACAACCTTTCACGCGCATGCGCATAAGAAATTCAGTAAAGGGACTGCTTCAAGGACCCACGCTGTAGGACAACGACGCTCTCTTGGTAAGTTGCAGTTTTTCCATTCTATATTGCTCAGCAATGGAAGACTTGTGTGATATCCGTGGGAATGAAGTTCTAGAGACTACTGACAAACTCTCAGATTCCATCAGATGTAAAGGTGCCATCAGATGTTCCGTCAGATGTAAAGGTGCCTGTAGAAGCCAATTTAATTAATATTGCGCAAATATTACAGAAGATAATTACCGTAAATTTTCTGCAGAGCGCAAAAAATAATAGAAGTATATGAATCTTATTTTGTTTTATGCTTCTCAGCCAGGTCGCACGATGTTGAATATGATGTTTCAGATGTTTCTTCAGCCCCGAACAAATGGCATCAATACAATCTTTAATATACCAGTCAGTTAAACAAGCAATGAATGAATGCATAGGTGACCTGAAGAACATCGAGGGTCTTACCAAATCATTAGATTTTTTTTATCAGGAAAATATGATGAATTGCGAGATAAGGTTGAAAATGTGACTCAGGACTTGGTTCTCTGCAGACATGAAAATAAAAAATTATTTGATAAGAATCGAAAATTTGAAAATACGATCGAAAATTTATCAAAAAGAGTAAATGATTTGGAACAGGAAAGCAATTTGAGATACTTAGAAATTCAAGGTATAATCGCTTAAATAAATATCCGAACACTATGATTGATTTCATAATTCAGAAAAAATATCTGGTAGAGTTTTTTTTTAAATTAGTGATCTGGCAATCTTCATGTACGTACACGAACGTTGCAAGATCACTAATTTCTAAAAAAATCGTTGGCCAGATACTTTTTTCTGAATTCTGTAATCAAGCCATAGTGTTCGGATACTTTTCTGAGCGACTGTACTTATCTGGAACTGAACTCTTATTGAGAGACAATCGCAACGTAAATGATTGAACAAAGGACTGTGCCATCCTAGGATTCTGACTCGGACATCGGCAGAAGCAATGTCATTGCAAGCGAACGCGATACAACTGTGCAAAGAGACGGCGATATACATAGTGTTGGTTGAGTTAGTAATACTGCTAAGAATAGTCGTTACAGATGATCAATGTAAATTTAGATTGGTCGTCTGTATGACTTGAAGAACATTTATTCATTGCTATAGTTTATTCCAGGAAATCGTTATTAAATCTAAATATTAAATTAGTCTCGGTATTTCATTTTTAGTACTGAACGGAGCTGTCTTGAGACAACATCATTACAGAATAATCCAGTCACAGAGAACTACTTCAAACGATGGAAATTCTTTAACAAGACACTTACCCCGGTTAAGAAAACTACTGAAACTAAATGATCAGTGACTTAAACCATATTAACGATTCATTGAAACAAACTATTTTAAAGAATTAATACTTTTGTCATTACAGACAAAGAACACAAATTTACAGAATTCCGTTAGACATTACAACTCATGCAACTGTATCAGTTCGCAAGCTTCAAATATCCATCCGCCTTACAACTCCTAAACAGCACACAGATCTGTAGACTAGGCATCGAATTAATAGTATTCTACCATAAAAAGAATTCGTTACAACAGTTATCTTAAATTCATAAATAATGATTACCCATAAAAGTTTTTCTTTATCGACCTTTACCTCTCTGAAAAACAACTCTTTTCTATAATTATAATAAAATCTTCTTCAAAATATCTGTACTTTATTAAAGCATATTACAAGATTGTCTTTAGTTATAATATTTAAATGTAAATTTTAATAATTTAAAGGTTATTTAAATCATTTTACTGCATTTTTTACCTGTGCTGCAATTACTGAGCAAATATTATAGCTTTTGACACGTTTGAATCCTAATGCATGAATGTGGAGAAAAATATTTTCCATAACAAAATTAAAATGATCGATTTAATATTTGGAGCAACAAGCCACTTGAACACTTAATACCTAAAATATCTGTACAATGGCTTTACTGTAATCGACCTGCATGGAATAAATATTAACAATAACAGAATCTTACTATATATATATATACAGTATATCTATGCATTACCGAAATATTCGAAGAAATTTGTGCAACAATTACCAGTTAAGTAAAAAGAAATTCAGCCTCTTATAGAAAGAAAAATCGCGATATAGCAATGACATGCACACACATTTTCGAGAATTGAAGTTCGATCCATCTTATTACAGATATATATGTGGCATAAATGTGTACAATCAGTTATTACGGCACATTTTAAAACTTGCCTCATAATATCCTGCATTATATTTAAGTTGATGCAAGGCAATTCCAAGTGAATATCTTCGCTAACTCCTCATATATTAGAGAAGTCTCCCCTATATCTTAGAGTAGTGTCCAAAGCACTTTTCATTCACTACTGGTGATAATCCCATGGATATAGAAAAACAATCGTTTATGCTATTCCCCACTTTTTTGGGAGGGGAAAATGAAGGGGTGGTAAACGTTCTAGAGTGTGTTTACACAACTTGTTGTGATGGTCAAAATGTTGTAATTAGATACTGGAACAGTCGTTTTAACACCTACATAAATTGAGAAACGCAACAAATAACGTGGGAAAAGCAATTGGAAAATAGGTAGAAATATATAGAAAATTGGCAGTAACTACCACTATATTAATAAAATAGTTTAATACAATTAAATATCATTCGTTCATTCAGTATTTTTGGAAAAACAGCAGCAGAGGTATATAACGGATGTATCTCGACGATATGTCCAATATTTAAGAAAATTATATTTTACTGCGAAAGGCAAATGATATGCTCATGCATTCTTTGCATGTCTTGATACTGAATATACAATTGTATCATCGATTTTGCTTCTTAGTATCCAAAGTAATTTTCATGCATTCGGTCATGTTAAGTTTAATTTCAGCAGTTTAGCCGTTAAAAACCATAATAATCGAATTTTCAAATAGCACGATAATAAGTCAAATGACAGCGCTTTTGTGCAATTAAAATCAAAGAGCATTGGTTGGATATGATTTTTCAAAAAAAACAAATATGTATATTTGAAATAAGTGTCAAATCTATTACATTTGTTGGTTAACTGATTATAAATGAGGAGAACTTGAGAGATAGGATGATACTAGATATGATGAATCCAAAAATGTTTTGGACAGCAAATTTTGATAAACGTTAAAGAAATGTGGTTATCTAGTAATCGATTTTGAGTCCACATGTAAAGAATATTTTATGTATCATAATTTGCTACAAAAGAAGAGTGGATTTAAATTGAAGAGTTTGTCATTTCCTTTTTCAAATATTTTTCTGTTGCTATGTAGGATGAAATTTCGATTAACTGATTTAAAGTTAGAAATACAAATTCGGATAAAACAAGAAAGCCTTGTATCAAGATGTACATTTACGAACAATTGAAAGAATAGCTAATCATCTCTGGTGATAATAATTTACTTGTTTTCAAAGAAAATGAAGGTTTTTCTTTTTCCAATTTTTCCCCATATGATACTGGAAATAAGAACTAATGGATGAATTATAAAAAAAAATCGCAATAATGTACTGGTACAAACATAACACAAAATAGAAATCATTCTCTCATATATCTCTTAAAACGAAAATTTTTATTTTCCCATCCCTTTGAAGTTAAGGGGAAGAAATGAAAATAAATATTTTGATCATCACATTCCATCAACAAAATTCTAAATCTCTCTCATGATATATTATTTGAAACATTCGTTTTTATTTTTTGTATTTTCCACATTTAAAGAACAGAGTCGTGATTTCGATCCTAGATCGTTAGGACTTGTTATTTAAATATTATATAAATTATTAATTAGAAAATTATTTATATAAATTATTTTTCATTTAAATTACGTATTTTTTAGTTCTTTCGTATCGAAAATAATTGTTAAAGTATAATTGCTAAAACGCAATTACGTATATATTATAATATGATATAGCATAGATATGACTTAAAAGAAACTTTAAAATTCGTGAAATATTTATATTGATCCCTGTTTTAAACATTATATAAGTGTTGTTAAACACATTTTTCAGAATACTAACATTTTAAATTCAATATTTAATAGGTTAGCCCTGTGTTTAAATAAATGTTTTATGTGATTTTGGCATGGAACGCACTAATTTAAGTTCGTCTGTAATAAAATATGATTAAGAAGTAACAGGAAAGCCTTAATTAACTCGCGTATTTGGACGTCTCTGCTCGTAATCTGCAGTTCCCAGGTTCCAGCCCCAATTATGTCAGCGAAGAAACTTATCCCCGGTGAACCCCATCGTTCTGTTGGTGAGAAAGAAGACATGAATGAGTTTGAAAGGCTGTCGTAGATCGGTTAAGCCGTGGGCAGGAGAGCGATTCTTTAAAGAATATTCTTAGTAGCTTAAAAGAGAAGTTTCGGTCTTCCTCAGAGGAACTGTACAGCGTTTGACCATTCATTGTAATTGTTCTGTTCGCATTATAGTCCCATTTCTTTCGGAGCAGGAGATGGCTCAGCCAGCAGTGTGCCAGGCTCTTAAACTTCAGTTCCGAAGTTAGGTTCCCAGTTCTGCTTGCTTTGAGATTTGCTCCTCTAACCTCCATTCTTCCTCAGTGATAAAGGGGACAACGTTTGGACTTGGAAAGACCACCGTACATCGGATGGGACTTAAAACCCCCATACCCTCTGTACAGTCGCTCAAAAAGTTATCCGAACAATATGGTTGATTACACAATTCATAGAAAATATCTGGCAACTTTTTTTAGAAATTAGACACCCAGTCGTGTACGTACACGAAGGTTGCCAGATCACAAATTTCTAAACAATCGTTGCCAGATATTTTTCCTGAATTCTGTAATCAACCATAGTATTCGAATATTTTTTGAGCGACTGTACATTAAAGAGCATCTCTCTCCTTTGAGCTGTCAAGTGGATCCACTTTCCCAATCTTCTCTGAGACTTTGAAGTCATTGTGAGTGAAAAAAGTGCTGCTCAGTGGTAAAGTAATTCAACACAATGGGATATTAACGGAATGCATGTTTAGGTGAATTCTATAGATGAGAATGTGTAATGCCAAAATAAGTCTCATGTTGATAACGTTCAACTGATTAATTGATAGTGCACAAACGCTGTAAAGTGAAAGACCTATTGATAGGTATCGCTGAAGATTTAATTCATCAGTATTCCTTTGCATTTGGGGTTTATATATTTTATGGGTTGGGTTGTTTTACCACTGAGCGGCACTTTTTTGCACACCATGGGCTAAATGGCCAGGTCACATGGACCCCGAAGGCTCAGAGAAGGTTGGGGGAGGGGACCCACTGGAACAGCTGTTGGGAGACAGATGGTAGTCTCCTATCTAAGTCATCCAGCGTGTTCTTTAACGTGCACAGGGTATGGCTCCCCCGCACACGGGGCCACGGCTTAACGTCCCATCCGACGGACGGCGGCCTTTCCAAGCCCATCGGTGTCCCCTACTGACCGTGGGCAGAGAATTTTGCGGGGATAAATCTGAACGCTGACCCAACTGGGACTCGAACTTGGGAACTACAGATTACGAGCCAACCCGCCCCTATATATTTTATGGTAAAGGGCTCCGACGTGTATCTAGAGAGTTGCGGATTCGATTCCCACCAGGTCAGTAATAATTTATCGTACGGATAATTGCTATTTCTCCTAATTTCCTAATTTCAACCCAATTGTCATATCCTCCCAATTGTGCACCATCCAATTGTCCACCCAATTGTCGCACTTCCAGTTGATATCCACCCAGATGACTTCCATCCAATTGTCGCGATCCCGTGTAAAATTCATAGAATATAATATGTTTTAAAGGATTCAAATGCAAAACCTTTATCTTGAAAAGGAAATGACGACTTATTTTCATTGAAGATGGAGTTGGGAGATAATTATGTGATGGATGATGTTGGATATATAGCTTGAGAGTCCTCAATTCTTCTCTCATCATCGCTATCATCCTTCCGTTATACAGGGTTAAAGGAACAAGTTAAAATCCAGAGATTACGTTTCAGTCTCATCCGTGAACAATAGTGATGATGTCGTTTTTAAGGAAAAACATCAATAGCTGCTGCTTTCCTGCTTATATTTTTCCTCTTGCTGATATTCATTTTGCTGAACTGCCTTTCGATCTGTTTAGACTCGATCAGTGACTACGCCAATCAGCCCTCAAAGGATTTTCTTTACTCCTGTATTAACTACCACTAATTTTTCAAAGATACTAGTTACAAATAAGAAATGTTTCGTTTTATCCGATGCTATCCTGATATTCATCATAAATCTGGAACGCATCCATAGGATGATGCATCATAAGAAGTCAAGAATCAAAACATTCACTTGAAAGACTTTTTTTTTTATCAATGAACAATGGATTAAATCTAACATATCGTGTTACACATAGAGTAACGTTGAATGCATTATAAGACGTCACAATAATAGTGACCGGAACCGGATCAAAAAAAGGTCCAAGGGGAGGGAGTGGTGGCAAGAAACACCATCGAACCGTAAAAATGCAAGGGAGGGGTTGCAAAAGACTGGATTAATATAGTGTAACACATCCCCCTCAATTTTACGAGTCTTTAAAATTTGCTAAATTTGTTAAATATCTTAGACACTCTATTACACTTACTAGTATTCTGAAATGTTGTGCTTGCTGGTCCCTTAAGCCTCGAATATATATTTATATTACCACGGACAGTAGATAAAATCTATAGAAACGTGTGCAAACATTACTGCATTATTGATAGATGACCTAAGGGGAAAATGACTTTCTATCATGAGAAAAAGCTAATTTGAAAATGCCATTATGATATTTTAAAAAGAAAAAAAATCACTCTGATAAAGTCACAAATTAAAAAAAAAAGTTTATTTTATGAAAATGAAGCCATCTTTCTGCTGACAGAGCAAACAAGTTGAAAATATTACTCGGCTGTTGCGCAAAAAACTTGAATTAAATGTGTGAAATTTCAGTCGTGCAAATCACGAAGTCTACAGAGTGAAATGGAAAGGAGAGATGTTGGTTAATAAAGTGAATAGATTTTCGATAATAGCGTATAATTATATTAAAAGAAAAATTAGAAAAATGCAGATTTTAGATGGATTGGTAGTAACATTTTTAATATTCTCATTTGCTTTTCCTGACTCTTCCATTAATTTGAAATGCTAAACTTTATCCCTTATTAATATGAACATTCCTTATTTGTTTACAGGCATTTGCAATTTTTATTTTGCAAATAATTTTTAAATACTACTCAGAAGATTATTGAACTGGCATCTAGCATTTGGAGATTTTTCAATTATCCTACGCCTAATGCTACCCATTTTAATTTGAAATAAAGAGTGATAGGAAGTTAATATATTTTTTTTTTTCCTTTCCATAGCACATCAATACATTCAGGTAAAGCGAGCTTGTGTCAGATTCCCTTCCCAAGTACTTTCCTTGTTAATCCGAATTCGAAGGTTCAGTCAGCCTTGATAGGGCGTCTCGTTTCGCTGGGAAGCACCTTTCCTAAAATGCACTGCTGCATCATACTGATTAATGACAAAGGCCAATCTCTGCTGTTTGCTGCAGAATGTTGCGATAGATATGAGTACCTTAGCAGGTTAAGGTCTGAAAAAACCTCGACCTGGGATCGATATCACCATGTCAAAAACTTTTCTAACCCCTCCCCCCTCCCCCCCACACTCACAACCACCACCACATTTATTCTGGGTTCCGTGAGCTTCTCTCGAAGCAAAGGGAATGGGATGTTCTTGTCCCTGGCCTCCAATCAGGGAGAGGCATGCGCAGATGCATTTCAATGCAGAATGTAAGGTCACGCAGGACAGAGTATTTCATTCTGCTGCATCACAACCCCCCCCCCCCCCTCATCAGTTCCTCGAATGCCTAATCTGATTGTATGCCCCATTTCAACTGTGCAGGTGCCTGCTTCAGAGTCACGTCTGACAGTGGATTTGCAATCTCTGCATACTGATACAGATAGTGTCGCTAACATCCGAAGAGTCCTAATATGCTCTTCAGTTCCTTCTTCATTGGAGGAGCTTTCATCTTTCTCATGACCTCTAGTTTTGCATGGTGGGGGCGGTGCCTGACGGACCCACAAATTGGTGTGACCAAAATATTTGTCTCTCTACTCCTCCAAGTACACTTTGTTAGGTTGATTGTGAAATATTTGACATTGATATCCCTAAGATCCTCTCTAAGATGTTAAGATGATCATCCCAGCTGTTCGTAAAAGAAAGCTCTATCATTTAGATATGCACAGCAATAATCAACATGGGGAGTAATTATGGTATTCATATTTTTCTGGAAAAATATCCCAGAGTTCTTCAGTTTGGAAGAGAAGCACTTCCCACTGTCACAGCCCTCGGTGGGTCACGAATGCTGTGTAACCTTTACTACAGGGGCTAATGCATTTGTCAATATCCCTTTAGCATATCCAGAGTTGTTGTATAGCTCGGCCGTTCCACCTGGTACAGCAACTCTATTGGGTTTCATTGGGTGTTCAAACGTGTACGTACACGAATGTTGCCAAATCGCTAATTTCTTAAAAAAATATCATTGCCAGAAAATTTTTATGACTTCTGTAATCCACCATAGTTATCGGATATTATCTTTGAGCGATTGTACAGAGGGTATGGGAAGTTTAAGTCCATCCAATGTACGGTGGAATTACTGGACAACGGTTGGTTCCAGGTCCAACCGTTGTCCCCTTTATCACTGAGGAAGAATGGAGGTTAGAAGAGTAAACCTGAAAGCAAGCACAACTGGGAACCGAACTCGGAACTGAAGTTTAAGAGCCTGGCACACTGCTGGCTGAGCCATCTCCTGCTCCGAAAGAAATGGGCATATACTGTGAACAGGACACCTACAATGAATGGCCAAACGCTGTACAGTTACTATGAGGAAGATGGAAGCTTTCCTTTAAAGGTACTAAAAATATTCTTTAAAGTATCGCTCTTCTGCCCACGGCTTAACCGATCTACGACAGCCTTTCAAACTCATTCATGTCTTCTTTCTCACCAACAAAACGATGGGGTTCACCGGGGATAAGTTTCTTCGCTGACATAATTGGGACTGGAACCTGGGAACTGCAGATTAAGAGTCTGGCACGCTGCCAACTCTCGTCTCTCATTCAAATGAGCTATATATTTCATTCAATATTCTTTTACAAAACACAAAGGATGCAGACAGAAGCTCTCTTAAGCCATTTCAGGCTTCTCTTACAACATCAAACACCACCTTCTCTATAATACTGCCTGTCCATTCGCCCTCTAAGTAAGTAAAAAAAAAAATCAACTTACGCCTAGTTTAACAGTGGGCACTAGATGGCAGCATCTGCCTGGAAAACATTTCAATATGGGAAATACTGATACTGGAAAATTTTCTACATATTCAGCTAATAATATTATAGTTATTAAAACCAGTATAGAAATAAATCTGCGCACCAATGCTCCTATTACAGCTCAAACATAGGAAAAACGTATATATTCTATCCATTGGCCATAATTTCCAATGGATAATTTCAGATGCTTGAGTCTTATAGACTGATAGGAGACTTGGAATTCGAATCGTCATTTCGAACATGAAAATCTCTCCAATTGATCGTCATAAGCAGTGGCGGCTCGTAGCTAAAATTAGTGGGGGTGCTGCTTCAGAAAATTTTTAACCTTTGTTTTAAAATTGTGTAAAAGGAAACAAACATGTATAAAAAGAAAATTTATTCACAAACTTGATAAAATCCTAAAGGAACAAAATCCAATATTTTTCACTTACTTTAACCTAAATTGTTACAGTTCAAGCTTAATCTATTCATTTAAGAATAAAATCCATTCTTCTTGTTTTAATTTGCACGAAAAAAAAAATGAATCAAATAGAATAGCTGGAAGCAGGATAATAATCTAATTCTACACTTTATCACATTCAAGAATATGGTACACGGTTTTTAAGCACAACACACGCGGAGTAGCAAGCCAGGACCTTCAACTAGCACGCCAGGGTCGGCACTGCGGGAACGACAGTGCTCTCTCTCCCTTGCAGCGTCGCGTGTAGCTTCCTATGTGCGCATGCGCACAACAGTCAAACATCTCGCCGCTAGTACTGTGAAGCGCACAGTTCCATACAAAGATTTTTGTATCTTTTTCATAAACTGGGGGATGGCTACTGACATTAAGCTTAAGGATTATATATTGTAGAAGTATAAAGAAAGAATTAAAGAAAAAAGGACTCATTATATTAAATGTTATCGATAATATCAAGTTGAAATTGGGGGTACTGCAGTTCCACAGTGCCTTTACGCGAGCCGCCACTGAAAAACAGTAATATGAAACCAATCATTTACGATATAGAAATAAATTGTATACATACTGTAATGACAAATAGGAAAATGAAGAAATAAAAAATTAAGCAAAGAATTTTTTTCCTCGGACAACTATTACTTCTACTCAGCGAGCTTTACAACATTCGAGCCGAAATGAAGGGGTCGTTAGTGGTCGACAGCGACAAATAGCGTTTAACTATAAAATTTATAACCCATAATCAGAATAATGTGCTGTATAGTAGCTGTCTGTTGAAATTTCATAACTCTCATGCTAAAAAGAAGAAAATTAAATTACCTCTACTGTAAATTAATTATTCACTACAAAGTTACTTACCTGAAGGAATTTATAAACGAACCACAAACACTTTATGAATATTATTTAACTTGATTCACCTGATATTTTTTCGAGCAACAGAATGGTGGTTTACAGAAGGACATAAGGAATACAGTCCGTATGTATTTTTTAATCGCATAGATCTTGCTAATGGTTGCTTATTACACTGAAATCTGTTCGCGGTACGCAAAGCTCTGAAAACTTACAAAAAACCCTCAAATTATATCAATTCTTCGCCATATCCATACGGTAACGCGGCAAACGTAGCAGCAACATAGCCGTTTGATATAAACTCATAAACTGACATTATAATTTTTTTCCTTGCAATAATAGGGTAATGACGTCTGACAGAGTGTCGTTGAAGAATGCACTGATTGCTCCCTCATAGGAAGTGACTCTTACAGTGTTTCGTATTGCGAGCAGAGGTGTTTGTTTACTCTTCCGCAGTTGTATTTTTCAATATCTTGTTTACGAAAATTACTATGAATTGTGGAAGAGAAATAAGTTTATATGCCAGAGTAGAAGGTCTGAGAGGATGGCAGGACCTCAGCAGAATAACGACACAAACAGCCATGCCTTACCCGGGGCTCGAACCCAGGTCTCTTAGATCAGTAACCAAGCACGCTAACCACTCGGCCATGGGACGGCTACGTACAACAAAATATATGTTGGAAAAGTACTGAATTCCTTTTCGATACCTTTTACGCTGTCAACGGCAGCAACATGAACAAAAATACACCATTGCTACTAACCTCGTCCTTTCATTTACGTCATGTTTAGTTTTTCTTTACCCGGTAAAGCAATAGTTATTTCCGGTGTTCCACTTTCTCCCTTTCTCCGCTGTTTATAAATCGAACACTTATCCTTTTCAAAGAAAATTGCGTGGAGGGCAAAACTAAATAATAAAAGGTGTGAATGCGTAGGTTGCACCTGCGTAGAGGGCAGTATTAATGTACGCAATACAAACTTTAATACCTCAACAATTAACAAGTAAAATAATTACTTCGCTTACAATATAACAAATTAAATTCTCAGTCTTAAACTTTCAGAGTCATAGATACTTAACGCAATATTTCAATCCGTTTAATCTTAGCAACCCTCCCTCTCTTTCAGTATGCGACACTGCATAGCTACGAAAGGCCGCCGTCCGTCGTACGGCACTTAAACACGTGAGCCCATATGCGTAACCCGTAGCCTCCTGCCCAGTCCATCCAGCGTGTTATTTAACGTGCACAGGGTATGGCTGTGCAGCACACGTAACCGCGGCTTAACTTTTCACGGTGGACTTTCTAAGCTCACCAGTGAACCCTATAGCACTGCTGGTGGGCAGCTTTCATATTTGCACTTCCCAGCTGGGACTAGAAACTTCAGATTACGAGTCTAGAGCGCTAACGACTTAGAAAACCTTGCCCCATTTATTCACTTAACTCATAACGCGAGGTTTTATTTTAAGATATAAATCTTTATGGTCGACCCCGGTGAAAATTCCTATCGGCGGTCAATATGGAGGGCGGAGATGTGGGGTCGGGGGAAAATATATCGATACTTTTCATGCGTTCTTCCTTTTCACACCTAAACTCGCAAAATTTTAGTCTTACGTTCGAAGGTGTAATAATATTTCAATATCTTCCATTTTAACGAGGGGCGGGGATGGCTCGGTCGGTAGCGCGACAGGCTCGTAATCTATAGTTCCCAGGTTCGAGTCCCAGCTGCGTCAGCGTTGTGATTCATCTCCGCAAAATTCCCCATTCTGCCCACGGTCAGTAGGGGACACCGATGGGATTGGAAAGGCCGCCGTCCGTCGGATGGGATGTTAAGCCGTGGCACCGTGTGCGGGACAGCCATAACCTGTGAAAGTTAAAGAACACGCTGGATGACCTTGACGGGAGGCTACCATCTGTCTCCCAACATCTGTTCCAGTGGGTCCCCTCCCCCAACATTCTCTGAGACTTCGGAGTCCATGCGACCTGGCCATTTAGCCCATGGTGTGCAAAAAAGTGCCGCTCAGAGGTAAAACAACCCAACGTTAAAGCACACGCTGGATGGCCTTGACGGCAGGCTATCATCTGTCTCCCAACAGTTCTTCCAATGGGTCTCCTCCCCTAAAATTCTCTGAGCCTTCGGGGTCCATGGGACCTGGCCATTTAGCTCATGGTGTGCAAAAAAGGGCCGCTCAGAGGTAAAACAACCCAACGTTAAAGAATACGCTGGATGGCCTTGACGGGAGGCTAACATCTGTCTCCCAACATCTGTTTCAGTGGGTCCCCTCCCTCTAACTTATCTCAGCCTTCGGGGTTCATGCGACCTGGCCATTTAGCCCATGGTGTGCAAAAAATTGCCGCTCAGAGGTAAAACAACCCAACGTTAAAGAACACGCTGCACGGCCTTGACGGGAGGCTAACATCTGTCTCCCAACAGCTGTTCCAGTGTGTCTCCTCCCACAACCTTCTCTGAGCCTACGGGGTCCATGCCACCCGGGACATTTAGCCCATGGTGTGCAAAAATGTGCCGCTCAGAGGTAAAACAACACAACGTTAAAGAACACGCTGGATGGCCTTGACTGGAGGCTACCATCTGTCTCCCAACAGCTGTTCCAGTGGGTGTCCTTCCCCAACCTTCTCTGAGCCTACGGGGTCCATGTGACCTGGCCATTTAGCCCATGGTGTGCAAAAATGTGCCGATCAGAGGTAAAATAACCCAACGTTAAAGAACAAGCTGGATGGCAATGACGGGAGGCTACCATCTGTCTCCCAACAGCTGTTCCAGTGGGTCTCCTCCTCCAACCTTCTCTGAGCCTACGGGATCCATGCGACCCGAGCCATTTAGCCCATGTTGTGCAAAAAAGTGCCGCTCAGAGGTAAAACAACCCAACGTCAAAGAACACGCTGGATGGCCTTGACGGAAGGCTACCATCTGTCTTCCAACAGCTATTCCAGTGGGTGTCCTCCCCCAATCTTCTCTGAGCCTACGGGGTCCATGTGACCTGGCCATTTAGCCCATGGTGTGCAAAAAAGTGCCGCTCAGAGGTAAAACAACCCAACGTTAAAGAACACGCTGGACGGCCATGACGGGAGGCTACCATCTGTCTCCCAACAGCTGTTCCAGTGGGTTCCCTCCCCCAACCTTCTCTGAGCCTTCGGGGTCCATGTGACCTGGCCATTTAGCCCATGGTGTGCAAAAAAGTGCCGATCAGAGGTAAAACAACCCAACCCAACTCGTGTGACATACAACTTGTTAGAATCGGCCTTCGCGTTACTAACATATAACCTGGGCCGCATATACAAAAACATAAAAAGGGGAGGACGGGAGTTATATCATTTCGCCCTCCGTTTCATGGGTGTTTAAAAATAAAATTTGGATTGGGTTTTACCTCTGAGTGGCACTTTTTTTGCCCACCGTGGTAAATGGCCAGGTGACAAAGACCTTGAAGCTGACGGCTCAGAGAAGGTTGCGGGAGGGGAAACACGAACCCCTGTTGGATAAACGATAGTAGCCTCCTGTCCAACCATCGAGTGTGTTATTTAATGTGGTCGGGGTATAGCTCTACCCCACCCGAAACTACGACTTAACGTCCCATCCGATGGACGGCGCAATTTCCATAAAAATAATTTAGGAATATGCATGTAATATAAATAAGGTTATTAATATTGTTGACTCTACTCTTACTAGCATTCTGGGGGACGGAAGGTTATCCTCTGTTCTTTCTTCATTAGAACAATCATCCATATATTTACTGTCTTTTTTTTTTTTAGGGGACGGGTGTGGGGGTAATCCACATGTCACAATTAGCCCTCCCTTTGCAGGAACAATCATTTTTATCTTTTCGCCTTCGACGGCAGATGTGTTTCATTTATAGATTACTAGCTGAAAGTACAGTCGCTCAAAAAATTATCCGAACACTATGGCTGATTACAGAATTCAGAAAAAATATCTGGCAACGATTTTTTTACAAATTTGTGATCTGGCAACCTTCGTGTCACGTGACACAAAGTTGGTTGGGTTGTTTTACCTCTGAGCGGCACTTTTTTGCACACCATGGGCTAAATGGCCAGGTCGCATGTACTCCGTATACTCAGAGAAGGTTGGGGAAAGGGACCCACTGGAACAGCTGTTGGGAGACAGATGGTAGCCTCCCGTCAATGCCATCCAGCGTGTTCTTTAACGTGCACAGGGTATGTCTCTCCCACACACGGGGCCAGGGCTTAACATCCCATCCGACGGACGGCGGCCTTTCCAAGCCTATCGGTGTCCCCTACTGACCGTGGGCAGGGCGGGGAATTTTGCGGAGATGAATCTCAACGCTGACCCAGCTGGTACTCGAACCTGGGAACGACAGATTACGAGCCTGGCGCGCTACCGACTGAGCCACCCCCGCCCCACACGTGACACAAAGTTCGCCAGATCACTAATTTCTAAAAAAATCGTTGCCAGATGTTTATTCTGAATTCTGTAATCAACCATAACGTTCCGATACTTTTTTTGAGCGACTGTACACGAAGGTTGCCAGATCACTAATTTCTAAAAAGTCGTGGCCAGATGTTTTTTCTCAATTCTGTAATAAACTGTAACGTTTGAATACTTTTTTGACCGACTGTACACGAAGATTGCCAGATCACTAATTTCTAAAAAATTGTTGCCAGATGTTTTTTTGAATTCTGTAATCAACCATAACGTTCGGATACTTTTTTCGAGCGACTGTACACGGATGTTGCCAGATCACTAATTTCTAAAAAATTGTTGCCAGATGTTTTTTCTGAATTCTGTAATGAAACATAACGTCCGGATACTTTTTTCGAGCGACTGTACACGGATGTTGCCAGATCACTAATTTCTAAAAAATTGTTGCCAGATGTTTTTTCTGAATTCTGTAATGAACCATAACGTCCGGATACTTTTTTCGAGCGACTGTACACGGATGTTGCCAGATCATTAATTTCTAAAAAATTGTTGCCAGATGTTTTTTCTGAATTCTGTAATGAACCATAACGTCCGGATACTTTTTTCGAGCGACTGTACACGGATGTTGCCAGATCACTAATTTCTAAAAAATCGTTGCCAGATGTTTTTTCTGAATTCTGTAATCAACCATAACGTTCGGATACTTTTTTCGAGCGACTGTACACGGATGTTGCCAGATCACTAATTTCTAAAAAATCGTTGCCAGATGTTTTTTCTGAATTCTGTAATCAACCATAACGTCCGGATACTTTTTTCGAGCGACTGTACACGGATGTTGCCAGATCACTAATTTCTAAAAAATTGTTGCCAGATGTTTTTTCTGAATTCTGTAATCAACCATAACGTTCGGATACTTTTTTCGAGCGACTGTACACGGATGTTGCCAGATCACTAATTTCTAAAAAATCGTTGCCAGATGTTTTTTCTGAATTCTGTAATCAACCATAACGTTCGAATACTTTTTTCGAGCGACTGTACACGGATGTTGCCAGATCACTAATTTCTAAAAAATTGTTGCCAGATGTTTTTTCTGAATTCTGTAATGAACCATAACGTCCGGATACTTTTTTCGAGCGACTGTACACGGATGTTGCCAGATCACTAATTTCTAAAAAATTGTTGCCAGATGTTTTTTCTGAATTCTGTAATCAACCATAACGTTCGGATACTTTTTTCGAGCGACTGTACACGGATGTTGCCAGATCACTAATTTCTAAAAAATCGTTGCCAGATGTTTTTTCTGAATTCTGTAATCAACCATAACGTTCGGATACTTTTTTCGAGCGACTGTACACGGATGTTGCCAGATCACTAATTTCTAAAAAATCGTTGCCAGATGTTTTTTCTGAATTCTGTAATCAACCATAACGTTCGGATACTTTTTTCGAGCGACTGTACACGGATGTTGCCAGATCACTAATTTCTAAAAAATCGTTGCCAGATGTTTTTTCTGAATTCTGTAATCAACCATAACGTTCGGATACTTTTTTCGAGCGACTGTACACGGATGTTGCCAGATCACTAATTTCTAAAAAATCGTTGCCAGATGTTTTTTCTGAATTCTGTAATCAACCATAACGATCGGATACTTTTTTCGAGCGACTGTACACGGATGTTGCCAGATCACTAATTTCTAAAAAATTGTTGCCAGATGTTTTTTCTGAATTCTGTAATGAACCATAACGTCCGGATACTTTTTTCGAGCGACTGTACACGGATGTTGCCAGATCACTAATTTCTAAAAAATTGTTGCCAGATGTTTTTTCTGAATTCTGTAATGAACCATAACGTCCGGATACTTTTTTCGAGCGACTGTACACGGATGTTGCCAGATCACTAATTTCTAAAAAATCGTTGCCAGATGTTTTTTCTGAATTCTGTAATGAACCATAACGTTCGGATACTTTTTTCGAGCGACTGTACACGGATGTTGCCAGATCACTAATTTCTAAAAAATCGTTGCCAGATGTTTTTTCTGAATTCTGTAATGAACCATAACGTTCGGATACTTTTTTCGAGCGACTGTACACGGATGTTGCCAGATCACTAATTTCTAAAAAATTGTTGCCAGATGTTTTTTCTGAATTCTGTAATCAACCATAACGTCCGGATACTTTTTTCGAGCGACTGTACACGGATGTTGCCAGATCACTAATTTCTAAAAAATCGTTGCCAGATGTTTTTTCTGAATTCTGTAATCAACCATAACGTTCGGATACTTTTTTCGAGCGACTGTACACGGATGTTGCCAGATCACTAATTTCTAAAAAATTGTTGCCAGATGTTTTTTCTGAATTCTGTAATGAACCATAACGTCCGGATACTTTTTTCGAGCGACTGTACACGGATGTTGCCAGATCACTAATTTCTAAAAAATTGTTGCCAGATGTTTTTTCTGAATTCTGTAATGAACCATAACGTCCGGATACTTTTTTCGAGCGACTGTACACGGATGTTGCCAGATCACTAATTTCTAAAAAATCGTTGCCAGATGTTTTTTCTGAATTCTGTAATCAACCATAACGTCCGGATACTTTTTTCGAGCGACTGTACACGGATGTTGCCAGATCATTAATTTCTAAAAAATTGTTGCCAGATGTTTTTTCTGAATTCTGTAATGAACCATAACGTCCGGATACTTTTTTCGAGCGACTGTACACGGATGTTGCCAGATCACTAATTTCTAAAAAATCGTTGCCAGATGTTTTTTCTGAATTCTGTAATCAACCATAACGTTCGGATACTTTTTTCGAGCGACTGTACACGGATGTTGCCAGATCACTAATTTCTAAAAAATTGTTGCCAGATGTTTTTTCTGAATTCTGTAATGAACCATAACGTCCGGATACTTTTTTCGAGCGACTGTACACGGATGTTGCCAGATCACTAATTTCTAAAAAATTGTTGCCAGATGTTTTTTCTGAATTCTGTAATGAACCATAACGTCCGGATACTTTTTTCGAGCGACTGTACACGGATGTTGCCAGATCACTAATTTCTAAAAAATCGTTGCCAGATGTTTTTTCTGAATTCTGTAATGAACCATAACGTCCGGATACTTTTTTCGAGCGACTGTACACGGATGTTGCCAGATCATTAATTTCTAAAAAATCGTTGCCAGATGTTTTTTCTGAATTCTGTAATGAACCATAACGTCCGGATACTTTTTTCGAGCGACTGTACACGGATGTTGCCAGATCACTAATTTCTAAAAAATTGTTGCCAGATGTTTTTTCTGAATTCTGTAATGAACCATAACGTCCGGATACTTTTTTCGAGCGACTGTACACGGATGTTGCCAGATCACTAATTTCTAAAAAATCGTTGCCAGATGTTTTTTCTGAATTCTGTAATCAACCATAACGTCCGGATACTTTTTTCGAGCGACTGTACACGGATGTTGCCAGATCACTAATTTCTAAAAAATTGTTGCCAGATGTTTTTTCTGAATTCTGTAATGAACCATAACGTTCGGATACTTTTTTCGAGCGACTGTACACGGATGTTGCCAGATCACTAATTTCTAAAAAATTGTTGCCAGATGTTTTTTCTGAATTCTGTAATCAACCATAACGTCCGGATACTTTTTTCGAGCGACTGTACACGGATGTTGCCAGATCACTAATTTCTAAAAAATCGTTGCCAGATGTTTTTTCTGAATTCTGTAATCAACCATAACGTTCGGATACTTTTTTCGAGCGACTGTACACGGATGTTGCCAGATCACTAATTTCTAAAAAATTGTTGCCAGATGTTTTTTCTGAATTCTGTAATCAACCATAACGTCCGGATACTTTTTTCGAGCGACTGTACACGAAGGTTGCCAGATCACGAATTTCTAAAAAGTCGTCGCCAGATTTTTTTCTGAATTATGTAATCAACTATAACGTTGGGATACTTTTTTGAGCGACTGTACACGAAGGTTGCCAGATCACTAATTTCTAAAAAAAATCGTTCCCAGATGTTTTTTCTGAATTCTGTAATCAACCATAACGTTCGGATACTTTTTTGAGCGACTGTACACGAAGGTTACCAGATCACTAATTTCTAAGAAGTCGTTGCCAGATGTTTTTTCTGAATTCTGTAATCAACTATAACGTTCCGATACTTTTTTGAGCGACTGTACACGAAGGTTGCCAGATCACCAATTTCTGAAAAAATCGTTTCCAGATATTTTTTCTGGATTCCGTAATCAACCTTAGTGTTCGGATACTTTTTTGTGCGACTGTACCTGGCGTTGCCCGTGTGTTACTTTTAATCTGTATATTATTATTGTAGCTAATTTCGAGCCTGGAAATTATTTTTTATGTTACTATGTTTACGGTGCGTTGCGTTTGACGTAAACTCTGATTTTTCGTTACTATGTTAACGAAAAAGAAGGTTGGGGTGTCCCCTCCCACAACCTTCTCTAAGCCTTTGGGGTCCATGTGACCTGGCTACCATCTGTTTCCCACAGCTGTTCCAGTGGGTCCCTTTCCCCAAACTTCCCTGAGCCTACGGAGTCCATGCGACCTGGCCATTTAGCCCATGGTGTGCAAAAAAGGGTCGCTCAGAGGTAAAACAACCCAACCAACTTTGTGTCACGTGACACGAAGGTTGGCAGATCACTAATTTGTAAAAAAATCGTTGCCAGATATTTTTTCTGAATTCTGTAATCAGCCATAGTGTTCGGATAATTTTTTGAGCGACTGTACTTTCAGCTAGTAATCTATAAATGAAACACATCTGCCGTCGAAAGCGAAAAGATAAAAATGATTGTTCCTGCAAACGGAGGGCTAATTGTGACATGTGGATTACCCCCACCCCCGTCCCCTAAAAAAAAAAGGACAGTAAATATATGGATGAGTGTTCTAATGAAGAAAGGAACAGAGGATAACCTTCCGTCCCCCAGAATGCTAGTAAGAGTAGAGTCAACAATATTAATAAACTTATTTATATTACATGCATATTCCTAAATTATTTTTGTGGAAATTGCGCCGTCCATCGAATGGGACGTTAAGTCGTAGCCTCGGGTGCGGTAGAGCTATTGACGTGAACCCCCCTATCTTATGAGGGCGGTCCGTTATTAAATTTCTGACTCCCTCCCGTTCTATTTTGGCCGTGCTGTTACTTGTGCAGACTTTCGAGAAGGGAACCTTCTCTGCAATAACCCAAACGTGACTCAATCTTGGAAAAGACAGGGAGGAGTCAGATACTATCATTTAAACATAATTTATTTACAATACATTGCTAAAACTAATCTCTAATATCAGGAGTTCCCTTCGGGGAATACAGCCGAAATTACTAGTTCTCAGGCGATGACCTCCTTTACAATTAGACGCCAAACCGTTTAGGCAAAAGTCTGTTCATGTGGCTGAGCTACCAGCTCTAAAGTCGAAGTACGGGGCTATTCTCCAGAACACAGTGGCGGTTAGCAGACTTTGTGGAAAGGATACCAGATTTATGAATGAGGGTGACCCTACCTGTTGGATGAGGTGGTCGCTGCAGGAGCCTTTGTTGCGAAGATCAGCACTGTCCGTTGAAGGCCCATCGCCTAGGTTTATCTAGAGCAAGAAAGTTAAAACAGTTCGAAAACTTCTAAACTAGTCACACGAGGCCTTGACGATTCCCGGCCAAAAGAAGACGTCTTAACTCTGCAGAAACATGGAGACAAGTCCTTTCTCTACTCTTGAGCAGTTCAAAATTGCCGCTTCTCTCCACCGCGACCTCTAGCGGTGGTCAGCGTCGTAAGCTGACGCGGGCGCTTGCCATTGGACGCCGGGTGCATCGCTCCGCCTACTCGTCCTCTTTGGTGGCGGGTCCGAACTCTGGGTCCGGAAGTTCTTGGCTCCTGGGGCGATGCCGGACACTGGTTTCATCCAGTTGAACTGGCAAGTTCTTGGAACTGAGATGACTAACCAGGTCTTTGTTCACACTTCGAGAAAAACATATTCAAGGACCTTTTAGCCCAAGTCGTGTCTGCAGGATCAATTCCTGAGGGCACGACACACCTATCCCCCTTTAGCGAGAGAGGAGGACAGGCGGGGCAGGGAAAAGGTCACTGACCGAACTGCACTGAAGATGGCACTATATTGTTGATGATCTCCAGGGTCACCCATCACGATCTGAAATCTGGCCTTTCCTTCATGAGTCTATCTGTCGCACCAAACAGTTCAAAAGGTCCCACAGGTCACATGGTCGCTCAAGAAGAAAAAAAAAAAAGTCCAGCGATTCACAGTTGGGGTCCGCTTGGACCGCTCTGGTGGGCGTCGGTTGCAGGGGGCTCCACAGCACATGAAATAGAGAAAACAGGGAAAATTGAGTACATGTGGAAAACCAATCTGGCTTTCCACATGTACTCAAGTTACAAACACACAGTCTGTCTTCGTGCTTACCGCCACGTGACTCACTGTTACAGAGACCTTAAAAATTTTATGGTACAGATTACACTTCTAATTAGCAAGAACTTCCTGAAGTTAGTTACAATTCCAACAATAAAACAAAAATCCTTTCTCAGTAAAACACTTTATACTACAAAATGGTTATATAATTCTTCGGATATCATTTCTGCAGAAAATGAATATCAGAATTGAAATAATCAGCTCATAGGCCTCTACTTTTATCTGGATGGAAAAATCGCACAAAATTTCTTTATCAACATATTTTTTCACTCAAAACGTTATCTCTTTCATATTATGACAAAAGATTATTCAACTGCAATGCAAGTTCCAAAAGGAACCAATCAGTTCAATCATGTTCTGTACAGTATAGATCATATCAATCTATAAGTCAAAATGTTTAATCCTAGTTTAGCCCATATCTGGTCTAGTGGTTAGCACACATGACTACTAACCTAGCAGGCATGACCTTTGTTTGTATGTTATATGAGAAACAAGGATAAACCTAATATAGCTTCTAGGCTATCTCAATTCTTTGTGAAGCGGGGAGTGGCTCAGTCGGTAGCGTGCCAGGCTCGTAATTTTTAGTTCCCAGGTTCGAGTCCCAGCTGGGTCAGCATTCAGATTTATCCCCGCAAAACTCCGCGCCCTGCCCACTGTCAGTAGAGGACACCGATAGGCTTGGTAAGGTCGCCGTCCGTCGGATGGGACGTTAAGCCGTGGAAAGCCATACCCTGTGCACGTTAAAGAACACGCTGGATGGCCTTGACGGGAGGCTCCCAACTGTCTCCCAACAGCTGTTCCAGTGGGTCAGCCCCCCAAATTTCTCTGAGCCTTCGGGGTCCGTGTGACCTTGGCATTTAGCCGTATGTGTGCGAAAAAGTGCCGCTGAGAGCTAAAATATCCCAACGTTAAACAACACGCTGGATGGCCTTGACGGGAGGCTACCATCTGTCTTCCAAAAGCTGTTCCAGTGGGTCACCTCTAGCAACCTTCTCTGAACCTTCGGGGTCCATGTGACCTGGCCATTTAGCCCAATGTGTGAAAAAAGTGCCGCTGAGAGATAAAATATCCCAACGTTAAAGAACACGCTGGATGGCCTTGACGGGAGACTACCATCTGTCTCCCAAATGCTGTTCCAGTGGGTCACCTCTAGCAACCTTCTCTGAACCTTCGGGGTCCATGTGACCTGGCCATTTAGCCCAATGGGTGCAAAAAAGTGCGGCTGAGAGGCAAAATATCTCAATGTTAAAGAACACGCTGGATGGCCTTGACGGGAGACTACCATCTGTCTCCCAAATGCTGTTCCAGTGGGTCACCTCTAGCAACCTTCTCTGAACCTTCGGGGTCCATGTGACCTGGCCATTTAGCCCAATGGGTGCAAAAAAGTGCGGCTGAGAGGCAAAATATCCCAATGTTAAAGAACACGCTGGATGGCCTTGACGGGAGGCTACTATCAGTCTCCTAAATGCTGTTTCAGTGGGTCCCCTCCGCCAACCTTCTCTGAGCCTTCGGGGTCAATGTGACCTGGCCATTTAGCCCATGGTGTGAGACAAGTGCCGCTGAGAGGTAAAATATCCCAACGCTAAAGAACACGCTGAATGGCCTTGACCGGAGACTACCATCTGTCTCCCAAATGCATTTCCAGTGAGTCCCCTCCAGCAACCTTCTCTGAGACTTTGGGGTCCATGTGACCTGGCCATTTAGCCTAATGTGTGCAAAAAAGTGCGGCTGAGAGGCAAAATATTCCAACGTTAAAGAACACGCTGGATGGCCTTGACGGGAGGCTACCATCTGTCTCCCAAATGCTGTTCCAGTGGGTCCCCTTCAGCAACTTTCTCTGCGCCTTCGGGGTCTATGTGACCTGGCCATTTAGCCCAATTTGTGCAAAAAAAGTGCCGCTGAGAGGTAAAATATCCCAACGTTAAAGAACATGCTGGATGGCCTTGACCGGAGACTACCATCTGTCTCCCAAATGCATTTCCATTGGGTCCCCTCCAGCAACATTCTCTGAGACTTTGGGGTCCATGTGACCTGGCCATTTAGCCTAATGTGTGCAAAAATGTGCCGCTGAGAGGCAAAATATCCCAACGTTAAAGAACACGCTGGATGGCCTTGACGGGAGCATACCATCAGTCTCCCAAATGCTGTTCCAGTGGGTCCCCTCCAGCAACCTTCTCTGAGCCTTCGGGGTCCATGTGACCTGGCCATTTAGCCCAATGTGTGCAAAAAAGTGCCGCTGAGAGGTAAAATATCCCAACGTTAAAGAACACGCTGGATGGCCTTGACGGGAGCCTACCATCTGTCTCCCAAATGCTGTTCCAGTGGGTCCCCTCCAGCAACTTTCTCTGAGCCTTCGGGGTCCATGTGACCTGGCCATTTAGCCCAATGTGTGCAAAAAAGTGCCGCTGAGGGGTAAAATATCCCAACGTTAATTGCTCCGATTTTTGACTTCTTATAATGCATCCTATTGATGCGTTCGGGACGTTTATGGACAAAGATAAAAGAATTGTATAATAAACGAAACATGAAAAACGAAACGGTGTTTGGAACAATAGTGGTGATTAGAAAAGGAATAAAAAAATCATTTGGGGCCGTTTGGCATAGTCACTGTATCGAGTCTAAACAGATCGAAAGTCAGTTCACCAATATGAATATTAGCAAGAATGAAAATACAAGCAGGAAAGAGACAACTATTGAGTTTTTTATTATTTAAATTTTTTTGCTTTCCTTGGTCCTCCCTCAGTATGAAACCTAATAGATTTCTAGTGAGCTGATTTCTCCATTCAGTCCTTTATAAGAAAGTATTCCTGTATCCTCTTGGCAAGTGTTTGAGAAGTAAATAAAATCGAAAGTATTTTGTCTCTCCTCACCTAGAGCGATTCCTAAAGATCCCATTAAATGGCCATTGAGTTTTTCAATGTCATCAGTGTTCATTTTTATACTGAGGGAGGATCACTAAGAAAAAATCTTAGTTGGCTATAATTTTGAAACACAATCATTTACATCTAAATACTGCCACGTAGCAAGCTTATCAGAGGGTTATAATAACATGTTTGCATTACTTTCAATTTAATGTATAAAAACAGTGGAAAGAAAGAGTGCATAGTGATTAGAAGAGGTTTTTCCCAAATGGCAAGCAAGGTTCTGTACATCACTAGAAATAAAAGGAGTCGTTTAAATAATCTCCAAGTGTCATTAATCACCGCGATTATGACGATCTATTTGAGAGATTTTCATGTTTTAAATCACGATTCGAATTCCTAAGTCTCCTATCAGTCTAGAGACAGGAAAAGGATTCCCAAGGAACAATCGAAGGACTTCAACGGAGTTTATGAATGCAATACATTTGTGTCTTATAATGTCATCTACAAAGCATCACAGAACATCATCCAAAGAGTTCCAACATTATATCCAGCTCAATTTATCCTTCAGTGCTTCACGAATCATGAAATATTTCCAATGTGACACTTGCAATAAACAATTTCCACTGAGGTACTCACAGATGTTTTTATAGGAACTAACCCTGTGTTTGGATACAAGCTTTCCCGATTGCTTTCTTACTATATTTTATAATTACGGTGTAGCGAAACTAACCATAATCTCCTATTATTTTTTTTTATTACAGTAGTCTCCGATTTACGAAAATTATGTATATAGATAGATTTACGGAAATTATTTACATAATTTCCGTAAATCGGGGACTGCTCTAATAAAATTTCTCACTTAGGAACACTTACTCACTTAGTAATTTCTCACTTACGCAAATTTTATTTCACAACTCATTTTCGTTGCACGGAAAATTTTCTGCAGGAACGTAAATTTTTCGGAAAATTTTTCTTAATTATTTTACAGCTAGGAATGGAAGAATTAAACGCCAACGTTGTTGTCGTATACTGGTGTGGTAATTCCCGAACAATTTCTCTTCACCTGAGGTTATAAGTGAAGCCACAGATCTGCTGGATGTTACATTCATTGGACCTGTACGCATATATGAATGATATTTATCACTGAGAAAAAAGATATTGAATGCGTCTTATAGAAATTATAGAGCTTCGAAGTTAAATTCCCATTGATAGAACATAAAAGTTCTGTAATATTTTTGTAGAGCAGTTTACTAAGGGTTAAATTTATTCGTTCAATATTGAAAGTCATGAAAAGTAGGACTCAAGCATCTGAAACTATCCATTAGCAATTAGGATAACGGATAGTATATATATATATGTTTTTCCTATATTATTCCACGCTTATTTCTATACTGGTTTAATAACTGTAATATTATTTGCTGAATATGTAGAAAATTATTCAGTATCAGTATTACCCATATTGAAATGTTCTCCAGGCAGATGCTGCCATCTAGTGCCCAATGCTTAAACTAGGCGGAACTTCATTTTTTTTACTTACTCTGAGGGTGAATGGACAGGCAGTGTTATAGAGAAGGCAGTGTTTGATGTAAGAGAAGCCTGGAATGGTTTAACAGAGCTTCTATCTCCATCCTTTGTGTTTTGTAAAAGAATATTGAATGAAATATATAGCTCATTTGAATGAGAGACGAGAGTTGGCTTAGTCGGCAGCGTGCCAGACTCGTAATCTGCAGTTCCCAGGTTCCAGTCCCAATTATGTCAGCGAAGAAACTTATCTCCGGTGAACCCCATCATTCTCTTGGTGAGAGAGAAGACATGAATGAATTTGAAAGGCTGTCGTAGATCGGTTAATCCGTGGGCAGGACAGCAATACTTTAAAGAATATTCTTGGTACCTTCAAATGAAAGCTTCCATCTTACTCATAGGAAATGTACAGCGTTTGGCCATTCATTGTAGGTGTCCTGTTCACAGTATACGCCCATATATATCTTTTGACTCTTATGATGCATCCTAAGGATGCGTTCCGGATACGTATTAAAATTAAAGAACCTTGTCGTTAGAATAAACAAAACATTTCCTTTTTCTAATAATCGAGTTTGAAAGAATAGTTGTGGTTAGAACAGGAGGAAAGAAAACCTTTAAGGTCGATTGGCATAATTACTGTATCGAATCTAAACAGATCGAAAGGCCGTTTACCAATATGAATATCAGCAAGAGGGAAAATACAACCAGGAAAGCAGCAACTATTGATGTTTTTCCTTAAAAGAGACGTAATCACTATTGCTCACGGATGAACCTCGAACGTAACCTCTGGAGTCAAACTTTCGCCTTTAGCCCTGTATAAGCGGAGGATGATATAGAAATATATATATTTATAGATATATGATTCATTACAGCATTCAGAAAAATATCTGGCAGCAATTGTTTTAGAAATTAGTGATCTGGCAACCTTCGAACAATATGGTTGATTACAGATTTCAGAAAAAATATCTGACAATGATTTTTTTTAGAAATTAGTGATCAGGCATTCTTCGTGTACAGTCAGTCAAATAAATATCCGAACACTGTGGTTGATTACAGAATTCAGAAAAAAATATCTGCCGACGATTTTTTTAGAAATCAGTTGTCTGGCAACATTCGTGTACGTACACGAATGTTGCCAGATCACTAATTTCTAAAAAAATCGTTGCCAAATTATATAAATATATTCTGCAATATTTTTGTTCATAATTTCATATACTATTCTGGAGCAACATTGAATGCATTATATGACGTCATAATAATAGTGACTCGATCCGGATCAAAAAAAGTTCGAAGGGGAGGGAGTGGTGTCAAGAAACACCATCGAACCGTAAAAATGCAAGGGAGGGGTTGCAAAAGACTGGATTAATGTAGTGTAACACATCCCCCTCCTTTTTACAAGTCTTTAAAATATGCTAAATATATTAAATATTTTAGACACTATCTTGCACTTACTAGTGTTCTGAAATGTTGTGCTTGCTGGTCCCTTAAGCCTCGAATAAATATTTATATTACCACGGACAGTAGATAAAATCTGTAGAAACGTATACAATCATTACTGCATTGTTTATAGATGACCTAAGGGAAAAATGACTTTCTATCATGAGAAAAAGCTAATTTGAAAATGCCATTATGATATTTTAAAAAGAAAAAAAAAAGCACTTTGATAAAGTTACAAATTAAAGGAAAATTTTATTTTATGAAAATGAAGCGATCTTTCTGCTGACAGAGCTAACAAGTTCAAAAACGTTCTCGGCTGTTGCGTAAAAAATTTGAATTAAATGTGTGAAATTTCAGTTGTGCAAATCACGAAATCTACAGAGTGAAATGGAAAGGAGAGATGTTGGTTAATAAAGTGAATAGACTTTCGATAATAGAATATAATTATATTTAAAGAAAAATTAGAAAAATGTAGATTTTTAGGTGGATTGGTAGTAACATTTTTAATATTCTTATTTGCTTTTCCTGACTCTTCCATTAATTTGAAACGTTAAACTTTATCCCTTATTAATATGAACATTCCTTATTTGTTTACAGGCATTTGCAATTTTTATTTTGCAAATAATTTTAAAATACTACTCAGAAGATTATTGAACTGGCATCTAGCATTTGGGGATTTTCCAATTATCCTACGCCTAATGCTATCCATTTTAATTTGAAATAAAGAGTGATAGGAAGTTAAATCACTTTTTTTTCCTTTCCATGGCACATCAATACATTCAGGTAAAGCGAGCTTGTGTCAGATTCCCTTCCCAAGTACTTTCCTTGTTAATCCGAATTCTAAGGTTCAGTCAGCCTTGATAGGGCGTCTCGTTTCGGTGGGAAGCACCTTTCCTATAATGCACTGTTGCATCCTACTGATTAATGACAAAGGCCAATCTCTGCTATTTGCTGCTCAATGTTGCGATAGATACGAGTACCTTAGCAGGTTAAGGTCTGAAACAATCTCGACCTGGGATCGATATGACCATGTTAAAAACTTTTCTAGCCCCTCCCCCCTCCCCCCACACTCACAACCACCACTACATTTATTCTGGGTTCCGTGAGCTTCTCTCGAACAAAGGGAATGGGATGTTCTTGTCCCTGGCCTCCAATCAGGGAGAGGCATGCGCAGATCCATTTCATTGCAGAATGTAAGGTCACGCAGGACAGAGTATTTCATTCTACTGTATCATAACCCCCCCCCCCCCCTCATCAGTTCCTCGAATGCCTAATCTGATTGTATGCCCCATTTCAACTGTGCAAGAGCCTGCTTCAGAGTCACGTTTGTGAGTGGCTTTGCAATCGCTGCATACTGATACAGATAGTGTCGCTAACATCCGAAGAGTCCTAATATGCTCTTCAGTTCCTTCTTCATTGGAGGAGCTTTCATCTTTCTCATGACCTCTAGTTTTGCATGGTGGGGGCGGTGCCTGACGGACCCACAAATTGGTGTGACCAAAATATTTGTCTCTCTACTCCTCCAAGTACACTTTGCTAGGTTGATTGTGAAATATTTGACATTGATATCCCTAAGATCCTCTCTAAGATGTTAAGATGATCATCCCAGCTGTTCGTAAAAGAAAGCTCTATCATTTAGATATGCACAGCAATAATCAACATGGGGAGTAATTATGGTATTCATATTTTTCTGGAAAAATATCCCAGAGTTCTTCAGTTTGGAAGAGAAGCACTTCCCACTGTCACAGCCCTCGGTGGGTCACGAATGCTGTGTAACCTTTACTACAGAGGCTAATGCGTACTTTACTACCGGGGCTAATGCATTTGTCAATATCCCTTTAGCATATCCAGAGTTGTTGTATAGCTCGGCCGTTCCACCTGGTACAGCAACTCTATTGGGTTTCATTGGGTGTTCAAACGTGTACGTACACGAATGTTGCCAAATCGCTAATTTCTTTAAAAAATATCAATGCCAGAAAATTTTTCTGAATTCTGTAATCAACCATAGTTATCGGATATTATCTTTGAGCGATTGTACAGAGGGTATGGGAAGTTTAAGTCCCATCCAATGTACGGTGGACTTACTGGACAATGGTTGGTTCCAGGTCCAACCGTTGTCAACTTTATCACTGAGGAAGAATGGAGGTTAGAAGAGTAAACCTGAAAGCAAGCACAACTGGGAACCGAACTCGGAACTGAAGTTTAAGAGCCTGGCACACTTGCTGGCTGAGCCATCTCCTGCTCCAAAAGAAATGGGCATATACTGTGAACTGGACACCTACAATGAAGGACCAAACGCTGTACAGTTCCTCTGAGGAAGATGAAAGCTTCCCTTTAAAGCTACCAAGAATATTCTTTAAAGTATCGCTGTCCTGCCCACGACTTAACCGATCTACGACAGCCTTTCAAATTTATTCACGTATTCTCTCTCACCAACAGAACGATGGGGTTCACCGGGGATAAGTTTCTTCGCTGACATAATTAGGACTGGAAAATGGGAACTGAAGATTACGAGTCTTTCACGCTGCCGACTAAGCTAACTCTCGTCTCTCATTCAAATGAGCTATATATTTCATTCAATATTCTTTTACAAAACACAAAAGATGGAGATAGAAGCTCTCTTAAGCCATTCCAGGCTTCTCTTACAACATCAAACACCGTCTTCTCTATAACACTGCCTCTCCATTCGCCCTCAAAGTAAGTAAAAAACAAATCAACTTACCACTAGTTTAAGCATTGGGCACTAGATGGCAGCATCTGCCTGAGAAAACATTTCAATATGGGAAATACTGATACTGGATAATTTTCTACATATTCAGCTAATAATATTACAGTTATTAAACCAGTATAGAAATGAATCTGCGTGGCAATGCTCCTATTACAGCTCAAACATAGGAAAAACGTATATATTCTATCCATTGGCCATAATTTCCAATGGATAATTTCAGATGCTTGAGTCTTATAGACTGATAGGAGACTTGGAATTCGAATCATCATTTCGAACATGAAAATCTCTCCAATTGATCGTCATAAGCAGTGGCGGCTCGTAGCTAAAATTAGTGGGGGTGCTGCTTCAGAAAATTTTTAACCTTTGTTTTAAAATTGTGTAAAAGGAAACAAACATGTATAAAAAGAAAATTTATTCACAAACTTGATAAAATCCTAAAGGAACAAAATCCAACATTTTTCACTTACTTTAACCTAAATTGTTACAGTTCAAGCTTAATCTATTCATTTAAGAATAAAATCCATTCTTCTTGTTTTAATTTGCACGAAAAAAAAATGAATCAAATAGAATAGCTGGAAGCAGGATAATAATCTAATTCTACACTTTATCACATTCAAGAATATGGTACACGGTTTTTAAGCACAACACACGCGGAGTAGCAAGCCAGGACCTTCAACTAGCACGCCAGGGTCGGCTCTGCGGGAAGGACAGTGCTCTCTCTCCCTTGCAGCGTCGCGTGTAGCTTCCTATGTGCGCATGCGCACAACCCTCAAACACCTCGCCGCTAGTACTGTGAAGCGCACAGTTCCATACAAAGATTTTTGTAACTTTTTCATAAACTGGGGGATGGCTACTGACATTAAACTTAATTATTATATATTGTACAAGTATAAAGAAAGAATTAAAGGAAAAAGGACTCTTTATGTTAAATGTTATCGATAATATCAAGTTGAAATTGGGGGTGCTGCAGTTCCACAGTGCCTATACGCGAGCCGCCACTGAAAAACAGTAATATGAAACCAATCGTTTACGATATAGAAATAAATTGTATACATACTGTAATGACAAATAAGAAAATGAAGAAATAAAAAATTAAGCAAAGAATTTTTTTTCTTCGGACAACCATTACTTCTACTCAGCGAGCTTTACAACATTCGAGCCGAAATGAAGGGGTCGTTAGTGGTCGACAGCGACAAATAGCGTTGAACTATAAAATTTATAACCCATAATCAGAATAATGTGCTGTATAGTAGCTCTCGGTTGAAATTTCATAACTCTCATGCTAAAAAGGGGAAAATTAAATTACCTCTACTGTAAATTAATTATTCACTACAAAGTTACTTACCTGAAGGAATTTATAAACGAACCACAAACACTTTATGAATATTATTAAACTTGATGCACCTAATATTTTTTCTAGCAGCAGAATGGTGGTTTAGAGAAGGACATACGGAATACAGGCCGTGTGTATTTTTTAATCGCATAGACCTTGCCAATGGTTGCTTATTACACTGAAATCTGTTCGCGGTACGCAAAGCACTGAAAACCTCAAAAAACCCTCAAATTATATCAATTCTTCGCCATATCCATACGCTAACGCGGCAAACGTAGCAGCAACATAGACGCTTGATATAAACTCATAAACTGACATTATAATTTTTTTTCCTTGCAATAATAAGGTAATGACGTCTGACAAGAGTGACGTTAAAGAATGCACTGTTTGCTCACTCATAGGAAGTGACTCTTACAGTGTTTCGTATTGCGAACAGAGGTGTTTGTTTACTCTTCCGCAGTTTTTTTTTTCAATATCATGTTTACGTAAATTACTATGAATTGTGGAAGAGAAATAAGACGCATTTCTTTAAACATCGGATTCACGGTGAGTATTATTTCTTCAGGATATTTAATAATAATACCTACAATTAATAATCCTCACTTTATATCAATGAGGTTCGGTAAGATAAGGTACATAGCTATGACGCTTATTCTAGTTTCTTCACAACAAATCGATATGTACAACAAAATAGGGGCGGGGGTGGCTCAGTCGGTAGCGCGTCAGACTCGTAATCTGTAGTTCCCAGGTTCGAGTCCCAGCTGGGTCAGCGTTGAGACTTATCTCCGCAAAATTCCCCGTCCTGCCCACGGTCAGTAGGGACACCGATGGGTTTGGAAAGGCCGCCGTCCGTTGGATGGGACGTTAAGCCGTGGCTCCGTGTGCTAGAGAGCTATACCCTGTGCACGTTAAAGAACACACTGGATGGCATTGACGGGAGGCTACCATCTGTCTCCCAACAGCTGTTCCAGTGGGTCCCCTCCCCCAACCTTCTCTGAGCCTTCGGGGTCCATGTGACCTGGCCATTTAGCCCAAGGTGTGCAAAAAAGTGCCGCTCAGAGGTAAAACAACCCAACCCAAAGTCCTAATAAGGCTATTCGCCGTCCCATGGCCGATTGGGACGCAACCCTCTGAGCGGCACTTTTTTTGCACACCATGGGCTAAATGGCCAGGTCACATGGACCCCGAAGTCTCAGAGAAGGTTGGGGGAGGAGACCCACTGGAACAGCTGTTGGGAGACAGATGGTAGCCTCCCGTCAAGGCCATCCAGCGTGTTCTTTAACGTGCACAAGGTATGGCTCTTCTGCATACGGCGTCACGGCTTAACGTCCCATCCGACGGACGGCGGCCTTTCCAAGCCCATCGGTGTCCCTTACTGATCGTGGGCAGGGCAGAGAATTTGCGGAGATAAATCTCAACGCTCACCCAGCTGGGACTCGAACCTTGGAACTACAGAATACGAGCCTGGCGCGCTACCGACTGAGCCACCCCCGCCCCAGTTAACTGTTAGGTTTGAAATACGCGTTCCGGGTGGTGGCGAAGAGCAACTTTGTATTTTCTTCTTAGGGTTTAAATCAGGACCGAATTAAGGCAAATAATGGGTTAACCACGATGGAGCAATGGTACCTCCCTGGACCTTTCCATTGCTTAATTGAATACTTAACCACGATCGAGCAATGGTACCTCCCTGGACCTTTCCATTGCTTAATTGAATATGTTTCATCTTTGATTCTGAAAATACGTAAGCTATAATTTAAAAAGTCACAAAAAAGAATATGGATTTGATATATATTTATAATGAATAGGAAAACACCGAAATTCATTCAGAAAAATTTTGTAAAAACAGTCAAACGTATTGAACTCTAGGGATATGACTGTCACCTTCAGACTTTTGAAATGTAGTCACTCACCATACGATAAGAAACGATTTTTTTTTACAATTCAGATTAAAGTCGAACACGGTAGATAAGGACAATTAAAAAAGAAACGACTAAAGTCGAGTGTGTCCGTGAAAGAATGGAGAGTTAAGGGCATCATTGCTAGGGGAAAGAACTGCAGTGCCCCCCTCCCCTTGGTGCCCTAAGTAGGTGCTTATATTGCTTAAGGGTTAATCCAGCAGTGGTTGTAAAGCATTAAGTTCCGGGTGGTGGCGAAGTGTGGAAACTACTTAACAAGATTTACCTGATGTTTTTCGGGTGGCCGAGTGCTTGGTTACAATTGAAGCGAATAAGGATTAAAGCCCGTGTCGATATTGGCGTACTAAGGTTTCGTTTAATCTCGCACCACTAGGTTTATTATACTCCTATTGTTTCGCGGTAAGCAATGTGGAGGTAACTGCAATCCCACGAACTCTCTTCACTTCGTCATCGTATTCACACGGTAAATGCAATGACCAAAACGTGACGGTGCTTGGAGACAGTTTATTTTCTTTAACTTGAATTTGAATATCCTTCCAATAATAAGGTAATGACGTCGACAATGCGGTTTTGGAATGCATTGTTTCCTCAGTGGCAGGAAGTGAGACTCCAACAGTGTTTCCTATTCCGCAACAGAGGTATCTCTGTTGCGAATAAGAGGAATCTCTGTTGTGAATAAGAGGAATCTCTGTTGCATGCTTCCTATGTAATTATTTAATTTTAATGATGGGGTATCAGCTACGCCACTGATTCCTAGTTCATCCCTAACATATTGGCATGCAGATCAAAATATCGCGGTTCTATGGTACTAAATTCCATCTTTCATTACGTTTTACGATGTGAACTGCATGAACACGTAAAGAAAAAGCTATTACTTGTCTGGTCTTCATACCAGAAACATGTCATTTTCGCGATGTATCTGCTACCACACTGTCACCATATAGTGGAAACAGGTTTCATTTATATGTTTTATCGGATAAAACGATACTTATTCCCTGTGTTCCATTTGCAATTTCTCCCAACGCAATCCTTACCTATTACAAAAAAACAAAATAAATCGCTTGCAATATTCCTTCTTGGAACTTTTCCCACTGTTTGGAGGCGCAATCTGAGTCATCTACACTTATCGTAATATTTCGAACAGTTCCAGCGTTACGATTCCCTCCACCGCTCCTCTGGCAGTTTGCGACACCGATGACCTTCGAAAACCCGTCCTACGGGACGTTCAGCCGTGCCACCGTGCGAAAGAACGATCAGATTAAAGCACGCGCTGGGATGGACTTACTGGACTCTCCCACCTGTCAGGATGGACTTACTGGACTCTCCCACCTGTCTAAGATTTCCAGTGCTTTTATTTTTGCGATTTCCGTACACTTATCGAAATGTGGTCTTAGTTCTCAGGAGTCGTCGTGATTTACCAGTTTAGCCCGAGGTGTGACAAGAAATGGCCTCTGGGAGGTTGAAATAACCAAGGAAATGAAAAAGAAAAATTACTCTTTGAAAGTAAATAAGTCATCTCTTACATTCAGTCTAGTCTCTTTCAGTTCTAGTCTAGTTCTCTTTTTCTAATTAGTCTAATCTATATTTCTAATTAGTCTTAATTAGTCTAATCTGTTTCAGTTCTGGTCTAGTTCTCTTTTCCTAATTAGTCTAATCTATATTTCTAATTATTCTTAATTAGTCTAATCTCTTTCAGTTCTAGTCTAGTCTCTTTCATTCGTCTAGTCTCTTTCATTCGGAAGTAGGGTATATAGAAATAATTTTATTGTATTACTTTTGTGTGTCACGTTTAATTGCACGCTATTATGTTGAAAAGAAAAAGGGAAATATAAATTCTCAACAACCGTAAAAAATGAAAACTAATCAGTATTTAAGAACAAGGTTGGGTTTATATTTATATATTTTTAATACTGTCGTTAAGGAAATTTTTTGCACCATCCGAACTCTTTCCTACTTTAACAAATGTTCTGTTATTGATAATGTGTGTAACTTTTATAAGGCAGGTAAGGAAAGGAAATAAGTATGTCAACATCCACACCAAGCGGAAATCACCGGTTCTCGTCCGATCCCGAAGTTAATCAGCTTTGGGCGGGACTTTTAAATGATAAATTAGACAAAACGTTTATCGTAACCGAATAAATGAAAGGTGATTTGCATACTATTCTAAGAAGCAATAGCTATTATACAAATACAACATATTTATGGAAACATTTAATGAATACCTGAGAATATCAGTGATGCCATTCCCGGTATTTTTTTGTGAAACTTTGGGTATATCGCTAAGATATATCCGAGATATTGCGACCATACAAGGAAAATCTAAAACCTTTTTCAATTGAACAAATGGTATTTTATTCAATTAGTTTTTTGTATAAATTTAGTGGTGGTTAATGTGAAATTTTTCTTTCGAGTTTTTATATTAGGACTGGGACTTCGGATGAATAACAGTTTGAATTTGAATGATTTGGCTTTTGAAATATAATCTATCTATACTTTCTCTTTTTAACCATGCTCTCGCAAAAATCAGTGGACACTTTGCGTTTATTTCGTTATTTGGTGTTGTGCGAATCGGTACAAATAATGACAACTTGTTTTAATAACAATATTTTATGTGTGCACACCTTCCATTGCATTAGCAAAAATTTTATTTGTGTATTAGCAGTAACCCATAAATATGAGCGCGCGATAAGCAAAGAAATATTTACAATGAAAATCGTGATTTGCGAGAACGATGGACAGTTGAATATCTGTTCATTTAGGACAAAGGAACAGCACGTTGTTTGGTGTACAAGATGCTATAATGTTATTTAATAATCCATTAAATATTGATATTGCAAATATAGATCCTAAATATGAAATGGTATTATGCGAGTTGCAGGCAGATGCATTTTTGTTGGATGTGGAAAAGAAACCGGGAAAGAACTGCTTAAGCTTCTATCAACAGAAAAATATCCAAACTTAAGAGATTTGGGACTTCAAAAACTGCATTAAGGACACGGCACTTGAGCAGCTACCTGGGATCACAACTGACATCGACTTTGACATAAAAGACCTTGTAGTCTATCAAGTTCATCCTCGGTGTCTAAATAATTGTTTATACGTCATTTTTCTTATATAAGTATTTTAATATTTGTGCGTAAGTTTCTTATGTAAGCAATTTTTGAATAAAATATTGTTATAAAATAATATTTCTCAGATTATTTATATATAAACTATATTTTATATATCAGTTCCGGATCTAAGGAATGGGGAGGGCATGGAGCCCATGGACCCCCCTCCCAACCTTTCAAAATGTTAGTAATGATATACTAAGGCCTGCCCAATTGCTCGAAAACCGTAGCTTTACGCATAGTCTCTTATAATATAAAATTTCGCTAGGTGGCGCACAAACACATGGAAAAAAATTCTCCTGGGTCGTTTTTATCTTAAAGTGGGGCGGAAAAACTTTAAATGACATGAATGTGAAGGACCTTGGGAAGGACAATATGTCAGCATTTCTATTTGCAACTTATATCCTGTTAATATGTTCAATTGGAAAGTGATTTTTAGGAGTAAAAAATCGTACAGATTCAGGTTTAGAATTCATAATACGTTTGGTGCTTTCGCTTCTGTTTACCGTAATGACAAATTAAAATCTTACGTTTCTATAAATTTCTCCTTTTACGAATCTTCCAAAAGCTATAAATGCGACCTCTAACGGCGGAAAATTTGAAAATTCCAAACAAATAGTGCAAACTCTATAGTTATGCTGGAAATTTGAAATGTTGGTGGTAGAATGTAAAGGTCACGAAGTGTTCTTTGTGAACAATGAGATGACCCCTTAGACCCGAGGGGAGAAGATATACAACTTTTTGAAATCATTTTTTTTTCCATGCATTCATTATTTTGGTCATTTTCCTCAAACGACCGACAGACAGATGTCGCAAAGTAGTCTGTTGCATTATGATCTTGAAATGTTTCGTCTCTATCAGAGAAAAATTGGATATGCTGTTTACATATGCTGCAGTAATTTGTCGATGCTTGAGACATAATAATATACCGAATCCGTGCCATGTGATTCCCTTCAACATCATACAGTGGATGTGACACATGAGTTCATTGTGTCACGTGGTCGCCAACACAGCTTACCTCTGCCATCAGTAGAAAATATTATATTTTATATTTCATATGACTAGATGACACTTTTACCCCAAGTCTTCAGTTTCGACAACACTGAAACTTAGCTTTCCGATTTTCAGCCAACACTAAAGGTCTCCGAATAGAATACCGACTGCAGATTTACAAATAGCGGAGTTCCCTGTGGATTGTCCGAATATATGAGTCTTATTTTGAAAGCAGTCGTGATTTCTTACACAGTCGTACACAGCCTCTACCTTTTCTCTCATATAGTATTGAAGAAAGGATTAGTTCAATGGGTAACGCCCCTGAATCGTAATCTGTAGTTCTAAGGTTCGAATCCCAGCTGTTCCAACATTCATTTATCACGGCTAATTCCAACCATTCCCTCGGTGAGAAAAGAACACCTATGGGATTGGGAATGGTGTGGTCCGTGAGATAAAATCCAAGGCTTGGAGACAATAAATACGGTAGATGGCGCGCAAACATTGACGGTAAATACGGTAGATGGCGCGCCGAGACTTGATAGACGATAATGATGATCAAGCCGAGGCTTGGTAGACGTTAAATAACTCTCGGATGGTCTTAATATGAGGATATATCTGTCTGCTGTTGACCCGTGGATTTCATTTCCCTAGCTTTTTCTGGGCCCTTTCCGTCCTTGTAGCCTTTAGGTCATTTAGCCCATTGTGTACACGAAGTGTCACTCAAAGGTGAAACACCCATCTCCTATAGTATCGTAAGTCTGACACAATTACTCCAGCCAGTCCTCGGGACTCATTTCTACTGAGGAGGTTCAAACTGTTTTTGATAAGTGTCTGTAGATTTTCACTCGTTCCATCGAAGTCAATGAGTCTTCTTTGAACGCTGTTTTAAACTTCCTGTTACATGTTAAAACAAAAGCTGCATGCAAGATCATTTCTAGATATAACAGTTAAGCTAATTGCGATGAATTTCATGTTTACAGGACATTTTTTGATCTTCACTAAAATTGAAAAATTTGTACTTCCATGTGTATATCATGATGCCTACTCTTTTATGTATTGCTTCAGTAATTATCTGAAATGTGCAAATTTAAATTATTGCTTATATCCAATGAGTTCTCTCTACAAATTTACTTAAATATTCTGTTTAATTTAGGTCACCTCGTATGTAAAGATTAAGATGCATGGTTTAGAAGAGATAGAAATCTTTATTTCATTCTGAAAGCAGTCAGTGTAATAATGAAGATATTATTTCAACGAAACTTTAAATCATAATTTTTTTATCGTATGCTATTTGTCAGATAAAAGTAATTAAAGAAGGGCGAAAACAGCTACCACTATAAATTATAGTATCATTTAGTGTAGTTTTGTGTAGTCGTTTAATCACAAAATTCAATTTGAAATAAAGATGGATTCCAGTTCAGTGACTTTCAACGTAAGTCGGTAAAATGAAGAATAATAGTGTAGGACCTGTTATTTCACAACACGTAGTTTATAATATATATAACGTATCAGAAGGATTTAACACTTGACCCCACACGCTGTGCATACAGAACGGCCTCTTCATTTTACTACCATATTTGGTGTAGGAATCTTTACTTTTGTATGAATGCCAACATACCAAGTGAGTAATAACTGTACTAGTATTTAATTACAAGGGATATTTCATAAAAAATTATGATTCTTGATATCGGTAAACGCTAAAAAGACTAATCGCAAAAATAAATATAGCATTTTAATATCGTAGTGTACTAGGTCGGTGGCTTGTTTAATAAGAACGTTAATAGTACGTTATGTGATACCACATTATAACATCCATCCCACCCTCAAAGCTCTTCTCGGTGTTTACAGATGTATTATCTGTTGCATTATCATCTTGTAATATTTCGTCTCCATCAGTGAAAAAATAGGATATGCTCTTTACACATGCTACAGTATTTTATCGATGCTTGAGACATAATAATATACCGAATCAGTGCCATGTGAATCCCTTCAACATCATACAGTGGATGAGGAGTTCATCACATGAGGAGTTCATTGTGTCACGTGGTCACCACCACACCCTAGCTCTGCCATCTGTAGAAAATATTAAATTTTATATTTCATCTGACTAGATGACCTTTTTCCCCCAAGTTTTCTAACAATTCACTCATGCCTCTTCCGCCAACACTAAAACCTAGCCGATTTTTAGCCAACACTATAAGTCTCCGAATAGGACACAGACTGCCGAATTGCAAATAGCGGAGTTCCCTGTGGAAGTGTCCGAATATATGAGTCTTATTTTGAAAGCAGTCGTCATTTCATACACAGTTGAAGTCGTATCGCTTTCACGTGGCCTTTACCTTTTCTCTCATACAGTATCGGAAGAAAGGATTAGTTCACTCGGTAACGCGCATGAATCGTAATCTGTAGTTCCCAGGTTCGAGTCTCAGCTGTTCCAACATTCATATATCACGGCAAATTCGAACCATTCCCTCGGTGAGAAGAGAACACCTATGGGATGGGAAATGCTGTCGTCCGTGAGATGAAAGCCGAGGTTTGGTAGACAATAAATATGGTTGATGGCGCGCAAACATTGACGATAAATACGGTAGATGGCGCCGAGACTTCGTAGATGATTATTATAATTAAGCCTAGGCTTGGTAGACGTTAAATAACCCTTGGATGGTCTTGATATGAGGCTATAATCTGTCTGCTGTTGACCCGTGGGTTTCATTACCCCAGCTTTCTCTGGGCCCTTTCGGTCCTTGTAGCCTTTAGGTCATTTAGCCCATTGTGTACAAGAAATGTCACTCAAAGGTGAAACACCCAGCTCCTACAGTATCGTAAGTCTGACACAATTACTCCAGCCAGTCCTCGGGACTCATTCCTAATGAGGAGGTTCAAACTGTTTTTGATGTGTCTGTAGATTTTCACTCGTTCCATCGAAGTCAATGTGTTACTACTTCTTTGAACGCTTGTGTACACTTCCTGTTACATGTTAAAACAAAAGCTTAATGCAAGATCGTTTCTAGATATAACAGCTGAGCTACTTCCGATGGATTTCATGTTTACAGGATATTTTTTGATCTTCACTAAAATTGAAAATTACACTACTTCCATTTGAATATCATGATGCCTAGTGTTTTATGTATTACTTCAGTAATGATCTGAAGTGTGCAAATTCAAAATATTGCTTATATCCACTGAGTTATCTCTACAAATTTTCTTAAATATTATGTTTAATTCAGGTCACCCCGTATATAAAGATTAAGATGCATGGTTTAGAAAATATAGAAATCTCTATTTTATTCTGAAAGCAGTCGGTGTAATAATGAAGATATTAATTCAACGTAACCTTGAATCATCATTTTTTATCTTATGCTATTTGCTAGATAAAAGTAAAAAAAGAAGGGTGAAAAAAGCTACCACTATAAATTTTAGTACCATTTAGTGTAGTTCTGTGTAGTCGTTTAATCATACATATCTGTCACGAGTTGCGGGAATGATTCCAGTTCAGTGACTTTCTATGTAAGTCACTAAAATATAGCAATAATAGTGTACGACCTGTTATTTTAGAACAGGTCGTATATAATATATATAACGTATCAGAAGGATTTAACACTTCACCCCACCCGCTGTACATACAGGACCGTCTCTTCATTTTACTAACGTATTTTCTGTAGGAATCTTTATTTTTGTACGAGTGTCAACATTTTTTACATTTTGTATCTTACATTTTAATCTTACATTTTCTACGAGTGACAGGGATATTACATTAAAAAAATGATTTTTTAAATCTTAGTGTACATGTACACTAACCGGTTCCATCATCAAATGAAGTTCTATGTTGTTTCAATAGTAAGTCACTTGCAGAATTCAGTAACTTCTTTAAATAAAAGTTTTATAAAAAAAATGCTTCCTAATTTAAAAATCTCTGTCAAATCTATTTAAATCAAAACAACTTTTTCAAACGCAACAAATTTTTAGAAAGATGCGTTTAGTGTATAAGTGTTGTGGAAGCTGAAACATTTAGCAAGTTAGATTGTTCTGCAAAACGTTATATCAACGCGAATAATATATTAAAATTTTAGTTCATTGAGATAACGGTTGGGTTGTTTTACCTCTGAGCGGCACTTTTTTGCACACCATGGGCTAAATGGCCAGGTCACTTGGACCCCGAAGGCTCAGAGAAGGTTGGGGGAGGGGACCCACTGGAACAGCTGTTGGGAGACAGATGGTAGCCTCCCGTCAAGGCCATCCAGTGTGTTCTTTAAGGTGCACAGGGTATGGCTCTCCCGCACACGGGGCCACAGCTTAACGTCACATCCGACGGACGGCGGCCTTTCGAAGCCCATCGGTGTCTCCTACTGACCGTGGGCAGGGCGGGGAATTTTGCGGAGATAAATCTCAACGCTGACCCAGCTGGGACTCGAACCTGGGAACTACAGATTACGAGCCTGGCGCGCTACCGACTGAGCCATCCCCGCCCCACTCTAAATCAACCCTGTCTTTGAATGAAGTCGGTACCCTTGCATTCGTGCGTGGAATCTAGATGGAGGATCGAACGATTTGATTCTGAAAATATTCCTTCAGTGCAAAAACAATAGTGTTTGCCACCTAGCGAAGGAGTTGATTTTTACACTTCCGAGCAAGCTTTACTGTTGCCTACACCACGTGACTAATTTTACATATACTTTGACTGAAAATTGTTCATTTCCAACATCATTATAATTTCTTTTCATTTCGCGAGACAAGAGTTAGTGCGTTTATTTGGAAAAAGCTGCGTTTATTTGGGAAAGTTTAGGTCTGTTAAACCCTCTATTCCCATATGAAATGAAACAATAGATTTTTTGAGTAGCATAAATTTTAAAATAATTAGGGGTAAAATAAATTTTAGGCAAGGAAAAGGAACGAAAAGAGGGGAAGTTGCCCCGATTGGCACTTCCGGGATGCAGTCCTTAGGGAACAAGAAAAATGCCTGCCTTTCGGATAAATAAAATAAATAAAATAAAACCCCCTCAAGCAGCTGCTTTCCACAGAGGTCTGACAGGAGCCTGTCAGTTTATATGCCAGAGTTGAACGTCAGTGAGACTGACAGGACCTCAGCAGAAAAACGAGACACACATCCATGCCTTACCCGGGCTCGAACCCAGGTCCCTTAGATCAGTAGCCAAGCGTGCTACCCACTCGGCCACGGGACGGCTAAAATAAATACCCCCTCAAGCAGCTGCTTGCCACAGAGGTCTGACAGAAGCCTGTCAGTTTATATGCCAGAGCAGAAGGTCTGAGAGGCTGGCAGGACCACAGCAGAAAAACGGCACACACATCCATGCCTTACCCATGGCTCGAACCCAGGTCCCTTAGATCAGTAGCCAAGCGTGCTAACCACTTGGACACGGGACGACTCGCCTTTCGGATAGCCAGCTTGAAATTCTCCTTCCACATATCAGCCTAATTTGATTAGTGGTAATTCAAATTCTTAACAATTTAATATTTATATTTTAAATCTATTTCATAATTTGTTTTGCTTTAGTATGGTCTATTTAGCGCTGAAATCAGAATTTCTTTTTTAATTTTGAAAATCAAATGTATGATTTTTTTTCCTTTTATTGTGTTTTCTTGATATTCAGCCAATTCAGAGCTGCACCTCCCAAGCAGCATCCCAGCCGGATGGCCTCTCTGCCAATTCAGAGCTGCACCTTCCAAGCAGCATCCCAGCCGGATGGCCTCTCTTCCAATTCAGAGCTGCAACTCCCAAGCAGCATCCCAGCCGCATGGCCTCTCTTCCAATTCAGATCTGCACCTCCCAAGCAGCATCCCAGCCGGATGGCCTCTCTTCCAATTCAGAGCTGTACCTCCCAAGCAGCATCCCAGCCGGATGGCCTCTCTGCCAATTCAGAACTGCACCTTCCAAACAGCATCCCAGCCGGATGGCCTCTCTTCCAATTCAGAGCTGTACCTCCCAAGCAGCATCCCAGCCGGATGGCCTCTCTGCCAATTCAGAACTGCACCTTCCAAACAGCATCCCAGCCGGATGGCCTCTCTTCCAATTCAGAGCTGCAACTCCCAAGCAGCATCCCAGCCGCATGGCCTCTCTGCCAATTCAGAGCTGCACCTCCCAAGCAGCATTCCAGCCGCATGGCCTCTCTGCCAATTCAGAGCTGCACCTCCCAAGCAGCATCCCCGCCGCATGGCCTCTCTTCCAATTCAGAGCTGCACCTCCCAAGCAGCATCCCAGCCGCATGGCCTCTCTTCCAATTCAGAGCTGCACCTCTCAAGCAGCATCCCAGCCGCATGGCCTCTCTTCCAATTCAGAGCTGCACCTCCCAAGCAGCATCCGAGCAGCATGTCATTTCTGCCAATTCAGAGCTGCACTTCCCAAGCAGCATCCCAGCCGCATGGCCTCTCTGCCAATTCAGAGCTGCACCTCCCAAGCAGCATCCCAGCCGCAAGGCCTCTCTGCCAATTCAGAGCTACACCTCCCAAACAGCATCCCAGCCGCATGGCATCTCTGCCAATTCAGAGCTGCACCTCCCAAGCAGCATCCCAACCGCATTGCCTCTCTTCCAATTCAGAGCTGCACCTCCCAAGCAGCATCCCAGCCGCATGGCCTCTCTTCCAATTCAGAGCTGCACCTCCCAAGCAGCATCAGACCGCATGGCATTTCTGCCAATTCAGAGCTGCAACTTCCAAGCAGCATCCCAGCCGCATAGCCTCTCTCCCAATTCAGAGCTGCACCTCCCAAGCAGCATTCCAGCCGCATGGCCTCTCTGCCAATTCAGAGCTGCAACTCCCAAGCAGCATCCCAGCCGCATGGCCTCTCTGCCAATTCAGAGCTGCACCTCCCAAGCAGCATTCCAGCCGCATGGCCTCTCTGCCAATTCAGAGCTGCACCTCACAAGCAGCATCCCCGCCGCATGGCCTCTCTTCCAATTCAGAGCTGCACCTCCCAAGCAGCATCCCAGCCGCATGGCCTCTCTTCCAATTCAGAGCTGCACCTCTCAAGCAGCATCCCAGCCGCATGGCCTCTCTTCCAATTCAGAGCTGCACCTCCCAAGCAGCATCCCAGCAGCATGTCATTTCTGCCAATTCAGAGCTGCACTTCCCAAGCAGCATCCCAGCCGCATGGCCTCTCTGCCAATTCAGAGATGCACCTCCCAAGCAGCATCCCAGCCGCATGGCCTCTCTGCCAATTCAGAGCTGCACCTCCCAAACAGCATCCCAGCCGCATGGCATCTCTGCCAATTCAGAGCTGCACCTCCCAAGCAGCATCCCAACCGCATTGCCTCTCTTCCAATTCAGAGCTGCACCTCCCAAGCAGCATCCCAGCCGCATGGCCTCTCTTCCAATTCAGAGCTGCACCTCCCAAGCAGCATCAGACCGCATGGCATTTCTGCCAATTCAGAGCTGCAACTTCCAAGCAGCATCCCAGCCGCATAGCCTCTCTCCCAATTCAGAGCTGCACCTCCCAAGCAGCATTCCAGCCGCATGGCCTCTCTGCCAATTCAGAGCTGCAACTTCCAAGCAGCATCCCAGCCGCATAGCCTCTCTCCCAATTCAGAGCTGCACCTCCCAAGCAGCATCCCAGCCGCATGGCCTCTCTGCCAGTTCAGAGCTGCACTTCCCAAGCAGCATCCCAGCCGCATGACCTCTCTGTTGCTTTGCTACAGGCAATGCGGAATCGCATTTCGGGATGACCAAGGAAATCACCCTCCATTGGGTTCCACGTGTTGTTTGACCTCTGTCCCGTTGTATCCTGTCCCACCTTAAATCCCAACCCATTCCACAGCCTAAGCTGCTGTGGTATCTAACTGATGCAGTGGGTGCGGAGGATTCGTCTCTTGGATCAGGCTTGGGAGAACTGTGACTGATATCTGAGAAATGGCAAAAGTGGTCTGGGTTGGAATCATTTTCTACGTATATTAATAATATATAATATACGACGTAAAGTCCGAATATCCCGATTTCAATTGTAGGTAGGAAATTAGATCCCCATTAATTTTGACTACTCATCATGCATTTGTCCGTCAACCAAATTCTTAATTCTCTTAAGCACAATCATACAAAGAGCAACTGATGAAAGGGACCTAGGTTCAAACCCCGGGTAAGGTGTAGGGATGTCTGCATTGTCTTTCTGCTGAGGTCTCGAATTACTGACAGATCTCCTCTATTATACTGACAGGCTCCTGCCAGACCTCTGTGGCAAGTGGGGCGCGGATGGCTCAGTCGGTAGCGTGTCAGGCTCGTAATCTGTAGTTCCCAGGTTCGAGTCCCAGCTGGGTCAGCGTTAAGATTTATCTCCGCAAAATTCCACGTCCTGCACACGGTCAGTAGGGGACACCGATGGGCTTGGAAAGGCCACCGTCCGTCGGATGGGACGTTAAGCCGTGGCCCCGTGTGCGGGAGAGCCATATCCTGTGCACGTTAAAGAACACGCTGGATGGCCTTGACGGGAGGCTACCATCTGTCTCCCAACAACTGTTCCAGTGGGTCCCCTCCCCCAACTTTCTCTGAGCCTTCGGGGTCCATGTGACCTGGCCATTTAGCCCATGGTGTGCAAAAAAGTGCCGCTTAGTGGTAAAACAACCCAACGTTAAAGAACACGCTGGATGGCCTTGACGGGAGGCTACCATCTGTCTCCCAACATCTGTTCCAGTGGGTCCCCTCCCCCAATCTTCTCTGAGCCTTCGGGGTCCATGTGACCTGGCCATTTAGCCCATTTTGGGCAAAAAAGTTCCGCTCAGAGGTAAAACAACCCAACCCATAACAATGGAAATAAAATAAAACATATGTACATACACACACACATTAAATTTTGTATTGATAAATTTCATATATCGATAAACACAAAAAATGACATTTTGTACAGCAGTGTTGCCAACTTAGTGACTTTATTACTAGATCTAGCGACTTTTGACCTCTCACGGCGTACCCCAAAATATTTTACCGTGTACCCCACGTTGAGAACCCCTATCTTAACGACTGTGCAAAAGCTTTGAACGAACACAGAGCGTAACTCTTGTCGTAATTATTAGTGTCAATTATTCTAACGACGTGTGGGTTTGACATAGCCGAGGACACTTGTTTACCTAACAAGTAACATAGCAGATGACCAGAGTGGTGCTCAAGGTCATCAGGTCATCTGGCCATATGCAGCTAGGGCTGCTGTCTACAGCGTAGCTGTCTCTAGATAATCATCATCATCATCATCATCATCATCATCATCATCATCATCATCATCATCATCATCATCATCATCATCATCAAGCAGCCATGGGCTACTTTAGGTCCAACCAGACCGTGCAATTTAGTTCTCCAAGCAAGTCTATCCTGAGCTACATCTACTGCATCTGGCCACTGCACACTAATTCTAACAAGGTCCTGTTTGACATTGTCTGCCCACCGCATCCTAGGTCTCCCCTTCTTTCTGAGGCCTTTAGGCACATTGTTCATAACCCTATTCGCCAATCTATAATTATTCATACGGGCAACATGGCCAAACCAACGGAGTCTCTCTCAGCACAATATGCTGCTTAAAGGAGGTTGCAAACTCTTTTGCCTATTCTCATCATTAGTTACAAAGTTGAACCACCTAATGCCCAAGATACTGCGTAAGCATCTGGAATCAAAAGCATCTAGTTTCCTGTTATCCTGTTTACAAAATGTCCAAGTTTCACTACCATAACTAACCCTAGAAAGAACCAAACTATTATACAGTCTAATTTTAGTCTTTAGGTGTATACGCCTATTTCTCCACAATCTCCATAGTTTCTTAAAAGTCCCGGCAGCAATACCTATTCGTCTGTTAATCTCATGCCGCACATCACCAGTATCAGTTACATAGCTCCCAAGGTAATTAAACTGTGACACCTGCTCAAGACTGCAACCATTCAGATTAACTGAATCACAGCCTGCCTGACCAATTTTCATCACTTTAGTTTTTTCTCTGTTTATAACCAAACCTACTCTACTACCACTCTCATCAACAGCTCGAATGAAAGAGTTCATCTCATCAACATCATTTGCCAAAAGGGCTGAATCATCAGCATAATCTAAATCAGAAATTTTCGTATCTCCAGCCCATTTAAGGCCAAAATCTTTCCCTTGAAGTGAATTTCGCATAACATAATCAATAACCAAGCTAAAGAGAAAAGGAGACAAAATGCACCCTTGTCGAACACCAGAAGTAATGCTAAACCAATTGCTACAAGCCTTACCAACTCTCACACACGACACAGTGTTATTATAGAGAGCTTTCATAATGTTAACTAACTTGTCTGGTATACCATATGATCTCACAATCAACCACAAATTATGACGATCAACAGAGTCGAAAGCCTTTTTGAAATCAACAAAGCTAGCAACCAAAGGTTTCTGAAACTCTAAACATTTCTCAAGAATCTGCCTTAAATGAAAATATCTGATTCACACATCCCCTACCACTTCTGAATCCACATTGCTCATCAGGCAATTGACTGTCAACCAGATTCTTAATTCTATTAAGCACAATCATGGAAAGAACTTTACCTGGAACAGAGAGTAGGCTGATATCCCTATAGTTATCACAAGAACTGCGATCACCTTTTTTGAAAATAGGGATAACAATAGCTCTGGTAAAATCCTTAGGAACCATGCCTTTATCATAAAAGATATTCAGAATTTCAGTCATCCAAGTGGTAACCGAAACATTCCCAGCTCTAAGCATTTCCGTAGTAATTTCATCTACCCCTGGGGATTTATGAAGTTTAAGTTTAGAAACAGCCAAAATAACTTCAGATTGTGTTATAGGTCCAACATTAAAGCCACCAATGCATCTATCATCATTGCAAACAATGGGAGTAGAACTAACTACATTGTTTAGAACATCACTGAAATACTCAGCCCACCTAGCCATGACAGAATCCTCCCCTTCTATAACCTTACCTTGTTTATCCTTCAATCCTTGTATGCCTGTCCGTTTTCTACCATACAAAACATTAACTATCTGGTACAGCTCTCTGCTGTTGTGCTGTCTAACTGCTTCCTCGGCTTTGTCAGCCAAACCATCAAGCCAAAGATTCTTATCAGCAGGTAACTGATCCTTTACAAGTTTATTAAGGTCTCTGTAATGCTTTCTATTAGGACTAGTAGGGTATTGATTAAGGGCATTCCTGCAGTTCTTTCTTTCCGAAATAAGCTCAAGTGCCTTATCACTCAGATAATTTTGCCTCTTCTGCTCCTTTTTTCCTAAAAGAATACTGTTAGTGTCCAAAAAAGCCTGTTTAAAATGATCCCATTCTTCCTCAACTTCAGTAGTAAGCAAACCATGACTGTCATAATGACTAAGTAACCTATCATGGTAAGCTTTGGCTATAACTGGATCTTTCAGAGCTTCAGTATTAAAATTAAATTTTTTAACCCTAGCACAACACTTTTTAAGTTTAAGTTGCAACACACTTTTAACAAGGTAATGGTCAGATCCAATTTCAGCTCCCCTATATGCCCTGGTATTCCTAACAGAACTAGCCCATTTGCTGTTAATTAATATGTAATCAATCATATTCTTATGCAGCCCATCAGGTGAAACCCAAGTGTACTTATGTATGTCGCGGTGTTGGTAATAAGTGTTAGTTATTCTGAATCCATTGAGTTTACTTACCTGTAGGAGACGTTGCCCATTGCCATTGCAGCTACCAATACCAAAAGCGCCTATTACTCCTCCCCAAATGTCAGAGTCAGTACGAACTTTGGCATTGAAGTCACCAAGAACAAGGGTAATATCTCCTTTCTTGACAGAATTCAAAATATCCTGAAGTTGTTCATAAAACCTATCCTTCTCATCCTCATCGGCATCCTCAGTGGGGGCATAACAGCAGATAACATTCAAGTCTTTAACGCTTGTCTGAAATTTTGCTGTAAGAAACCTTTCATTAATGCACTGATATCCTAGAAGAGCATCGCTAGCGTGTCTGCTGAGAAGCAGACCCACGCCTTGGTGATGCTTATTGTCGTCCCTCCCTGAAAAGAGAAATTTAAGATTATTTTTAAGAATCTGACCTTTATCTGTCCATCTGGTCTCTTGCAAGCCGAGAATATCTAAATTATAACGGTGGAATTCTTGTGTGAGGACATCAAGAGAAAAAGCTCTGTGCAGAGTCCTCACATTCCAACTACCTATGGAGAGAAAATGGTTAGTGGGATGTTTAAAGAAACTATGTTTATTGAGAGAGGGAATGCCGACAATATCAAACAGCCCCCTAATCGCAGACATGGGGCAAAGACCCGTTCCCCCACTACTAAAGGCTGAAGCCATCTACACTGGAAGACTTCCTCCAATATAGAATTTGACGATGCCAATAAAAGCAAAGAGTTCAGGTGCCTGTGATGACTTCTGCTCAGGATTATCCACCAGCTGATAAACATATCCTGTGAATCTATTCACTTGGGGCTGTCAACCCACAAACAAACAGAAAACACAGCGGAAGATTTTCCCTCCACAGACGCCCACCAATGCAGCAAAATCAGGATACATAATCAAGCTCAGAGCCATATATCTGTCCAGTGCAGTAGGTTTATATAGTCAGCACCAGGACCCTGTGTGGTTGACCACTCCTCAGTAGGGTAGAAAAAAAGAAAAGTAGCCATAGTTGTCCAGATCAGTAGGCCACACTAATCTGACAGCCCTCCCCTTCCGTTCACTTCCATAAGTGAGTATCTCTTTTGAAAGTTACTAACGGTCCGCACCACGAGAAGGCGGGGTCGGACATTAGGTGCTAGGCCTGGCCGGTTCTATGCATCATCACAGGGGATTGGTGCATAGCCCTCCTTCCAGTGACTACCTAGCTACCATTTACAGACCAAGGGTAGATCAGAGGTTCCCAAATTTATTTGTCCTACCCCCCACTTTTCACAAAACATATTACCCAGCGCCCCCCTGGAAATCTACCTTCTTTAAGCGAACAACCAAAAAGATGCAATGACAAATTTGCGTTCTTTTATGTATCTATCTTTCTACCTACGTCCCACAACATGGTAAAGAAAGATGTTGTTGTAAATAAGACACCTTGAAGCTTGAAATTATAAAATTATTTATTAAAATCAACCATAGTAATATTCGCATTACACACAGAAAATTAAGATGACGAAGGATAATTTTAGGTGTTTGTTTGCAAAACAAAGTAATCACTACGACTTTTACTCTCTGTTACACAACAGATGAAACATGTACGAACAGTTTTTCAAAATTTTCTTATCTTCCCATCTTTCTTTATGCTTCTACCACCCCTCAATTGCACCCGAGGCTACTACCGACCCCCTGGATCGTTCCAGTGCCACCAGGGGGCGGTATCGCCCACTTTAGGGAACATTGGTCTAGAACACTGAGATATTTCTTATTTTTCTAATACCACCGACAAACAGCACTAATCGGTTATAATAATAATAAAGTTGAGACTCTATCTGCTCTCTTTACAGAGATTTGAAACGGGGTAAATATTATTAAGTCCTCCCTCAAACGAAGTACGTTCGCAAGCTGTAAGTTAACATATAACTCGATATTCTGAGTATATGATATAACGGTACAAAGGTTTTTATATTTTATTTTTAGGGGGGGAGTAAGGAGACACGTTTTACACCCTATGACACTCTGAGCAGTTTAAGAATTTATTTGGTGAACAGTCGCTCAAAAAAATATCCCAACACTATGATTAATTACAGAATTCAGAAAAATATCTGGAAAGGTTTTTTTTAGAAATTGGTGCTCTGGCAACCTTCGTGTACAGTCGCTCAAATATATATCCGAACACTATGGTTGATTACAGAATTCAGAAAATAATATCTGGCAACGATATTTTTTAGAAATTAGTGATCTAGCAACCTTCGTGTACAGTCGCTCAAATAAATATCCGAACACTATGGTTGATTGCAGAATACAGAAAAAATATCTGGCAACGATTTTTTTAGAAATTAGTAATCTGGCAATTTGCGTGTAGTGCACACGAAGGTTGCCAGATCACTAATTTCTAAAAAAATCGTTGCCAGATATTTTTTGTGAATTTTGTAATCAACCATAGTGTTCGGATATATATTTCAGCGACTGTACGTTTCGTTAATTGCTAAATTTATTTTTTAATTTCATAGCTGCTCATGTTTATCAAACACTTTGTTACTCTGTGAATAAAAATACAATTTTACTAGGATATAAAATCCTAATCCATTTTAAATTAATTCACTCTTCTCTTGTAATATATTCATAATGTGATAGGTAAATACAGCCGACCCTGCCTTCTCGTGGTGCAGGCCGTTAGTACCTTTCAATATAGATACTCTTTTGTGGAAGTGAACGGAAGTTGAGGGCTGCCAGATTAGTGTGGCCTTCTGATCTGGACAACTATGGCTACTTTTCTTTTTTTTTTCTACGCTGCTGAGGAGTGGTCAACCACACAGGGTCCTGGTGCTTACCACATATAAGAACCTGAACGGACTTATGGCTTTGAGCTTGATTATGGATCCTGAATTTGCTGCATTGGTCAATGGGTTTAAGAGATATGATACAAAGCCCTCTCTACGAAAACGCCAGATGTCACGTGACTGTGACGTTCGAAAAAGAACCTGAGCAGTCCCGTGAGTCTCCCGTCAAGACCATCCAGCGTGTTCTTTAACGTGCACAGGGTTATGGCTCTTCCGCACACGGGGCTACAGCTTAACGTCCCATCCGACGGACGGTGGCCTTTCCAAGCCCATCGGTGTCCCCTACTGACCGTGGGCAAGGCGGGGAATTTTGCGGAGATAAAACTCAACGCTGAACCAGCTGGGACTCGAACCTGGGAACTACAGATTACGAGGCTGGCGCGCTACCGACTGAACTACCCCCGCCCCCATTTTTATACTGAGGGAGGATGACTAAGAGAAAATCAAAAGAAAAATTAGTTATCTATAATTTTGAAACACAAACATTTACATCTAAATACTGCCACGTAGCAAGCTTATCAGAGGGTTATAATAACATGTTTGCATTACTTTCAATTTAATGTATAAAAACACTGGAAATAAAGAGTGCATAGTGATTAGAAGAGGTTTTCCCAAATGGGAAGCAAAGTTCTGTACATCACTAGAAATAAAAGGAGTCGTTTAAATAATCTCCACGTGTCATGAATCACCGCGATTATGACGATCAATTTGAGAGATTTTCATGTTTTAAATCACGATTCGAATTCCTAAGTCTCCTATCAGTCTATAGACAGGAAAAGGACTCCCAAGGAACAATCGAAGGACTTCAACGGAGTTTATGAATGCAACACATCTGTGTCTTATGATGTCATCTACAAAGCATCACAGAACATCATCCAAAGAGTTCCAACATTATATCCAGCTCAATTTATCCTTCAGTGCTTGACGAATCATCAAATACTTCCAATGTGACACTTGCAATAAAAAATTTCCACTGAGGTACTCACAGATGTTTTTATAGGAACTAACCCTGTGTTTGGATACAAGCTTTCCCGATTGCTTTCTTACTATATTTTATAATTACGGTGCAGCGAAACTAACCACGATCTGCTATTAATTTTTTTATTACAGTAGTCTCCGATTTACGAAAATTATGTAGGTAGATAGATTTACGAAAATTATTTACATAATTATTATTTACATAATTTCCGTAAATCTATCTGCGTTCGTATTAATCTATCTACGTTCGTAATCGTATTTCCGGAAATTATTTACATAATTTCCGTAAATCGGGGACTGCTGTAATACAATTTCTCACTTAGGAACACTTACTCACTTACTAATTTCTCACTTACGGAAATTTTATTTCACTACTCAGTTTTGAGGCACGGAAAATTTTCTGCAGGAACGTAAATTTTTCGGAAAAGTTTTTTTAAATTATTATACTGCTAGAAATGGAAGAATTAAACGCCAACGATGTTGTCGTAGACTGGTGTGGTAATTCCCGAACAATTTCTCTTCAGCTGAGGTTATAAGTGAAGCCACAGATCTGCTGGATGTTACATTCATTGGACCGGTACTCATTTATGAATGATATTTATCACTTAGAAAAAAGACATTGGATGCGTCTTATAGAAATTATAGAGCTTCGAAGTGAAATTCCCATTGTTAGAAAATGAAAATTCTGTAATATTTTGGTAGAGCAGTTTATTTAGGTTTAAATTTATTCGTTCAATATTGAAAGTCATGAAAAGTAGGACTCAAGCATCTGAAACTATCCATTTGCAATTAGGATAACGGATAGAATATATATGTTTTTCCTATATTTGAGCTGTAACAGAAGCAATGCCACGCAGATTTATTTCTATACTGGTTTAATAACTGTAATATTATTTGCTGAATATGTAGAAATTTATTCATTACCAGTATTTCCCATATTGAACTGTTTTTTAGGCAGATGCTGCCATCTAGTGACCAATGCTTAAACTAGGCGGAAGCCGATTTTTTTTTACGTATTTTGAGGGCGAATGGACAGGCAGTGTTACAGAGAAGGCGGTGTTTGATGTTGTAAGAGAAGCCTGGAAGGCTTAAGAGAGCTTCTATCTCCATCTTTTGTGTTTTGTAAAAGAATATTGAATGAGATATATAGCTCATTTGAGAGAGAGACGAGAGTTGGGAGCGTGCCAGACTCGTAATCTGCAGTTCCCAGGTTCCAGTCCCAATTATGTCAGCTAAGACACTTATCCCCGGTGAAAGCCATCGTTCTGTTGGTCAGAGGGAACACATGAATGAATTTGAAAGGCTGTCGTAGATCGGTTGAGCCGTGGGCAGGAGAGCGATACTTTAAAGAATATTCTTAGTAGCTTTAAAGGGAAGCTTCCATCTTCCTCAGAGGAACTGTACATCGTGTGGCCATTCATAGTAGGTGTCCTGTTCACAGTATACGACCATATATGTCTTTTGATTCTTATGAATCATCCTAGGGTTGCTTTCCGGATACTTATTGAAACTTAAAGTAATATCGTAACCTGCATTAGATGAAACGAAACATTTCTTTTTTCTAATAATCGAGTTTGAAAGAATACTGGTGATTAGAACAGGAGGATATTAAAACCTTTAGGGTCGATTGGCTTAATCACTGTATCGAGTGTAAACAGATCGAAAGTCCGTTTACCAATATGAATATCAGCAAGAGGGCAAATACAATCAGGAAATCAGCAACTATTGATGTTTTTCCTTAAAAGAGACGTAATCACTATTGCTCACGGATGAACCTCGAACGTAACCTCTGGAGTCAAACTTTCGCCTTTAGCCTTGCATAAGCGGAGGATGATATAGAAATATATGTATATTTATAGATATATGATTGATTACAACATTCAGAAAAATATCTGGCAGCAATTGTTTTAGAAATTAGTGATCTGGCAACCTTCGTGTACAGTCTCTCAAATAAATATCAGAACACTGTGGTTGATTACAGAATTTAGAAAAAATATCTGGCGACGATTTTTTTAGAAATTAGTTGTCTGGCAACCTTCGTGTACGTACACGAAGGTTGCCAGATCACTAATTTCTAAAAAAAAATCGTTGCCAAATTACGTAAATATATTCTGTAATATTTTTGTTCATAATTTCATATACTATTCTGGAATTGCATTATCTTTTCTAATTCGCTGAATACCAACATTTCAGCTACTGCTTATGCAGGAACCATTTAGATCTGTGTCTATAAAAATTGGAGGAAACTATAATTGAAGTTAAATATATATATTTTTTGACTTATATGTACTATAATTTAAACATTTTAAGAATATAAGCTAAAGAATTTTGAAATAATTGAAAAATACTTTAATTACTATGATTAAAACTAAAATAATTATTACTCCGCTCTTCAATTAAGCAAGTAAAAGAGGAATATTTAATAAATTGTTAATAAATTTATTTTTTTCAACTTTAGAACCTTAACAACGGAAACTCCATTTTCCGAATATGCAAAATTCCAACTTTGGAAAATTTTCGAAACTTGGGAAAAATATTCCTCTAAACCAGGGAATGATCATATTATGTAACTGAAGTTTCCGGCGAACAGCCGGGCAGAGGTGTGACGTCATGGTGACAGAAATCAGAAGTTCTCTTCCAGTTCCGCAGCTACTTGATCGATCTTAATTTGATGGCCCTGGTACCACTGAGTTTTAGCCTTGTTGGGATAACAGATTTGGTTTCTGGCTGACATGGTCCGGAGTGATCCGTCGAAAAGTGTCCGAAATTTCTAGGACCGCTGCCGTCGCCTACCTTGTGAATGGGGGGCGGGATTGGCTCAGTTGGCAGCGCACCAGGCTCGTAATCTGTAGTCCCAGGTTCGAGTCCCAGCTGGGACAGCATTGAAATTTACCTCCGCAAAATTCCCCGCCCTGCCCACGGTCAGTAGGGGACACCGATGGGCTTGGAAAGGCCGCCGTCCATCGGATGGGACGTTAAGTCGTGGTTCCGTGTGCGGAAGAATCATACCTTGTGCACGTTAAAGAACACGCTGGATGGCCTTGACGGGAGGCTACCATCTGTCTCCCAACAGCTGTTCCAGTGGGTTCCCTCCCCCAACCTTCTCTGAGCCTTCGGGGTCCATGTGACCCGGCCATTTAGCCCATGGTGTGCAAAAAAGTGCCGCTCAGAGGTAAAACAACCTAACGTTAAAGAACACGCTGGATGGTCTTGACGGGATGCTTCCATCTGTCTCTCAACAGCTCTTTCACTGAGACCTTTCCCAACTACTCAGTTTTGAGGCACGGAAAATTTTCTGCAGGAACGTAAATTTTTCGGAAAAGTTTTTTTAAATTATTATACTGCTAGAAATGGAAGAATTAAACGCCAACGATGTTGTCGTAGACTGGTGTGGTAATTCCCGAACAATTTCTCTTCAGCTGAGGTTATAAGTGAAGCCACAGATCTGCTGGATGTTACATTCATTGGACCGGTACTCATTTATGAATGATATTTATCACTTAGAAAAAAGACATTGGATGCGTCTTATAGAAATTATAGAGCTTCGAAGTGAAATTCCCATTGTTAGAAAATGAAAATTCTGTAATATTTTGGTAGAGCAGTTTATTTAGGTTTAAATTTATTCGTTCAATATTGAAAGTCATGAAAAGTAGGACTCAAGCATCTGAAACTATCCATTTGCAATTAGGATAACGGATAGAATATATATGTTTTTCCTATATTTGAGCTGTAACAGAAGCAATGCCACGCAGATTTATTTCTATACTGGTTTAATAACTGTAATATTATTTGCTGAATATGTAGAAATTTATTCATTACCAGTATTTCCCATATTGAACTGTTTTTTAGGCAGATGCTGCCATCTAGTGACCAATGCTTAAACTAGGCGGAAGCCGATTTTTTTTTACGTATTTTGAGGGCGAATGGACAGGCAGTGTTACAGAGAAGGCGGTGTTTGATGTTGTAAGAGAAGCCTGGAAGGCTTAAGAGAGCTTCTATCTCCATCTTTTGTGTTTTGTAAAAGAATATTGAATGAGATATATAGCTCATTTGAGAGAGAGACGAGAGTTGGGAGCGTGCCAGACTCGTAATCTGCAGTTCCCAGGTTCCAGTCCCAATTATGTCAGCTAAGACACTTATCCCCGGTGAAAGCCATCGTTCTGTTGGTCAGAGGGAACACATGAATGAATTTGAAAGGCTGTCGTAGATCGGTTGAGCCGTGGGCAGGAGAGCGATACTTTAAAGAATATTCTTAGTAGCTTTAAAGGGAAGCTTCCATCTTCCTCAGAGGAACTGTACATCGTGTGGCCATTCATAGTAGGTGTCCTGTTCACAGTATACGACCATATATGTCTTTTGATTCTTATGAATCATCCTAGGGTTGCTTTCCGGATACTTATTGAAACTTAAAGTAATATCGTAACCTGCATTAGATGAAACGAAACATTTCTTTTTTCTAATAATCGAGTTTGAAAGAATACTGGTGATTAGAACAGGAGGATATTAAAACCTTTAGGGTCGATTGGCTTAATCACTGTATCGAGTGTAAACAGATCGAAAGTCCGTTTACCAATATGAATATCAGCAAGAGGGCAAATACAATCAGGAAATCAGCAACTATTGATGTTTTTCCTTAAAAGAGACGTAATCACTATTGCTCACGGATGAACCTCGAACGTAACCTCTGGAGTCAAACTTTCGCCTTTAGCCTTGCATAAGCGGAGGATGATATAGAAATATATGTATATTTATAGATATATGATTGATTACAACATTCAGAAAAATATCTGGCAGCAATTGTTTTAGAAATTAGTGATCTGGCAACCTTCGTGTACAGTCTCTCAAATAAATATCAGAACACTGTGGTTGATTACAGAATTTAGAAAAAATATCTGGCGACGATTTTTTTAGAAATTAGTTGTCTGGCAACCTTCGTGTACGTACACGAAGGTTGCCAGATCACTAATTTCTAAAAAAAAATCGTTGCCAAATTACGTAAATATATTCTGTAATATTTTTGTTCATAATTTCATATACTATTCTGGAATTGCATTATCTTTTCTAATTCGCTGAATACCAACATTTCAGCTACTGCTTATGCAGGAACCATTTAGATCTGTGTCTATAAAAATTGGAGGAAACTATAATTGAAGTTAAATATATATATTTTTTGACTTATATGTACTATAATTTAAACATTTTAAGAATATAAGCTAAAGAATTTTGAAATAATTGAAAAATACTTTAATTACTATGATTAAAACTAAAATAATTATTACTCCGCTCTTCAATTAAGCAAGTAAAAGAGGAATATTTAATAAATTGTTAATAAATTTATTTTTTTCAACTTTAGAACCTTAACAACGGAAACTCCATTTTCCGAATATGCAAAATTCCAACTTTGGAAAATTTTCGAAACTTGGGAAAAATATTCCTCTAAACCAGGGAATGATCATATTATGTAACTGAAGTTTCCGGCGAACAGCCGGGCAGAGGTGTGACGTCATGGTGACAGAAATCAGAAGTTCTCTTCCAGTTCCGCAGCTACTTGATCGATCTTAATTTGATGGCCCTGGTACCACTGAGTTTTAGCCTTGTTGGGATAACAGATTTGGTTTCTGGCTGACATGGTCCGGAGTGATCCGTCGAAAAGTGTCCGAAATTTCTAGGACCGCTGCCGTCGCCTACCTTGTGAATGGGGGGCGGGATTGGCTCAGTTGGCAGCGCACCAGGCTCGTAATCTGTAGTCCCAGGTTCGAGTCCCAGCTGGGACAGCATTGAAATTTACCTCCGCAAAATTCCCCGCCCTGCCCACGGTCAGTAGGGGACACCGATGGGCTTGGAAAGGCCGCCGTCCATCGGATGGGACGTTAAGTCGTGGTTCCGTGTGCGGAAGAATCATACCTTGTGCACGTTAAAGAACACGCTGGATGGCCTTGACGGGAGGCTACCATCTGTCTCCCAACAGCTGTTCCAGTGGGTTCCCTCCCCCAACCTTCTCTGAGCCTTCGGGGTCCATGTGACCCGGCCATTTAGCCCATGGTGTGCAAAAAAGTGCCGCTCAGAGGTAAAACAACCTAACGTTAAAGAACACGCTGGATGGTCTTGACGGGATGCTTCCATCTGTCTCTCAACAGCTCTTTCACTGAGACCTTTCCCAACTACTCAGTTTTGAGGCACGGAAAATTTTCTGCAGGAACGTAAATTTTTCGGAAAAGTTTTTTTAAATTATTATACTGCTAGAAATGGAAGAATTAAACGCCAACGATGTTGTCGTAGACTGGTGTGGTAATTCCCGAACAATTTCTCTTCAGCTGAGGTTATAAGTGAAGCCACAGATCTGCTGGATGTTACATTCATTGGACCGGTACTCATTTATGAATGATATTTATCACTTAGAAAAAAGACATTGGATGCGTCTTATAGAAATTATAGAGCTTCGAAGTGAAATTCCCATTGTTAGAAAATGAAAATTCTGTAATATTTTGGTAGAGCAGTTTATTTAGGTTTAAATTTATTCGTTCAATATTGAAAGTCATGAAAAGTAGGACTCAAGCATCTGAAACTATCCATTTGCAATTAGGATAACGGATAGAATATATATGTTTTTCCTATATTTGAGCTGTAACAGAAGCAATGCCACGCAGATTTATTTCTATACTGGTTTAATAACTGTAATATTATTTGCTGAATATGTAGAAATTTATTCATTACCAGTATTTCCCATATTGAACTGTTTTTTAGGCAGATGCTGCCATCTAGTGACCAATGCTTAAACTAGGCGGAAGCCGATTTTTTTTTACGTATTTTGAGGGCGAATGGACAGGCAGTGTTACAGAGAAGGCGGTGTTTGATGTTGTAAGAGAAGCCTGGAAGGCTTAAGAGAGCTTCTATCTCCATCTTTTGTGTTTTGTAAAAGAATATTGAATGAGATATATAGCTCATTTGAGAGAGAGACGAGAGTTGGGAGCGTGCCAGACTCGTAATCTGCAGTTCCCAGGTTCCAGTCCCAATTATGTCAGCTAAGACACTTATCCCCGGTGAAAGCCATCGTTCTGTTGGTCAGAGGGAACACATGAATGAATTTGAAAGGCTGTCGTAGATCGGTTGAGCCGTGGGCAGGAGAGCGATACTTTAAAGAATATTCTTAGTAGCTTTAAAGGGAAGCTTCCATCTTCCTCAGAGGAACTGTACATCGTGTGGCCATTCATAGTAGGTGTCCTGTTCACAGTATACGACCATATATGTCTTTTGATTCTTATGAATCATCCTAGGGTTGCTTTCCGGATACTTATTGAAACTTAAAGTAATATCGTAACCTGCATTAGATGAAACGAAACATTTCTTTTTTCTAATAATCGAGTTTGAAAGAATACTGGTGATTAGAACAGGAGGATATTAAAACCTTTAGGGTCGATTGGCTTAATCACTGTATCGAGTGTAAACAGATCGAAAGTCCGTTTACCAATATGAATATCAGCAAGAGGGCAAATACAATCAGGAAATCAGCAACTATTGATGTTTTTCCTTAAAAGAGACGTAATCACTATTGCTCACGGATGAACCTCGAACGTAACCTCTGGAGTCAAACTTTCGCCTTTAGCCTTGCATAAGCGGAGGATGATATAGAAATATATGTATATTTATAGATATATGATTGATTACAACATTCAGAAAAATATCTGGCAGCAATTGTTTTAGAAATTAGTGATCTGGCAACCTTCGTGTACAGTCTCTCAAATAAATATCAGAACACTGTGGTTGATTACAGAATTTAGAAAAAATATCTGGCGACGATTTTTTTAGAAATTAGTTGTCTGGCAACCTTCGTGTACGTACACGAAGGTTGCCAGATCACTAATTTCTAAAAAAAAATCGTTGCCAAATTACGTAAATATATTCTGTAATATTTTTGTTCATAATTTCATATACTATTCTGGAATTGCATTATCTTTTCTAATTCGCTGAATACCAACATTTCAGCTACTGCTTATGCAGGAACCATTTAGATCTGTGTCTATAAAAATTGGAGGAAACTATAATTGAAGTTAAATATATATATTTTTTGACTTATATGTACTATAATTTAAACATTTTAAGAATATAAGCTAAAGAATTTTGAAATAATTGAAAAATACTTTAATTACTATGATTAAAACTAAAATAATTATTACTCCGCTCTTCAATTAAGCAAGTAAAAGAGGAATATTTAATAAATTGTTAATAAATTTATTTTTTTCAACTTTAGAACCTTAACAACGGAAACTCCATTTTCCGAATATGCAAAATTCCAACTTTGGAAAATTTTCGAAACTTGGGAAAAATATTCCTCTAAACCAGGGAATGATCATATTATGTAACTGAAGTTTCCGGCGAACAGCCGGGCAGAGGTGTGACGTCATGGTGACAGAAATCAGAAGTTCTCTTCCAGTTCCGCAGCTACTTGATCGATCTTAATTTGATGGCCCTGGTACCACTGAGTTTTAGCCTTGTTGGGATAACAGATTTGGTTTCTGGCTGACATGGTCCGGAGTGATCCGTCGAAAAGTGTCCGAAATTTCTAGGACCGCTGCCGTCGCCTACCTTGTGAATGGGGGGCGGGATTGGCTCAGTTGGCAGCGCACCAGGATCGTAATCTGTAGTCCCAGGTTCGAGTCCCAGCTGGGACAGCATTGAAATTTACCTCCGCAAAATTCCCCGCCCTGCCCACGGTCAGTAGGGGACACCGATGGGCTTGGAAAGGCCGCCGTCCATCGGATGGGACGTTAAGTCGTGGTTCCGTGTGCGGAAGAATCATACCTTGTGCACGTTAAAGAACACGCTGGATGGCCTTGACGGGAGGCTACCATCTGTCTCCCAACAGCTGTTCCAGTGGGTTCCCTCCCCCAACCTTCTCTGAGCCTTCGGGGTCCATGTGACCCGGCCATTTAGCCCATGGTGTGCAAAAAAGTGCCGCTCAGAGGTAAAACAACCTAACGTTAAAGAACACGCTGGATGGTCTTGACGGGATGCTTCCATCTGTCTCTCAACAGCTCTTTCACTGAGACCTTTCCCAAACCTTCTCTGAGCCTTCGGGGTCCTTGTGACCTGTCCATTTAGCCCATGGTGTGGAAAAGAGTTCCGTTCAGAGGTAAAACAATCTAGTTAAAGAACACGATGGATGGCCTTGACGGGAGGCTACCATCTGTCTCCCAACAGCTGTTCCAGAGGGTCCTCTCTCCCAACCTTCTCTGAGCGTTCGGGGGCCTTGTGACCTGGCCATTTAGCCCATGGTGTGCAAAAAAGTGCCGCTCAGAGATAAAACAACCTAACGTTAAAGAACACGCTGGATGGTCTTGACTGGAGGCTTCCATCTGTCTCTCAACAGCTCTTTCACTGAGACCCTTCCCAAACCTTCTCTGAGACTTCGGGGTCCTTGTGACATGGCCATTTAGCCCATGGTGTGCAAAAAAGTGACCCTCAGAGCTAAAACAACCCAACGTTAAAGAACACGCTGGATGGCTTTGACGCGAGGCTACCGTCTGTCTCCCAACAGCTGTTCCAGTGGGTCCCCTCCCCCAACCTTCTCTATGCCTTCGGGGTCCATGTGACCTGACCACTTAGCCCATGGTGTGCAAAAAAGTGCCGCTCAGAGGTAAAACAACCCAATGTTAAAGAACACGCTAGATGGTCTTGATGGGAGGCTACCGTCTGTCTGCCAACAGCTGTTCCAATTTGTCCCCTCCCCCAACCTTCTCTATGCCTTCGGGGTCCATGTGACCTGACCATTTAGCCCATGGTGTGCAAAAAAGTGCCGCTCAGAGGTAAAACAACCCAACCTTAAAGAACACGCTAGATGGTCTTGATGGGAGGCTACCGTCTGTCTGCCAACAGCTGTTGCAATTTGTCCCCTCCCCCAACCTTCTCTATGCCTTCGGGATCCTTGTGACCTGGTGGGGCGTTGGTGGCTCAGTCGGTAGCGCGCCAGGCTCGTAATCTGTAGTTCCCGGGTTCCAGTCCCAGCTGGGTCAGCGTTGAGATTTATCTCCGCAAAATTCCCCGCCTTGTCCACGGTCAATAGGGGACACCGATGGGCTTGGAAAGCCGCCGTCCGTCGGATGGGACGATAAGCCGTGGCCCCGTGTGCGGGAGAGCCATACCCTGTGCACGTTAAAGAACACGCTGGGTGGCCTTGACGGGAGGCTACCATCTGTCTCCCAACAGCTGTTCTAGTGGGTCCCCTCCCCCAACTTTCTCTGAGCCTTCGGGGTCCATGTGACCTGGCCATTTAGCCCATGGTGTGCAAAAAAGTTCCGCTCAGAGGTAAAACAACCCAACTCAACCCTTGTGACCTGGCCATTTAGACCATTGTTTGCAAAAAAGTGCAGCTCAGAGGTAAAACAACCCAACGTTAAAGAACACACTGGATGGCCTTGACGGGAGGCTTCCATCTGTCTCTCAACAGCTCTTTCACTGAGACCCTTCCCAAACCTTCTCTGAGCCTTCGGGGTCCTTGTGACCTGTCCATTTAGCCCAAGGTGTACAAAAACGTGTCGCTCAGAGGTAAAACAACCCAACCAGCCAACCTTGTGAATGGAGTACTATGTGTGGTAAGCTGTGATTAAAGCAATCCATGAACCTATATTTCGCGTCAACATTTCTTTGTGTATTTAACTATTAGGCAAAAATTCTAGTGCTAATAATACTTTAGTAACATCTGCATTAAAAATGCTACATTTATTAAAAAATGATGATAACAAAAATAAAATAAAAAACAAAATATCCACGGCCATAAGACAAAATGAAAACAATAATACGTTTGTGGTTCAAAAATAAAAGCTGAAATGCTTAACATGAAATTGGACTTTTTCAAGTTAAAATGAAGTTCTCTATAACTATTAATTTGCCTGTTGTAATCTTTCAAATGATCTCAATTGAGGTGACATTCAGCATTTCTTCATCCTGAACAGACAGGCACCTACAGTCGCTATAAAAGGTATCCGAACACTATGATTGATTACAGAATTCAGAAAAAAATATCTGGCAACGATTTTTTTTAGAAATTAGTGATGTGGCAGCCTTCGTGTTACGTTCAACACAGAGGTTGCCAGATCACTAATTTCTAAAAAAATCGTTGTCAGATATTTTTTCTGAATTCTGTAATGAACCATAATATTTTGATATTTTTTGAGCGACTGTACCCAGGATTTATTTTTTTACCGGGAAGAAGGGGGGGGGGGCACTTAGAATAAGAATGAGTAGGGATTTCAAATTACTAAATTGGTCCACCAAAGAGCAAAAATAAATATTCTCTGCGGAACAAATTTTACACTTTTCTTAAATCTATTTTTGTGTCGTACATGAAATACGGGATAAAATAAATTACACAACGTTAAATGTTCTATATTTCAAAAGATACCTCTTTCGGTAGACAATTCTGAGATTTCCTCTAAGACGACGGATTTTCGGAAGATGGGGGTCCTAACCTCCTTGTCATCCCCACTGGTTCGTCCATGATCCTGAACAGTAACTTCATGAGTCAAATTCATCACCGTTGTGCCATCGTCATACAAAGGTTGGTTGTTGAGGTTGTTTTACCTCTGAGCGGCAGTTTTTTGCACACCATGGGCTAAATGGCCGGGTCACATGGATCCCGAAGGCTCACAGAAGGTTGGGGGAGGGGACCCACTGGAATAGCTGTTGGGAGGCAGATGGTAGCCTCCTGTCCAGTTGGGTTGTTTTACCTCTGAGCGGCACTTTTTTACACACCATGGGCTAAATGGCCAGGTCACATGGATCCCGAAGGCTCACAGAAGGTTTGGGGAGGGGACCCACTGGAACAGCTATTGGGAGACAGATGGTAGTCTTCCGTCAAAGACATCCAGCGTGTTCTTTAACGTGCAAAGGGTATGGCTCTCCCGCACACGGGGCCACGGCTTAACGTCCCATCCGACGGAGGACGGCCTTTCCAAGCCCATCGGTGTCCCCTACTGACAGTGGGCAGGGCGGGGAGTTTTGCGGAGATAAATCTCAACGCTGACCCAGCTGGGACTCGAACCTGGGAACTGCAGATTACGAGACTGGCCCACTACAGACAGAGCCACCCCCTCCCCTAACAGATGCGAGAACCAGATTAGTATAAAGCAGACAATTTTTATGATTACCCTGTTTCATATAGTAAATTATTAAGAGAAAATGTTGTTAAATTTCAAAGACCTGGATTTTTTTTCCCTTAGAAACCTATTTAGAGCTTTTAATGAAATCATTCTCATTTGTAAAATGTCAATTACTAAATTCATGTACATTCGCTCAAAAAAGTATCCGAACACTATCGTTGATTAGAGAAATCAGAAACAATATCTGGTAAAAATCGATTTTTTCAGAAATTAGTGATCTCAAAACTTTCGTGTACGTACACGAAGGTTGCCAGACGAGTAATTTCTAAAAAAAATCGTTGCCAGATATTTTTCTGAATTCTCAAATCATCCATAAAGGTTGCCAGATCACTAATTTCTAAAAAAAAATCTTTGCCAGATATTTTTTCTGAATTCTCTAATCATCCATAAAGTTTGCCAGATCACTAATTTCTAAAAAAATCGTTGCCAGATATTTTTGTAAATTCTGTAATTAACCATAGTGTTCGGATAATTTTTTGAGCGACTGTACTACTTTCGTGGTTATATAATTGTTCGGATATCATTTCTGCAGAAAATGAATATCAGAATTGAAATAATCAGCTCAGAGGCCTCTACTTTTATCTGGATGGAAAAATCGCAAAAAATTTTTTATCAACATATTTTTTCACTCAAAACGTTATCTCTTTCATATTATGACAAAAGATTATTGAACTGCAATGCAAGTTCCAAAAGGAACCAATCAGTTCAATCATGTTCTCTACAGTATAGATCATATCAATCTATAAGTGAAAATGTTTAATTCTAGTTTAGCCCATATCTGGTCTAGTGGTCAGCACACATGACTACTAACCTAGCGGGCATGACCTTTGTTTGTATGTTATATGAGAAACAAGGATAAGCCTAATATAGCTTCTAGGCTATATCCATTCTTTGTGGGGCGGGGGGGTGGCTCAGTCGGTAGCGCGCCAGGCTCGTAATTTATAGTTCCCAGGTTCGACTCTCATCTGGGTCAGCGTTGAGATATATCCCCGCAAAACTCCGCGCCCTACCCATTGTCAGTAGGGGACACCGATGGGCTTGGTAAGGTTGCCGTCCGTCGGATGGGACGTTAAGCCGTGGAGAGCCATACCCTGTGCACGTTGGGTTGTTTTACCTCTGAGCGGCACTTTTTGCACACCATGGGCTAAATGGCCAGGTCACATGGACCACTAAGGCTCAGAGAAGGTTGGGGGAGGGGACCCACTGGAACATCTGTTGGGAGACAGATGGTAACCTCCCGTCAAGGCCATCCAGCGTGTTGTTTAACGTGCACAGGGTATAGCTCTCCCGCACACGGGGCCACGGCTTAACGTCCCATCCGACGGACGGCGGCCTTTCCAAGCCCATCGGTGTCCCCTACTGACCGTGGGCAGGGTGGGGAATTTTGCAGAGATAAATCTCAATGCTGACCCAGCTGGGACTCGAACCTGGGAACTACAGATTACGAGCCTGGCACGCTACCGACTGAGCCACCCCCGCCCCCCTGTGCACGTTAGAGAACACGCTGGATAGCCTTGACGGGAGGCTACCAACTGTCTCCTAACAGCTGTTCCTCTGAGTCCACTCCCGAAACTTCTCTGAGCATTCGCGGTTCATGTGACCTGGCCATTTAGTCCATTGTGTGCAAAAAAGTGCCGCTGAGAGGTAAAATATCCCAACGTTAAAGAACACGCTGGATGGCCTTGACGGGAGACTACCATCTGTCTCCCAAATGCTGTTCCAGTGGGTCCCCTCCAGCAACCTTCTCTGTGCCTTCTGGGTCCATGTGACCTGACCATTTACCCCAAAGTGTGCAAAAAAGTGCCGCTGAGAGGTAAAATAACCCAACTCATTCTTTGTATACGGGAGCGCCTCCTATCATTTAAAAAAAATATACTATGAAGCACAATTATGTCAAGAAAGCAAATGAAAAGAGCTATCATATTGACTCTTATTTTTGCCTAATTTAATAAGCATGCAATGATTCGTATCTTAAATAAATATAATAAAAATTTCGCCTATCAAAGGTTTCGCCATTAATTTGTGAGACTTACCCTTCGGACTCAGTTTGTCGCCACAATTCTTCCAAAAATCTCTCTGACATCCCAGGTCTCCCCTTTTCTTCAACCTCTAGACTTTAAAGAGCAAAAGGAAATTATTTAATGCGAAATCTTCGATCGAAATATTTGAAATTAACGTTTCTCTTCCTGTTTCCCTTTTCATATTCATTTAATTATTGCGCATTTCAAATAATAAAGTATCTGTTTGTTGCGTCTTTGTTTGGCTGATGCCATATTACTTGAGTATAATTCTTCAAATCTCCAAACCTTTCTTATGATAAGCTCTAGTTTAACTCAATTAGAAAACTGAAATTATTTAATATTAATAATCAGACAATTAATCTATTGTAAAACAGAATGTCCTAAACGTCTACTGCATTACTTCACAAGCTGGTAAGTGGAGTGAATCAAAATAGAAAATGCGATATATTCATTGATCAGAAAAGTGATCGAAATATTATTACCGAAATATTCGAAGGAATTTGTGCAACAATTACCAGTTAAGTAAAAAGAAATTCAGCCTCTTATAAAAAGAAAAATCGAGATATCATAATGACATGCATACACATTTTCGACAATTGAAGTTGGATCCATCTTATTACAGATATATACGTGGCATAAATGTTTACAATCAGATATTATTTCTGGGCACATTTTAAAACTTGCCTCATAATATCCTGCACTATATTTAAGTTGATGCAAGGCAATTCCAAGTGAATATCTTCGCTAACTCCTCATATATTAGAGAAGTCTCCCCTATATCTTAGAGTAGTGTCCAAAGCACTTTTCATTCACTACTGGTGAGAATCCCATGGATATAGAAAACAATCGTTCGTGCTATTCCCCACTTTTTGGGAGGGGAAAAAGAAGGGGTGGTAAATGTTCTAGAGTGTGAATACAGAACTTGTTGTGATGGGTCAAAATGTTTTAGTTATATACTGGAACAATCGTTTTAACCCCCACATAAATTGAGAAACGCAACAAATGACCTAGGAAAAGCAAGTCGAAAATAGCTAGAAATAAATAGAAAATTGGCAGTAATTACCACTATATTAATAAAATAGTTTAATACAATTAAATATCATTCGTTCATTCACACAGAGGTGACTTGTTTGCGCAAGTATATCACGGATATATCTCGATGATATGTCCAATATTTAAGAAAATTATATTTTACTGCGAAAATGCAAATGATATGCTCATGCATTCTTTGCATGTCTTGATACTGAATATACAATTGTATCATCGATATTGCTTCTTAGTATCCAAAGCAATTATCGTGCATCCGGTCATGTTAAGTTTAATTTCAGCAGTTTAGCCGTTAAAAACCATAATAATCGAATTTTCAAAGAGCACGATAATAAGTCAAATGACAGCGCTTTTGTGCAATTAAAATCAAAGAGCATTGGTTGGATATGATTTTTCAAAAAAAAACAAATATATATATTTGAAATAAGGGTCAAATCTATTACATTTGTTGGTTAATTGATTATAAATGAGGAGAACTTGGGAGTTAGGATGATACTAGGTATGATGAATCCAAATCGTTTTGCACAGAAATTTTTGATAAACGTTAAAGAAATGTGGTTATCTAGTAATCGATTTTGAGTCCACATGTAAAGAATATTTTATGTATCACAATTTGCTACAAAAGAAGAGTGGATTTAAATTGAAGAGTTTGTCAATTTGTTTTTCAAATATTTTTCTGTTGCTATGTAGGATGAAATTTCGATTAACTGAGTTAAAGTTAGAAATACAAATTCGGATAAAACAAGAAAGCCTTCTAACAAGATGTAACGAACAATTGAAAGAATAGCTAATCATCTCTGGTGATAATAAGTTGTTTGTTTCCAAAGAAAATAAAATTTTTTCGGTTTCCAATTTTTCCCCATCTGATACTGGAAATACGAACTAACGGATGATTTATAAAAAAAAAATCGCAATAAAGCACTGATACAAACAAAACACAAAATAGAAATCATTCTATCATATATCTCTTAAAACGAAAATCTCTTACTTTCCCATCCCTTTGAAGTTAAGGGGAAGAAATGAAAATAAATATTTTGATCATCACATTCCATCAACTAAATTCTAAATCTCTCTCATGATATATTATTTGAAACATTCGTTTTCAATTTTTGCATTTTCCACATTTAAAGAAGAGAGTCGTGACTTGGATCCTAGATCGTTAGGAATTGTTATATAAATATTATATAAATTTTTAATTAGAAAATTATTTATAAAAAGTATTTTTCATTTAAATTATGTATTTTTTAGTTTTTTCATATCGAAAATAATTGTTGAAGTATAATTGCCCAAACGCAATTACGTATATATTATAATATGATATAGCATAGATATAATTCGTGAAATATTTATGATGATCCCTGTTTTAAACATTACATAACAGTTGTTAAACACACTTTTCAGAATACTAACATTTTAAATTCAATATTTCATAGGTTAGCCCTGTATTTAAATAAATGTTTTATGTGATTTTGGCATGGAATGCACTAATTTAAGTTCGTCTGTAATAAAATATGATTAAGAAGTAACAGGAAAGCCTTAATTAACTCGCGTATTTGGACGTCTCTGCTCGTAATCTTCAGTTCCCAAATTCCAGTCCCAATTATATCAGCGAAGAAACTTATACCCGGTGAACCCCCATCGTTATGTTGGTGAGAAAGAACACATGAATGAATTTGGAAGGATGTCGTAGATCGGTTAAGCCGTGGGCACGAGAGCGATACTTTAAAGAATATTCTTGGTAGCTCTAATGGGAAGCTTCGATCTTCCTCAGAGGAACTGTACAGCGTTTGACCATTCATTGTAGGTGTAATGTTCACAGTATATGCCCATTAATTTCGGAGCAGGAGATGGCTCAGCCAGCATTGTGCCAGGCTCTTAAACTTCAGTTCCGAAGTTAGGGTCCCAGTTCTGATTGCTTTGAGATTTGCTCCTTTAACCTCCATTCTTCCTCAGTGATAAAGGGGACAACGTTTGGACTTGGAAAGACCACCGTACATCGGATGGGACTTAAGATTCCCATACCCTCTGTACAGTCGCTCTAAAAGTTATCCGAACACTATGGTTGATTACAGAATTCATAAAAAATATCTGGCAACGATTTTTTTTAGAAATTTGACACCCAGTCGTGTACGTACACGAAGGTTGCCAGATCTCTAATTTCTAAAAAAATCGTTGCCAGATATTTTTCCTGAAATCTGTAATCAACCATAGTGTTCGGATATTTTTTTGAGCGACTGTACAATAGAGAGCATCTCTGTCCTATCAGCTGTCAAGTGGATCCACTTCCCCAATATTCTCTGAGACTTTGAAGTCATTGTGTGTGAGAAAAGTGCTGCTCAGTGGTAAGGTAATTCAACACAATGGAATATTAACGAAACGTATGTTTAGGTGAATTCTTTAGATGAGAATGTGTAATTCCAAAATAAGTCTCATGTTGATAACGTTCAACTGACGAATTGATAGTGCACAAACGCTGTAAAGTGAAAGACCTATTGATAGGTATCGCTGAAGATTTAATTCATCAGTATTCCTTTGCATTTGGGGTTTATATATTTTATGAGTTGGGTTGTTTTACCTCTGAGCGGCACTTTTTTGCACATCATGGGCTAAATGACCAGGTCACATGGACCCCGAAGGCTCAGAGAAGTTTGGGGGAGGCGACCCACTGGAACAGCTGTTGGGAGACAGATGATAGTCTCCCGTCAAGGCCATTCAGAGTGTTCTTTAACGTGCAAAGGGTATGGCTCTCCAGCACACGGGGCACGGCTTAACGTCCGACCGACGGACGGCGGCCTTTCCAAGTCCATCGGTGTTCCATGCTGACCGTGGGCAGGGCGGTGAATTTTGCGGAGATAAATCTCAACGCTGACCCAACTGGGACTCGAAGCTGGGAACTACAGATTACGAGCCACCCCCGCCCCTATATATTTTATGGTAAAGGGCTCTGGCGTGTATCTAGAGAGTTGCGGATTCGATTCCCACCATGTCAGTAATAATTTATCAGACGGATAATTGCTATTTCTCCTAATTTCCTAATTTCAACCCAATTGTCATATCCTCCAAATTGTGCACCATCCAATTGTCCACCCAATTGTCGCACTTCCAGTTGATATTCTGCCTGATGACTTCCATCCAATTGTCGCGATCCCGTGTAAAATTCATAGAATACAATATGTTTTAAAGGATTCAAATGCAAAACCTTTATCTTAAAAAAGAAATGACGACTTGTTTTCATTGAAGATGGAGTTGGGAGATAATTATGTGATGGATGATGTTGGATATATAGCTTGGGAGTCGTCAATTCTTCTCTCCTCATCGCTATCATCCTTCCGTTATACAGGGCTAAAGGCACAAGTTCAAATCCAGAGATTACGTTTCAGGCTCATCCGTGAACAATATTGATGACGTCGTTTTTAAGGAAAAACTACAATAGCTGCTGCTTTCCTGCTTCTATTTTCCCTCTTGCTGATATTCCTTTTGCTGAACTGCCTTTCGATCTGTTTAGACTCGATCAGTGATTACGCCAATCAGCCCTCAAAGGTTTTTCTTTACTCCTGTATTAGCTACCACTAATTTTTCAAAGATCTTAGTTATAAATAAGAAATGTTTCGGTTTATCCGGTGTTACATTTATTTTCTTCATAAATCCGGAACACATCCATAGGATGCATCATAAGAAGTCAAGAATCGAAGCATTCACTTGAAAGACTTTTTTTTACCGATGGACAATGGATTCAATCTAACATATCTTATCGTGTTACACATAGAGCAACATTGAATGCATATAATAGTGACCGGATCCGGATCAAAAAAATGTCGAAGGGGAGGGAATGGGGCCAAGAAACACCATCGAACAGGAAAAATGCAAGGGAGGGGTTGCAAAAGACTGGATTAATGTAATGTAACACATCCCCCTCCATTTTACAAGTCTTTAAAATTTGCTAAATATGTTAAATATTTTAGACACTCTCTTACACTTACTAGTATTCTGAAATGTTGTGCTTGCTGGTCCCTTAAGCCTCGAATAAAATATTTATATTACCACGGACAGTAGATAAAATCTCTTGAAGCGTGTTCAAACATTACTGCATTGTTTATAGATGACCTAAGGGGAAAATGACTTTCTATCATGAGAAAAAGCTAATTTGAAAATGCCATTATGATATTTTAAAAAGAAAAAAAAGCACTTGGATAAAGTTACAAATTAAAAGAAAAGTTTATTTTATGAAAATGAAGCGATCTTTCTGCTGACAGAGCAAACAAGTTGAAAAAATTATTCGGCTGTTGCGTAAAAAACTTGAATTAAATGTGTGAAATTTCAGTCGTGCAAATCACGAAGTCTACAGAGTGAAATGGAAAGGCGAGATGTTGGTTAATAAAGTGAATAGACTTTCGATAATAGCATATAATTATATTAAAAGAAAAATTAGAAAAATGCAGATTTTTAGATGGATTGGTAGTAACATTTTTAATATTCTCATTTGCTTTTCCTGACTCTTCCATTAATTTGAAATGTTAAACTTTATCCCTTATTAATATGAACATTCCTTATTTGTTTACAGGCATTTGCAATTTTTATTTTGCAAATAATTTTAAAATACTACTCAGAAGATTATTGAGCTGGTATCTAGCATTTGGGGATTTTCCAATTATCCTACGCCTAATGCTATCCATTTTAATTTGAAATAAAGAGTGATAGGAAGTTAAATCACTTTTTTTTCCTTTCCATGGCACATCAATACATCCAGGTAAAGCGAGCTTGTGTCAGATTCCCTTCCCAAGTACTTTCCTTGTTAATCCGAATTCGAAGGTTCAGTCAGCCTTGATAGGACGTCTCGTTTCGGTGGGAAGCACCTTTCCAATAATGCACTGTTGCATCCTACTGATTAATGACAAAGGCCAATCTCTGCTATTTGCTGCTCAATGTTGCGATAGATATGAGTACCTTAGCAGGTTAAGGTCCGAAAACATCTCGACCTGGGATCGATATGACCATGTCAAAAATGTTTCTAGCCCCTCCTCCCTCCCCCCACACTCACAACCACCACCACATTTATTCTGGGTTGCGTGAGCTTCTCTCGAAGCAAAGGGAATGGGATGTTCTTGTCCCTGGCCTCCAATCAGGGAGAGGCATGCGCAGATGCATTTCAATGCAGAATGTAAGGTCACGCAGGACAGAGTATTTCATTCTGCTGTATCATAACCCTCCCCCCCCCCTCACTCAGTTCCTCGAATGCCTAATCTGATTGTATGCCCCATTTCAACTGTGCAGGTGCCTGCTTCAGAGTCACGTCTGTCAGTGGATTTGCAATCTCTGCATACTGATCTAGGTAGTGTCGCTAATATTCTAAAGAGTCTTAATATGCTCTTCAGTTCCTTCTTCATTCGAGGAGCTTTCATCTTTCTGATGACCTCTAGTTTTGCATGGTGGGGGCGGTGCCTGACGGACCCACAAATTGGTGTGACCAAAATATCTGTCTCTCTACTATTCCAAGTACACTTTGCTAGGTTGATTGTGAAATATTTGACATTGATATCCCTAAGATCCTCTCTAAGATGTTAAGATGATCATCCGAGCTGTTCGTAAAAGAAAGCTCTATCATTTAGATATGCACAGCAATAATCAACATGGGGAGTAATTATGGTATTCATAATTTTCTGGAAAAATATCCCAGAGTTCTTCAGTTTGGAAGAGAAGCACTTCCCACTGTCACAGCCCTCGGTGGGTAACGAATGCAGTGTAACCTTTACTACAGAGGCTAATGCGTACTTTACTACAGGGGCTAATGCATTTGTCAATATCCCTTTAGCATATCCAGAGTTGTTTTATAACTCGTCCGTTCCACCTGGTACAGCAACTCTATTGGGTTTCATTGGGTGTTCAAACGTGTACGTACACGAATGTTGCCAAATCGCTAATTCCTTAAAAAAATATCATTGCCAGAAAATTTTTCTGAATTCTGTAATCAACCATAGTTATCGGATATTATCTTTGAGCGATTGTACAGAGGGTATGGGAAGTTTAAGTCCCATCCAATGTACGGTGGAATTACTGGACAACGGTTGGTTCCAGGTCCAACGGTTGTCCCCTTTATCACTGAGGAAGAATGGAGGTTAGAAGAGTAAACCTGAAAGCAGGTACAACTGGGAACCGAACTTCGGAACTGAAATTTAAGAGCCTGGCACACTGCTGGCTGAGCCATCTCCTGCTCCGAAAGAAATGGGCATATACTGTGAACAGGACACCTACAATGAATGGCCAAACGTTGTACAGTTCCTTCCCTTTAAAGCTACCAAGAGTATTCTTTAAAGTATCGCTCTCCTGCCCACGGCTTAAACGATCTACGACAGCCTTTCAAACTCATTAATGTCTTCTCTCTCACCAACAGAACGATGGGAACCCCCGGGGATAAGTTTCTTCGCTGACATAATTGGGACTGGAACCTGGGAACTGCAGATTAGGAATCTGGCACGCTGCCAACTAAGCCAACTCTCGTCACTCATTCAAATGAGCCATATATTTCATTCAATATTCTTTTACAAAACACAAAGGATGGAGATAGAAGCTCTCTGAAGCCATTCCAGGCTTCTCTTACATCAAACACCGCCTTCTCTATAACACTGCCTGTCCATTCGCCTTCAAAGTAAGTAAAAAAAAAACTCAACCTCCGCCTAGTTTAAGCATTGGGCACTAGATGGCAGCATCTGCCTGGAAAACATTTCAATATAGGAAATACTGAAACTGGATAATTTTCTACATATTCAGCTAATAATATTACAGTTATTAAACCAGGATAGAAATAAATCTGCGAGGCAATGCTCCTATTACAGCTCAAACATAGGAAAAACGTATATATTCTATCCATTAGCCATAATTTCCAATGGATAATTTCAGATGCTTGAGTCTTATAGACTGATAGGAGACTTGGAATTCGAATCGTCATTTCGAACATGAAAATCTCTCCAATTGATCGTCATAAGCAGTGGCGGCTCGTAGCTAAAATTAGTGGGGGTGCTGCTTCAGAAAATTTTTAAACTTTGTTTTAAAATTGTGTAAATGGAAACAAACATTTATAAAAAGAAAATTTATTCACAAACTTGATAAAATCCTAAAGGAACAAAATCCAGCATTTTTTACTTACTTTAACCTAAATTGTTACAGTTCAAGCTTAATCTATTCATTTAAAAATGAAATCCATTCTTCTTGTTTTAATTTGCGCGAAAAAAAATGAATCAAATAGAATAGCTGGAAGCAGGAAAATAATCTAATTCTACACTTTATCACATTCAAGAATATGATACACGGTTTTTAAGCACAACACACGCAGAGTAAAAAAAAGCTACCTTCAACTATCACTCCAGGGTCGGCACTGCGGGAACGACAGTGCTTTTTCTCCCTTGCAGCGTCGCTTGTAGCTTCCTATGTGCGCATGCGCACAACAGTCAAACACCTCGCCGCTAGTTTTGTGAAGCTCACAGTTCCATAGAAAGATTTTTGTAACTTTTTCATAAACTGGGGGATGGCCACTGACATTAAGCTTAAGGATTATATATTGTACAAGTATAAAGAAAGAATTAAAGAAAAAAGGACTCATTATGTTAAATGTTATCGATAACATCAAGTTGAAATTGGGGGTGCTGCAGTTCCACAGTGCCTATACGCGAGCCACCACTGAATAACAGTAATATGAAACCAATCATTTACGATATAGAAATAAATTGTATACATACTGTAATGACAAATAGGAAAATGAAGAAATAAAAAATTATGCAAAGAATTATTTTTCCTCGGACAACTATTACTTCTACTCAGCGAGCTTTACAACATTCGAGCCGAAATGAAGGGGTCGTTAGTGGTCGACAGCGACAAATAGCGTTTAACTATAAAATTTATAACTCATAATCAGAATAATGTGCTGAATAGTAGCTCTCGGTTGAATGCCGATCGAAATTTTTTAGCTCTCATGCTAAAAAAGGGAAAATTAAATTACCTCTACTGTAAATTAATTATTCAATACAAAGTTACTTACCTGAAGGAATTTATAAACGAACCACAAACACTTTATGAATATTATTTAACTTGATTCACCTTATATTTTTTCGAGCAGCAGAATGGTGGTTTAGAGAAGGACGTAGGGAATACAGTCCGTGTGTATTTTTTAATCGCATAGACCTTGCCAATGGTTGCTTATTACACTGAAATCTGTTCGCGGTACGCAAAGTTCCGAAAATCTCAAAAAACCCTCAAATTATTATCAATTCTTCAACATATCCATACGCTAACGCGGCAAACGTAGCAGCAACATAGCCGCTTGATATAAACTCATAAACTGACATTATAATTTTTTTTCCTTGCAATAATAGGGTAATAACGTCTGACAGAGTGACGTTGAAGAATGCACTGTTTGCTCACTCATAGGAAGTGACTCTTACAATGTTTCGTATTGCGAACAGAGGTGTTTGTTTACTCTTCCGCAATTGTATTTTCCAATATCTTGTTTACGAAAATTACTATGATTTGTGGAAGAAAAATAAGACGCATTTCTTTAAACATCGGATTCACGGTGAGTATTATTTCTTCAGGATATTTAATAATTATACCTACAATTAATAATCCTCACTGTACATCAATGAGGTTGGGTTGTTTTACCTCTCAGCGGCACTTTTTTGCACACCATGGGCCAAATGGCCAGGTCACATGGACCCCGAAGGCTCAGAGAAGGTTGGGGGAGGAAACCCACTCCAACAGCTGTTGGGAGACAGATGGTAGTCTCCCGTCAAGGCCACCCAGCGTGTTCTTTAACGTTGGGTTGTTTTACATCTGAGCGGTACTTTTTTGCACACCATGGGCTAAATGGCCAGGTCACATGGACCCCGAAGGCTCAGAGAAGGTTGGGGAAGGAGACCCACTGGAACAGATGTTCGGACACAGATGGTAGCCTTTCGTCAAGGCCATCCAGCGTGTTCTTTAATGTGCACAGGGTATGGCTCTTCCGCACACGGCGCCACGGCTTAACGTTCCATCCGACGGACGGCGACCTTTCCAAGCCCATCGGTGTCCCCTACTGGCCGTAGGCAGGGCGGGGAATTTTGCGGAGATAAATCTGAACGCTTACCCAGCTGGGACTCGAACCTGGGAACTACAGATTACGAGCCTGGCGCGCTACCGACTGAGTCACCCCCATCAATGAGGTGGGGTAAGATAAGCTATGATGCTTATTCCTAGTTTCTTCCCAACAAATCGATACGTACAACAAAATATATGTTGGAAAGGTACTGAATTCCTTTCCGTTACCTTTTACGCTGTCAACGGCAGCAACATGAACAAAAATACACCATTGCTACTAACCTCGTCCTTTCATTTACGTCACGTTTAGATTTTCTTTACCTGGTAAAGCAATAGTTATTTCCGGTGTTCCACATTCTCCCTTTCTCAGCTGTTTATAAATCGAACACTTATCCCTTTCAAAGAAAATTGCGTGGAGGGCAAACTAATTAATAATAGGTGTGAATGCATAGGTTGCACCTGCGCAGAGGGCAGTATTAATGTACGCAATACAAACTTTAATACCTCAAGAATTAGCAAGTAAAATAATTACTTCGCTTATAATATTACAAATTCAATTCTCAGTCTTAAACTTTCAGAGTCATAGATACTTAACGCAATATTTCAATCCGTTTCAGCTTAGCAACCCTCCCTCTACATTGCATAGCTACGAAAGGCCGCCGTCCGTCGTACGTCACTTAAACACGTGAGCCCATGTGCGTAACTCGTAGCCTCCTGCCAAGTCCATCCAGCGTGTTATTTAACGTGCACAGGGTATGGCTGTTCAGCACACGTAACCGCGACTTAACTTTTCACGGTGGACTTTCTAAGCTCACCAGTGAACCCTATAGCACTGCTGGTGGGCAGCTTTTATCTTTACACTTCCCAGCTGGGACTAGAAACTTCAGATTACGAGTCTAGACGCGCTAACGACTTAGAAAACCTTGCCCCATTTATTCATTTAACTCATAGCGCGAGGTTTTATTTTCAGATATAAATCTTTATGGTCGACCCCGGTGAAAATTCCTATCGGCGGTCAATATGGAGGGCGGAGATGTGGGGTGGGAGGGTCTCGATGCTTTTCATACGATCTTCCTTTTCACACCTAAACTCGCAAAAGTTTAGTCTTGCATTCGAAAGTGTAGTAATTTTTCAATATCTCCCATTTTAACGGGGGGCGGGGGTGCTCGGTCGGTAGCGCGCCAGGCTCGTAATCTGTAGTTCCCAGGTTCGAGTCCAAACTGCGTCAGCGTTGTGATTCATCTCCGCAAAATTCCCCGCCCTGCAAACGGTCAGTAGGGGACACCGATGGGCTTAGAAAGGCCGCCGTCCGTCGGATGGGACGTTAAGCCGTGGTCCCGTGTGCGGGAGAGCCATACCCTGTGCACGTTAAAGAACACGCTGGATGGCCTTGACGGGAGGCTACCATCTGTCTCCCAACAGCTGTTCCAGTGGGACCCCTCCCCCAACCTTCTCTGAGCCTTCGGGGTCCATGTGACCTGGCCATTTAGCCCATGGTGTGTAAAAAAGTGCCAACAATATGAATTTTTGAAACATAAACCTCATTTATTAAGATGAGTTCATTCTTGTGAAAAATATCAAAATTAAATAATAAATAAAGCAGTGGTTGTAACCCATTAAATTACGTGTGGTGGTGAAGATTGGACAATACTTAACAAGATTTACCTGATGATTTTCGGGCTGCCGAGTACTTCGTTACACTTGAAGCGGATAAGGATTACAGCCCGTGTCGATATTTGCATACTAAGGTTCCGTTTTATCTCGTACAACTAGGTTTATTATACTCCTATTGTTTCGCGGTAAGCAATGTGGAGGTAACTGCAATCCCACGAACTCTCTTCACTTCGTCATCGTATTCGCACGGTTGGATTGTTTTACCTCTGAGCGGCAATTTTTTGCACACCATGGGCTAAATGACCAGGTCACATGAACCCCGAAGGTTTAGAGAAGATTGGGTGAGGGAACCCACTGGAACAGATTTTGGGAGGCATATGGTAGCTTTCCGTCAAGACCATCCAGCGTATTCTTTAATGTGCACAAGTTATGGCTCTCCCGCACACGGGACCACGGTTTAACGTCCCATCCGATGGGCGGCGGCCTTTATAAACCTATCGGTGCCCCCTACTGACCATGGGCAGGGAGGGGAATTTTGCTGAGATAAATCTCAACGCTGACCCAGCTGGGACTCGAACCTGGGAATTACAGATTACAAGCCTGGCGCGCTACCAACTGAGCCACCCCCGCCCCTATTCTCACGGTAAATGCAATGACCAAATTTATTTACTATCGCTTAAATTTGGATTTCCTTCCAATAATAGAGTAATGACATCGACAATGAGGTTTTGGAATGCAATATTTCCTCATTCGCAGGAAGTAAGACTCCAACAGTGTTTCCTATTCGCAACAGTGATGTCTTTGTTTACTCTTCCCACTGTATTTATTTTCTCTATTTTGTGTACGTATAAACTTTGTCGAATAGAAACTCATTACTTTTAACGTATTATCTCTCGCAAACGTCTTTCCTAATAACGGTGAGTATTACTTTTTCATGATGTTAAATATTACACTGCAGAACGCATGCTCCGTATGTAATTATTTACTTTTAATGATGGGGTATCAACTACGACACTGATTCCTAGTTCATCCCTAACATATCGGCATGCAGATCAAAATATCACGGTTCTAGGGTACTAAATTCCATCTTTCATTACGTTTTAAGATGTGAACGGCATGAACATGTAAAGAAAAAGCTATTACTTGTCTGGTCTTCATACCAGAAACCTGTCATTTTCGCGATGTATCTGCTACCACACTGTCACCATATTGAGCAGATACCTGGGATCACAACTGACATTGACTTTGACATAAAAGAACTTGTAGCCTATCAAGTTCATCCTCAGTGTCTCTTTAAAAAATTGTTTTTACGTCATTTTTCTTATATAAGTATTTTAATATTTGTGCGTAAGTTTCTTATGTAAGCATTTTTTGAATAAAATATTGTTATAAAATAATATTTCTCAGATTATTATATAAAATCTATATTATATATATATCAGTTCCGGATCTAAGGATTGGGGAGGGCATGGAGCCCATGGACCCCCCCCCCCCCTCTCCCAACTATTCAAAATGTTAGTAATGATACACTAAGGCCTGCCCAATTGCTCGAAAACCGTAGCTTTACGCAGTCTCCTATAATATAAAATTTCGCTAGGTAGTGTTCACAAACACATGAAGAAAATTCTCCTGAGTCGTTTTTATGTTAAAGTGGGTCGGAAAAACTTTAAATGACATGAATGTGAGGGACCTTGTGAAGGAAAATATGTCATCATTTCTATTTGCAACTTATATCCTGTTAAAATGTTTAATATAAAGTGATTTTTAGGAGCAAAAAATCGTACAGATTCAGATTTAGAATTCATAATATGTTTGGTGCTTTCGCTTCTGTCTACCGTAATGACAAATTAAAATACTACGTTTCTATAAATTTCTTCTTTTACGAATCTTCCAAAAGCTATACATGCGACCTCTAACGAAGGAAAGTTTTGAAAATTCCAAACAAATATTACAAACTATGTAGTTTTGCTGGAAATTTGAAATGTTGGTGGTGGAATGTAAATGTCGCGAAGTTTTCTTTGTGAACAATGAGATGACCCCTTAGACCCGAGGGGAGAAGAAATACAAAATTTTTAAATTCATTTTTTTCCCATTCATTCATTATTTTGGTCATTTTGCTCAAACGACTGACAGACAGATGTCGCCAAGTAGTCTGTTGCATTATCATCTTGAAATGTTTCGTCTCTATCAGCGAAAAATTGGATATGCTGTTTACATATGCTGCAGTAATTTGTCGATGCTTGAGACATAATAAAACACCGAATCCGTGCCATGTGATTCTCTTCAACATCATACAGTGGATGTGACACATGAGGAGTTCATTGTGTCACGTGGTCACCACTACACCCTAGCTCTGCAATCTGTAGAAAATATTAAATTTTATATTTCATCTGACTAGATGACACTTTTTCCCCAAGTCTTGAGTTTCGACAACACTGAAACTTAGCTTGCCGATTTTCATCCAACAATAAAGGTCTCCGAATAGGATATCGACTACAGAATTACAAATACCGGAGTTCCCTGTGGATTGTCCGAATATATGAGTCTTATTTTGAAAGCAGTCGTGATTTCTTACACAGTCGTACACAGCCTCTACCTTTTCTCTCATATAGTATTGAAGAAAGGATTAGTTCACTCGGTAACGCCCCTGAATCGTAATCTGTAGTTCCAAGGTTCGAATCCCAGCTGTTCCAACATTCATTTATCACGGCTAATTCCAACCATTCCCTCGGTGAGAAAAGAACACCTATGGGAATGGGAATGCTGTCGTCCGTGAGATGAAATCCAAGGCTTGGAGACAATAAATACGGTAGATGGCGCTCAAACATTGACGGTAAATGCGGTAGATGGCGCGCAAACATTGACGGTAAATACGGTAGATGGCGCGTGAAGACTTGGTAGACGATAATGATGATTAAGACGAGGCTTGGTAGACATTAAAAAAATCCGTTGGATGGTCTTGATATGAGGCTATAATCTGTCTGCTGTTGACCGTGGATATCATTTCCTTAGTTTTCTCTGGGCCGTTTCGGTCCTTGTAGCCTTTAGGTCATTTAGCCCATTGTGTACAAGAGGTGTCACTCAAAGGTGAAACACTCATCTCCTATAGTATCGTAAGCATGACACAATTACTCCAGACAGTCCTCGGGATTCATTTCTACTGAGGAGGTTCAAATTGTTTTTGATAAGTGTCTGTAGATTTTCACTCTTTCCATCGAAGTCAATAAGTTACTACTTCTTTGAACGCTTGTGTACACTTCCTGTTACATGTTAAAACAAAAGCTGCATGCAAGATCATTTCTAGATATAACAGCTGAGCTAATTGCGATGAATTTCATGTTTACAGGTTATTTTTTTTACCTTCTCTGAAATTAAAAAATACACTACTTCCATTTTGTATATCATAATTCTTACGGTTTTATGCATTGCTTCAATAATGAACTGAAATGTGCAAATTTAAATTATTGTTTATATCCACTGAGTTATCTCTACAAATTTACTTAAATATTCTGTTTAATTTAGGTCACCTCGTATATAAAGATTAAGATGCATGGTTTAGAAAAGGTAGAAATCTCTATTTCATTCTGAAAGCAGTCAGTGTAATAATGAAGGTATTGTTTCAACGAAACTTTAAATAATCTTTTTTTTTATCGTATGCGATTTGTTAGATAAAAGTAATTAAAGGAGGGCGAAAACAGCTACCACTATAAATTATAGTATCATTTAGTGTAGTCTTGTGTAGTCGTTTAATCAAAGAAGTAACTTTGGGTTGAAGATGGATTCCAGTTCAATGACTTCCAACGTAAGTCGCTAAAAATGAAGAATAATAGTATAGGATCTGTTATTTTACAACACGTAGTTTATAATATATATAAGGTATCAGAAGGATTTAAAACTTCACTCCACACGCTGTGCATACAGAACGGCCTCTTCATTTTACTAACATATTTGGTGTAGGAATCTTTACTTTTGTATGAATGTCAACATACCAAGTGAGTATTAACTGTACTAGTATTTAATTACAATGGATATTACATAAAAAATATGATTCTTGAAATCGGTAAACGCTAAAAAGAATAATCGCAAAAATAAATATAGCATTTTAATGTCGTAGTGTACTAGGTCGGGTTGTTTAATAAGAACGTTAATAGTACGTTATGTGATACCACATTATAACATACATCCCACCCTCAAAGCTCTTCTCGGTGTTTACAGATGAGTCCCTACAGAGTATAGTCGCTCCAAAAAGTATCCGAACACAATGGTTGATTATATAATTAAGAAAATATATCTGGCAACGTTTTTTTTAGAAATTTGTGATTGCACGTGTCACGTGACACGAAGGTTGCCAGATCACTAATTTCTAAAAAAAATCGTTTCCAGATATTTTTTCTGAATTCTGTAATCAACCCTAGTGTTCGGATACTTTTTTGAGCGACTGTACGTTCGCTCAAAAAAATATCCGAACACTATGGTTGATTTCAGAAATTCTGAATTCTGAAATCAACCATAGTGTTCGGATATTTTTTGAGCGATTGTACATGTACACTAAGCGGTTCCATCATTAAGTGCAGTCATATATTATGTCATAATAAGTCAGTTGCAGAATTCGGTAAATTCTTTAAAAAAGAGTTTTATAAAAAATGTTTCATAATTCAAAAATCTCAGTCAAATCTATTTAAATCAAAATATCTTTTCCGAACGCAACAATTTTTTTAAAATATGCGTTTAGTGTGGAAGCTGAAACATTTAGCGAGTTAGCTTGTTCTGCAAAACGTCATTTATAATTAGTGGAAATTAACATAATTATTACAAGAACTGCTAAAAACACTCTTATATGGATTAGTAATGTTCAGTATGACGGTTTTGCTTTCTTTTTAATTAGTTTTTATTAACTTACCAGAACAATTATTTAAACTGTCATTTTAGCTGTTAAATATTAAAATCTGCGCAACTGTGAAAATTATTGAACGAATAACAAAATTCTTTCACTATTCGACACTGATATAGATTTGATAGCGATGATTTTAATGTATTTAAGAAGTTACTAATTTATGTATCTGAGTTATTACTGAGATAACATGAAACTGTACCAAATAAAGCATTATTCTCTGGACATGCTTTATTTGTGTTATACGTGTTAGGAGATCATGGCTTGGACCTCCTCGAAGAAGAAGGGTTCCTAGATGATATTAGATTTGAAAACACACCACACAGTAATAGGTGGAGAATGCTGTGAAATTTGATCATCCCCAGAGGATGTGACGATTCCCTTACCCAACAATTCTGAGTTTTGACAATACTGTTTAGCCGGAAGTACGACTCCTTACTCCGTAAAATGTTACATGGCCAGTTGTTGTCCAGCTCCATCCTATCCACTCCTAAGTCATGAAAATACCACTTTGTACATTAACCAGCGCAACACACTTCGTAGGTCTTTGAAGGCAGTTGATCACGCAAGATTCAGGAGTGTTTCATCGGTCCCGGCTCTAAGAGAAGACTACTGCATCAGCCATTTACAATGTGTTCAAAAACCGGTAGACCTCCTCTGCAATGGCATAACGATTAATAAACGTTTGTTAAATATTCTGAGCCCTGTTTTGTAACTCATTCTCCTCAAAGGCGTCTCCATCTCATCAGTAAGCAATATTCAGCTACAGCATTCGTGTCTTTGTTATTGTTTTGGAAATAGAGCTTAACGAATAATGCACAATGCTTCAGTTCCAGTGTCGCGGCTCTTCCTGTTCACTTTTCTGGAAAGTTTGGGAAAATGAAAATGATCATGCTCTCTATTACAAAAGGGTCAGGTCTCATCAAGGCTTTCTGTTTTCATACTGTAACCACGTGATACATTCTCTTACTAACAAGTGATTGGTAAATAATGTGCATGGTTTTTCTGTACAGCGCCACGTTCAACCCGCTGGCAGTTTTTATAAGAATTTCATTTTTTACCTGCCATTCTATTCTGCATGACCTGATTATTATCTTCTTCAAATTTCAGCATTGTGCAACTAACCGTTTTTATCCGCAGACCTACAAATTAACATAGTTTAATTCAATCACTCAATATATATCATAGATTCAATCACTCAGTATATGATAGATATCACTCAGTATATCATATCACTCAGTATATGATAGATCAATCACTCAGTATATCATAGATTCAATCACTCAATCTGATGATATATACTGAGTGATATTCAATCACTCAGTATATATCATCAGATTGAAAAATTTCACTTGAGACCTCTTCCTCCTTTTGGGAGCGGGGGTGGCTCAGTCGGTAGCGCGCCAGGCTCGTAATCTGCAGTTCCCAGATTCGAGTCCCAGCTGGGTCAGCGTTGAGATTTATCTCCGGAAAATTCTCCGCCGTGCGCACGGTCAGTAGGGGACACCGATGGCCTTTGAAAGGCCGCCGTTTAAGCCGTGGCTCCGTGTGCGGGAGAGCCATACCCTGTGCACGTTAAAGAACACGCTGGATGGCCTTGACGGGAGGCTACCATCTGTCTCCCAACAGCTGTTCCAGTGGGTCCCCTCCCCCAGCATTCTCTGAGCCTTCGGGGCCATGTGACCTGGCCATTTAGCCCACGGTGTGCAAAAAAGTGCCGCTGAGAGGTAAAACAACCCAACCTCCTCCTTTTATAAATTTCAAGGTTAAATCCTAACCTCGATTGAGATAATAAATAATGATTTATTTCTTGAAACATTACCTAAAATGTTAATTAGTTTCATAAAGAAATAGAAGTACAAACGTATATTCTGACCACGGATGAGTGTAACAGTCTGCAAATACACATGAAAACCCATCATACATAGATTCAGTGGTGGCCCGTAAGCATCTAAACAAGCGAAAGCAATCCGTGTCGTAAAACCAATTGTGAGATTGGAGGAAAGTTTTTTGGTATTGCTCGAGAACATTTTGGTTCGGTAGTTTTATCTTTGAGAGGTACAGTCGCTCAAAAAAGTATCCAAACACTATGATTGATTACAGAATTCAGAAAAAAATATCTGGCAACAATTTTGTTCTTGAAATTAGTGATATGGCAACCTTCGTGTACATACAGTCGTTCAAATAAATATCCGAACCTTATGGTTGATTACAGAATTCAGAAAAAATATCTGGCAACGTTTTTTAGAAATTAGTGATCTGGCAACCTTCGTGTACATAGAGTGGATCAAATAAATATCCAAACACTATGGTTGATTACAAAATTCAGAAAAAAATATCTGGCAACGATTTTTTTGGAGAATAGTAATCTGGCAACTTTCCTGTACGTTCAAAAGTTGCAAGTTCACTAATTTCTAAAAAAATCGTAGCCAGATATTTTTTCTGAATTCTGTAATCAACCATAGTGTTCGGAAATTTTTTGAGCGACTGTATGTGCTTGCAAAAAATGAGTTAAATGGCCAGATCACAAAGACTCCGATGTCTCAGAGAAGGTTGGGGCAGGGAACCCACTGGACAACTCTTAGGAGACAGATGGTAATCTCCCACCAAGGCCATTAAATTATTTTCTTTAACGTGCATAAAATATGGATCTCTCCCGCATGCAGAGCCATGGCTTAACGTCACATCCGAAGGACGACGACCTTTCTAAACCCATCGGTGTCCCCTACTGACAGAGAGCAGGGCGAGTGTTTTGCGAAGTTAAATCTCAACGCTGGCCCAGGTTGAACTTGAGCATCTGAACTGTAGATTCGGAGTCTGGTGCGCTATCAACTGCCCCCCCCCCCCTAACCTAGAGCAGTATTCTGTTGTTCTAAGGTTGAAGTCCCAACTGCGCTTGCGTGGATATTTTCTCTCGTAACTGCCACTCTGAATTTGGAAAGAAAAGAAACACCGATGGGCTTCGTAAGATTTATTTACATATTACTAGAAATCAATCGTTGTCATGGCATTTACCAGACTGGTTGTCTCTGATTGGATTATTCTGCTATGATGTCGTTATGCAGATCAGCTTCCCACTTAAGAAAAGCACTGAAACTAAATAACCCAATCAGAGACAACTTGTCCGAAAAGTGTAAATTCATGAACAAGTCACTTCCAGTCCATACTTACAGAAACACGGAGAGTGAATAATGGAATCAACAGCACTTATTTTTATTTTCTGGTACAAAGTGTTCAAAATAATAAATGCTCTTGTAGGTCACTACAGACAATCAATCTGAACTTACAGAATACCATTAGCTAATTTCCAACTGTATCACTATGTAGTCCTGTTCGAACCGTATCCAAGGGCTACACCAAATCACTTTCGAGAAATAAGCATACCGATTGACTTCCAGTACGACAGTGATTCCGTTAACAAAAACTCTAATTGTCTACGAGTTTTTATTCCCGTTTAACCTTCTGATATAATAAAATAAATAAGTAACAAATACCCCCTCAACCAGCTGCTAGCAACAGAGGTTTGACAGGAGCCTGTCAGTTTATACGCCAGAGTAGAAGGTCTGAGGTGATGGCGGGACCTCAGTAGAAAAACAACACGAACATCCATGCTTTAAAAGGCTCGAACCTAGGACCCTTAGGTTATAGTCAAGCGCGCAAACCACTCGGCCATGGGACGGCATACCCTTCTGATATACACCTATTTATTACAGTTCTTAACTAAAGCCATTCAAAATGCCAGTAAACGATTTTAAGAAATTATCAATTTTTTTAACTGTATTTTTAGCAGAATCAAATATTGGACTAAGATCAAAAGAGAGATTGTTATGTAAGCTTCCATCATATTTAGGCAATGTTAATCATTTCCGAAAATTTTAGCGGTACTTTATTTACCCTGTACGGCCGTTTTGTGAAGAATAGTTCACAAAATGGTCGTACAAGGCCGGATCTGGTGGTGGTGGGCAGAAGATGGTGCCCCCTTTGAAAACATTAATAAGGGTATTGGAAGCCAAAAATATTAAACATTTTCATATTCATCCACTATTGAAGATAATTTTTTAAAACATCTGAAATGGAGAGGCAACATTATACTGCAAAACTCTTCAATATTATCTGTAAAAAACTTCCCCCAATTTCTTTTCTAGATTAGAGTCTGTTATACGAGTATACGATGGATACGAATTGCAAACAAAACGGTTGAATTTGAACAGATTTCATAACTAACTCTATTCAAGTTGAAATTAAGATAAAATTTGAAATTGACTTAAAAGAATATTACAGAAAGTTTGGTGAAGCTCGATCTTTAATTGATGATGCCCTTCGTCATAACCATTATAAATGCATGATAGTTAACCTTACTTGTTGTTGTTCTTACTTTCTTCCATAACTTAAATAGAGATGCTAGTGACTTTTCTTAAACCTAGTACCTGCTTTGCTTCAACAAGACATTGAAGAATCACATTTTAGCATTTATATTTGTTTAAAACCTGTTGAAACATCCAACCCGTTGATCGTTACCATTTGTTTTGTCTACGGATCATTCCAAAAAGTGATAAAGTTGAATGTCATGAGAAATAACACCTCTTTCCTAAATTCTGAACTACCGTTTGCTTCATATGTTGCTTTTATTAATGATCTGAAAGACGTAAATTTCATGTATCGTGTGTTTCAGCTGAGCTGCTTCTACAAGAATATTCAAGCATTGCCATCTTAATTGCGATCACCGGATACTAAAAATTAACATCCAAATTTGTTTATGAAAAGATATTTTATTGAATTTTGAAGCCAGTCAGAGAATTTCATAAATTTTTTCTAAACTTTATACATCTTAGATATTTCAGTGTAGCAGTTCAACGAAATGTTTAAATTTCATTTCTTAATATATGTATTTATTATGAAAAGGAACTAAGATGTAAGTAGAGATAATTACCGCTATGAAATGCGATATCTTTAAATACAATTTTGAATTGTCTTTTAATCGATATCATTCACGAAGTATCAAACTAGATCAGTGGCCACAATTTAAACCGTTAAAATGAATACAAAAATCATTCAACTTGTTAAATAACTACATAAAATGTATGCTATATTCAAGAAGGAAATTAAAATAGCCGTTCATTTATGATTTGAGAACATGAAAATGTTGTTTTCTCTTTGGATTTGCAGAGCTAAGGCCAAAACATTCAAGAATATTTGACAAACTGAATATTTTAATTGCATAAGGATCGGAATTATACAAACTGAATATGAATTAATCCGATGAATCTAAAGCCAATTTAAGTTACCCTTTCTTGATAATAGTTAAGATATTTTAATAGATATTTTAAGTTATATGATCTTGAAATTTTACCAGAGAGCCGTAGCTATATTTCCATTTCTTTGAATTATTATCTAACGAGTCAACAATTTAAAGTTATGCAAAAGGATCGGGTTAACGCTAAAATATATTGTGGGGGTGGATAATTAATCCCCACCTTATGTATAATTATATGTATATGTTCATACACCTCTGTCTTCTAATACACTGAAAACGACTTTGCTTCGAATACAAAATTATTTGGTTAAAATTTCTTTCCTCGTAGCGTAGCAACAGGAGCACTTCGTTGGCTACCTCGAAGTCAACACAGCAAGACATGGAGACAAACTTAACATTGACTCCAGGAGGACATCATATTCATCTTGTGAGAAAAGCCTTTCATCGAAAGGCATTATTTTCGTCTTTCACTCGAAATATGATAAAGCTCCGTCTTAGAAAGAAATGAAGCAAACTTTTACGTGATTTCCATGATAATCACAGCGACTGCGTATACTCAGTACATTAATTAAAAAGGTTTTTATAGTTTAATTTTATTATAGAAATATAAAAACGGTTGGAAGACCTTTTTTAATACATTTGGGAAAATTTCCTGCAGGATTTCTGCAGGAAAAATCGTTAAAAGCTTTTAAGAAATTAGTAAAAGCTTCTAAGCAAATATTTTGGCGAATTTAACAAAACAGGTAAATTAATATTGTAAAAATTGAGTTTTCATTTTTGCGCAAATTTTGAGTTTATTTCGTTATGTTTGCGGGTGTGTGTGTGTTTTATTATTTTTTGTGAGTATCTAAAGGAATATTTTTAAGAAATGTTTAAAAACATTTTTAGAAATATGTTTAACTTCGTCAAGGTACTCGCTGAAAATAATTCCTCAAATATTACACTGAAACGTATGCACAAATTTAAATATATCATTGTTTAATTTTCTACTTTCTTTATTTTACATTTTATATTATATATTTCTATTAATATTTAGAAAAGATAAGTTCATTGTTAGTTTCTTGTATACTTATTTTTGAATTGAACAAAAATATTGATGCTAAATCAAAAAACTATAACACTGAATAAAAATATGTCTTTATGTTAGGAACCTGGCAGTTAAAACACCGAAATATGCAACTTCTTGGAAATGATCCTGCTTTCTTTTTTCAAACTTTGGCTCTTGTCTCGCTTTTATAGAAATATAAAAATCTTTTAAAGCTTGTTTTCTTACATTACGCTAAATATTTAACTAATAAAAGTAAATTTGATATAGTTAAAGGACCACAAGCTTCACTTCAGGGAAATTAGGAGAGTAGACATTTTCTGGGAAATTGTCTCATGAAAAACACGAAGACGACACAAACGTTAACCGAAATTTGATCACCTGATAAAACAGGCAAAAAATATGGTTCTAATACTGTATATATATTGTATTACTTGTAAATAAACTAAAATATCGTTAATAAAACTATTACGTTTGAAATAACATGAAATTACAGAATTCACACCTGCTGCATTACTTCTCCATGTAACACAAGTTGTCAGCCCTTCAGACAATAGAAGTTACAGTAACATTTTATAAAGCCTTTTCCACACAATTACGTGTAGTTCACAAACCGATTTAGAATCATGCATTGACTTACGAGGAAAGAAACTGTTACGTTTTAGATATTTTAATAAGGTTAATTATCTGAAACGAAAGGCAGCTCGAAAACCAAACTTTTCCAACTCTTACAAGCTCAAAAGAAAATGGCGACAGAGTTTTGTTGCCAGATACCTTGCGTCTATTAAATTTATAATATTAATAAGGAATAAGAGGTCGAACAAGACTGCTTACACAGTTCATTCGTACTTGAAATTGAAACGTCGAAAAATCAATTCATGACGTTAGAGAAACGCAGCATTAAGCGAAATAATGTTAAAGTAGCGTTAATTTTCAGAGAAAAGAGTATTATGATTTATAGTTGGTTACAAAACCTCTTCTCTTAAATATAAATAAAGATTTCTTGAAGTGTAATATCAACTTAATGTTCTAATGTTTTGGATGTTTTGGTGCAAATTTGTGGTTATTTAGTTTAGTATAAATGTTTAACAGAATATTTAAATAGTAATACTAGTAAATAATCACAGGATATGTCCTGTAGTAATGGAACTCATGAAATAATAAGCTGAATAATGAATAAGCTTTTCTTCAACTTATTATTTCATCGCTTCCTTGTCTACAAGACATATCCTGTGATTATTTACTAGTGAATTATTGATTTAACGCCATGAGCGTGAGTGGCAAATATTAATACCAACTATATGAGGCAACAGATTTGTCCACTTCCTCGATAGATGGAGCCTCAGTGCAAATCAAATAAAAACCCGGAAAGTTTATAACGTCACACAAGCTGAGAAAATGTTAGCTCTTGGTGTTGTAGTGGTTAGCATAACAGGCATGTTTCCTGGAGACGTGGGTCCGAATCCCACTCATGGTAATAGTTATACCTTTCTCTTCTACTGTTCATTCATATAGAAAAAATACAGTCCATAGCTATATCAGTAGCATAACTATGCTCCTTTGCGCTAAAATTAATATTTGGACGAAAATAAGTCAGTTAAAATATTAAATATATAAATACCCCAAATACCTAAATCTAGGAAAACTAAAGGGGAATGGGTGCAGGGCCGGTCTTGAGTACTGGCCAGATCAAGACGCAAGTGACGTCAGAGGCATGGACGATCGTTTCTCCGAACTGCAGTTAAGTCCCTCACATTTTCGCACAAAATTACCGTTCCTTTTTCCACTTGGTTTTCCTGTTTTTTACATAAAATAATTTTTAACATTTGTTAACCAAAAACAGGTATTTTTTATATATATTCAAACGAAATAAACATTAATGATGGTCATAATTTATTGTAAAATAAGAAAAATCCATTATAGAAAATATTAATTTACACTTCTGCTCATAATACCTAAAATTCTCTGGACACAACTTTTGATGCTCTCTAAATACCTGTAAATAAAGATTTCTTGAAGTGTAATATTAACTTAATGTTCAAATTTTTTGGATGTTTTGGTGGAGATTTGTCGTTGTTTACTTTAGTGTAATTGTTCAACAGAATATTTGAAATAATGGTTATACCTTTTTCTTCTAGTGTTCATCCACATAGTAAAAATACAATCCGTGGGGCAGGGGGAAGCACCCCTTTGGCATTAGGTTGTGGGAGGGTTGAGGGATCTATTGAAAAGTACCGTTTTATTTCGTTACGTTTAACAAAATGGCAGCTGGGATCGTGCAGAGCAGTTCCGCTAAAACGATATTATTATATTCTAACAGACTCATTATAGCTACAAATAGTAGTTGTCGCTGCTAGGACTCATTGCAGTGTCAGTTTAACCGAAAGAAAATCAAGCAAATAGGGCATAATTGCACCACAGTATGTCAAGTTTAGTAAACAGTGGGAAAATATTTAAATGTATTATTTGTAGAAGGCTGCTATATTAGATTTCCTGTTACTAGATGTAACACCAGCGTTTGTTAAATTAATGAATCCCCTGATTAAGGAATTAAAAAATCGAAATAATTATTAACAAAGGAATAAAATTCTTCTAATTGAGATAACAGGTAAAACTTAAATTTCTGACAAGATCTTTAAACTAGGGCTTCTCATCGTGGGATACGCCCTTGGAAGTATGCCGAACATTTTTTGGAATATGCCGTGAGAGCTCAAAAGTCGATTACCCAGTGAAATGTTTATAATTTTAAAGATTAGTTAAATTGTTTATGTCATTTTTTGTGTTTATCGATATATGAAATTTAAGAAAAGAAAATTTAATATATGTATATGTTTTATTTTATTTCCATTGTTATACTATAACTATAGTTTTATCTATCTATACAAGGAACGAGAACAATTCCAGTTCAAGTTTAATTCAATTACTTCAGTCAAAAGATGAATAGAAAAGGCAGCAGCATTATGAAGTTCCAGGTTCCTCCGAGAGTAAATACATGGTGAGAAACTTATCTGACGTCAGAACAATTACACACGACAGCTGCCAGATCACTAATTACTAAAAAAATCGTAGCCAGATATATTTTTCCAAATTCTGCAATCAACCATAATGTTCGAATACATTTCTGAGCGACTGTACACTGAACTACATATTTGTGCTGTTTCATAAAGCCATTTTCTAGATTTCTTAAAAATATATTTTTTTTTCATGCATATTATTGTTTTAGAGCAGATAATTTTTCCTGCGGTTCTTTAGGAATCTAGTTTTGTTTTGGTTTTTTCTATTGATACTTCGCTAAGTTTCGGTTCAAAAAATAATTATACTCCCCAAGATTAGTTGTTCTTCTTATATTCATCACTGTTGTCATTAACTAATAATTTTTCTGTTTAATTAATTATTTCTTTGTTTGCATTTCTTAAACATGATCCTAAATTTATTCTTCGCACTCCCAATGTAGTATGCACCGAAACAACCTAAGGAAGCTTTTGCTGTTTGGTTTCTTTATATAGTGCAGTGGTTCTCAACCTTTTATGCATCACGTACCCCCTGGAAATGTGTATGTAACTGGCGTACCCCTTGTATAGATAGATAAATCTATAGTTATAGTATAACAAAGGGAATAAAATAAAACATATATATCAGTGGTTCTCAAACTTTTATGCATCACGTAACCCCTGGAAATGTGTATGTAACTGGCGTACCCCTTGTATAGATAGATAAAACTATAATTATAGTATAACAATGGGAATAAAATAAAACATATATATCAGTGTTTCTCAACCTTTTATGCTTCACGTCCCCCCTGGAAATGTGTATGTAACTGGCGTACCCCTTGTATAGATAGATAAAACTATAGTTATAGTATAACAATGGGAATAAAATAAAACATATATATCAGTGGTTCTCAGCCTTTTATGCTTCACGTACCCCCTGAAAATGTGTATATAACTGGCGTACCCCTTGTATAGATAGATAAAACTATAGTTATAGTATAACAATGGGAATAAAATAAAACATATATATCAGTGGTTCTCAACCTTTTTTGCTTCACGTACCCCCTGAAAATGTGTATGTAACTGGCGTACCCCTTGTATAGATAGATAAAACTATAGTTATAGTATAACAATAGGAATAAAATAAAATTTCATGTCTCACATCACCAGTATATGTTACATAGCTCCCAAGATAATTAAACTGTGACACCTACTCAAGACTGCAACCATTCACATTAACTGAATCACAGCCTGCCTGACCAATTTTCATCGTTTTAGTTTTCTCTCTGTTTATAACCAAACCTACTCTACTACCAGTTTCATCGACAGCTCGAATGAAACAGTTTATCTCATCAACATCATTTGCCAAAAGGGCTAAATCATCAGCATAATCTAAATCAGAAATTTTGGCATCTCCAGCCCATTTAAGGCGAAAAATTTCCCTTGAAGTGAATTTCGCATAACATAATCAACAACCAAACTAAAGAGGAAAGGAGACAAAATGCACCCTTGTCGAACACCAGACGTAATGCTAAACCAATTGCTACAAGACTTACCAACTCTCACACATGACTCAGTGTTATTATAAAGAGCTTTCATTATGTTAACTAACTTGTCTGGTATATAATATGATCTCACTATCAACCACAAATTATGACGATCAACAGAGTCGAAAGCCTTTTTGAAATCAACAAAGTTAGCAACCAAAGTTTCTGAAACTCTAAACATTTCTCAAGAATCTGCCTAAGTGAAAATATCTGATCTACACATCCCCTACCACTTCTGAATCCACATTGCTCATCACGCAGTTGCCTATCAACCAGATTCTTAATTCTATTAAGCACAATCATGGAAAGAACTTTACCTGGGACAGAGAGTAGGCTGATACCCCTATAGTTATCACAAGAACTGTGATCACCTTTTTTGACAATAGGGATAATAATAGCTCTGGTAAAATCCTTAGGAACCATGCCTTTATCATAAAAGTTATTCAAAATTTCAGTCATCCAAGTGGTAACCGAAACATTCCCAGCTCTGAGTATTTCTGTAATAATCTCATCTACACCTGGGGATTTATGAAGTTTAAGTTTAGAAATAGCCAAAATAACTTCAGATTGTGTTATAGGGCCAACGTTAAAGCTGCCAATGCATCTATCATCACTACAAATAATGGGAGTAGAACTAACCACATTGTTTAGAACATCACTGAAATGCTCAGCCCACATAGCCATGACAGAATCTTCACCTTTTATAACCTTACCTTGTTTATCCTGCAATCCTTGTATGCCTGTCCGTTTTCTACCACATAAAACATTAACTATCTGGTACAACTCTCTGCTGTTGTGCTGCGTAACTTCTTCCTCACCTTTGTCAGCCAAGCCATCAAGCCAAAGATTCTTATCAGTAGTTAACTGATCCTTTACACGTTTATTAAGCTCTCTGTAATCTTTTCTATTAGGACTAGTAGGGTACTGATTAAGGACATTCCTGCAGTTCCTTCTTTCTGAAATAAGCTCAAGTGCCTTATTTAAGAAGTTACTAATTTCTGTATCTGAGTTATTACTGAGATAACATGAAACTGTAGCAAATAAAGCATTATGCTCTGGACATGCTTTATTTGTGTTATACGTGTTAGGAGATCATGGCTTGGACCTAGTGGAGAAGAAGGGTTCCTAGATGATAGTAGCATTGAAAACACACCACACAGTAACAGGTGGAGAATGCTGTGAAATTTCATCATCCCCAGATGATGTGACGATTGCCTTATTCAACAATGCTGTGTGTTAACATTACCATTCATCCGGAAGTGTGTCTCCTCACTCTGTAAGAGTCAATGGCCAATTGTTGGCCAGCTCCATCCTATCCACTCCTAAGCCATGAAAATACCAATTTGTACTGGAAGACTCTTCGTAAGACTGTGAAAGAGTACGGGAATCAGCGCAACACATTTCGTAGGACCTTGAAGACAGTTGATCGTGCAAGATTCAGGAGTGTTACATCGGCCCTGGCCCTAAGAGAAGACTACTGCATCAGCCATTTACAATGTGTTCAAAAACCAGTAGACTTCCTCTGCATTGGCATTACGATTAATAACCGTTTCTTCAAAATTCTGAGCCCTGTTCTGTAACTCATTCTCCTCAAAGGCGTCTCCACCTCTTCAGTAAGCAATATTCGGCTATAGCATTCGTGTCTTTGTTATTGTTTTGGAAATAGAGCTTAAAGAATAATGCACAATCCTTCAGTTCCAGTGTCGCGGCTCTTCCTGTTCACTTTTCTGGAAAGTTTGGGAAAGTGAAAATGATCATGCTCTCTAATACAAAAGCGTCAGGTCTCATCATGGCTTTCTGTTTTCATACTGTAACCACGTGATATATTCTCTTACTAACAAGTGATTGGTAAATAATGTGCATGGTTTTTCTGTAGAGCACCACGCTCAACCAGCTGGTAGTTTTTATAAGAATTTCATTTTTTACCTACCATTTTATTCTGCATGACCTAATTATTATCCCCTTCAAATTTCAGCTTTGTGAAACTAAAGGTTTTTATCCGCAGACCTACAAAGTAACATAGTTTAATTCAATAACTCAGTATATATCATCAGTTTGAAACATTTCACTGGAGATCTCCTTTTGGGGGCGGGGGTGGCTCAGTCGGTAGTGCCCCAAGTTTTGTAATCTTTAGTTCACAGGTTCGAGTCACAGCTGGTTCATCGTTGGGATTTATCTCCGCAAAATTCCCCGCCCTGCCCATGATCAGTAAGGGACAGCGATGAGCTTTGAAAGGTCGCCGTCCATCGGATGGGACGTTAAGCTATGGCCCCGTGTGCAGGAGAGCCATACACTGTGCACGTTAAAGAACACACTGGATGTCCCTTGACGGAAGGTTACCATCTGTCTTCCAGCAGCTGTTCCAGGGGTCCCCTCCCCCAACCATCTCTGAGCATTCGGGTACTTTGTGACATAGGCATTTAGCCCATGGTGTGCAAAAAGGTGCCGCTCAGAGGTATAACAACCCAACCTCCTCCTTTTACAAATTTCAATGTTAAATCCTACACTCGATTGAGATAATAAATAATGATTTATTTCTTGAAACATTAGGGGCGGGGGTGGCTCAGTCGGTAACGCGCCAGGCTAGTAATCTGTAGTTCCCTGGTTCGAGTCCCAGCTGGGTCAGCGTTAAGATTTATCTCCGCAAAATTCCCCGCCCTGCCCACGGTCAGTAGGGGACACCGATGGGCTTGGAAAGGCCGCCGTCCGTCGGATAGGACGTTAAGCCGTGGGCCCGTGTGCGGGAGAGCTATACCCTGTGCACGTTAAAGAACACGCTGGATGGCCTTGACGGGAGCCTACCATCTGTCTCCCAACAGCTGTTTCAGTGGGTCCCCTCCCCCAACCATCTCTGAGCCTTCGGAGTCCATGTGACCTGGCCATTTAGCCCATGGTGTGCAAAAAAGTGCCGCTCAGAGGTAAAACAACCCAACCCAAATCCTTTTTCTTGAGTGAAAGTCTTGTCGGAGGATTTGTGGACCCGGTTCATCTTCAGCAGCACAAACGTAGTTTCGATCTTCATGGGAGTTGTATAGTAATAAAACCACGTCTATCTCTGTGACAATCTTCTGTTAACCATTTGGGGCCATAGATTCAACCAATGTCAGCATCTCCTTGCAGGAGTCGACTCAAGTCCTCTCTTCTGCACTCTCAGCTTGTGGGGTACCCATTTGGCACAGATGCTTCGGATTGCTGATGAATAATTGTTTCCACACTGCCAATCGATACACTGGCATTATCTGAATGGTGATGTGTGGGTTTTCCTTAATCAGTTTACGACACGAACATCAGCGACGGTTCTCTCGTTCACGGTGACACGGTTCACGGTGACAACTCCCTCATGCAGGAAGACAAAGGAGTCTTCCTGCATGAGGGAGTTCTTCGAAGCTCTGCCATTCTTTTCCGAATTTGTGCATCCATCTCGTAACTGTGCCATGTGAAAAGGCATTATCCTCATATACTTGTGATAAATTGGCATGAATTCTTTTCTTTTCGTCCCTAACCTATATCTTTCTAAAGATGTAAAATTTTTCTCCTTCTTTAGTAGGCTCCACAGTAACAATGCAAAGATTTCGCAGACCGAACTTTACGCTCCGCCAAAGAAGATAGAAATGATGATAAAGCCTTTGATTTCAATACGTAATGAAGCACTCCGTAAGCATTTATTAATTGCTTTTCTGTTTTCTAAGGAGAAAATGGTTCTTTTTTTAATGACTTATAATTAACTGTTACTTTGAGAAAGAAAAATCATCAGGAAAAGGAAAAGGGTTTATGGAGTTTCGTTCAAGTGTTACACTGTGTGACGTAAGTGAAAAAGATTGTTGAAATTTTTCTATAAACTTTTTAAGTCGTTTAAATTTATGAACTCCCTCTAGGTCTTTAACATATTGTATGTTATTGATTTTTAGTGGTCGTACATTGTAGACCACTGAACTGGAATATTCTCTGCTACGCAAAAATCCGCCTGTGATTAAACGAGAGTTTAATTTTTCATTAAAATTTATCAGTATTTATAGTGGTAGTTGTTTTCACTTTCATCTAAATTTTTTCTGTGAGTACAAAATAATGAAAGAAATAAACATTTACTGTTTGTTTTACAAGTAATCGACTTAAGCATCTAATACACCAATATTTAAACAAAAAATATGAAAAATTCTTCCCTAGTCCACTGACTGATATAAGAATTAATCTAAAGGTGTGAAGCGAAGGAAATTAAGCTGACAATATACGAGTATTTTAAGCTTTGTATGTAAAATTGCTCAGTGGATAAATGTGATATTTAAAATTTTCACTGTTTGAAATATGTAAAACACAATAATTCGAATTTGGTCATTAGAGGGCGATCATCCCTCAAGACAATCTGAAGAATGTCAATTGCAGGTTACAAGCATAAGTATGAAAGTTTCAATGATCTTTATCCCAGATAGATATTATATATGACGCACAAATAAAAGATGTTTCGAAATGCGACCATAGTTCCAATGGCTAGGATATCTGACAAACTTATTAGTTTAAAAACTAACGTAATCCGACACTACTTTGTTTATGACTTAAGCAAAATGTCTAATTTCGTGATTAAAGACGATATTGTCTTACAATTAATATTTGGTATTTATTTTTTATTCTTGAAAAAAAATTCAAAAATGATAATATAAATTTATAAGTGGTGTGATATAATTGTAAAAAAATGTTTTGAAGGGAACTGCAAAGCTGTTTAGATTACAGAGTATTATAAAATCACATTTCATTCAACTAAATAAATATATCCATTCCGTTTAGAAACAGGTTCATTGGATTGCAAAGATCAATTTACAGAATACAGTTACTTTCATTTTATCTTGTCATATATATATATACAAAGAACGTTTTAGGAGACTGACTTAATAAGGTGGCCTAATTAATCTGCCTTTTTGATAACTCATCGACACTACGTTTCCGTAATCGAGCCGTAGCTTAGGACAGAATATCTGGAGAACTAAATTGCCATCTGGTTGGAGCTCCGAAGCCCTTGGCTGCTTGAGGATTCTGTATGTATGTACAGTCGCTTAAAAAATATCCGAACACTATGGTTGATTACATAATTCAGAAAAATATCTGGCAACGATTTTTTTAGAAATTAGTGATTTGGTAACCTTCGTGTACAGTTCACGACGGTTGCCAGATCATCAGATATTTTTTGAGCGACTGTACGTATGTATTTAAGTACGTATGTATCCCAAGAATTTTTTTTCAAGTGAGGGCGGTCCGAGAATTTTGTTTAGTGGGGGTGGAAGGCTTCAAGAATAACTTAGTTTCAAGAGGTAAGACTTCCGTAATAATATTCCACCGAACACGAAAAGTTAAAATGTTATGCTATATGGCATGATATTTCCTAGTGTTTTTTAATGTATTTAAATTCGGACATAAAAAAGTGGTGATAGAATAAATTTAAGTAAAGAAAAATGTTTTTGATTTCAAAGTAGGTAGACAAATTTGAGATTTCTTATAAGACGACTGAATTTTTTTGGGGAGCGCTGTCTCTCCCCTCGGTATATCCCTGAGTGTATGTATGTATGTATGTATGTGTGTCCACGACCGAATCTAGAAATAGATGGAAGTGGAGGGAAAAGACTGGATATATTCAAATATTATTTTTATACACATTTAGTCATAAAAAAGGAACTGATGCGAAAGTGAAGACACCAACCGCTGTTGTTTTTCTGCTGAGGTCCCGTCATCCTCTCAGACCTTGTACTCTGGCGTATAAACTGACAGGCTCCTGTCAGACCTCTGTGGCTAGCAGCTGCTTGAGGGGGTATTTGTTATTTATTTATTTTACTATATCAGAAGGTTAAACGGGGATAAAATCTCATAGAGAATTAGAGTTTTTGCTAACGGAATCGCTGTCGAACTTGAATTGAAGTCTATGGACATGCTTATTTCTCGAAAGTGAGTTGGTGTAAGTCCATGAATATGGTTCGAACAGGACTGCATAGTGATACAGTTGGAAATTAGCTAATGGTATTCTGCATTATTCCTAGATTGTATTCCTGCATATTCCAGATTGATTGTCTGTAGTGACTTATAAAAGCATTTATTATTTACAACACCTTGTACCAGAAAATAATAATAAGTGCTATTGATTCCATTATTCACTCTCCATGATTTTATAAGTATGTACTAGAAGTGACTTGTTCATGAATTTACACTTTTCGGACAAGTTGTCTCTGATTGGGTTATTTAGTTTCAGTGCTTTTCTTAAGTGGGAAGCTGATCTGCATAACGACATCATAGCAGAATAATCCAATCAGAGACAACCAGTCTGGTAAATGCCATGGCAACGATTGATTTCTAGTAATATATAAATGAATCTTATTAAGCCCATTGTTGTTTCTTTTCTTACAGAATTCCAATTGACATGGATATGGTTCGAACAGGACTGCATAGTGATACAGTTAGAAATTAGCTAATGCTATTCTGTAAGTTGTACGAACGAAGGCTGCATCTGGCAACCTTCGTTCGGCAACCAATTTGGGTTTAGGAAGAGCAGAGGTACAGAAACTGCATTGTTGAATTATACGTCAAAGGTGTTTCATTCCATACAACAATTGACAATAATCAATTTACTCTATCCGTATTTATGGACTTGGAGAAAGCTTTTGATACCGTTGATCACGAAATTTTAATTACCAAACTAGAAAATATTGGCATTCGTGGTGTTGTATTAAAATGGTTTAAAGACTACTTACAGCACAGAACGCAATGTGTTAGTCTTTTTGATACACTTAGTAACCCAAAACATATTTCATGTGGCGTACCACAAGGTTCAGTCCTGGGACCAACCTTGTTTCTGATATTCATAAATTTTCTATGTAAATTAAAAATAAATAACTATATTAACACTTTTGCAGATGATACATCATTAACTTTAGGTGCTGATTCTCTGGAAAATCTCCTTTATAACATGAACACTGATTTGAAATGTGTGATGAAATGGTTGGATTTAAATGGATTACATTTAAATACGAAAAAGACTAAGTATACTCTATTTAACCTAAAAAAGGATAATTTAAAATTTATATTATTAAAAAATAATTTAATTAAAAAATCATAACTCACTGGATGGTCTTGGTGGGATTATCATCTGTCTCCTAACAATTGTCCAGTGGGTTCCCTCCCCGAACCTTCTCTGAGACATCGGAGTCTTTGTGATCTGGTTATTTAACTCATTTTTGGCAAACACGTACAATCGCTCAAAAAATATCCGAACACTATGGTTGACTAAAGAATTCAGAAAAAATCTGGCAACGATGATTTAGAGATTAGTGATCTGGCAACCTTCGTATACTTACACGAAGATTGCCAGATCATTAATTTCTAAAAACATCGTTGCCAGATTTATTTTTACTGAATTCTCTAATAAACCATAGTGTTCGTATATTTATTTGAGCGACTGTATGTATACGAAGGTTGCCAGATAACTAATTTCTAAAAAAAAATCGTTGCCAGATATTTTTTCTGAAATCTGTAATCAATCATAGTGTTCGGATATTTATTTGAACGACTGTATGTATACGGTGGTTACCAGATCACTAATTTCTAAAAAAGACTGTCATATATATTTTCTGAATTCTGTAATCAACCATAGTGTTAGGATATTTTTTTGACCGACTGTACCTCTCAGAGGTAAAATTACCGAACCCAAATGCTCTCGAGCAAATTGGTTTTGCGATACGGATTGCTTTCGCTTGTTTAGATGACTACGGGCCACTACTGAATCTATGTTATGATGGGTTTTCATGTGTATTTGCAGGCTGTTACACACATCCGTGGTCAGAATATACGTTTCTACTTCTATTTCTTTATGAAACTATATAACATTTTAGGTAATGTTTCAAGAAATAAATCATTATTTATTATCTCAATGAAGTGTAGGATTTAACCATGAAATTTGTAAAAGGAGGAAGTTGGGTTGTTATACCTCTGAGCGGCACCTTTTTGCACACCATGGGCTAAATGCCTATGTCACAAAGAACCCGAATGCTCAGAGATGGTTGGGGGAGGGGACCCCTGGAACAGCTGCTGGGATACAGATGGTAGCCTCCCGTCCAGGTTCATCCAGTGTGTTCTTTAACGTGCACAGGGTATGGCTCTCCCGCACACGGGGCCACGGCTTAAAGTCCCATCCGACGGACGGCGACCTTTCGAAGTCCATCGGTGTCCCTTACTGACCATGGGCAGGGCGGGGAATTTTGCGGAGATAAATCCCAACGCTGAACCAGCTGTGACTCGAACCTGTGAACTAAAGATTACAAAACTTGGGGCACTACCGACTGAGCCACCCCCGCCCCCAAAAGGAAGAGGAGGTCTCCAGTGAAATGTTTCAAACTGATGATATATACTGAGTGATTGAATTAAACTATGTTACTTTGTAGGTCTGCGGATAAAAACCTTTAGTTGCACAAAGCTGAAATTTGAAGGGGATAATAATCAGGTCATGCAGAATAAAATGGTAGGTAAAAAATGAAATTCTTATAAATACTGCCAGCGGGTTGAACGTGTCGCTGTACAGAAAAACCATGCACCTTATTTACCAATCACTTGTTAGTAAGAGAATATATCACGTGGTTACAGTATGAAAACAGAAAGCCATGATGAGACCTGACCCTTTTGTAATAGAGAGCATGATCATTTTCACTTTCCCAAACTTTCCAGAAAAGTGAACAGGAAGAGCCACGATACCGGAACTGAAGGATCGTGCATTATTCGTTAAGCTCTATTACCAAAATAGTAACAAAGACACGAATACTGTAGCTGAATATCGCTTACTGAAGAGATGGAGACGCCTTTGAGGAAAATGAGTTACAAAACAGGGCTCAGAATTTTGAAGAAACAGTTATAAATCGTAATGCCAATGCAGAGAGGTCTACTGGTTTTTGAACACATTGTAAATGGCTGATGCAGTAGTCTTCTCTTATAGCCAGGACCGATGTAACACTCCTGAATTTTGCGTGATCAACTGTTTTTCAAACTCTTACGAAGTGTGTTGCGCTGGTTAATGTACAAAGTGGTATTTTCATGACTTAGGACTGGATAGGATGGACTGGACAACAATTGGCCATGAAATATTTTACGGAGTAAGAAGGCGTACTTCCGGCTGAATGGTAATGTTAACACTCAGCATTGTTGGGTAAAAGGGAATCATCACATCCTCTGGGGATGATGACATTTCAGAGCATTCTCCACCTGTTATTGTGTGGTGTGTTTTCAATGCTACTATCATCTAGGAACCCTTCTTCTCCAAGTAGGTCTAAGCCATGATCTCCTAACACGTATAACATAAATAAAGCATCTCCAGAACACAATGCTTTATTTGGTACAGTTTTATGTTTTCTCAGTAATAACTCAGAAACATAGCTTAGTAGCATCTTAAATAAGCATTACATTAAAATCATCGCAATCAAATCTATTTCAATGTCGATTTTCAACAAAATTCTTTCACTATTTTCACAGTTGCGCAGATTGTAATATTTAACAGCTAAAATGACAGTTTAAATAATTGTTCTGCTAAGTTAATAAAAACTAGTTAAAATGAAAGCAAAACCGTCATACTGTACAGTCGCTCAAAAAAGTATCCGAACGCTATGGTTGATTACAACGTTCAGATAAAATACCTGGCAACATTTTTTTCAGAAATTTGTGGTCTGGTATCCGTCGTGTACTGTGCACGAAGGATGCCAGATCACTAATTTCTGAAAAAAATGTTGCCAGGTATTTTATCTGAATGTTGTAATCAACCATAGCGTTCGGATAATTTTTTGAGCGACTGTTCATTACTAATCCATATAAGAGTATTTTTAGCAGTTCTTGTAATAATTATGTTAATTTCCACTAATTATAAATGACGTTTTGCAGAACAAGCTAACTCGCTAAATGTTTCAGCTTCCACACTAAACGCATATTTTAAAAAAATTGTTGCGTTCGGAAAAGATATTTTGATTTAAATAGATTTGACTAAGATTTTTGAATTATGAAACATTTTTTATAAAACTTTTATTTAAGGAATTTACCTAATTCTGCAACTGACTTATTTATGACATAATATATGACTGCTCTTAATGATGGAACCGCTTAGTGTACATGTACAATCGCTCAAAAAATATCCGAACACTATGGTTGATTTCAGAATTCAGAATTTCTAAAATCAACCATAGTGTTCGGATATTTTTTTGAGCGAACGTACTCTGTAAACATCGAGAAGAGCTTTGAGGGTGGGATGTATGTTATAATGTGGTATCACATAACGTACTATTAACGTTCTTATTAAACAAGCCACCGACCTAGTACACTAGGACATTAAAATGCTATATTTATTTTTGCGATTAGTCTTTTTAGCGTTTACCGATTTCAAGAATCATATATTTTTTTATGTAATATCCCTTGTAATTAAATACAACTACAGTTAATACTCACTTGGTATGTTGACAATCATACAAAAGTAAAGATTCCTACATCAAATATGTTAGTAAAATGAAGAGGCCGTTCTATATGCACAGCGTGTGGGGTGAAGCGTTAAATCCTTCTATTAGGTTATATGTATTATAAACTACGTGTTCTAAAATAACAGGTCCTACACTATTATTCTTCATTTTTAGCGACTTCGTTGGAAGTCACTGAACTGGAATCCATCTTTAGCTAACCGACCCTTCTGTGATTAAATGACTACACAAAACTACACTAAATGGTACTAAAATTTATAGTGGTAGCTGTTTTCGCCCTCCTTTAATTACTTTTATCTAGCAAATAGCACAAGATAAAAAAGGATGATTTAAGGATACGCTGAATTAATATCTTCATTATTACACCGATTGCTCTCAGAATGAAATAAAGATTTCTATCTTTTCTAAACCATGCATCTTAATCTTTATATACGAGGTGACCTAAATTAAACTGAGAATATTTAAATGAATTTGTAGAGAAAACTCATTGGATATAAACAATAATTTAAATTTGCACATTTCAGATCATTACTGAAGCAATACATAAAACACTAGGCATCATGATATACAAATGGAAGTAGTATAATTTTCAATTTTAGAGAAGATCAAAAAATATCCTGTAAACATGAAATTCATCGCAATTAGCTCAGCTGTTATATCTAGAAATGATCTTGCATGCAGCTTTTGTTTTAGTATGTAATAGGAAGTTTTCACAAGCGTTCAAAGAAGTAGTAACTTATTCACTTCGATGGAACGAGTGAAAATCTATAGACACTTATCAAAAACAGTTTGAACCTCCTCAGTAGGAATGAGTCCCAAGGACTGGCTGGAGTAATTGTGTCAGACTTACGATACTCTAGGACAGGCATGGCCAACATACGGCCCGCGGGCCGGATCCGGCCCGCATAATGAATTTATGTGGCCCGCGAACAATTTTTCGATATTAGCATTTAACTTCTAGTAATTAATCGAATGAATTCTCGATACTTCTATATTTTTTAAAAAAGATTCCGTTATAAAGAATTAAAACTTTTATACTCATCTGTACTCGATATGATCTGTTTGATGATTGAATCATTTACATTTTGGAGGCTGTGTTAAGAATAGCTACTACAAGTATAGAACCAGATATTAAAAAAATAATAAGCTATGCAAACCGCCTCAATACGTCGCATTAGTTATTATGTTAATTTGTTGTATTTACTTACAATTATTCATAAACAAATTTCATAATAAAATTTTGTTTACTTAAAGAAATAAGTGTTTTGCTTAACATTTTTCAATTTTAATATTTCGTCCGGCCCGTGAAAATATTTTTTTTCCAATCCGGCACGGCAGCAAAAACAGTTGGCCATGCCTGCTCTAGGAGCTGGGTGTTTCACCTTTGAGTGACACTTCTTGTACACAATAGGCTGAATGACCTAAAGGCTACAAGGACCGAAAGGGCCCAGAGAAAGCTAGGGAAATGAAATCCACGGGTCAACAGCAGACAGATTGTAGCCTCATATCAAGACCATCCAACGAGTTATTTAATGTCTACCAAGCCTCGGCATTATCATCATTATCGTCTATCAAGTCTCGGCGCGCCATCTACCGTATTTACCGTCAATGTTTGCGCGCCATTTAGCGAAATTTTATATTATAGGAGACTATGCGTAAAGCTACGGTTTTCGAACAATTGGGCAGGTCTTAATAAATCATTACTAACATTTTGAAAGGTTGGGAGGGTGGTCCACGGGCTACATGCCCTCCTCATCTCTTAGATCCGGCACTGATATATAAATATATAATATAGATTATATATAAATAAACCTGAGAAATATTATTTAATAACAATATTTTATTCAAAAATGCTTACATAAGAAACTTACGCACAAATATTAAAATACTTACATAAGAAAAATGACGTAAAAACAATTATTTAAAGATATACCGAGGATGCACTTGATAGGCTACAAGTTCTTTTATGTCAAAGTCAATGTCAGTTGTGATCCCAGGTATCTGCTCAAGTGCCGTGACCTTAATTCAGTTTTTGAAGTCCCAAATCTCTTAAGTTTGGATATTTTTCTGTTGATAGAAGCTTAAGCAGTTCTTTCCCGGTTTCTTTTCCACATCCAACAAAAATGCATCTGCCTGCAATTCGCATAATACCATTTCATATTTAGGATCTATATTTGCAATATCAATATTTAATGGATTATTAAATAACATTATAGCATCTTGTACACCAAACAACGTGCTGTTCCTTTGTCCTAAATGAACAAATATTCAACTGACCATCGTTCTCGGAATTCACGATTTCCATTGTAAATATTTCTTTGTTTATCGCGCGCTCATATTTATGGGTTACTGTTAATAAAAAAATAAAAGTTCTGCTAATGCAATGGAAGGTGTGCACACATAAAATATTGTTATTCAACCAAGTTGTCATTATTTGTATCGATTCGCACAACACCAGAGAACGAAATAAACACAAAGTGTCCACTGATTTTTTGCGAGAGCATGGTTAAAAAGAGACCCTGCCCATGGGCACTAGGGGACACCGATAGGTTTGGAAAAACCGCCGTCCGTCGGATGGAACGTTAAGCCGTGGCACCGTGTTCGGGAGAGCCATACCTTGTGCACATTAAAGAATACGCTGGATGGTCTTGACGGAAAGCTACCATATGTCTCCCAAAAGCTGTTTCAGTGGGTTCCCTCACCCAACCTTCTCTAAGCCTTCGGGGTTCATGTGACCTGGTCATTTAGCCCATGGTGTGCAAAAAATTGCCGCTCAGAGGTAAAACAATTCAACTGTCCGAATACGATGACGAAGTGAAGAGAGTTCGTGGGATTGCAGTTACCTCCTCATTGCTTACCGCGAAACAATAGGAGTATAATAAACCTAGTTGTGTGAGATAAAACGAAACCTTAGTATGCAAATATCGACACGGGCTCTAATCCTTATCCGCTTCAAGTGTAACCAAGTACTCGGCCACCCGAAAATCATCAGGTAAATCTTGTTAAGTATTGTCCAATCTTCACCATCACACGGAACTTAATGGTTTACAACCACTGCTTTATTTATTATTTAATTTTGATATTTTTCACAAGAATGAACTCATCTTAATAAATCAGGTTTATGTTTCAAAAATTCATATTGTTGACACTTTTTTGCACACCATGGGCTAAATGGTCAGGTCACATGGACCCCAAAGGCTCAGAGAAAATTGGGGGAGGGACCCACTGGAAAACTGTTGGGAGACAGATGGTAGTCTCCCGTCAAGGCCATCCAGCGTGTTCTTTAACATGCGCAGGGTATGGCTCTCCCGCACACGGGGCCACGGCTTAACGTCCCATCCGACGGACGGCGGCCTTTTCAAGCCTATCGGTGTCCCCTACTGACCGTAGGCAGGGCGAGGAGGTTTGCGGAGATAAATCTCAACGCTGACGCAGCTGGGACTCGAACCTGGGTATTACAGATTACGAGTCTGGCGCGCTACCGACTGAGCCCACCGCCCCCCCCCCCCTGTTAGGGTACGTTTATACGGTGTGTGTTTTTGGAGGTGGGGTTCTGTTGCCAGCGGTGGGAATTGTTGGGCGAGTGCGTTTCTCAGACGGCCATGTTAATACTTGCTGGGTGTGTGGGGTGGGGATGAAGGGTGAATAACGCGAAGGAAGATTGAGGTGAAGGGAGGATGGGCGGGTGGAGGTGGTTGCCACTGCGTTTCCGGGCATCCGCCTGACTTTAAAAAAAATACATCCGACGGAATTTTTAAACAATACGTCGAAAATTTTTAAACAATACATCCTGTTCTGCTGTACACCTGATACGATTCGTAAAGGACTTTAAATGTTTCATGAGCTAATTTTGGATTAAATATGTGGGCCGCTACCGGAAGTAGTGCAATACCGGTCCAACCCGTGACAGTGGTTGAGCAAGCTCAAAGCACTCCGTCGAACTACAAAAATAAGATTAATATCTTGATTTCATATGGAAATCGTATCTGATATTAAGCTGAGAAGAACAGATGTTTTCTTTTTTTGTTCACTTTGATCTTTGCCAGAAGGCCGAAAGGCAATACTAAATAATCTTCTTGAATTATTAATATTTTCAGTAAGTAGAAATTCATAGACGGTAGTTCGCGCGTAGGAATCCAAAACTCCCTAAGCGAAGTCGCGATGAAGCTGTTAGCGTGTGCAGTAAATCAGTCGGTCTTCCTGAACGGTGAGTCGAGTTTATGGAGTCTTTGCAACTGCATGGAGTTCTTGTGGAGTGGCCATTTTGTCCAATATGTGCCAAAAAGTGCCGCTCATACGTAAAAGAACCCCTCATGAGAGGGATGGAACAAATTTCGTTTTACACTCCTTACCTCCTTAAATTTTTCAATCACATGTGAAACTTTTACCGAATTAAATAATAGACTAAACTTATGAATAATTTAAATGCTCAAAACGTCACAATGTTACAAGCAAGGTAACCGTTTTCAACATTAAACCGTAATTATTCATAATTTAGTATGTTATATATATATTAAGTAAAAACGAGGAAAAAATCATATTTTTTACGTGGGGTAAAGTGGTCTACAGCACAAAATCGAGAACGTCCTAATGTGGCTGTGAAATGCTCAGCACATCACAAAATTCTGGAGCTTTAAAAGTATTCCCTGCCGTAATATATTTGCATAACATCCGTCGTAATAAGAGTTCACTGAAGTGAACGTTACTGCAACAGCATCACGCCGCGATAAAGGAGTCCGTTGTATTCCATAACTAGTCGTAATTGCGGAAATCCTATTTCGACTAAACTTACCTGCAGAAATGACTCCTATGTGTCGTTTCGCAGACTCCCGGAAAGCTCTTAATAACACAAATAACGATATCTAAAAAACCAATGAAATCTATTTGAGTTGAAATCATAATTTCTATATTCACTACTAACTACTACAATGCATCGAAAACATTTCTTTCTCATCATACGATGAGACTTTTTTAAAAAATCGACCTTTCACGATGAAAGAGAAACGAATAAAACAGCTTCTATGCTAAAGAATCGATGACACAACAATGCTTTTACAAACGTTAATCCGGATACGCCATTTATTGTTTCATCATTAGGATTTCCGTCACGAATTAGTTTTAGCAAGCAGTCAAATCTAATCCTCCTACTTGACGAAAGAGAAGTAAAAGTGGTTAGTTAATATTCCAGAATGGAGCGAAGAATTTAAACCGTTCAGAAACAGAAGCGACAGGTCAATTGATCATCTCCTTGATTCTCTTCCCTTTGAAGAATCTTCCCTTTGAAGAAGTAAGTCACTGAGCAGATATTACCGAACTTTTTAAAAACGACAGACAACGGAAGATTTCTCCGTTATACGGAATGAATTTAGTAACGATTTTTTAAATGCAAATTTTACCGACCTCTGTCGCTTAAAATAATATTTGAGTGGCTATTTTATAATGCGTGATATGGATGTTCCTTACTTTAAGAATAGGAAGTTATTAAATTGGAATTATAACTTTTTTAATGTAACTTCATTTTCACTTTCTCAAACGTCCGATGAAAAACACAAGCATGATTTATTTTAAACTAGCTCAACGTGCCCGGTGTTGACTACGATCGTTCTTGGTTAGAAATCCCATTTTTGGTTAGAAAATTAAGTCCCTAGCTGCAATGGAACGCCTAAATAACGATTTTTAGAAATGTGGGGAATGTGGCAACGGCATCAGTTTTGCGGCAGAAGGTTTACGATTTGCATTTTTCGAATCTCCCAAAAGTTAATACTGCGCCCTCTAACGGAGACGATGTATTCGTGTTAGAAATATTAAATTTTGGCTTTGCTGTGAAGGTTACGAAGTTGACATTGACAATAATAACTTCACCATTTAGGTTTTAGACACGGGGAAGAATGCATTTTTTTTGTTTTAAAAGAAATTTGTAAGTTTTTAGACATATAAATTCTTTTGGGGTTGGATAGGTATTGATGAAATATTAAAATTTGCATTTTCAGAATCTTCCAAAAGAAATAATTGCGCCCTTATAAAGGAGAAAAAAATATCGAAAAATCCCGAAATTTAAAATGTATTTGGCAAACGATGTAGTTATGTTAGAAATTTTGGTTGTGGAATATGAGGGTCTTGAAGATCCCATTGACAACAATGCGTTCACCCCTACGTCCAAGGTATTAAACAACGGTTTTAAGCGATAATTAGAAATATCTTTTTAGTTGGTACTAATAAAATATTAATTGCATTTTCAGAGGTAGTTTTAAACAAGCCACCGACCAAGTACACTAAATAATAAATATAAATAATACCCCCCTCAAGCAGCTACTTGCCACAGAGGTCTGACAGGAGCTTGTCAGTTTATATGCCACAGTAGAAGATCTGAGAGGATACGACATTAAAATGCTATATTCATTTTTGCGATTTGTCTTTTTAGCGTTTTCCGATTTAAAAAATCATGTTTTTTATGCAATATCCCTTGTAATTAAATACGAGTACAGTTAATACTCACTTGGTATGTTGACATTCGTACAAAAGTGAAGATTCCTACACAAAATACGCTAATAAAATGAAGAGGCAGTCGTGATACGTACAGCGAGTAGGGTGGGGTGTCAAATCCTCTGATATGTTATATATATATATCATAAACAACCTGTTGTAAAATAACAGGTCGTACACTATAATTGTTAATTTTTAGCGACTTACGTTGGAAGTCACTGAACTGGAATCCAAATATTATAAGTAGAAAGATCTGATTAAACGACTGCACAAACTACACTAAATGATACTATAATTTATAGTGGTAGCTGTTTCCACCCTCCTTTAATTACTCTTATCTTGCAAATAGCACACGATTAAAAATGAGGATTTAGGGTTTCGTTGAAAAAAAATATTCATTATTTACACTGACTGCTTTCAGAATGAAATTAAGTTTTCTACCTTTTCTAAACCATGCATCTTAAACTTTATGTAAGAGGTTACCCAAATTAAAGTGACAATATTTAAGTAAATATGTAGAGAGAACTCAGTGGATTTAAGCAATATTTTGAATTTCCACATTTCAGATCATTACTGAAGCAATACATAAAACAGTAGGCATCATGATATGCAAATGGAAGAGGTGTAATTTTAAATTTTACAGAAGATAAAAAATATCCTGTAAACATGAAATTCATCGGAATTAGCTCAGCTGTTATATCTAGAAATTGTTTTGTCGACCGTCACTTCAATTATATTTAAGGCAACTTCCAATGACTGATTGCATGGTATAATCAGTGCCTACGTAATGGGAATGCGTGCCGATTTCCGAGAATCTCCGTGTTAGCGACCGCGCATTGGAAGCTTCAGAACTTGCCACATGAGGGCAGCACCGCTCCGCGGTCACCTAACCTACGTTATAATATAAATATAAATACCCCTCTCAAGCAGCTTCTTACCACAGAGGTCTGACAGGAGCCTGTCAGTTTATATGCTAGGGTAGAAGGTCTGAGAGGATGGCAGGACCTCAGCAGAAAAACGACACATACATCCATGCCTTACCCGGGGCTCGAACTCAATGGTAAGTATATAGCGATCTGTTCGAAGTCATATGGTAAAGAATCAGACAGATGGTTAATCAAATGCAATAAACTAGAATCTTTCTCAGAGATACAACGGGAATAATTAAAAATATGTTTAAAAATTATCGTGTTACATTTGAAAATTATTATCCATTAGAATTCGAATTTTTCAAGCGTTTGCCCAGTAACATTGTTTAACGGTAATTCTTTAAAGAACAAAATTTAAATTGTTTCGAAAGCAATTCTTAATCTAATTTAATAATTTTAATTACTATTGCAATAGTAAGATTGATCTTAAACTTATTGTTTAGAGAAATTCATGAGAAATGGATTTTGGCAATATTATTTTGATATTAATACACGAATTTTTAAATTAAGCATGAAATGGTAAATTTGCTAAAAAAATTAAAGATTAAAAGTAATAGTTTTTTAAATGCAATACGCGCAAAGTTTATGTTGCAGTACAGAATTGACTCTTTATATGTTGGTCTTTTTATTTCTTTACTTCTCCCGACCTACAGGGCCCCTCCTGTTTTGTTTTTGCTTGCTTTAAAGTAATGTTATTTATTGTTATCACGTCAATCGACGATTTTACATAAGTAGTAAAATTTTCTTCATTTTTCAGCTTAGAAAAACATCAAAAGGAGAGCATGGTCTGTAGAAAGAAATTCACTTTCTTATTCATGTTACTTGCGCAAGGATGTATTGAAATAAATAACCCACAATATATTCCATAGAAATAAAATAAGTTTGAAACGATGCCGTTGATTAACTATGACGAACTTTTAGCGTTTTTATCACCCAAGAGATAGATATTGTTAGATTCTCAATGGGAATTCTCTTTGCGTTACAGCGTGAGAAATAAGTTTAAATTGCTCATTTTTCTTAAGGATAATTTAAATCAGGACGGGCCAATACTAAAGCCCATTGCAAAAGATTTTGCGGATCATAAAACAAATCATTAACTTACAGTCTCTCAAAAAATATCAGAACACTATAGTTGATTACAAAATTCAGAAAAAATATCTGCCAACGTTTTTTTTTTTCTTAGAAATTAGTTCTAAGAAACCTTTTTAAAATTTCTTAAAAATTAGTTCTAAATCTGGCAACCTTCGTGTACGTACACGAAGGTTGCCAGATTAGTAATTCCAAAAGAAATGGTTGTCAGATAATTTTTCTCAATTTTGTAATCAACCATAGTGTTCGGATACTTTTTGAGCGACTGTACATGAAGGTTGCCAGATCACTAATTTCTAAAAAACATCTTTGCCAGATATTTTTTCTGAATTCTGTAATCAACCATAGTATTCGGATACTCTTTTGAGCGACTGTAACGGAGACATTCCGAAAATGATATCGTAATAGTCATCAATATCTATCCAATCCCCCAAAAAAGTTTTAGTTTATCTCCAAAACGCTTCTCTTTATATTTAAAACAATGGAGAGTCAAATTCGTAATTTCTAGAATAAGGTTTTTATAGGAAAATATGACTAGATAAATTTAAATCTCATTCGAATCTATCTAAATCTCGAATTTCAACTGTAACTGTTTGGTATTAAAAGAACTGTTGAAATTCTAATACTTAACAGCAGCAAAGGCAGGCCTAAAGAATTCTGTAAACTGACATTTATTGAAATGTGGTTTGAAATGATATTTTCCTTAAGTTTAAATTCTGAGGTGGATTCTAATGATTGGCCTTTCTAATATTCCATATTCTAACTTCTGTATAGCATATGTATTTTTGGTTATATGCTCCCATTAGAATTTATTTACCTAGTTACGGAGCCCCGAATTCGATTCTCCACTAACATAAGATGAAGATGTTGCCATTTTTATGTCCATTACCTGTAGATGTGGGAGTTTCCAAGATAACAGATTTCTTACCAAATACTGCGATAAATAATGTAATTAGTTAATATTACATATTACATATAAGTATACAATATTCACTACGAAGTAATATTAAAAAGATAAATTTATTCAGGTTCGAATTTAAATATGTTTTTTCAGTTTTTTGTTTTGCTTGGAAAAATGAACTAATTACAATAAATTATGAAACGTATTTGGATACAGATGTTTTTATGGAAAGCGGCACACAAATCTCCCTAACTCTCAAAAAAATCTTTGTAGCAAGATATCACAGGAAATAACATTAAAAATCTTAGATAAAAAATTACCTCAATCTCGTTTTTGAGCAATATTTGCTTCCTATTAAAAGAGTTCTGGAATCGGAAATGTTGAACAGCAGAGTTTGTTGGTCGTAAGAATTTTCCTCAAAAGTTATAACAAAGCACTTGCTGAAATAAATGTAACGAACGAATATAACAATATCGTCTGCTGTGAAATATTTCATCTTCTTGAACTCCTTAAATATTAAACAAATATTATTTAAAATCGGGATTTTGAAAAATTTGATTCAGATCTGTAACTTATCTTCCGCTGCGTTTTTCTGTAGAAATCTTATTTTTAAAGTAACAAAGTTTAAAATGTTTCCCATACAATGGGATCCATAATATGATCTCTGCTAAGTCATATTTTTTAAAAGTTCACTTTCCATTGTCAGGAGATTTCTTGAACCACGGATTTTTGCAACCAGGTTTTAATTGAAAAGAATCTAATTTTGTTGATACTTAAACAAAATACACTTGAATTGTTGGCGCCTCTGGGCAAATGCCTAAATTGTCTTATAGAGACGAGATCTGGATTAAAATAGCAGACAACTTTGGAAGGGCTCGAATTCTGAATAATTCAAATTTCAAAAATTTCTTTAAATTATAATATTTTTAACCTTTTAATCAGTCTTTAATAATCAAATATAAGCAACATAATGCTTTTGATTTTTCTTAACTTATTCTCTAGCTTTAAAAAATGAATGGCGTTTTGCATTTGTAATTATGTTAGCCACGAACCTTTAGCTTATAATAATATTTTTATTATTTTTCTTTTCAAATAGCATGACTCTTTTATTTTTGTCATTACTAAAATTAATAATAAATGAATAAAATGAGTGTTTGGCGTCATTTTTCTATATTTCTTGTCTTATGGTGAATCATAGAAATCTTTTTTACAAATAGGGCTCGAAAAATTGAGCCCGAACTCAACATTATTGTCAAAATTAATATTAGTTAATATGCACAGGTTTCCAAAAATTAAGGAACCACCCTATGTTATGTCCATGAGAAAGTAACATCAGAACTCTATGACTTTTAAAACAAGTCTGTTTTTTTAATTATTAAGCATATAAAGATCTCAATTAAATATATTATTACAACTCGATTATCAACAATATTCGTTCACTATTTAATGAGTTATGGAAGTTTCAACACTTAACAATAACCATGCCAGTCACAAAAATTGCCTTCAGAAGTTCATTTAAGAATAATACTATTGTATCAAAAAGTTTAATATAATAACTATGTACTTTAGAAATCTGTGTAAAAAATTATTTCATTATTCATCAGTTTCCTATAAGAGTGGCATTGCTGTTGTTAAATATTCAAATTTCCTTAAATCATTAAATACTTAACGAGTATTTATGAAAAACGAGATATCGATATGTTTGATTAAGATCTTTATTCGCTATCACATTTTTCAAAAGAGAAAACAATATTTCATAAATTATAGAGCTTTGATGTAAGAATCCCATTCATAGAACATAAGAGTATTCCTTAATTTATGGAAACCATATTATGTGCGAAGGAAAAAGCTGTTTTATATTCGAATATAATTTGAATTTTCTGATTCAAAATAAAGGATGATCTTAGTAATCCAATTAATATGGTATATATATATATATGTGTATAGTATTCAAAATAAACTCGGAAATATTTAAGAGATATGAACACACAAATTAAAATATACAGCAGGTGAAAGAAGTAATAGGTTAGGATTCCTTTTGAAATTAAATTTAATTTCAAAAGTTTTACTTTTTTATTTTAATTCACTTGTTTCAATAGTTTTGTGTTATTTAATGCTCCATTAAATGACAATGTCGAAGTTCTTATCCTACACTTAATCCATCCCAAAACCCTAAAATATGATCTTGCAGACACAAAACGGCAAAGAATATAAAACAGAAACAAAAGCGAAAGATATTTCGCAATTTCTTTATCGCAATAAACTCGCCGAAACATAAACGAAAAATATAAACAGATTTTTACCAGAGCTATTATTATCTGAAAACCCTGTGTGGATACGAAGATATACTTCAAGTTCCTTCTTCAGTTTCAAACTTTTTCTACAGTGACAACACTAGTGGAATCGATCTCTAAGTGAATGAGCATATGATCGCTGATGCTAGATTTACGATCAGTAAAGTAAGGACAAAATGAACGAGGATATCTCCTGCCTTTTCCCTCGATGCCTCTTCTTGTGTTTGATGAGGGATTCTAATGACGTAGAGCAGCACCGGCAGATGTCACAATCGTCAATGCGTCCACTTGTTTGAGAGAAAGGAAAGAAGTAATATATTAAATAAATTTTATAATTTGTGCCAAGTTTAAAATCTCGACATAGGTTTTTTGGAAAGAGTCTTCCATACCCTTCATCATTATAAAATAATTTTAATATTCATTACTCTTCTTAAATAAGTCACTGCAGTGCTCTTTTAAACTTTTGGTGTTCGAACAGTTATTTGAACTGTGCTATATTGACTTTATTTGTACTTTTATTTTTTTATCTTTTCAAACTACTGTTCAGAATTCGACTGCTTCATTAGATTCGAATTCATCTCATACTGCTATCCTTCTTATTTTTTACCATGAAACTTCCAAGAGCCTTGCAATTTGATTTTGCAACCTACATTCATTCATTCTTGCAACGAATCTATTTTACTGTTGTTTTCAATTAATTCAATTCCTCCTCCCACTTCAGGGAGGGGGGGGGGCTTAAAAAAGTGACCAAAGAGCGATATTGAGATATTTAGTTGACATGTAAATATCTCAAATTAAAAGAAACATTCATCGTGAGAAGAAAAGATTTTAAACGAATGAAAATCTACATTCGTTTAAATAGCCTAATCATAAATACACAACAGAAAAACCTTTAAGAGTTATTTACTTCATATTTCAAATGTTTTTCTATTAATTATTACAAATATCTCAGAAAAGAGGAAACAGCAAAATATCACTGTTACAAGAAGCTAATCAAAATTTGTTAACAGAAGTTAATATGACATTTCGTACACATTTGTTACAAGGGCGAGAAAATACGAAATTTTAAACTAAATTTAGTTTTTTCTTATAAAAGCCAATACCAATTCAAGTTAAAAAATGTTAATTCCTATTCAAATGATAAAATAGCAAACAAAGGTAAAAACAAAAATACAATTAATCTAAAAATGTAATTTTTCTTATCTCTTTAAATTACACTTCTCAGCAAACGTTCTTATTATAATGTCTGCACATGAATGGCTTTATTTGAAGATTAATTCTTCTTTGCTTTGTTAGATTGTCCTGTGTTCAGAAAGATTTGATACAAAGATCGTAAAGAAATGATCGTTCTCCTCTGTGGGTACGAAGATCCACTTCAAGATGAACTTTCAGTTTAAAACTTTTCTACAACACTAACACTCAGTCGGAAGCGCGCCAGGCTTGTAATCTGTAGTTCCCAGGTTTGAGTTCCAGCTGGGTCAGAGTTGAGATTTATCTCCGCAAAATTCCCCGCCCTGCCCACAGTCAGTAGGGGACACCGACGGGCTTGGAAGGGTCGCCGTCCTTCGGATGGGACGTTAAGCCATGCCCCGTGTGCGGCAGAATCATACCCTGTGCACGTTAAAGAGCACGCTGGATGACCTTGACGGGAGGCTACCATTTGTCTCCCAACAGCTGTCCCAGTGGGTCCTAACCCATGGTGTGCAAAAAAGTGCCGCTCAGAAGTAAAACAACCCAACCCAAATCCTGGGAGTGGGTGAGCTTCCATAGCTTAGCTGACAAGATATTAAGACTCAATAAGTGGTGAGGATGAAATAAGAGATCAAAAATTTAGTTTTTTTCCAGATCAGACCCCACGACTATATTAAATAAAAAAATATTTTCCTTAAAATTTCATTTAGCACTAAATAGCAGTCGGTAATTCAAAAAAATTATGTACTAAACTTAAACTTAATAAATCCCGAGGGGTAAATGAAATTATTACGGAAATGCTTAGAGCTGGGAATGTTTCGGTTACCACTTGGATGACTGAAATTCTGAATATCTTTTATGATAAAGGCATGGTTCCTAAGGATTTTACCAGATCTATTATTATCCCTATTTTCAAAAAAGGTGATCGCAGTTATTGTGATAACTATAGGGGTATCAGCCTACTCTCTGTTCCAGGTAAAATTCTTTCCATGATTGTGCTTAATAGAATTAAGAATCTGGTTGACAGTCAATTGCGTGATGAGCAATGTGGATTCAGAAGTGGTAGGGGATGTGTGGATCAGATATTTTCACTTAGGCAGATTCTTGAGGAATGTTTAGAGTTTCAGAAACCTTTGTTTTCTAAATTTGTTTATATCAAAAAGGATTTCATCTTTGTTGATCGTCATAATTTATGGTTGATTGTGAGATCATATAGTATACCAGACAAATTAGTTAACATAATGAAATCTCTCTATAAAAACACTGAGTCTTGTGTGAGAGTTGGTAAGGCTTGTAGCAACTGGTTTAGCATTAGTTCTGGTGTTCGACAAGGGTGCACTTGGTCTCCTTTTCTCTTTAATTTGTTTATTGATTATGTTATGCGAAATTCACTTCAAGGAAAAGATTTTGGCCTTAAATGGTCTGAAGATATGAAAATTTCTGATTTAGATTATGCTGATGATTTAGTTCTTTTGGCAAATGATGTTGATGAGTTGAACTATTTCATTCGAGCTATTGGTGAGACTGGTAGTAGAGTAGGTTTGGTTATAAACAGAGAGAAAACTAACGTGATGAAAATTGGTCAGGCAGGTTGAGATTATGTTAATCTGAATGGTTGCAGTCTTTAGCAGGTGTCACAGTTTAATAATCTTGGGAGCTATGTAACGGATACCGATGATGTGCGGCATGAAATTAACAGACAAATAAGGTTTTCTGCTGGGACTTTTAGGAATCTATGGAGAGTGTGGAGAAATAGGCTTGTATACCTAAAGATTAAATTAGACTGTATAATAGTTTGGTTCTTTCTAAGATTAGTTATGGTAGTGAAACCTGGACGTTGTGTAAAAAAGATAACAGGAACCTAGATGATTACGCAGAATCTTGGGAATTTGATGGTTCAGCATTGTAAGTAATGATGAGGTCAGGCAAAGGAGTCGTCAACCTCCTTTAAGCAGCATATTCTGCAGAGAGAGACTCCGTTGGTTTGGCCATGTTGCCCGTATGGATAATTATACATTGGCGAATAGGGTTATGAACAGTGTGTCTAAATTCCTCAGAAAGAGGGGGAGACCTAGGATGCGGTGGACAGACAAGGCCAAACAGGACCTTGTTAGAATTAGTGTGCAGTGGCCGGATGCAGCAGATGTAGCTCAGGACAGGTATGCTTGGAGAAGTAAATTCCACGGTCTGGTTGGACCTCCGTAGCCCATGACTGCTTGATGATGATGATGATGATGATGATGATGATGATGATGATGATGATGATGATGATGATGATGATGATGATGATGATGATGATGATGATGATGGAGTATTACTGAATCTTAAAGTTAAGGATTAAGATTGCAGTACAGATCTAAGGAAATAGTTTCCACATTTCTTCAGGTCAAACAATGATAAATATGCTAAGAAAACCTATTCTCCTTATAAGACAGCTATTGCACTCTCTGAAAAATATTACTGATGTAGTCTAAATTTTACGAAATTTTGTATTGTAGCAAAAAATTGTTTAAGGCAAATTTGAAAAGGATGTAATAATATTACTTCAAAAATTTAGGATGATACATACTCTTTAACGATTCATGAAAATAATGAAACAGCATATTTTGCAAACATTGCAATGTGTGCTAATTAGGTTAGGTCATTTAGGAAAAACAATTTGATATATCATTTTAGTAAAAGACCACTTTTCGGAATTTAGTAAATGTCCACAATGGAAATAAATATTTTTGCCATAAATAATCTTTTTTTCTATTTTTTTACCTTCATTTGATGTCAATAATGCTGGAGAACGTTTTGTACGAAGCAGAGTATTCAATGCGTAATGGATTGTTTTGCTGTAGACTACTAAAGTGGTAGTGATATGAATGGTTTGATTATTAAATAATTAATCATTCTGGTAAAAAAAACAATTAAATTTTTAAACTGATATAACTGAAGAAATGATAAATGTCATATTGCTTTTGGTATATCGATAAATAGCCTTACGCTTATAACATTAGATTGACTATAAATATTAAAAATATAAGGGTGAAAGATGCAAATATACAGCTGAATTCGTTTCTAATCAGTCCATGAATTGTTCGGAAAATTATATGCAATAATTAAGTTCAGCACTATTATAAATTTCCAAAAAAAAATATAATTCCCGTGTTTCGTTCCAGAAACCGAGAGCCTCTTTATACTACGTCACACACTGTCGTTGTCACATGACATATGGCCTTCTTCGTAGAGAGGGCTTTGTATGATGGCACAACCGTTTTCATAAACACCCAAGCAAAAAAAGTACCGAGGAAAAAACCATAAAATACTATATAAAATTTGTGAAAAATAATACTAAAAACTACCACTTGTTTTATATAAGAGTGAAATTAAAATATTTATCTTTCGTTTAATCAGTACTATAATAGTTGTAGTTGACAAATGATATATTACGGATGTACTCAATGGTATGTCCAAGATTTAGGAAAAAGAGAATTTTTGGCGAAATATACAAATGGTTATCCTTCTGCATCTATTGGATGTCTCATTACTGAAATGTGCAATTATATCATCACTATAGTTTCCTATAATATTCTCGGACTAATTTAGCCTTTAAAATGTCTATTAATTGGAAGTTTCAACCTGTATACCTATATACGTCAAGTTCAACCTATATACGTCAAATGATACGTAACGTTTAAACACAATAAAAATTAATTTTGGTAAAAAGCATTTGTCCAGATTTCGTTTATGAGCAAACCAATACATATAGTCGAAATAAGTTATGACTATCTTGAACCAACTGCGCTCATCTTAGTGTTGCCAACTTTACGTTACAGGAAAAACAGACATTTCGTTTGAGGGAGATTTCTCTCTCTCTTTTTCACTTCTTCCCATCAAATGTTTAGTGGAAACGTATATAAATAAATATGCAAATCTGTTTTACAGATTTTATCAGACTAAATACAAACACCCTTCACTCCCAAAATTTGAATCTATCAGCCATTTTTATTAAGTATGGTCATTTACAGAACTATTCTATCACACAATCGATTAATGGCTTTAAACATGGGTTCTAATACACTATCGTGTTCAATATATAATAATAATAAATAAATATCCCCTCAAGCAGCTGCTTGCCACAGAGGTCTGACAGGAGCCTGTCAGTTTATGTGCCATAGTAAAAGGTCTGTGAAGATGGCAGGACCTAAGCAAGAAAACAACACAAACATCCATGCCTTACCCGGGGCTCGAACCCAGGTCCCTTTACTAATACTAAATATTGGCTTTAAAAGAATATGCTACTGAAAAACAATAAAATTTCCTTGTTCCCTTCTCAGAAAACTGGGACTTGAAACCCAGTTCCCGTAGATCAGTAGCCAAGCGCGCTAACCACTCTGCCACGGGACGTCTCAAAAATTCATCGCCGACACGGCGGGCATCGAAGTGTGAATGTTAGATAACTAACATCAGAATCCAAAGCGTCCAAATATTCAAAATTTTCATCATCTTTCATAAAACATCGATGATTATACGCATTCAAAATTTAATTCTTATGCTATTTATTAAACATAAAAAAAGTAAAAAGTAATTTTAAAAGTTATTTAGAAAAAAAAAGGAGTCTTCTGAAACTGGACAAATTTACAAGCGTTTATAAACGCTTGGGGTCAGGAGTTGGAGATCAAAGGTCACAAGAGCTACGTATCTCGAGTTCAAAATCTACTTCAAATGGATGGGGATTCCCCCTCCCCCAACTCCCACGTTAGACAACTGATTGCAAACTAAATTACCCTCAGAACCCCGTGCCGTAAAGCTACGGGGAGCGGGGCGAGGGAGAAAGCTGGGTCGTGGGTCACGTGGTATATATCCTTGTGCCTTTGATTGCTTTCGTTCTCTTGGTACAGAAATTCGATAACTTTTACAAAGAATCAATTTTTAAAACAACTATGAACTATATCAATTTTGAAAAAAAAATCAGAAAGACAGCTGAGAATGCATTATAACTTTCGGATAAAAAACAAGAAGGATGAAAACAAAATAGCACGAGAAATTAAATCGAGAAAAACGCGTTGATGCTGAGTGCTCGGCATAAAAGGGCACAAAATTTCTCCACTCAGATTCTGAGTTAGTGGCATTGAACAGGTTAAGATAGCTGAAGGATGGCGTGACCGTGATATGTAACATACTCTTTTGCCTGCATTTGAATCGTAATGTAGGTAAATAGCGCAGAGTTTCTGATTTTACCAAGTTATTCATAAGTATTAAATCCTTAAAACATAACGAGTAAATATTATCCTTAATGAATTCTCGAACTTTCTGTCAACATACCATGTGAGTATTAACTGTAACTAGTATTTAATTACAAGGGATATTACATTTTAAAAAATGATTTTTAAAATCGGAAAACGTTGAAATGAATAATCGCAAAAATAAATATTGCATTTTAATGTCGTAGTGTACTAAGTCGTTGGCTTGTTTAATAATAACGTTAATAGTATGTTTTGTGATATCACATTATAAATCCATCCCACCCTCATATCGCTTCGGTATTTACAGATGAATCCCTACAGAGCACAGTCGCTCAAAAAACGATTTTTTAGAAATTAGTGATCTGGAAACCTTCGTTTACGTACACGAAGGTTGCCAGATCTCTAATGTCTAAACATATGGTTGCCAGATTTTTTCTGAATTCTGAAATCAACCATAGTGTTCCAATATTTTTTGAGTGACTGTATAGGGATATTACATTAAAAAAATGATTTTTGAAATCTTAGTGTACATGTACACTAAGCGGTTCCGTCATCAAATGAAGTTCTATGTTATGTCAATAGTAAGTCACTTGCAGAATTCAGTAACTTCTTTAAATAAAAGTTTTATAAAAAAAAATGCTTCCTAATTTAAAAATCTCTGTCAAATCTATTTAAATCAAAACATTTTCAAACGCAACAAATTTTTAGAAAGATGCGTTTAGTGTTTAAGTGTTGTGGAAGCTGAAACATTTAGCGAGTTAGTTTGTTCTGCAAAACGTCATTTATAATTAGTGGAAATTAACATGATTATTACAAGAACTACTAAAAACACTCTTATATGGGTTACTAAAGTTCAATATGACGGTTTTGCTTTCTTTTTAACTAGTTTTTATTAACTTAGTAGAACAATTATTTAAACTGTCATTTTAGCTGTTAAATATTACAATCTGCGCAACTGTGAAAATAGTGAACGAATTTTGTCGAAAATCGACATTGAAATAGATTTGATTGCGATGATTTTAATGTATTTAAGAAGTTACTAATTTATGTATCTGAGTTATCACTGATATAACATGAAACTGTAGCAAATAAAGCATTATGCTCTGGACATGCTTTATTTGTGTTATACGTGTTACGTGATCATGGCTTGGACCTAGTGGAGAAGAAGGCTTCCTAGATGATAGTAGCCTTGAAAACACACCACACAGTAACAGGTGGAGAATGTTGTCAAATTTCATCATCCCCAGAGGATGTGACGATTGCCTTATCCAACAATGCTGTGTGTTGACATTACCATTCATCCGGAAGTGTGTCTCCTCACTCTGTAAAAGTCAATGGCCAGCTCCATCCTATCCAGCCCTAAGCCTTGAAAATACCAATTTGTACCGGAAGTAGCGTAACACATTTCGTAAGACCTTGGAGACATTGGATCACACAAGATTCAGGAGTGTCATATCGGCCCTGGCTCTAAAAGAAGACTACAGCATTCGCCATTTACAATGTGTTCAAAAACCGGTAGACTTCCTCTGCAATGGCATTACGATTAATAACCATTTCTTCAAAATTCTGAGTCTCGTTTTGTAACTCATTTTCCTGAAAGGAGTCTCCATCTCATCGGTAAGCGATATTCGGCTAGAGCATTCGTGCCTTTGTTATTATTTTGGAAATAGAGATTGACCAATAATGCACGATCCTTCAGTTCCGGTGTCGTGGCTCTTTTTGTCCACTTTTCTGGAAAGTTTGGGAAAGTTGGGTTGGGTTGTTTTACCTCTGAACGGCACTTTTTTGCACACCATGGGCTAAATGGCCAGGTTACATGGAACCCGAAGGCTCAGAGAAGGTTGGGAGAGGGGACCCACTGGAATAGCTTTTGGGAGACAGATGGTAGCCTCCCGTCAAGGCCATCCAGCGTGTTCTTTAACATGCACAGGGTATGGCTCTCCCGCACACGGATCACGGCTTAACGTCCCATCCGACGGACGGCGGCCTTTCCAAGTCTCATCGGTGTCTCCTACTGACCGTGGGCAGGGCGGGGAATTTTTGCGGAGATAAATCTCAACGCTGACCCAGCTGGGACTCGAACCTGGGAACTACAGATTACAAGCCTGGCGCGCTACCGACTGAGCCACCCCCGCCCGATTTGGGAAACTGAAAATGATCATGCTCTCTATTACAAAAGGGTCAGGTCTCTTGATGGCTTTCTGTTTTCATTCTCTAACCACGTGATGTATTCTCTTACTAATACGTGGTTGGTACAAAATGTGCATCGTTTTTCTGTAGAGCGCCACGTTCAACCAGCTGGCATTTTTATGAGAATTTACTTTTTTTACCTGCCATTTTATTCTGCATGACCTGATTATTATCCCCTTCAAATTTCACCTTTGTGCAATTAACTGTGTTTATCCGCAGACTTACAAAGTAACGTAGTTTCATTTAACCACTCAATATATATCATCAGTTTGAAACATTTCACTTCAGACCTTCTCCTCCTTTCAAGGGCGGCTCAGTCTGTAGCGCGCTAGGCTCGTAATCTGTAGTTCTCAGGTTCGAGCCCTAATTGTGCAGCGTTAATATTTATCTCCGCAAAATTTCCCGCCCTGCTAACGGTCAGTAGGGGACACTGATGGGCTTTGAAAGGTCGCCGTCCGTCGGATGGGACGTTAAGCCGTTGGTCCGTTTACGGGAGAGCCATAACCTGTGCACGTTAAAGAACACGCTGGATGTCCTTGACGGGAGGCTACCATCTGTCTCCCAACAGCTGTTCCAGTGGGTCTTCTCCCCCAACATTCTCTGAGCTTTCGGGGTCCTTGTGGCCTGGGCATTTAGCCCGTGGTGTGCAAAAAAGTGCCGCTCAGATTTAAAACAACCCAACTGCGGACAGGACTTAGTTTCAGGACTTGCATATTCAGGATTTAGTTTCGGGGGATGGGGACTGAGAATGAGACTTAAGAAGGGTTTCCCAATTACTAAATATTTATACCGAAGAGGAAATCTTAAATGATATTTTATAGTTTTTTTCTTAATCTGTTTTTAGTGTTTACTGTCGGACATAAAATATGGGATAAATAAAATTATACAAAGACAACTGTTTCGTATTTCAAAGCAGGTAGACAAGTTTGAGAATTAGTATAAGACAATAGGATTTTCGAAGGGATAATCCCCTTTTTGGTACGTTTCTGACTCCAGATATCCAAAGAATAAGGACTGATGTTGGAAGACTGTAGTGGAATTCCCGTCATAGAATCTGTCAAAGTATTCCTACTTGTAGAACACATTCATTATTTTCCATTTGTGGATGATGATCATCCCTATCATATATATCGTTAGTAACCTCTTCTTTGGATTCTGATATTAGATAACTAACATCAGAATCCAAAGCGTCGAAATATTCAAAAATTTCATCATCTTTCATAAAACATCGATGATTATACGCATTCAAAATTTAATTCTTATGCTAATTATTAAACATAAAAAAACTAAATTGTGATTTTAAAAGTTATTTAGAAAAAAAAAAGGAGTCTTCTGAAACTGGACAAATTTACAAGCGTTTATAAAAGTTTGGGGTCAGGAGTTGGAGATCAAAGGTCACAAGAGCTACTTATCTCGAGTTCAAAGGCAACTTCAAATGGATGGGGATTCCCCCTCCCCCAACTCCCACGTTAGACAACTGACTGCAAACTAAATTACTTTCAGAACCCCGTGCCGTAAAGCTACGGGAAGCGGGCGAGGGAGAAAGCCGGGTCGTGGGTCACGTGGTATATATCCTTGTGCCTTTGATTGCTTTCGTTCTCTTGGTAGAGAAATTCGATACCTTTTACAAAGAATCAATTTTTAAAACAACTATGAACTATATCAATTTTGAAAAAAAAATCAGAAAGACAGCTGAGAATGCATTATAACTTTCGGATAAAAAACAAGAAGGATGAAAACAAAATAGCACGAGAAATTAAATCGAGAAATACGCGATGATCTGAGTGCTTGGCATTAAGGGGCACAAAATTTCCCCACTCAGATTCTGAGTTAGTGACACTGAACAGGTTAAGACAGCTGAAGGATCAGGTGACCGTGATATGTAACATACTCTTTTGCCTGCATTTGAATCGTAATGTAGGTAAATAACGCAGAGTTTCTGATTTTACCAAGTTATTCATCAGTATTAAATCCTTAAAACATAACGAGGAAATATTACCTTTAATGACTTCTCGAACTTTCAAAGTTCCTAAGCTTTTAATTTCCTAAGCATAAAAAAACTATTAAAAGACCTAAGCTTTATTTAACAGTAAAAATTTGGATATTATATTTGTTATTGATGTGAATTAGAAAAACATCATTCACTAGAGGGTTAAACAAGAACTACCGCTGAGTATAAAAATATAGTTTAATGGAGAATGGCCTTTCCGTTTAATCACGTAACCTGATTTCGATTCTATGAGAATTCAAGGTCGGTGGCATCTAATTGAAGTCACGATATATTTAAAAGAAAAATCTATGTTCCTTTTCCTCATACAGTCGCTCAAAAAAGTATCCAAACACTATGGTTGATTACAGAATTAAGAAAAAAAATCTGGCAACGATATTTTTAGAAGTTAGTGATCTGGCAAGCTTCGTGTCACGTGACACGAAGGTTGCCAGATCACAAATTTCTAAAAAAAATCGTTGCCAGATATTTTTTCTTAATTATGTAATCAACCAATTTGTTCGAATACTTTTTTCAGCGACTGCACCTGGCCCATCTTATCCGAGGCTCATAAAGCCAATACTCATTCCATTGACTCTCGCTCATTTCTTCCAATATTATTGATCAAATATTTTAGATCAAATAAATAAACGATTTTGATAATTCAAAAAGCTTGTTAAAATGAATATTTTGTTTTCCCTACCAGGGGAGCGAGAAACAGCATTTTTTATTATAAGAGTTAAAATTTTTTGTGCTTTATATATACTAATGGAATATTACTCTATGTATTTTGCTAATCATCCCTTAGTTTGCATTTATACTTATAGACGTGCCAAATGAAGAAAATAACAATTTCATTCTCTTCGGAAAGGAGACCTCCACAGGCGATATATTATTCTTCTAGTTCAAAAATGAAATTAACCAGCGAGCTATAAATTTAATATAAAAAGTAATTAGATGATATGAAAAATACTTAACAGCGCAATTTCTTTTCTAATTTATATCTACAATGCGATGATTGAATTCAAAAGCTTTTCAGTAGTTTCTTTGCAAGGATACAGTGCTTTAATATGAGAACGTTGTATACTTCTAAAAAGACAGTAGTGAATTTTAGAATATTCTACAGTTATATTATCTTAATAAATAACTTTTTCTGTGTCACATTATTTTTTGAAAAACGATAAGGAAAACGAATTATTATCAGATGCTGAATCTCAAAGCCAGATGTCCACACCATTTGAAATTTGTTTGGAAAATGAGAATTACGGCCGGCTGCTAAAGGTGGCGCTGAAGTAGTGGAGTTCAATCGTTATCTGTGTCAATCAGTTATTCTGTGGTCATTGGCAACCTCCAATTTCGTCCTCTTTTTACGCTCTTTAAAAATGTAAAACGGAAATTTAATGGGGCGTATGGTACTTATGATTCGTATGTAGATGGAATCTTTAGACGTGGAGAGTACAGTCGCTCAAAAAAGTATCCGAACACTATGGTTGATTACAGAATTCAGAAAAAATATCTGGCAGCGATTTTTTTTTAGAAATTAGTGGTCTGGCAACCTACGTGTCACGTGATTACAGAATTCAGGAAAAATATCTGGAGCGTGTACAGCAACTGTACACGCTCCAGTTACCGTTCACAGCAAACTGGAGCGTGTGCAGTTACTGCACACCTTCCAGTTTGCTGTGAACGGTAACTGCACATGCTCAATATTTCCGTGAGTGAGCCCACACGATCTAGTATCAAAATAATATGACCACCTGCAGTCGCTCAAAAAAGTATCGAACACTATGGTTGATTACAGATTTCAGAAAATATATCTGGGAACGTTTTTTCTTTAGAAATTAGTAATCTGGCAACCTTCGTGTCACGTGACACGAAGGTTGCCAGATCACTAATTTCTAAAAAAAATCGTTGCCAGATATTTTTTCTGAATTTATACTTTCTTCTATACCTTTTGGGAGATTCGAAAAGTGCAAATTCTAATATTCTATCCAATTTTCGTCAATACCTATCTAACACAAAATATTATTTTACCTGTATAAAGAAAAAAGTTCGATGTCTACAGAAAGACAGATGACAGAGAGAAATTATCTCTTTTTTTTAAAGCCACAAAATTTACTTGTCTGTTTCAGCAGTTTTGTAAAATGCTTCCAATCGTGAACACTGAAATCTGTATCAAATATTAACATACTCTTTTCTAATCAATAAGTATTCGTAAAATGCCATTCAACTATGCAAGCTAAACAATTCGAGCGACGACAAAGTATGGCCTATAATTTTGAAATGGCCAAATTCTACTTATATAAGGCCTCTAGTGGTATTGAGTCATATATCTCTGCCAACTAGTTATTATGTAGATATAGGATACTTTGTAAGAGGTTTTGTTCTTTTGAAGTTAAATGTAGCGACTTATACTGTAAGCCACTGAACTGGAATACTCTCAACAGAATAAGGATAAATGTTTCGATTGAACCAGTGAATAAAACTTCACTAAGAGATACAGAGATTCGTAGCGGTTGCTCTTTGAATTACCCGTTAATTACTTTTCTTAAACTAAGATCATATAAAGGAGAGGAAGTTTAATGTTGCGTTACTGACAGACTCCTGTCAGACCTCTGTGGCAAGCAGCTGCTTGAGGGGGTATTTTTTTTTTTTTTAAATAATATATTTAAAAATCGAAATCTTTCAAAGTTAAGAAAAAATTTTAAAAACATCATTAATACACTATGTTTTTTAAATTAAATAAGATTAATATCTTTGCCAAACTAGTCACTTAATCTTTATATATGAAGTTACCCATTTAAGCTGACAATACCCAAGTAACCTTCTAGAAACAACTTAGTGGATAAATGTGGTATATCAACTTTTCATTTTTCAGATAAAACTAGTACAGAATTTCGTCACCAGATGGAGTTTATCGTTGGATGTGAAAAATCCAACGAAAGCTCTGAGACAACTGCAACGTGAAAGCATAACGATGGTTCACATCTCAGGGAGATACAAGTGATGATCAAATGATAGGTAGCTAAAATGCAATCCGAATGCCGTGACTAGGATAAAGTCCCGATATAGAAGAAAATGAAAAGGGAGGGGGGATACAAATGACCCAATAGAGCCTAAAACGGTAAAGGGACTGAATTTCTATTCCACTGTAATATTTGTCCCTTCGTTTTAGAGGTTTTAAGAAATATTCATAAAGAAATTTTTTGTTTTGAGTTGTTTTCGATTTTTTTGTGTATTAGTCAATGTGACGACTGATGTTTCAATTGAAATTGTTTCTATATTGAGATCTCACGAACGAGCTCTTGTGAGACCTCAGACGTTTTTGTATACACTAAAACATTATCTGAAATAAAAATTATGTATCTAAGAATACGTGAAACATCCTTGAGTTTAATAATTACTGTTATTAGTATCCTCACCTCCCACCTTTGACATTCATGCTCCCTCTATCCCCCTCCCTCCTCCATCCCCCTCCCTCCTTAGATCCTTACCTTGGTGGGATATATGGCAAGCTTATAAAGTCGAAAACTGAAGGAAGCGAACCTATTTTCTTTACAAATAATACACTGATTAACGATTAAGGACGAAAATATATTTTAAAATTATTTCATTTCTATTTCTCAAATGAAAGCAAAGGAAATAATAAAATTGAGTAAGAGAATGTCAGGGTGTGCCTAGTTTGTGACGTACTCTTTGTGGAATGAAGAAATACTCTGCCGATTGAATGTTTGCAAAGATTTTGTGCAAATAGCTGACGATTAACATGACTCTAACGAATTTTTTTCTGTTTACCAAGATGAAATTGAGATAGAAAGTTGAACAATTTGATACGGTTCATGACATTCAGAAGACCATGAAGGTGGAACTGAATACCATTATAGCTGACGAGTTTTAGTTCAAATGAGCAATATAGGGTTGGGTTGTTTTACCTCTGAGCGGCACTTTTTTGCAGACCATGGGCTAAATGGTTAGGGCACATGGACCCCGAAATCTGGGTTATGGGACCCACTGCAACAGATGTTGGGAGACAGTTGGTAACCTCCCGTCAAGGCCGTCCAGCGTGTTCTTTAACATGCGCAGGGTATGACTCTCCCACACACGGGGTCACGACTTAACGTCCCATCCGAAGGAAGGCGGCCTTTCCAAGCCCATTGGTGTCCCATACTGACAGTGGGCAGGGCGGGAAATTTTGTGGAGATAAATCTCAACGCTGACCCAGCTGGGACTCGAACCTGGGAACTGCAGATGACGAGCCTGGCGCGCTACCGACTGAGTCACCCCCACTCCGATGAGCAATATAATAAGCGTATTCAGTCTCTCTGGAACTTCTTTGAAGGAAACAATTAATAAAACTGTGGCCATCTTGTTTTTACTTTAGTTCAGTCTCAATACTTTCTTGCCGCACTGTGCAGTTAATATTTCAGTCGTATAAACATCACAACTGGAATAAAGGAGGTAAACGACTTAATATTTTTGAATATTTTAGAAATTTAAAATAAATTTAAGATTTTTAAGGAATTTAAGGGTTGGGTTGTTTTACCTCTGTGCGGCACTTTTTTGCACACCATGGGCTAAATGGTCATGTCACATGGACCCCGAAGGCTCAGAGAAGGTTGGGGGAGGGAACCCATTGGAACAGCTGTTGGGAGACAGATGGTAGCTCCCGTCAATGCCCCCAGCGTGTTCTTTAACGTGCACAGGGTATGGCTCTCCCGAACACGGGCCACGGCTTAACGTCCCATCCGACGGACGGCGACCTTTCCAAGCCCATCGGTGTCCCCTACTGACTGTGGGCAGGGAATTTTGCGGAGAAACATCTCAACGCTCACCCAGCTGGGACTCGAACCTGGGAACTAGAGATTACGAGCCTGGCGCGCTACCGACTGAGCCACCCCCGCCCCAAAGAAATTTAAGATCTTCTATTAACACGATAGGTGAATTAGTAACAACATCCTTGCTGTAAGCGAACTAAAAGGTCTTATGTAGACATTCCTTTGCCAGTAGTTTAATTTCCATGCTTATATGATAAGTGCGTATGTCATAAGTTATGTGATAAGTACTCGAACACTGTCTACATAAGACCTTTCAGTTAACAAGATCATAATCAGCTCCCACAAGAAGCAAAAATACGTTTTAAATAATGATATTAAAAAAATTATATATCCATAAAAACAGTCTATTTAGAGTGAGCTGAAATACAAGTCTTTAAATACTTGTAAATAAATGGACTTGAAATAAAATGGGTAAAATGTTAGTAAGGGCTGAGAAATTTTTATTTTTTTAAAATTTCAGGGGCGGACATGTTTACTGCTCTTAAAATAAATCAGCAGAATGACATTCTCGGGAATAATACTACGATTACTTTTAAGATGAAATGAAAATTTTTGAATTCATTTTATTTTTCATTCATTCATTATTTTTGTCATGTTACTCAAACCAATCACAGACAGATGTCGCAAAATAGTCTGTTGCATTATCATCTTGAAATGTTTCGTCTCCATCAGTAAAAAATTAGATATGCTGTTTACATATGCTGCAGTATTTTGTCCATGCTTGAGACATAACAATATACCGAATCCGTGCCATGTGAATCCCTTCAACATCATACAGTGGATGTGAGACATGAGGAGTTCATTGTGTCACGTGGTCACCACGACACCCTAGCTCTGCCATCTGTAGAAAATATTAAATTTTATATTTCATCTGACAATATGACACTTTCCCCCAAGTTTTCTACAATTCACTCATGCCTCTTCTGACAACACTGAAACCTAGCCGATTTTTAGCCAACACTATAAGTCTCCGAATAGGACACCGACTGCCGAATTGCAAATAGCGGAGTTCCCTGTAGATGTGTCCCAATATATGAGTCTTATTTTGAAAGCAGTCGTGATTTCATACACAGTTGAAGTCGTCGCTTTCATGTGGCCTCTACCTTTTCTCTCATACAGTATCGGAAGAAAGGATTAGTTCACTCGGCAACGCGCATGAATCGTAATCTGTAGTTCCCAGGTTGGAGTCTCAGCTGTTCCAACATTCATTTATAACGGCTAATTCGAACCATTACCTAGGTGAGAAGAGAACACCTATGGGATTGGAAATGCTGTCGTCCGTGAGATGAAAGCCGAGGCTTGGAAGACAATAAATATGGTAGATGGCGCGCCGAAACTTGGTAGACGATAATGATGATTAAGCCGAGCCTTGGTAGACGATAATAACGATTAAGCCGAGTTGTGGTAGATAATAAATACGGTAGATGGTGCGCCGAAACTTGGTAGACGATAATGATGATTAAGCCGAGACTTGGTCGACGATAGTAATGATTAAGCCGAGGTTGGTACGTAATAAATACGGTAGATGGCGCGCCGAAACTTGGTAGACGATAATGATGATTAAGCCGAGCCTTGGTAGACGATAATAATGATTAAGCCGAGTTGTGGTAGATAATAAATACGGTAGATGGTGCGCCGAACTTGGTAGACGATAATGATGATTAAGCCGAGACTTGGTCGACGATAGTAATGATTAATCCGAGGCTTGGTACATAATAAATACGGTAGATGGCGCGCCGAAACTTGGTAGACGATAATGATGATTAAGCCGAGCTTTGGTAGACGATAACAATGATTAAGCCGAGGCTTATTACATAATAAATACGGTAAATGGCGCGCCGAGCCTTGGTAGACGATAATAATGATTAAGCCGAGTTGTGGTAGATAATAAATACGGTAGATGGTGCGCCGAACTTGGTAGACGATAATGATGATTAAGCCGAGACTTGGTCGACGATAGTAATGATTAATCCGAGGCTTGGTACATAATAAATACGGTAGATGGCGCGCCGAAACTTGGTAGACGATAATGATGATTAAGCCGAGCTTTGGTAGACGATAACAATGATTAAGCCGAGGCTTATTACATAATAAATACGGTAAATGGCGCGCCGAAACTTGGTAGACGATAATAATGATTAAGCCGAGACTTGGTAGATAATATATACGGTAGATGGCGCGCCGAAACTTGGTAGACGATAATAATGATTAAGCCGAGGCTTGGTAGATAATAAATACGGTAGATGGCGCACCGAAACTTGGTAGACGATAATAATGATTAAGCCGAGGCTTGGGAGATAATAAATACGGTAGATGACTCGCCGAAACTTGGTAGACGATAATGATGATTAAGCCGAGACTTGGTAGACGATAATGATGATTAAGCCGAGACTTGGTAGACGTTAAATAACCCTTGGATGGTCTTGATATGCGGCTACAATCTGTCTGCTGCTGACCAGTAGGTTCCATTTCCCCAACTTTCTCTGGGTCCTTTCGGTCCTTTTAGCGTTTAGGTCATTTAGACCATTGTGTACAAGAAGTGTCACTCAAAGGTGAAACACCCAGCTCCTATAGTATCGTAAGCATGACACAATTACTCCAGCAAGTCCTCGGGACTCATTTCTACTGAGGAGGTTCAAACTGTTTTTAATAAGTGTCTGTAGATTTTCACTCGTTCCATCGAAGTCAATGAGTCTTCTTTGAGCGCTTTTTTAAACTACCTGTTACATGTTAAAACAAAAGCTGCATGCAAGATCATTTCTAGATATAACAGCTGAGCTACTTGCGATGAAAGTTATGTTTACAGGACATTTTTTGATCTTCCTAAAATTGAAAATTACACTACTTCCATTTGTATATCATGATGCCTTGTGTTATATGTATTGCTTCAGTAATGATCTGAAATGTGCAAATTCAAAATATTGCTTATATCCAATGAGTTCTCTCTACAAATTTACTTAAATATTATCAGTTTAATATAGGTCACCTCGTATATAAAGATTAAGATGCGTGGTTTAGAAAAGATAGAAATCTTTATTTCATTCTGAAAGCAGTCAGTGTAATAATGAAGATATTAATTCAACGTAACCTTAAATCATCATTTTTTATCTTATGCTATTTGGTAGATAAAAGTAATAAAAGAAGGGTGAAAACAGCTACCACTATAAATTTTAGTACCATTTAGTGTAGTTTTGTGTAGTCGTTTAATCACTTACACGATTTAATGGCGGAAATGAATTCCAGTTCAGTGACTTCCTACGTAAGTCGCTAAAAAATAGCAATAATAGTGTACGACTTTTATTTTAGAACAGGTCATTTATAATATATATAACGTATCAGAAGGATTTAACACTTCACCCCACCCGCTGTACATAGTAGGACCGCATCTTCATTTTACTAACGTATTTTCTGTAGGAATCTTTATTTTTGTACGAGTGTCAACATACCATGTAAGTATTAATTGTAACTAGTATTTAATTGCAAAAGATATTACATTTAAAAAAAAAACGATTTTTAAAATCGGAAAACGTTGAAAAGAATAATCGCAAAAATAAATATTGCATTTTAATGTCGTAGTGTACCAAGTCGATGGCTTGTTTAATAATAACGTTAATAGTATGTTTTGTGATATCACATTATAACATCCATCTCACCCTCATATCGCTTCGGAATTTACAGATGAGTCCCTACAGAGTACAGTCGCTCAAAAAACGATTTTTTAGAAATTAGTGATCTGGAAACTTTCGTGTATGTACATGAAGGTTGCCAGATCTCTAATTTCTAAACAAATCGTTGCCAGATTTTTTCTGACTTCTGAAATCAACCATAGTGTTCAGATATTTTTTGAGTGACTGTACAGGGATATTACATTAAAAAAATGATTTTTGAAATCTTAGTGTACATGTACACTAAGCGGTTCCATCATCAAATGAAGTTCTATGTTATGTCAATAGGACGTCAGTTGCAGAATTCAGTAACTTCTTTAAATAAAAGTTTTATAAAAAAAAATGCTTCCTAATTTAAAAATCTCTGTCAAATCTATTCAAATCAAAACATCTTTTTCAAACGCAAAAATTTTTAGAAAGATGCGTTTAGTGTTTAAGTGTTGTGGAAGCTGAAACATTTAGCGAGTTAGCTTGATCTGCAAAACGTCATTTATAATTAGTGGAAATTAACATGATTATCATAAGAACTGCTAAAAACATTCTTATATGGATTAGCAATGTTCAGTATGACGGTTTTGCTTTCTTTTTAACTTGTTTTTATTTACTTGACAGAACAATTATTTAAACTGTCATTTTAGCTGTTAAATATTACATTCTGCGCAACTGTGAAAATATTGAACGAATTTTGTCGAAAAACGACATTGAAATAGATTTGATTTCAATGATTTTGATGTAAAGCTTATATAAGAAGTTACTAATTTATGTATCTGAGTTATCACTGAGATAACATTAAACTGTAGCAAATAAAGCATTATGCTCTGGAGATGCTTTATGTATGTTATACGTGTTAGGAGATCATGGCTTGGAACTCCTCGAAGAAGAAGGATTCCTAGATGATAGTAGCATTGAAAACACACCACACAGTAACAGGTGAAGAATGCTGTGAAATTTGATCAACGCCATACGATGTGACGATTCCATTACCCAACAATGCTGTGTGTTGACATTACCATTCATCCGGAAGTGTGTCTGCTCACTCTGTAAGAATCAATGGCCAGCTCCATCCTATCCAGCCCTAAGCCTTGAAAATACCAATTTGTACGGGAAGTAACGCAACAGATTTCGTAGGACCTTGGAGACATTGGATCACACAAGATTCAAATGTGTCATATCAGCGCTGGCTCTAAGAGAAGACTACAGCATCAGCCATTTACAATGTGTTCAAAAACCGGTAGACTTCCTCTGCAATGGCATTACGATTAATAACCATTTCTTCAAAATTCTGAGTCTCGTTTTGTAACTCATTTTCCGCAAAGGCGTCTCCATCTCATCGGTAAGCGATATGCGGCTATAGCATTCGTGCCTTTTTTATTATTTTGGAAATAGAACTTACCAATAATGCACGATCCTTCAGTTCCCGTGTCGTTTTTCTTTTTGTCCACTCTTCTGGAACGTTTGGAAAAGTGAAAATGATCATGCTCTCTATTACAAAAGGGTAAGTAAGGTCTCTTGATGGCTTTCTGTTTTCATTCTGTAACCACGTGATGTATTCCCTTACTAACACGTGATTGGTAAAAAATGTGCATCGTTTTTGTGTAGAGCGCCACGTTCAACTAGCTGGCATTTTTATAAGAATTTTCTTTTTTACCTGCCATTTTATTCTGCATGACCCGATTATTATCCCCTTCAAATTTCAGCTTTGTGCAACTAACTGTGTTTATCCACAGAACTACAAAGTAACGTATTTTCATTTAACCACTCAGTATATATCATCAGTTTGAAACATTTCACTTGAGACCTCCTCCTCCTTTTAGGGGCGGCTCAGTCTGTAGCGCGCTAGGCTCGTAATCTGTACTTCCCAGGTTCGAGTCCCAATTGTGTGAGTGTTGATATTTATCTCCGGAAAATTTCCCGCCCTGCCCATGGTCAGTAGGGGACACCGATGGGCTTTGAAAGGTCGCCGTCCGTCGTATGGGACGTTAAGCCATGGGTCCGTGTACGGGAGAGCCATACCCTGTGCACATTAAAGGACACGCTGGATGGCCTTGACGGGAGGCTACCATCTGTCTCCCAACTGCTGCTTCAGTGGGTCTTCTCCCCCAACATTCTCTGAGGTTTCGGAGTCCTTGTGACCTGGCCATTTAGCCCATTATGTGCAAAAAAGTGCCGCTCAGAGGTAAAAAAACCCAACCTCCTCCTATTATAAATTTCAAGGTTAAATCCTAACCTCGATTAAGATAATAAATAATCATATATTTTTTTTAATCGTTACCTAAAATGTTATTTAGTTTCATAAAGAAATAGAAGTACAAACGTATATTCTGCCCACGTACGAGTGTAAGAGCCTGCAAATACACATGAAAACCCATCACACATAGATTCAGTGCTAGCACGTAAGCATCTAAAGAAGTGAATGCAATCAGTATCGCAAAACCAATATGTAAGATTGGAGGAAAGTTTTTGGTATTGTTCGAGAGCATTTGGGTTCGGTAATTTTACCTCTGAGAGGTACAGTCGCTCAAAAAATATCCGAACACTATGGTTGATTACAGAATTCAGAAAAAAATCTGGCAACGATTTTTTTAGAGATTAGTGATCTGTCAACCTTCGTGTACAGTCGCTAAAATAAATATCCGAACACTATGGCTGATTAGATTATTTAGAGAAAATCTGGCAACGATTTTTTAGAGATTAGTGATCTGGCAACCTTCGTGTACAGTCGCTGAAAAAATATCCGAACACCATGGTTGATTACAGAATTCAGAAAAAAACTGGCAAAAAGATTTTTTAGAGATTAGTGATTTGGCAACCTTCGTGTACGTACACGAAGATTGCCAGATCACTAATTTCTAAAAACATTTTTGCCAGATTTATTTTTACTGAATTCTGTAATCAACCATAAGATTTGGATATTTATTTGAACGACTGTATGTACAGTCGCTCAAAAAAGTATCCGAACATTGTGGTTAATTACAGAATTCAGAAAAAAATTTCTGGCAACGATTCTTTTAGAAATTAGTGATCTGGCAACCTTCCGGTCACGTGACACGAAGGTTGGCAGATCACTAATTTCCAAAAAAATCGCTGCCAGATATTTTTTCTGAATTCTGTAATGAACCACAGTGTTCGGATACTTTTTGACCGACTGTACACAAAGATTGCCAGATCACTAATTTCTAAAAACATTGTTGCCAGATTTATGTTACTGAATTCTGTAATCAATCATAGTGTTCGGATATTTTTTTTAGCTATTGTAAGTGTTTGCAAAAAATGAGCTAAATAACCAGATCACAAAAATTTCGATGTCTCAGTAAAGGTTCGGAGAGGGAACCCACTGGACAACTTTTAGGAGACAGATGATAATCCCATCAAGGCCATCCAGTATTTTCTTTAACGTGCATAAGGTATGGATCTCTCACGCATGCGCAGCCACGGCTTAACGTCACATCTGAAGGTCGGCGGCCTTTCTTAGTCCATCGGTGTCCCCTACTGACAGAGAGCAGGGTGGGAATTTTGCGAAGTTAAATCTCAACTCTGGCCCAGGTTGGACTTGAACATTTGAACTGCAGATTCCGAGCCTGGTGCGCTATCAACTGCCTCCCCCCAACCCAAAGCAGTATTCTGTTGTTCTAAGGTTGAAGTCCCAACTTACTTTTCTCTCTTAACTGCCTCTTAACTGCTTACCAAATTCAGAGTGAATTTGGTAAGAAAAGAAACACCGATGGGCTTCGTAAGATTTATTTAAATATTACTAGAAATCAATCGTTGTCATGTCATTTACCAGACTGGTTGTCTCTGATTGGATTATTCTGCTATGATGTCGCTACGCAGCTCAGCTTATCACTTAAGAAAAGCACTGAAACTAAATAACCCAATCAGAGACAACTTGTCCGAAAAGTGTAAATTCATAAACCAGTCACTTTCACTCCATACTTACAGAAACACGGAGAGTGAATAATGGAATCAATAGCACTTATTATTATTTTCTGGTAGAAAGTGTTATAAATAATAAATGCTCTTTTAACTCACTGCAGACAACCAATCTAAACTTACAGAATACCATTAGCTAATTTCCAACTGTATCACTATGCAGTCCTGTTCGAACCATATCCATGGATTTAAACCGACTCACTTTCGAGAAATAAGCATACCGATTGACTTCCAGTTCGACAGCGATTCCGTTAACAAAAACTCTAATTCTCTACGAGTTTTTATCCACGTTTAACCTTCTGATATAATAAAATAAATAAACAACAAATACCCCCTCAATCAGCTGCTAGCCACAAAGGTCTGACAGGAGTCTGTCAGTTTATACGCCAGAGTAGGAAGTCTGAGAGGATGGCGGGATCTCAGCAAAAAAAACAACACGAACATCCATGCCTTAAATGGCTCGAACCTAGGTCCCTTAGGTTAGTAACCAAGCGCGCAAACCACTCGGCCATGGGATGGCATACCCTTCTGATATACACCTATTTATTACAGTTCTTAACTAAAGCCATTCAAAATGTCAGTAAACGATTTTAAGAAATTATAAATTTTTTAACTGTATTTTTTAGCAGAATCAACTAATATTGGACTAAGACCAAAAGGGTATTGTTATTGAGATCCAAACATATTTTTTCATTAGAATTTAGAAATTAATTGCTTTAATGCTTCTAAGAAAAAAATATTTTTAGCTACCATTATATTTAGGCAATGTTAATCATTTTCGAAAATTTTAGAGGTAGTTTATTTGCCTTGTACGGCCTTTTCGTTAACAAAATTTTCCTACAAGGCCAGATCTGGTGTGGTGGTGGGCAGAAGATTGTGCCCCCTTTGAGAAATTTAATAAGGGTAATGGAAGCCAAAAATATTAAACATTTGTAAATTCATCCATTTTTAAGATTTTTCAAGACGTCTGAAATGGAGAGGCAATATTATACTGCAAAGGAAATCCGGTATCCCCCCTCCCCATCTTAATTTCATCATTTCCCCAATTCTTTTTTCTAGATTAGAGCTTGTTAGACGAGTATACGATGTATGTGAATTGCAAACAAAACGGATGAAATTGAACAGATTTCGTAATTAACTATATTCAGGTATAAATTAAGATAAAATTTGCAATTGACTTAAAAGTTTATTACATAAAGTTTGGTGAAGCTGGATCTCTAATTGATGATGCCCTTGGTCATAACCATTATAAATATATCATAGTTAACCTTACTTCTTTAGTTTCTTCCTTCCATAACTTTAATAGAGATGCTAATGACTTTTTTTAAACCTAGTAACTGCGTTGCTTCAACAAAACATTGAAGAATCACATTTTAACATCTCGATTCTCTTCTAAGAGAAATTGTTATATAAGCTTCCATCATATTTAAGAAAGATTAATCATTTTGGAAAATTTTAGAGGTAGTTTATTTGCCCTGTACGGCCTTTTTGTTAACAATAGTTCACCAAAAGGCCGTACAGGGCAGAGGATTGTGCCCCTTTGAGAACTTTAATATGGGTAACGTAAGCCAAAAACATTAAACGTTTGCATATTCATCCATTTTTCGAAATAATTTTTAAAGCCACCTAAAATGGAGAGGCAATATTATACTGCAAAAGATATCCGGTATCCCCCGCTACCATTTTAATTGCATCACTTCCCCAATTCATATTTCTAGATTAGAGCCTGTTGTACGATGGATATTAATTGCAAACAAAACGGAAGAAATTGAAGAGATTTCGTAATTTACTCAGTTAAATTAAGATAAAATTTTGAAATTGACTTAAAAGTAGAGTACTGAAAGGTTGGTGAAGCTGGATGTCTAATTGATGATGCCCTTGGTCATAACCATTATAAATATATCATAGTTAACCTTACTTCTTTAGTTTCTTCCTTCCATAACTTTAATAGAGATGCTAATGACTTTTTTTAAACCTAGTAACTGCTTTGCTTCAACAAGACATTGAAGAATCACATTTTAACATCTCGATTTCTTTAAACCTGATGAAACATCGAACCCGTTGATCATTACCATTTGTTTTGTCTACGAAACATTCCAAAAAGTGATAAAGTTGATTGTCATGAGAAATAAACACCTCTTTCCTAAATTCTGAACTACCGTTTGTTTCATATGTTGCTTTTAGTAATGATCTGAAAGACGTAAATTTCATGTATCGTGTTGAAGTACTGGCATCTTAATTCCGATCACCGGATACTAAAAATTAACTTCCTAATGTTTTTATGAGAAGATATTTTATCAAATTTTGAAAGCAGTCAGAGAATTTCATAAATTTTTCTAAACGTTATATACCTTAATTCTTCGATTCTAAGACGCCATCGATTGTAAGACGCACTTTAATTTCAGTACCACCAACAGAAAAAAAGATTTGATTCTGAAAAAAATATAACGTTTAAATATATCTAACAAATATTTCATTATAATAGAATTCAATTTACTAACAACAATAGTACCTATTTATCAGTAGGAATGTTATTCATCACTTTCTTCTGAATCAATATCAGAGTCTGATTCTTCCCAGCGTCGATATCTGCATCTGAATCAATATCAGAGTCTGATTCTTCCCAGCGTCGATATCTGCATCTGAATCAATATCAGAGTCTGCTTCACATTCAGAGTCTGATTCTTCTGAGTCGCCTTTATCTTCATTATCTCATAATATATCGTCTTCTGAGCCATCGATAGCGTTGGTGATGCAACGTTTTTTAAATGAGTGCTGCACTTTTCTTTCTGGGATTAGCTTCCAAGCAAATTTGTTGATACCCATTCGGCCAATTTTGATGCCGGCGCTTTCTTTCTTTTCCATGTTCTTCTGTATACACGATAACTTTTCACTTCAATGCGTCTTCGTAGTGCAATCTTTTTGGCAATAATTTGATGTGTAATAAGGGATCAAAATGAACGGAATGCAGTAACTGAACTTCTTACGTACTTCCGTAGATACAACCAAAACTTTTAAAAAAAAAAGTAGTTGTCGCTGAGTGAGCTCCACTATAAAGAAATAACGGTGGCTTCGCATTTGGAAAACGCGGGAAAACACCCACGCCACTTTATTCTCCAATGGTATTGGAGGCGGGGTTTTCGCATAAAAACAAAACGTGTGATGCCGTGTGCAAAGCGCGGGAAAATTCGAAATAAAAAACTGCAATTTTAAGACGCCAGCGATTCTAAAACGCACCCCGATTTTAGAAACGTTTATATGGGAAAAAAGTGCGTTTTAGAATCGAAGAAATACTGCATTCAATTCAAGTAGCAATGAGGAAAGGCGAAGATGATGGCATCGAGTAGCATTTTGTATGGGGAGAGACTGGTTTTCATTGATTGATTTGACCGTGTTGCCCGCATGCAGCACTGCAGGTTACTGAGTAGAATTATGAATAGTGTACAGTCGCTCAAAAAAGTATCCGAACACTATGGTTGACTACAGAATTTAGAAAAAATATCTGGCAACGATTTTTTTAGAAATTAGTGATGTGGCAACCTTTGTGTCACGTGACACGAAGGTTTCCAGATCACTAATTTCTAAAAGAATCGTTGCCAGATATTTTTTCTAAATTCTGTAGTCAACCATAGTGTTCGGATACTTTTTTGAGCGACTGTACCTAAAGTCCCCTTGAAAAGAGGGAGCCCTAGATTGCGATTGGTGGAAAATGTCAAGCATGACCTTGTCGCAAATGGCCAACATTGGACAAAATGCAACAGCTGTACTTCTGCATAAACGCCTTTCAATAACTGAATTCTATGGTATAGTTAGAACTTCAAATCATGGCTGCTTTGTTTAATTTTATCTTTTTTCTGTCAATTTATAATGAAATGAAATTATTGGAAATTCTCTCTTTAACAGCACTTATGTAACGTAACAAATGATTTAAATATGTTTCAAATTCTGTTATTTAAAAGAAGTTTGTGTAAGAAATGAATGGAACCATTGCATCAATTCAGGAAGAGAGAATAGCAACCAATCTTCAATAACAGTTGTTGCCATGTACCGTGCAGCCATATTACTTATTACAGATCATGAATTTTGCGGATATTTCAATTCTAATTCGCCATCAATAATTATCCCATATATAATATCTTTATAGTTAAACAAATGCAAATAATATTTGGGAATTTACCACCAGATCAAGAACAAATTTTGCACGATTTGCTCCCTTATACGATGTGGTTATAATAAAACTGATATATACTCAGAGCGCTGTAGAGAAGGATCTACTCAACGGATCACACTGAAAAGTGGTGGATACCTTAATAAGAAAATGAATTTGCAAATGAAAAAATTAGTTAGTTGATAGTACCACCAGGTGGCGTGGGACAGAGAATTTGCGAATGAAAAATAAAGTTAGTTGTTAGTACCACCAGGTGATGTGGGTGCGCTAAAATAAAGGAAATACCAAGTTGGACAAACATAACCTTAATTTTATAAATCAAGATTCTCAGTATGTGAACCATTCGTATGCAAAATGTGTTGGAAACGTAATATGGCATGGTCCACAGTTTCTTGAAACATTTTTCGGGGAATGACTGCAACATGCTGTGTTATTTGTGCCTTCAGTTCAGCAAGCGATTCAACGTTGCCCTGGTAAACTCGTCTTTTCAAATTAACACCATAACCAAAAATCGCATTGGTTTTGGTCGGGGGAACGTGGTGCCAAAGCTTTGGAAAACGTTCCAGAAATTATTCTGTCCTCACCAAATGTAGTAATAAAAATAACGGTTGGCACTAAAACTAACTTATTTTTTATATTCGCAAATTCTCTATCCGATGTTCTTATTAAAGTATCCACCACTTTTCAAGTAGATCCTCCTCTACATCGCTCTGAGTAATGTCAGTTTTATTATAACCAGACCAGCGAGTCTTAATTCTAATCGAAGCAACTGCAGGTAAACGACGGCGCATGTGAAGGTCATGAAAAGGTATAAATAACACTTGATACTGACCTCTGTTAAACAGTGTTATTCTTGTTCTTCAGATGGGAAACACAGCGGACGTAAGTGAGTTTGACAGAGGTCAAATTGTAATGGACAATTCCGAGACGACAAGGCTTGTGGGGTGCTCACGGTCAGCCATGGTTAGTACCTTCAAAAAGTGGTCCATGGAGGAAAAAACCACGAACCGTCGGCAAGGTGTGGGCCGACCACGGCTTATCGATGCTAGAAGTGAGAGAAGGCTATCCCGTATGGTACGAGCCAACAGAAGGTATACAATGACGCGACTCACCCGTAATTTGAATACAGTAATGTGTCACAACACACAATACATCGAACCCTGTTGAAAATGGGGCTGCGTAGCCGCAGGTCGCTCCTAGTGTTCATGCTAACCTCGGTTCACCGTCGAAAGTGCTTAGAATGGGCATGCGAGCGTCAAAACTGGGCTTTGAATGATTGGAAGATGGTCATCTGCTCCGATGAATCTCGTTTCCTGTTGCACCATGTAGACAGCCGGGTACCTATGCATCGTTTAACTGGGGCAGGGATGTCAGCAAGATGCACCATGAGACGAAAACAAGCTGGTCGAGGAAGGGTAATATTTTTGGCAATGTTCTGCGGGAACCCTGGGTGCAGTCATTGGTGTGCAGGAAACTACGACGTCTACCACTTACCTAAACATAATTGCAGACCAGGTACATCCTTTCATTGCAACGGTGTAACCCTCTAGTAGTGTCTTCTTTCAGCAAGATAATCCGCCATGCCACACTGTCCAGATTGTTCGAGAATGATTTGTGGAACATGAGGAAGACTTCCAGGTATTGCCCTGGCCTCCAAATTCACGAGACATCAATCCAATCTAGCATCTGTGGTTTGAGTTGGGACAGCATATCCGATCTGATGCGACTCAACCATGTAACTTATAAAAGTTTAAGGATCTGCTGCTAACATGTTGGTACCAGATACCACAAGACACCTTTAGAAATCTTGCAGCGTTCATGCCTCGCCTGATAAGAGCTGTTTTGGTGGCACGTGGGGGATCAACAACATATTAGGCAGGTGGTCATAATATTTTTCCTCTTTGATGTACATATATATATATATGTGTGTGTTAAGTGAATCCCTTAGGTCTCTTTGCAAATAGGGTGAACTATCGGAGGTAATGCTACTCTTATTTAAGAAGGGTGTTCAAAAAGATCTCGACATGCATCTGCAGAGCAAAAACCATTGTAGTTACCTCAACGAAACTTTTATTGTCCTTCAAAGTACTTCCCTCTAGCTTCTGTGGAAAGTTGCAGAGGTCTACGCCAATTCTGGAAAGCGTGGTGGTACTCCTGTTGTGAAAAATACTCCACAACTTTGTATAAACGAATTTTGTAAGATATTGCACCCTTAAAAACATTTTCCCAGCAAATTACCTTTTAAATTTTTGAAAAAAAAAATAATCGTACGTTGTAAAATTGGGTGAATATACTAGACGGAGTAGCTATTTGATTTTTTTACTCTTCCAGATAGGTCATACGTTTTCGGGTTTTGTGAGCACCGGCATTGTCGTGAAGAAGGAGAATCCTTGACACGCCTATTGTTGGACGCTGCTCCTTCGCCTCGTTAACCATTTTGGGCAAAACAATGTTGGTGTAATATTACCATTAAAATGCATATTTTTAGGTAATGTGTCCATGGCTATCACTCCTTGGTAATAGAAAGAAACTTTAAACATCCTTTTTCTTGAACGAAAGTCTTGTCGGAGGATTTGTGGACCGGGTTCATCTTCAGCAACAAACATAGTTTCGATCTTTCTGGGAGTTGTATAGTAATAAAGTCACGTCTCATCTCTGTGACAATATCTGTTAACCGTTTGGGGTCATAGGTTCAACCATTGTCAGCATCTCCTTGCAGGAGTCGACTCAAGTCCTCTCTTCTGCACTTTCAGCTTGTGGGATACCCATTTGGCACAGATGCTTCGGATTGCTGATGAATAATTGTTTCCACACTGCCAATCGATACACTGGAATTATCTGAATGGTGATGTGTGGGTTTTCCTTAATCAGTTTAAGACACGAACATCAGCGACGGTTCTCTAGTTCAGGGCCTCCTTTGTCTTCGTGCACGAGGGAATTCTTCGAAGCTCTGCCTTCCTTTTCTGAATTTGTGCTCCATCTCGTAACAGTGCCATGTGAACAGGCATTATCCTCATATATTTGTGATAAATTAGCATGAATTTTTTTCTCTTCGTCCCGAAACTATATCCTTCTAAAAATGTAAAATCTTTCACTTTCTTTAGTAGGCTCCACAGTACCAATGCACAGATTTCGCAGACCGAACTTTACGCTCCGCCAGAGAAGAGAGAAATGATGATAAAGCCTTTGATTTCAATACGTAATGAAGCACTCCGTAAGCATTTATTAATTGCTTTTCTGTTTTCTAAGGTGAAAAGTGTTATTTTTTAATGACTTATAATGAACTGTTAGTTTGAGAAAGAAAATCGTTAGGAAATTTATGGAGTTTCGTTCAAGTGTTACACTGTGTAATGTAAGTGAAAAAGAATGAAATTTTTCTATAACAGTCGTTTAAATTTATGAACGCCCTCTAGGTCTTTAACAAATTGTATATTATTGATTTTTAGTGGTCTTACACTGTAGACCACGGAACAAGAATATTCTATACAAATAAAGTTTATTTGTGATTAAGAAGAAAGTTTAATTCTTAACTAAACTGTATCAGTATTTATAGTGGTAGTTGTTTTCACTTTCATATTAATTTTTTTCTCTGAGTAAAAAATTATGAAACAAATAAACATTTACTTTTTGTTTTACAAGTACTCGACTAAAGCATCTAATACACCAATATTTAAACAAAAAATATCAAAAAATTTCCCTAGTCCACTGACTGATATAAGAATTAATCTATAGGTGTGAAGCGAAGGAAATTAAACTGATAATATACGAGTATTTTCACTTTTGTATGTAAAATTGCTCAGTGGATAAATGTGATATTTAAAATTTTTACTGTTTGAAATATGTAAAACAAAATAATTGAAATTTGGTCATTAGAAGGCGATCATCCCTCAAGACAATCTGAAGAATGTCAATTGCAGGTTACAAGCATAAGTATGAAAGTTTCAATGATCTTTATCCCAGATAGATATTATATATGATGCACAAATAATAGATGTTTAGAAATGCGACCATAGTTCCAATGGCTAGGATATCTGACGAACTTATTAGTTTAAAAACTAACGTAATCCGACACTACTCTGTTTATGACTTAAGCAAAATGTGTCAATTCGTGATTAAAGAGACGATATTGTCTTACAATTAATAATTTTTATTCTGGAAAAAAAATTCAGAAATGATAATATAAATTTATAAGTGGTGTGATATAATTGTAAAAATGTTTCGAAGGGAACTGCAAAGCTGTTTAGATTACAGAGTATTATAAAGTTACATTTCATTCAACTAAATAAAAATATCCATTCCGTTTAGAAACAGGTTCATTGGATTGCAAAGATCAATTTACAGAATACAGTTGCTTTCATTTTATCTTGTCATATATATATATACAAAGAACGTTTTAGGAGACTGACTTAATAAGATGGCCTAATTAATCTTCCTTTTTGATAACTCATCGACACTACGTTTCAGTAATCGAGCCGTAGCTCATGACAGAATATCTGGAGAACTAAATTGCCATCTGGTTGGAGCTCCGTAGCCCTTGGCTGCTTGAGGATTCTGTATGTATGTACAGTCGCTCAAAAAAATATCCGAACACTATGGTTGATTAGAGAATTCAGAAAAAATATATGTCAACGATTTTTTAGAAATAAGTGATTTGACAACCTTCGTGCACGGTACACGACGGTTGCCAGATCATCAGATATTTTTTGAGCGACTGTACGTATGTATTTATGTATGTATGTATCTCAAGAATTTTTTTTCAAGAGAGGGCGGTCCGAGAATTTAGTTTAGTCGGGGTGGAAGGCTTCAAGAATAATTTAGTTTCAAGAGGTACGACTTCCGTAATAATATTCCACCGAAAACGAAAAGTTAAAATGTTATTCTATATGGCATATTTCCTAGTGTTTTTTAATGTATTTTAATTCGGACCTAAAAATAAGTGGTGATAGAATAAATTTAACTAAAGAAAAATGTTTCGGATTTCAAAGTAGGTAGAAAATTTTGAGATTTTGTATAAGACGACATAATTTTTTTGGGGGGGCCCTGACTCTCCCCTGGGTATATCCCTGTGTGTGTATGTATGTATGTATGTATGTATGTATGTATGTATGTCCACGACCGAATCAAGAAAAAGATGGAAGTGGAGGGTAAAGACTGGATATATCCAAATATTATTTTTATACACATTTAGTCATAAAAAAGGAACTGATGCGAAAGTGAAGACACCTACCGCTGTTGTGTTTCTGCTGAGGTCCCGCCATCCTTTCAGACCATGTACTCTGGCGTATAAACTTACAGGCTCCTGTCAGATCTCTGTGGCTAGCAGTTGTTTGAGGGGGTATTTGTTATTTATTTATTTTGTTATATCAGAAGGTTAAACGGGGATAAAATCTCATAGAGAATTAGAGTTTTTGTTAACCGAATCGCTGTCGAAATTGAAGTCTATGGACATGCTTATTTCTCGAAAGTGAGTTGGTGTAAATCCATGGATATGGTTCGAACAGGACTGCATAGTGATAGGGTTGGAAATTAGCTAATGGTATTCTGTAAGTTTAGATTGGTTGTCTATAGTGACTTACAAAAGCATTTATTATTTACAACACCTTGTACCAGAAAATAATAATAAGTGCTATTGATTCCATTATTCACTCTCCGTGTTTCTGTGAGTATGGACTAGAAATGACTTGTTCATGAATTTACACTTTTCGGACAAGTTGTCTCTGATTGGGTTATTAAGTTTCAGTGCTTTTCTTAAGTGGGAAGCTGATCTGCATAACGACATCATAGCAGAATAATCCAATCAGAGACAACCAATCTGGTAAATGCCATGACAACGATTGATTTCTAGTAATATAAGCCCATTGTTGTTTCTTTTCTTACAGAATTCCAATTGCCATGGATATGGTTCGAACAGGACTGCATGGTGATACAATTAGAAATTAGCTAATGCTATTCTGTAAGTTGTACGAACGAAGGTTGCATCTGGCAACCTTCGTTCGGCAACCAATTTGGGTTTAGGAAGAGCAGAGATACAGAAACTGCATTGTTGAATTATACGTCAAAGGTGTTTCATTCCATAAAACAATTGACAATAATCAGTTTACTCTATCCGTATTTATGGACTTGGAGAAAGCGTTTGACACCGTTGATCAAGAAATTTTAAGTAGCAAACTAGAAAATATTGGCATTCGTGGTCTTGTATTAAAATGGTTTAAAGACTACTTACAGCACAGAACGCAATGTGTTAGTCTTTTTAATACACTTAGTAACCCAAAACATATTTCATGTGGCGTACCACAAGGTTCAGTCCTGGGACCAACCTTGTTTCTGATATTCATAAATGATCTATGTAAATTAAAAATAAATACCTATATTAACACTTTCGCAGATGATACATCATTAACTTTATGTGCTGATTCTCTGGAAAATCTCCTTTATAACATGGACACTGATCTAAATAGTGTGATGAAATGGTTGGATTTAAATGGATTACATTTAAATACGAAAAAGACTAAGTATATTCTATTTAACCTGAAAAAGAGTAATTAACCTAAAAAATAATAATTTACCTAAAAAAGAATAATTTAAAATTTATATTATTAAAAAATTATTTTATTAAAAAAAGCATAACTCACTGGACGGTCTTGGTGGGATTATCATCCGTCTCCTAACAATTGTCTACTGGGTTCCCTCCCTGAACCTTCTCTGAGACATCGGAGTCTTTATGATCAGGTTATTTAACTAATTTTTGGCAAACACGTACAATCGCTCAAAAAATATCGAACACTATGGTTGATTACAGAATTCAGAAAAAATCTGGCAACGATGTTTTTAGAGATTAGTGATCTGGCAACCTTCGTGTATTTACACGAAGATTGCCAGATCACTAATTTCTAAAAACATCGTTGCCAGATATATTTTTACTGAATTCTGTAATCAACCATAGTGTTCGGATATTTATTTGAACGACTGTATGTACACGGTGGTTACCAGATCACTAATTTCTAAAAAAGACTGTCAGATATATTTTCTGAATTCTGTAATCAACCATAGTGTTCTGATATTTATTTGAACGATTGTATGTACACGGTGGTTACCAGATCACTAATTTCTAAAAAAGGCTGTCAGAAATATTTTCTGAGTTCTGTAATCAACTATAGTGTTCGGATATTTATTTGAACGACTGTATGCACACGGTGGTTACCATATCACTAATTTCTAAAAAAGACTGTCAGATATATTTTCTGAGTTCTATAATCAACCATAGTGTTCGGATATTTATTTGAACGACTGTATGTACACGGTGGTTACCAGATCAGTAATTTCTAAAAAAGACTGTCAGATATATTTTCTGAATTCTGTAATCAACCATAGTGTTCGGATATTTTTTCGACCGACTGTAGATCTCAGAGGTCAAACTACCAAACCCAAATGCTGTCGAGCAAATTGGTTTTGCGATACGGATTGCTTTCGCTTGTTTAGATGACCCCGGGTCACTACTGAATCTATGTTATGATGGGTTTTCATATGTATTTGCAGTCTGATACACTCCTCCGTGGTCAGAATATAAGTTTGTACTTCTATTTCTTTGTGAAACTAAATAACATTTTAGGTAACGTTTCAAGAAATATATCATTATTTATTTTCTCAATCGAGTGTAGGATTTAGCCTTGAAATTTGTAAAAGGAGGAGGTTGGGTTTTTATACCTCTGAACGGCACCTTTTTGCACACCATGGGCCAAATGCCTATGTCACAAAGAACCCGAATGCTCAGAGATGGTTGGGGGAGGGGACCCCTGGAACAGCTGCTGGGAAACAGATGGTAGCCTCCCGTCAAGGGTCATCCAGTGTGTTCTTTAACGTTCACAGGGTATGGCTCTCCCGCACACGGGGCCACGGCTTAACGTCCCATCCGACGGACGGACACCTTTCAAAGCTCATCGGTGTCCCTTAGTGACCATGTGCAGGGCGGGGAATTTTGCGGAGATAAATCCCAACGCTGAACCAGCTGTGACTAGAACCTGTGAACTAAAGATTGCAAAACTTCGGGCACTACCGACTGAGCCACCCCCGCCCCCAAAAGGAGGAGGAGGTCTCCAGTGAAATGTTTCAAACTGATGATATATACTGAGTGATTGAATTAAACTATGTTACTTTGAGGTCTGCGGATAAAAACGGTTAGTTGCACAAAGCTGAAATTTGAAGAGGATAATAATCAGGTCATGCAGAATAAATGGTAGGTAAAAAATGAAATTCTTATAAAAATGCCAGCGGGTGAAACGTGGCGCTGTACAGAAAAACCATGCACATTATTTACCAATCACTTGTTAGTAAGAGAATATATCACGTGGTTACAGTATGAAAACAGAAAGCCATGTTGAGACCTGACCCTTTTGTAATAGAGAGCATGATCATTTTCACTTTCCCAAACTTTCCAGAAAAGTGAACAGGAAGAGCCGCGACACTGGAACTGAAGGATTGTGCATTATTCGTTAAGCTCTATTTCGAAAACAATAACAAAGACACGAATGCTATAGCAGAATATCGCTTACTTGAAGAGATGGAGACGCCTTTGAGGAGAATGAGTTACAGAACAGGGCTCAGAATTTTGAAGAAACGGTTATAAATCGTAATGCCAATGCAGAGGAGGTCTACTGGTTTTTGAACACATTGTAAATTGCTGATGCAGTTGTCTTCTGTTAGAGCCAGGGTAGATGTAACACTCCTGAATCTTGCGTGATCAACTGTCTTTCACAGTCTTACGAAGAGTCTTCCAGTACAAATTGGTATTTTCATTGCTTAGGACTGGATAGGATGGAGCTGGACAACAACTGGCCATGTAACATTTTACGGAGTAAGGGGGCGTACTTCCAGCTAATGTCAACAATCATCATTGTTGGGTAATGGAATCGTCACATCGTATGGCATTGATCAAATTTCACAGCATTCTCCACCTATTACTGTGTAGTGTGTTTTCAAATCTAATATCATCTAGGAACCCTTCTTCTTCGAGGAGGTCCAAGCCATGATCTCCTAACACGTATAACACGAATAAAGCATGTCCAGAGCACGATGCTTTATTTGCTACAGTTTCATGTTATCTCAGTAATAATTCAGATACATGACTTAGTAACATATTAAATAAGCATTACATTAAAATCATCGCAATCATATCTATTTCAGTGTCGATTTTCAATAAAATTCTTTTACTATTTTCACAGTTGCGCAGATTCTAATATTTAACAGCTAAAATTACAGTTTTAATAATTGTTGTGCTAAGTTAATAAAAACTAGTTAAAAAGAAAGCAAAACCGTCATACTGAACATTACTAATCCATATAAGAGTGTTTTTAGCAGTTCTTGTAATAATCATGTTAATTTCCACTAATTATAAATGTTTTGCAGAACAAGGCAACTTGCTAAATGTTTCAGCTTCCACACTAAACGCATATTTTTTGAAAATTTGCTGCCTTCGGAAAAGATATTTTGATTTAAATAGATTTGACTGAGATTTTTTAATTATGAAATATTTTTTATAAAACTCTTTTTAAGGAATTTACCGAATTCTGCAACTGAATTATTACGACATAATATATGACTGCACTTAATGGTGGAACCATTCAGTGTACATGTACAATCGCTCAAAAAATATCCGAACACAGTGGTTGATTTCAGAATTCAGAATTTCTGAAATCAACCATAGTGTTCAGATATTTTTTGAGCGAAAGTACAGTCGCTCTAAAAAGTATCCGAACACTAGGGTTGATTACAGAATTCAGAAAAAATATCTGGAAACAATTTTTTTAGAAATTAGTGACCTGGCAACCTTCGTGTCACGTGACACGAAGGTTGCCAGATCACTAATTTCTAAAAAAAAAACGTTGCCAGATATTTTTTCTTAATTATATAATCAACCATTGTGTTCGGATACTTTTTTGAGCGATTGTACTCTGTAGGGACTCATCTGTAAAACAGTGAAGAGCTTTGAGGGTGGGATGTATGTTATAATGTGGTATCACATAACGTACTATTAACGTTCTTATTAAACAAGCCACCGACCAAGTACACTATGACATTAAAATGCTACATTTATTTTTGCGATTAGTCTTTTTAGCATTTTCCGATTTCCAAAATCATATTTTTTACATAATATCCATTGTAATTAAATACTAGTACAGTTAATACTCACATGGTATGTTGACACTCGTACAAAAATAGATTCCTACACAAAATCCGTTAGTAAAATGAAGAGGCAGTCCTGCTATGTACAGCGGGTGAGGTGAAGTCTTTAATCCTTCTGATACGTCATATATATTATAAACGACCTCTTCTAAAATAACAGGTCGTACACTATTATTGTTAATTTTAAGCGACTTACGTTGGAAGTCACTGAACTGGAATTCAACATTATTCAGTAAGGAGTGTGTGATTAAACGACTACACAAGACTACACCAAATGATATTATAATTTATAGTGGTAGCTGTTTTCGCCCTCCTTTATTTATTTTTATCTAGCAAATAACATTCAATAAAAAAATTATTTAAAGTTACTTTGAAATAATATCTTCATTATTACACTGACTGCTTTCAGAATGAAATAAAGATTTCTACCTTTTCTAAACCATGTGTCTTAATCTTTATATACGAGGTGACCTAAATTAAACTGACAATATTTAAGCAAATTTGTAGACAGAACTCAGTGGATATAAGCAATATTTTGAATTTGCACATTTCAGATCATTACTGAAGCAATACATAATACAGTAGTCATCATGATGTACAAAAGGAAGTAGTGTAATTATCAGTTTTAGGGAAAAATCAAAAAATGTCCTGTAAACATGAAATTCATCGCAATTAGCTGAGCTGTTATATCTAGAAATGATCTTGCATTCAGCTTTTGTTTTAACATGTAATAGAAAGTTTATATAAGCGTTCAAAGAAGTAGTAGCTCATTAACTACGATGGAACGAGTGAAAATCTACAGACACGTATCAAAAACAGTTTGAACCTCCTCAGTAGGAATGAGTCCCGAGGACTGGCTGGAGTAATTGTGTCAGACTTACGATACTATAGGACTGGGTGTTTCACCATTGAGTGACATTTCTTGTACACAATGGGCTAAATGACCTAAAGGCTACAAGGACCGAAAGGGCCCAGAGAAAGCTAGGGATATGAAATCCACGGGTCAACAGCAGACAGATTAATAGCCTTATATTAAGACCATCCGAGGGTTATTTAATGTTTACCAAGCCTCGGCATTATTATCATTATCTTCTATCAAGTCTCGGCACGTCATCTACCATATTTACCGTCAATGTTTGCGCGCCATCTACCGTATTTATCGTCATTCTTGTGTGCCATCTAGCGAAATTTTATATTATAGGAGACTATGCGTAAAGCTACGGTTTTCGAACAATTGGGCAGGTCTTAATAAATCATTACTAACATTTTGAAAGGTTGGGAGGGGGATCCACGGACTCCATGCCCTCCTCATCTCTTTGATCCGGCACTGATATATATAATATAGATTATATATAAATAAACTAAGAAATATTATTTAATAACAATATTTTATTCAAAAATGCTTACATAAGAAACTTACGCACAAATATTAAAATACTTACATAAGAAAAATGACGTAAAAACAATTATTTAAAGAGATACCGAGGATGAACTTGATAGGCTACAAGTTCTTTTATGTCAAAGTCTATGTCAGTTGTGATCCCAGGTATCTGCTCAAGTGCCGTGTCCTTCATGCACTATTTGAATTCCGAAATCTCTTAAGTTTGGATATTTTTCTGTTGATAGAAGTTTAAACAAATCTTTCCCGGTTTCTTTTCAACATCCAAAAAATGCATCTGCCTGCAACTCGCATAATGCCATTTCATATTTAGGATCTATATTTGCAATATCAATATTTAATGGATTGTTAAATAACATTATAGCATCTTGTACACCAAACAAAGTGCTGTTCCTTTGTCCAAAATAAAAAAAAATATTCAACTGTCCATCGTCCTCGCAATTCACGATTTTCATTGTAAATATTTCTTTGCTTATCGCGCGCTCATATTTATGGGTTACTGTTAATAGATAAATAAATGTTCTGCTAATGCAATGGAAGGTATGCACACATAAAATATTGTTATTAAAACAAGTTGTCATTATTTGTACCGATTCGCACAACACCAAAGAACGAAATAAACACTGTGTCCACTGATTTTTTGCGAAACTGATTCCACTGTGTCCACTGATTTTTTGCGAGAGCATGGTTAAAAAGAGAAAGAACAGATAGATTACATTTCAAAAGCCAAATCATTGATATTCAAACTGTTATTCCCCCGAAGTCCCAGTCCTAATACAAAAACTCGAATCAAAAATGTCACGTTACCCACCACTAAATTTATACAAAAAACTAATTGAAAAAATACCATTTGTTCAACTTAAATTGAATTTACTTTTGGGATTGTGACGTTGGAACGGTTCGAAATATTACGATAAGTGTCGAAGATTCAGATTGCGCCTCCAAACGGTGGGAAAAGTTCCAAGACGGAATATTGCAAGCGATTTATATTGTTTTTTTTCTAATAGGTAAGTTTTGCGTTGGGGAAAATGCACATGGAACACCGGAAATAAGTATCGTTTTATCCGATAAAACATACCAATGAAACCTGTTTCCACTATATGGTAACAGTGTGATCACAGATACATCGTGAAAATGACATGTTTCTGGTATGAAGACCAGGCAAGTAATAGCTTTTTCTTTACCTGTTCATGCCGTTCACATCGTAAAACGTAATGAAAGATGGAATTTAGTACCATGGAACCGCGATATTTTGATCTGCATGCCAATATGTCAGGGATGAACTAGGAATTAGTGTCGTAGCTGATACCCAATCATTAAAAGTAAATAATTACATAGGTAGCATGCGTTCTGCAGTGTAATATTTAACGTCATGAAAAAGTAATACTCACCGTTATTAGGAAAGACGTTTGCGAGAAATCCTACATTAAAAGTAATGAGTTTCTATTCGACAAAGTTTATACGTACACAAAATAGAGAAAATAAGTATAGTGAGAAGAGTAAACAGACACCTCTGTTGCGAAGAGGAAACACTGTTGTTGGAGTCTCACTTCCGGCCACATGAGGAAATAATGCATTCCAAAACCTCAGTGTCCACGTCATTACCTTATTATTGGAACGAAATCCAAATTTGAGTGATAGTAAATAAGCTGTCGACAAGCATCGTCACGTTTCAGTCATTGCATTTACTGTGCGAATAGGGGCGGGGGTGGCTCAGTCGGTAATACGCCAGGTTCGTAATCTGTAGTTCCCAGGTTCGAGTCCCAGCTGGGTCAGCGTTGAGATTTATCTCCAAAAAACTCCCCTCCCTGCCCATGGTCAGTAGGGGACACCGATAGGTTTGGAAAGGCCGCCGTCCGTAGCATGGGACGTTAAGCCGTGGCTCCGTGTGCGGGAGAGCCATACCTTGTGCACGTTAAAGAACACGCTGGATGGTCTTGACGGAAATCTACCATCTGTCTCCCAAAAGCTGTTCCTGTGGGTCCCCTCACCCAACATTCTCTAAGCCTTCGGGGTTCATGTGACCTGGTCATTTAGCCCATGGTGTGCAAAAAATTGCCGCTCAGAGGTAAAACAATCCAACCGTCCAGATACGATGACGAAGTGAAGAGAGTTCGTGGGATTGCAGTTACCTCCGCATTGCTTACCGCGAAACAATAGGAGTATAATAAACCTAGTGGTGCGAGATAAAACGAAACCTTATTATGCAAATATCGACACGGGCTATAATACTTATCCGCTTCAAGTGTAACCAAGCACTCGGCCACCCGAAAAATCATCAGGTAAATCTTGTTAAGTATTGTCCAATCTTCGCCACCACACGGAACTTAATGATTTACAACCACTGCTTTATTTATTATTTAATTTTGATATTTTTCACAAGAATAAACTCATCTTAATAAATCAGGTTTATGTTTTTAAATTCATAAAACTGGATACAATTCATATCAAAATTGCATTTGGTATAAATGCATGCTTTGAATGTTTCGATTTTTAATTTTGTTTTTTCAGTGGTCCACATATTGTTCGCTAATCAAAATACTCGTTCAGTTTCCGTTACAGAATTTTATTTCCGATGGAAGAGATATGGGACCCATCCAGTGCTCTGTATTTGACATTTGATCTGACGATTCTTGCGTAAAATATTCGACTGCTTCGATGTAATGGAAGCATTGATCACAATCTACGGATTACGATCCATCTGGCAAATTTGCAAACTCGAGAAAACTATCATTTTCAATCATCTTAATGAAATGGCACGATGCAGGGAAAAAAAACTTTACCTCTGCAGAAAATCTGTACGGAATGCAGCTGAATGCCCATCAGTACAATTTAAGAAGAATCATGATAACGAGCCTTCAGTCGAGCAAACAACCACTTTCACAGAAGTAATCGCACTTCAGCTATGGGAAGAAAAGGAAACAGTTAATAAAAAAAATAATGACACAGAGGAAGTTGCATTCTGCCCAGAAAACTACTTATGGACCCGATAATTAAATATCCTTTCGAAATACGAATGCAACCAAAATAAGTAATCATATGGCAAAACACCAACTAGTATGCACATGTATACATGGCACAATCATTGTCAAAGATAAATCTCGTTGACTATATCAGGGACTATGTAACTCTTCTGGCAAATGAAACGTCAAAAACCAACTGTACAGATCATAAAAATGTTACCGAAATGATATGGCAAAAGAGGAAGTAACAGCAGTATTGTTAATAATGGAAAAAACAACACACTAGAGGACACAGTATGTGGTAGCTATTTATGTTGCACTACGGGTTCGCAACTTTTGGCGTGGTATTTTTGTAAACTGAGTATGCACACCTGATAGCCTTATTAAATAAAAAAATAAAAAATAAAAATAAAATAAAATAATACAGAGGTCCCTCAGCAGAAAAACGACACAAAAAAGCGATGCCTTACCCGGGGCTCGAACCCAGGTCCCTTAGATCAATAGCCCAGAGCGCTAACCACTCGGCCATGGGACGACGAATAGCCTGATTAGGGCAACCATTAAAAAGAAAGTGAACCCACTTTCTCCTTTTCCACTGCATGCGTTTCGTTTCCGAATCTCCTGCTACTCTGTCCCATCGCATTTTAGGGGCGGGAATGGCTCAGTCGGTAGCGCGCCAGGCTCGTAATCTGTAGTTCCCAGGTTCGAGTCCCAGCTGGGTCAGCGTTGAGATTTATCTCCGCAAAATTCCCCGCCCTGCCCACGGTCAGTAGGGGACGCCGATGGGCTTGGAAAGGCCGCCGTCCGTCGGATGGGACGTTAAGCCGTGCCCCCGTGTGCGGGAGAGCCAAACTCTGTGTACATTAAAGAACACGCTGGATGGCCTTGACGGGAGGCTGCCATCTGTCTCCCAACAGCTGTTCCAGTGGAACCCCTCCCCCAAACTTCTCTGAGCCTTCGGGGTCCTTGTGACCGGGCCATTTAGCCCATGGTGTGCAAAAACGTGCTGCTCAGAGGTAAAACAATCCAACATTAAAGAACACACTGGATGGCCTTGACGGGAGGCTACCATCTGTCTCTCAACAGCTATTCCAGTGGGTCCCCTCCCCCAACCTTCTCTGAGCCTTCGGGGTTCTTGTGACCTGCCCATTTAGCCCATGGTGTCCAAAACGGCCGCTCAGAGGTAAAACAACCCAAACCATCGCCTTTTACCATTCCGCATCGCCTTTTCTTTTTGCCTGCCTTCTGCATTGTCTTTTCCATTGTCATTAGCGCCATGCATAAATTTCGTTGATTTCGATTGCAGGCGTCGAAAATGCTGCGGATGACATTAGGATTCCTTGTAGAGCCTTAGTATGTTTATAAATATGAAATATTTCTAATTAGCGATGGAATATTTTTGGATAGCTCGGTTTGTTTCGATAAGAACCGGTATTGACAGATGGAGATAGAAAGAGTTTGGAAAGTAGTGAGTGAATTTGTTATGTAAAAGAATTCGAAGTTGTTAAAAGGATTATTGTAGAGAAAAGTATTTTAAGGGGTAATAGGATTTCCATGGTGAAGGGAATTCGAGGTATAAAGCATTGGGTTGTTTTACCTCTGAGCCGCACTTTTTGCACACCATGGGCTAAATGGACAGGTCACATGGACCCCGAAGGCTCAGAGAAGGTTGGAGGAGGGGACCCACTGGAACAGCTGTTGGGAGGCAGATGGTAGCCAACCGTCAAGGCCATCCAGCGTGTTCTTTAACGTGCACAGTGTATGGCTCTCCCGCACACGGGGCCACGGCTTAACGTCCCATCCGACGGACGGCGGCGTTTCCAAGCCCATCGGTGTCCCCTACTGATCGTGGGTAGGGCGGGGATTTTACGGAGATAAATCTCAACGGTGACCCAGCTGGGACTCGAACTTCGGAGCTACAGATTACGAGCCTGGCGCGCTACCGACTGAGCCACCCCCGCCCAGGGAATTCAAGGTATAAAGCATTCGTATTGTATATATATATATTTTTTGGCTATGGCAAGGGTGCAGTTCGTGATTTCTAATTATTTTGTGTATGCGATGTGTTAGGGTACGTTTATACGGTGTGTGTGTAGGGGAGGATTCTGTTGAAAGTGGTGGGAATTGTTGGGCGAGTGCGTTTCTCAGACGACCATGTTAATACTTGCTGGGTGTGTGGGGTGGGGATGAATAAGGCGAAGGGAGATTGAGGTGAAGGGAGGATCTGCGGGTGGAGGTGATTGCGACCTCGTTTCCGGGTATCCGCCGGACTTTTAAAAAAAATACATTCGATGGGATTTTTAAAGAATACGTCCGACGGAATTTTTAAACAATACGTCGAGAATTTTTAAACAATACATCCCATTCTGTTCTACACCTGATGCGATTCGTAAAGGACTTTAAATGTTTCATGAACTAATTTTGGATTAAATATGTGGGCCGCTACCGGAATAGTGCAATACGGGTCCAACCAGTGACAGAGGTTGAGCAAGCTTCAAGCACTCCGTCGAACCACAAAAATAAGATTAATATCTTGATTTCATGTGGAAATCGTATCAGTTGTTTTTTTATTACCGGTACTGGAAGAAACTATAAAACACATTGATATTTGCCAACAGGCTGAGAAGCGATACCAAATAAACCTCTGAAACGATTAATATTTTCAATAAGCAGAAATTCGTAGACGGTAGCTCGCGCGTAATAATCCCAAAGTCCCTAGGCGAAGTCGGGGTAAAGTTGCTAGCATGTGCGGTAAATCAGTCGGTTCTCCTGAACGGTTAGTCGAGTTTATGGAGTCGTTGCGACTGCATGGAGTCATTGTGGAGTGGCCATTTTGTCCAATATGTGCCAAAAAGTGCCGCTCATACGTAAAATAACCCCTCATGCGAGGATGGAACAAATTCGTTTTACACTCGTTACCTCCTTAAATCTTTCGATCACATGTGAAACTTTTACCGAATTAAATAATAGACGGAATTAATGAATAATTTAAATGCTCAAAACGTCACAATGTTACAAGCAAGGTAACCTTTTTAAACATTAACCGTAATTATTCATAATTTAGTATGTTATATATATATTAAGTAAATACGAGGAAACAATCAATTTTTTTACGTGGGTTTTTTTAAGTGGTCTACAGCACAAAATCGAGAACGCCCTAATTTATCTGTGAAATGCTCAGCACATCACAAAATTCTGGGACTTTAAAAGTATTCCCTGCCGTAATATATTTGCATAACATCCATCGTAATAAGAGTTCACTGAAGTGAACGTTACTGCAACAGTATCATGCCGTGATAAAGGAGTCCGTTGTATTCCATAACTATTCGTAATTGAGGAAATCCTATTTCGACTAAACTTATCTGCAGAAATGACTCCTATGTGTCGTTTCGGAGACTCCCGGAAAGCTCTTAGTAACACAAATAAAGATATCTAAAAAACCAATAAAATCTATTTGAGTTGAAATCCTAATTTCTATATTCACTACTAACTGCTACAATGCATCGAAAACATTTCTTTCTCATCATACGATGAGACTTTTAAAAAAAATAATTAACCTTTCGCGATGAGAGAGAAACGAATAAAACAGCTTCTATGTTAAAGAATCGATGACACAACAATGCTTTTACAAACGTTATCCCGGATACGACATTTATTTGTTTCGTGATTAGCATTTCCGTCCCGAATAAATTTTAGCAAGCAATAGATTCATAGTACATTCCTGAAATCAAACTAATCCTTGACGAAAGAGAAGTAAAAGTGGTTAGTTAATATTCCAGAAGGGAGCGAAGAATTAAACCGTTCAGAAACAGAAGCGGCAGGTTAATTGATCAACTCCACCCTTAATAAATAGATTGTAATAATTTTTTTGCCTTTAACAACTTGCCTATAAAGAACTAAATCACTGGCCATATATTACCGAACTTTGTAAAAACGAAGACATCGGAAGATTGCTCCGATATCCGGAATAATTCTGGTGATGATATTTTGATTGAAAATTTTACAATAAAAAATTTGTATATATATATGAGTTTTATTTTATTCCCATTGTTATAATATAACAATAGTTTTCTGTATCTATACATGGGATACGCCAGTAACATACACATTTCCAGGAGGTACGTGAGGCATAAAAGGTTGAGAACCACTGCTATATTATATATATATATGCAAAGTTCAAGGAGATGACGTCATAAGCGTAAAATTATTACCAAAGCCAATACTAGAAGACAAAAAATGCCAAACTGTCGTAAAATGATAATATTGTTAAAATAAAAATTGATGAAAACCACAAGAAAATAGTGTAGAAATTCTGTATGTATCATCCCCTGTGCAGGTTAAATAAAACGTTGGATGGGAGGTTACCATCTGTCTCATAACAGCTGTTCCATTCGGTCACCTTCCCGCAACCTAAACTGAGCCCTCTGGGTTTTTTTGACGTGGCCATTTAGCCCCTTGTGTGCAAAAAACTACCGGTCAGATATAAAACAACCCAACCAAACGCATATCTTCTCTATGGCGTATTAAAGTGATCAAAGGGGTCACCAACCTCACAGACCTTCGACTATGGCGGAGAAACTGACAGGCTCCTCTCAGATCGCTGTTGCAAGCAGCTGCTTGAGGGAGTATTTTTTTAATTCTTTATTATATTTATGAAGATATTTTCACTCTTTTCCCTAACATGTTAAGCCTCTTTGGATTGGGAAATAAAATAATCATTAGAGGTTAAATGTTTAGGGTGTGAATGCGTATTTAGAGTGTGCCTGCTGTTATGGATATTTTTATATTGTACATTTCTATGTAAATCTCTTAACTGAGCTTAGAATTAATCAGAAGTAGATTTGTGTTTTGAAGACGTAGATCAAATTTTGGGTTACCAATTACATTACGGTGCTATGAAAAATGTATTGAAAATCAACTAATTACTCCTCAATTTCTAAAAGAATATTTTAATTAATTTCGAAATATTGCATGATCTTTTAATAAAGACACAATAAATTAGTTTATTAATTTTCATTTTTGAAATAAATAGCTTATAATTAAATTTTTGACAAATTCAAAAAATAAAAAAGACTCTTTTTTTTGTTACATTTTTCGTTACTATTTATTTCAACAGATGTGAGGACTATATAGATATTAGATATGATCGGGCCCGAACAGCTGAATAGCAAAAAAAGTGACAAAGAAGAATAATTACATAGGTGTAAAGGACCTCTGATCGGCACTTTATTTTTGCCCACAATGGGTTAAATAACCAGGTCACAGGGACCCCGAAGGCTCAGAGAAGGTTGCTGGAGGGGACCCACTGCAACAGCTGTTGGTACACAGATGGTAGCCTACCTTCAAGATCAGCAAGCGTGTTCTTTAACGTGCACAGGTGTGGCTCTCCCGCACACGGAGACACGGTTTAACGTCCCATCAGACGGACGTCGGCCTTTCGAAGCCTATCGGTGTCCGCTGCTGACCGTGGGAAGGGAGGGAAGTTTTGCGGAGATATATCTCAACGCTGAGGATTCTTTATGAGTTCCATGTTTAAATAGTAATGGAAACCGAAACATATTTATCGCTCTGCCCAAAGAAATGTAGATTATTCCATTCTGCCTTCCTATAAACTTGTTTCTGTTAAGGTTTCAGACTAAATAAACAGATATCGCTCCTGTTAAACATCTGAATTTACGTTACTAATTAAATACTGCATCCGTTGAAGTAGAAAAATAAAATAGATTTTCTAATGTCTATTAATTATCAAGGGTATTTTTTGTGTTTTAAAACCAATTATTGTTCGTAAATTTTATCCGAATGAGATGATACGGAATACGGCGTCATAACTTAGCGAGTTGGGGAGTGTCATTTAGTGTCTGTCTGTCTGTCTGTGGCAGCCATAACTCATCGGGAAATCAACGTACATGCTCGAAATGTTGAGAGAATGTTTCAGGTTACGTTCCGGATTGCAGTGCGAAATTTCAGGTCGAAAGTCCAACAGGGGAGCTTGCTAAGAACAAAAATATTTACCATGCTATTCCTACAGGAAACGAGAATCGGTGTCAAATTTACTGTTGCCATTTTCTGATACCCAAGTGTGAAGAGTTAAATTAGCATTTAAACCTTCGGCCGCAAAAATGATTCCGTTGCCAGATTCCCCCCACTTCTAAAATCATTATTTAGGCTTTCCATTGTAGCTAGGGACCTGATATTCTAACCAAAAATGTGGTCGGGCAGAGAGAACCCGCGAACGAAATTGGGAACTTTTCGTCAGGTATGTCGGGAATTACAGAATGTGAAATTCTGACGAAATATCTCGATTGTTTGTCAAGGGCTGAGAGCGCGCTTCCAAGTCAGCAATGACCTTTGCAACACCGGGAAATTCTTCGTATTCAAACTGTGACAAAATGTCGGTGTGTGAGATTAAAAGTGAGACACGACATGTCACAATTTGTGTAGAAACGAAGCCACGGGCCAAGTGGGAACCTGATTTTTAAACCAATCACTGGGGCACAGGGGAGACGCTATGCGAGGAATTTCGACCGTGCGGTCGAATATCACGGGAGCCATAAGGCGGCAAATTCTGTAATAACGGATATAAAGATATCGATAGCTTCAACATAAAATATTTGAGAGCTCGCTGACGTCAATTTCTTCCTGTTGAAAATCCATGCTAAATTTTCGGGGGGGGGGGGGGGGGATTTACAACATTTACCTTTACTGCAGTGGAAATAAGAATATACAGATTAAAAGTAACATCCGGGCAATGCCAGGTACTTTCAGCTAGTAACATATAAATGAAACACATCTGCCGTCGAAAGCGAAAAGATAAAAACGATTGTTCCCGCAAAGGGAGGGCTAATTGTGACAATTGGATTACTCCCACACCACAGTAAACATGTGGATGATTGTTCTAATGAAGAAAGGAGCAGAGGATAAACTTTCGTCCCCCAGAATTCTAGTAAGAGTAGAGTCAACAATATTAATAACCTTATTTATATTACATGAATATTCTTAAATTATTTTTATGGAAATTGCGCCGTCCATCGGATGGGACGGTTAGTCGTAGCCTCGGGTGCGGTAGGACTATACCCCGAGCACATTAAATAACACACTCGATGGTTGGACGGGAGGCTACCATCTTTTATCAAACAGGGGTTCGTGTTTCCCTTAACGCAACCTTCTCTGAGCCTTCAGCTTCAGGGTCTTTGTCACCTGGCCATTTACCATGGTGGGTTGGGTTGGGTTGTTTTCCCTCTGAGCAGCACTTTTTCGCACACCATGAGCTAAATGGCCAGGTCACATGGACCCAGAAGGCTCAACGAAGGTTGGGGGAGGGGACCCACTGGAACAGCTGTTGGGAGACAAATGGTAGCCTCCCGTCAAGGCCATCGAGCGTGTTCTTTAACGTGCACAGGGTATGGCTCTCCCACACACGGTGCCACGGCTTAACGTCCCATCCGACGGACGGCGGCCTTTCCAAGCCCATCGGTGTCCCCTACTGACCGTGGGCAGGGCGGGGAATTTTGCGGAGATGAATCACAACGCTGACGCAGTTGGGACTCGAACCTGGGAACTACAGATTACGAGCCTGGCGCGCTACCGACCGAGCACCCCCGCCCCCCGTTAAAATGGAAGATATTGAAAAATTACTATATCATCGAACGCAAGACTAAAATTTTGCGAGTTTAGGTGTGAAAAGGAAGATCGTACGAAAAGCATCGAGATATCTCCCGCACCTCCAAATCTCCGCCCTCCATATTGACTGCCGATAGGAATTGTCACCGGATCGACCATAAAGATTTATATCTGAAAATAAAAACCTCGCGATATGTCGTGTGTTACCTTAAAACATGAGTTAAGTGAATAAATGGGGCAAGGTTTTCTAAGTCGTTAGCGCTCTAGACTCGTAATCTGAAGTTTCTAGTCCCAGCTGGGAAGTGTAAAGATAAACGCTGCCCACCAGCAGTGCTATAGGGTTCACTGGTGAGCTTAGAAAGTCCACCGTGAAAAGTTAAGCCGCGGTTACGTGTACTGCACAGCCATACCCTGTGCATGTTAAATAACACGCTGGATGGACTTAGCAGGAGGATACGAGTTACGTTTGGGGCGGGGGTGGCTCAGTCGGTAGCGCGCCAGGCTCGTAATCTGTAGTTCCCATTTTCGAGTCCCAGCTGGGTCAGCGTTGAGATTTTTCTCCACAAAATTCCCCGCCCTGCCCACGGTCAGTAGGGGACACTGATTAGCTTGGACAAGGCCGCCGTCCGTCGGATGGGACGTTAAGCCGTGGCCCCGTGTGTGGGAGAGTCATACCCTGTGCACGTTAAAGAACACGCTGGATGGCCTTGACGGGAGGCTACCATTTGTCTCCCAACAGCTGTCCAGTGGGTCCCCTCCCTCAACCTTCTCTGAGCCTTCGGGGTCCATGTGACCTGGCCATTTAGCCATGGTGTGCAAAAAAGTGTTCCTCAGAAGTAAAACAACCCAACTCATATAATAATAATTTGATTATGGGCAAAACAACCAGACCTCAGAGGTAAAACAACACAACCCAAGCTACGAGTTACGCACATGGGCTCACGTGTTTGAGTGCCTTGCGACGGACGGCGGCCTTTCGTAGCTCTGCAGTGTCGCATATTGAAAGAGAGGGAAGGTTGCTAAGCTGAAATGGATTGAAATATTGCGTTAAGTATCTATGACTCTGAAAGTTTAAGACTGAGAATTTAATTTGTAATATTGTAAGCGAAGTAATTATTTTACTTGTTAATTGTTGAGGTATTAAAATTTGTATTGGGTACATTAATACTGCCCTCTGCGCTGGTACAACCTTCGCATTCACACCTATTATTAATTAGTTTTCCCCTCCACGCAATTTTCTTTGAAAAGGATAAGTGTTCGATTTATAAACAGCGGAGAAAAGGAGAAAGTGGAACACCGGAAATAACTATTGCTTTACCGGGTAAAGAAAAATTAAACATGACGTAAATGAAAGGACGAGGTTAGTAGCAATGGTGTATTTTTGTTCATGTTGCTGCCGTTGACAGCGTAAAAGGTAAAGGAAAGGAATTCAGTACCTTTCCAACATATATTTTGTTGTAGTTGGGTTGGGTTGTTTTACCGCTGAGTGGCACTTTTTTGCACACCATGGGCTAAATGGCCAGGTCACATGGACCCCGAAGGCTCAGAGAAGGTTGGGGGAGGGACCCACTGGAATAGCTGTTGGGAGACAGATGGTAGCCTCCCGTCAAGGCCATCCAGCGCGTTCTTTAACGTTGGATTGTATCACCTCTGAGCGGCACTTTTTTGCACACCATGGGCTAAATGGCCAGGTCACATGGACCCCGAAGGCTCAGAGAAGGTTGGGGGAGGGAACCCACTGGAATAGCTGTTGGGAGATAGATGGTAGCCTCCCGTCGAGGCCATCCAGTGTGTTCTTTAACGTGCACAGGGTATGGCTCTCCCGCACACGGGGCTTAACGTCCCATACGACGGACGACGGCCTTTCTAAGCCCATCGGTGTCCCCTATTGACCATGGGCAGGGCGGGGAGTTTTGCGGAGATAAATCTCAATGCTGACCCAGCTGGGACTCGAACCTGGGAACTACAGTTTATGAGCCCGACTCGCTACCGACTGAGCAACCCCCGCCGCTATTTTGTTGTACCTATCGATTTGTTGGGAAGAAACTAGAATAAGCGTCATAGCTATGTACCTTATCTTACCCCACCTCATTGATGTAACGTGAGGATTATTAATTGTAGGTATTATTATTAAATATCCTGAAGAAATAATACTCACCGTGAATCCGATGTTTAAAGAAATGCGTTTTATTTGTCTTCCACAATTCATTGTAATTTTCGTAAACATGATATTGAAAAATACAACTGCGGAAGAGTAAACAAACACCTCTGTTCGCAATACGAAACACTGTAAGAGTCACTTCCTATGAGTGAGCAAACAGTGCATTTTTTAACGTCACTCTGTCAGACGTCATTACCCTATTATTGCAAGGAAAAAAAAATTATATTGTCAGTTTATGAGTTTATATCAAGCGTCTATGTTGCTGCTACGTTTGCCGCGTTAGCGTATGGATATGGCGAAGAATTGATATAATTTGAGGGTTTTTTGAGGTTTTCAGAGCTTTGCGTACCGCGAACAGTTGTTGTTGTTGTTGTTTTACCTCTGAGCGGCACTTTTTTGCACACCATGGGCTAAATGGCCAGGTCACATGGACCCCGAAGGCTCAGAGAAGGTTGGGGGAGGGGACCCATTGGATCAGCTGTTGGGAGACAGATGGTGGCCTCCTCCCAGCGTGTTCTTTAACGTGCACAGGGTATGACTCTCCCGCACACGGGGCCACGGCTTAACGTCCCATCCGACGGACGGCAGCATTTTCAAGCCAATCAGTGTCCCCTATTGACCGTGGGCAGGGCGGGGAATTTTGCGGAGATAAATCTCAGCGCTGACCCAGCTGGGACTCGAACCTGGGAACTACAGATTCGAACCTGGCGCGCTACCGACTGAGCCACCGCGAACAGATTTCAGTGTAATAAGCAACCATTGGCAAGGTCTATGCGATTAAAAAATACACACGGACTGTATTCCCTATGTCCTTCTCTAAACCACCATTCTGCTGCTCGAAAAAATATCAGGTGAATCAAGTTAAATAATATTCATAAAGTGTTTGTGGTTCGTTTATAAATTCCTTCAGGTAATTAACTTTGTAGTGAATAATTAATTTACAGTAGAAGTAATTTAATTTTTCCCCTTTTTAGCATGAAAGCTATGAAATTTCGATCGGCATTCAACCGAGAGGTACTATACAGCACATTATTCTGATTATGGGTTATAAATTTTATAGTTAAACGCTATTTGTCGCTGTCGACCACTAACGACCCCTTCATTTCGGCTCGAATGTTGTAGAGCTCGCTGAGTAGAAGTAATGTTTGTCCGAGGAAAAAAAATTCTTTGCTTAATTCTTTATTTCTTCATTTTCCTATTTGTCATTACAGTATGTATACCATTTATTTCTATATCGTAAATGATTGGTTTCATATTACTGTTTTTCAGTGGCGGCTCGCGTATAGGCACTGTGGAACTGCAGCACCCCCAATTTCAACTTGATATTATCGATAACATTTAATATAATGAGTCCTTTTATCTTTAATTCTTTCTTTATACTTGTACAATATATAATCCTTAAGCTTAATGTCAGTAGCCATCCCCCAGTTTACGAAAAAGTTACAAAAATCTTTGTATGGAACTGTGCGCTTCACAGTACTAGCGACGAGGTGGTTGACTGTTGTGCGCATGCGCACATAGGAAGCTACACGCGACGCTGCAAGGGAGAGAGAGCACTGTCGTTCCCGCAGTGCCGACCCTGGCGTGCTGGTTGAAGGTAGTTTTTTGTTACTCCGCGTGTGTTGTGCTTAAAAACCGTGTAACATATTCTTGAATGTGATAAAGTGTAGAAGTAGATTATTATCCTGCTTCCAGCTATTCTATTTGATTCATTTTTTTTTCGCGCAAATTAAAACAAGAAGAATGGATTTCATTTTTAAATGAATAGATGAAGCTTGAACTGTAACAATTTAGGTTAAAGTAAGTAAAAAATGTTGGATTTTGTTCCTTTAGGATTTTATCAAGTTTGTGAATAAATTTTCTTTTTATACATGTTTGTTTCCTTTTACACAATTTTAAAACAAAGGTTAAAAATTTTCTGAAGTAGCACCCCCACTAATAGCACCCCCGCCACTGCTTATGACGATCAATTGGAGAGATTTTCATGTTCGAAATGACGATTCGAATTCCAAGTCTCCTATCAGTTTATAAGACTCAAGCATCTGAAATTATCCATTGGAAATTATGGCTAATGGATAGAATATATACGTTTTTCCTATGTTTGATCTGTAATAGGAGCATTGCCACGCAGATTTATTTCTATACTGGTTTAATAACTGTAATATTATTTGCTGAATATGTATAAAATTATCCAGTATCAGTATTTCCCATATTTAAATGTTTCCAGGCAGATGCTGCCATCTAGTGACCAATGCCTAAACTAGGCGGAAGTTGAATTTTTTTTTTACTTACTTTGAGGGCGAATGGAGAGGCAGTGTTATAGAGAAGACGGTGTTTGATGTTGTAAGGGAAGCCTGGAATGGCTTAAGAGAGCTTCTATCTCCATCCTTTGTGTTTTGTAAAAGAATATTAAATGAAATATATAGCAGCTCATTTCAATGAGAGACGAGAGTTGGCCTAGTTGGCTTAGTCGGCAGCGTGCCAGACTCGTAATCTTCAGTTCCCTGGTTCCAGTCCCAATTATGTCAGCGAAGAAACTTATCCCCGGTGAACCCCATCGTTCTCTTGGTGAGAAAGAAGACATGAATGAGTTTGAAAGGATGTCGCAGATCAGTTAAGCCGTGGGCAGAAGAGCGATACTCTAAAGAATATTCTTAGTAGCTTTAAAGGGAAGCTTCCATCTTCCTCATAGGAACTGTACAGCGTTTGGCAATTCATTGTAGGTGTCCTGTTCACAGTATATGCCCATTTCTTTCGGAGCACGAGATGGCTCAGCCAGAAGTGTGCCAGGCTCTTAAACTTCAGTTCCGAAGTTCGGTTCCCAGTTGTACCTGCTTTCAGGTTTACTCTTCTAACCTTCATTCTTCCTCAGTGATAAAGGGGACAACGGTTGGACCTGGAACCAACCGTTGTCCAGTAATTCCAGCGTACATTGGATGGGATTTAAACTTCCCATACCCTCTGTACAATCGGTCAAAGATAATATCAGATAACTATGGTTGATTACAGAGTTCATAAAAATTTTCTGGCAATGATATTTTTTTAAGAATTTAGCGATTTGGCAACATTCGTGTACGTACACGTTTGAACACCCAATGAAACCCAATAGAGTTGCTGTACCAGGTGGAACGACCGAGCTATACAACAACTCTGGATATGCTAAAGGAATATTGACAAATGCATTAGCCCCTGTAGTAAAGTGCGCATTAGCCCCTGTAGTAAAGGTTACACAGCATTCGTGACCCACCGAAGGCTGTGACAGTGGGAAGTGCTTCTCTTCCAAACTGAAGAACTCTGGGATATTTTTCCAGAAAAATATGAATACCATAATTACTCCCCATGTTGATTATTGCTGTGCATATCTAAATGATAGAGCTTTCTTTTACGAACAGCTGGGATGATCATCTTAACATCTTAGAGAGGATCTTAGGGATATCAATGTCAAATATTTCACAATCAACCTAGCAAAGTGTACTTGGAGGAGTAGAGAGACAAATATTTTGGTCACACCAATTTGTGGGTGCGTCAGGCATCAGGAAGGTCATCAGAAAGATGAAAGCTCCTCGAATGAAGAAGGAACTGAAGAGAATATTAGGACTCTTCGGATGTTAGCGACACTATCTGTATCAGTATGCAGAGATTGCAAATCCACTGACAGACGTGACTCTGAAGCATGCACCTGCACAGTTGAAATGGGGCATACAATCAGATTTGGCATTCGAGGAACTGAGGGGGGGGGGTGATACAGCAGAATGAAATACTCTGTCCTGCGTGACCTTACACTCTGCATTGAAATGCATCTGCGCATGCCTCTCCCTGATTGGAGGCCAGGGACAAGAACATCCCATTCTCTTTGCTTTGAGAGAAGCTCACGGAACCCAGAATAAATGTGGTGGTGGTTGTGAGTGTGGGGGGGAAGGGGGGTGCTAGAAAAGTTTTTGACATGGTCATATCGATCCCAGGTCGAGATTTTTTCAGACCTTAACCTGCTAAGGTACTCATATCTATCGCAACATTGAGCAGCAAATAGCAGAGATTGGCCTTTGTCATTAATCAGTAGGATGCAACAGTGCATTATAAGAAAGGTGCTTCCCACCGAAACGAGACACCCTATCAAGGCTGACTGAACCTTCGAATTCAGATTAACAAGGAAAGTACTTGGGAAGGGAATCATGTATTGATGTGCCATGGAAAGGAAAAAAAAAAGTGATTTAACTTCCTATCACTCTTTATTTCAAATTAAAATTAGTAGCATTAGGCGTAGGATATTTGAAAAATCCCCAAATGCTAGATGCCAGCTCAATAATCTTCTGAGTGTTATTTTAAAATTATTTGCAAAATAAAAATCTCAAATGCCTGTAAACAAATAAGGAATCTTCATATTAATAAGGGATAAAGTTTAACCTTTCAAATTAATGGAAGAGTCAGGAAAAGCAAATGAGAATATTAAAAATGTTACTACCAATCCATCTAAAAATCTGCATTTTTCTAATTTTTCTTTTAATATAATTATACGCTATTATCGAAAGTCTATTCACTTTATTAACCAACATCTCTCCTTTCCATTTCACTCTGTAGACTTCGTGATTTGCACGACTAAAATTTCACACATTTAATTCAATTTTTTACGCAACAGCTGAGTACCTTTTTTCGACTAGTTTGCTCTGTCAGCAAAAAGATTGCTTCATTTCCATAAAATAAATTTTTCTTTTAATTTGTGACTTTATCAAAGTGCTTTTTTTTCTTTTTAAAATATCATCATGGCATTTTCAAATTAGCTTTTTCTCATGATAGAAAGTCATTTTTCCCTTAGGTCATCTATAAACAATGCAGTAATGTTTGCACACATTTCTACAGATTTTATCTACTGTCCGTGGTAATATAAATATTTATTCGAGGCTTAAGGGACCAGCAAGCACAACATTTCAGAATACTAGTAAGGGTAAGAGAGTGTCTAAAATATTTAACATATTTAGAAAATTTTAAAGACTTGTAAAATGGAGGGGGATGTGTTACTACATTAATCCAGTCTTTTGCAACCCCTCCCTTGCATTTTTACGGTTCGATGGTGTTTCTTGCCACCACTCCCTCCACTTCGACCTTTTTTTTGATCCGGATCCGGTCACTATTATTCTGACGTCATATAATGCATTCAATGTTGCTCTATGTGTAACACGATACGTTAGATTGAATCCATTGTCCATCGGTAAAAAAAAAAGTCTTTCAAGTGAATGCTTCATTTCTTGACTTCTTATGATGCATCCTATGGATGCGTTCCGGATCTATGAAGAACATTACAGAAAGCATTGGACAAAACGAAACATTTCTTATTTGTAAATAGGATCTTTGAAAAATTAGTGGTAGTTTGTAAAGGGGTAAAGAAAAACCTTTGAGGCCGATTGGCATAGTCACTGATCGAGTCTAAACAGATCGAAAGGCCGTTCAGCAAAATGAATATCAGCAAGAGGGAAAATATAAGCAGGAAAGCAGCAGCTATTGATGTTTTTCCTTAAAAACGACGTCATCGCTATTGTTCACGGATAAGATAGCGATGATAGCGATGAGGAGAGAAGAATTGAGGACTCTCAAGCTATATATCCAACATCATCCATCACATAATTATCTCCCAACTCCATCTTCAATGAAAACAAGTCGTCATTTCCTTTTTAAGATAAAGGATTTGCATTTGAATCCTTTAAAACATATTGTATTCTATGAATTTTACACGGGATCGCGACAATTCGATAGAGGTCATCTGGGTGGATATCAACTGGAAGTGCGACAATTGGATGGAGAGCAAATGGGAGAATATGACAATTGGGTTGAAATTAGGAAATTAGGAGAAATAGCAATTATCCATCTGAAATATTATTACTGACATGGTGGGAATCGAATCCGCAACTCTCTAGATATACGCCAGAGCCCTTTACTATAAAATATATAAACCCCAAATGCAAAGGAATACTGATGAATTAAATCTTCAGCGATACCTATCAATAGGTGTTTCACTTTACAGCGTTTGTGCACTATCAATTCGTCAGTTGAACGTTATCAACATGAGACTTATTTTGGCATTATACATTCTCATCTATAGAATTCACCTAAACATGCATTTCGTTAATATTCCATTGTATTGAATTACGTTATCAGTGAGCAACACTTTTCTCACACACAGTGACTTCAAAGTATCAGAGAAGATTGGGGAAAGCAGATCCACTTGACAGCTGATAGGAGAGAGATTCTCTCTAATGTACAGTCGCTCAAAAAAATACCCGAACACTATGGTTGATTACAGAATTCAGGAAAAATATCTGGCAACGATTTTTTTAGAAATTAGTGATCTGGCAACCTTCGCGTACGTACACGACTGGGTGTCTAATTTCTAAAACAATCGTTGCCAGATATTTTTTTCTGAATTCTGTAATCAACCATACTCTTCGGATACTTTTTTGAGCGACTGTACAGAGGGTAGGGGAATCTTAAGTCCCATCCGATGTACGGTGGTCTTTCCAAGTCCAAACGTTGTCCCCTTTATCACTGAGGAAGAACGGAGGTTAAGATTAGAGAAGCAAATCTCAAAGCAAGCACAACGGGGAACCGAACTTCGGAACTGAAGTTTAAGAGTCTGGCACACTGCTGGCTGAGCCATCTCCTGCTCCGAAATTAATGGACATATACTGTGAACAGGACACCTTCAATGAATGGCGAAACGCTGTACAGTTCCTCTGAGGAAGATGGAAGCTTCACTTTAAGGCTACTAATAACATTCTTTAAAGTATCGCACTGCTGCCCACGGCTTAACCGATCTACGACAGCCTTTCGAATTCATTCATGTGTTCTCTCTCACCAACAGAACGATGGGGTTCACCGGGGATAAGTTTCTTCGCTGACATAATTGGGACTGGAACCTGGGAACTCCAGATTACGAGTCTGGCACGCTGCCAACTAAACCAACTCTCGTCTCTCATTGAAATGAGCCATATATTTCATTCAATATTCTTTTACAAAACACAAAGGATGGAGATAGAAGCTCTCTTAAGCCATTCCAGGCTTCTCTTACAACATCAAACACCGCCTCCTCTATAACACTGCCTGTCCATTCGCCCTCAAAATATGTAAAAAAAAAACAACTTCACTTGTTTAAATATTTAGATGGCAGCATCTGCCTGAAAATGATTTCAATATGGGAAATACTGATACTGGATAATTTTATACATATTCAGCTATTAATATTACAGTTATTTTGTAATCAACTAGGTATAGAAAGAGATGTGCGTGGCATTGCTTCTGTTACAGCTCAGACAAATGTATTCTATCCATTAGCCTAATTGCTAATGGATAGTTTCATATGCTTGACTCCTATAGACTTGTAGGAGGCTTCGGAATTCGAATATTCCTTTCGAACACGAAAATCTCTCCAATTGATCGTCATAAACGTGGTGATTCATGACACATGGTGGTTTTTAAATGACTCCTTTTGTTTCAGTGATGCAAAGAATCTTGCTTGTCATTTGGAAAAAAAATGCTCTAATTATTATGCACTGTTTCTTTGCCCATGAACGCCGTTTGCCAACCTCTCCCTATATAGGACCACAAAAAACAGCGGATCGCCAGCGCCACAACGGATGAAAACGTAACTAGCGCTGCTGCCGCTTCACGTCGTGAAATCGGCAGGCATTCCATTACGTAGGCACCGGTCCACTTCCAGAAGCTTTGGTTGATCAGTGCAAGTCATGTCGCTAAAACCTTCGTATGAGCGAATGCGTTCTCGTCATAATTGAAAATCGTCTTATGAGCGGATCGTCATAAAGTGAAACGTCGTAAAGCTGGGTATTACTGTACGAAGTTGAAATCACCAGAAATACTGAAAGGATGAATTTTGGCACCGTGGTAATATAAATATTTATTCGAGGCTTAAGGGACCAGCAAGCACAACATTTCAGAATACTAGTAAGGGTAAGAGAGTGTCTAAAATATTTAACATATTTAGCAAATTTTAAAGACTTGTAAAATGACAAACAAAAAAATGAATGATTTTAAAGACAGACCATTAATGTGTGCTCAATAACTGTAAGAGGAAAATTCCTAGAAATTGGATTGTAATATTTCTTTCTGTTAATATTTTGGTCCAAATGAAAGTTTTAGTGATGGAAATAAGCTTTTCTTTACTGTATATCAGTGTCCACATTACGAAAACGATCTCATAAGGCATTCAGCACTTAGTCTGTTACTGTTATTGTGAACATTCAACGAAAGTCTTTGTATGGTGTTCCATGTTCTGTCAGGATGTTGGAAAGCTACATATTGTAAAACGAATAGCGAAAGCTAAGGACTACATCAAAATACTGGAAACAAAATTATTACCAAGGGTCTTTGATCTTATTTTGCGATGAACGTAGATCTTAATAATGTTTTAATTAACTGGATGAAATGCACTTTGTCAGTGCGAAAAGGTTCTTCAGAAGTGGACATTAGAGAATTGTCAGTGTGAAAAGGTTCTTCAGAAGTGGAAATGAGCAGATCGGAAGATTGAAAAAATGGAATCGACTGGACAGTCTCCACACTTTAAGACTATACAGAGCTTGTATTGCAGAATAGGTAAGGAAATTTCCGAGCAGAGACGTCCAAATACGCGAGTTAATAAAGGCTTTCCTGTTACTTCTTGATCATATTTTAATACAGACAGCTTAAATTCCATAAAGTGCATTCCATGCCAAAATCACATAAAACATTTATTTAGACACAGGGCTAACCTATGAAATATTGAATTTAAAATGTTAGTATTCCGAAAAATGTGTTTAACAACTGTTATATAATGTTTAAAACATGGATCAATATAAATATTTCACGAATTTTAAAATTTCTCTTAATTCAAATCTATGCTATATCAAATTATAATATATACGTAATTGCGTTTGGGCAATTATACTTCAACAATTATTTTCGATACGAAAAAACTAAAAAATACATAATTAGATGAAAAATAATTTATAGAAATAATTTTCTAATTAATAATTCATATAATATTTAAATAACAAGTCCTAACGATCTAGGATCGAAGTCACGACTGGGTTCTTTAAATGTGGAAAATACAAAAATTAAAAACGAATGTTTCAAATAATATATCATGAGAGAGATTTAGAATTTAGTTGATGGAATGTGATGATCAAAATATTTATTTTCATTTCTTCTCCTTAACTTCAAAGTGATGGGAAAGTAAAAGATTTTCGTTTTAAGAGATATATGAGAGAATGATTTCTATTTTGTGTTTTGTTTGTACCAGTATATTACTGCAATTTTTTTTTATAAATCATCCATTAGTTCATATTTCCAGTATCAGATGGGGGAAAATTGGAAACCGAAAAAACTTCATTTTCTTTGAAAACAAGTAAATTATTTTCACCACAGATGATTAGCTATTCTTTCAATTGTTCGTTACATCTTGTTAGAAGGCTTTCTTGTTTTATCCGAATTTGTATTTCTCACTTTAACTCAGTTAATCGAAATTTCATCCACATAGCAACAGAAAAATATTTGAAAAAGCAAATGACAAACTCTTCAATTTAAATTCACTCCTCTTTTGTAGCAAATTATCATACGTAAAATATTCTTTACGTGTGGACTCAAAATCGATTACTAGATAACCACATTTCTTTAACGTTTATCAAAATTTTCTGTCCAAAACGATTTGGATTCATCATACCTAGTGTCATCCTAACTCCCAAGTTCTCCTCATTTATAATCAGTTAACCAACAAATGTAATACATTTGACCCTTATTTCAAATATATATATGTTTTTTTAAAAAATCGTATCCAACCAATGCTCTTTGATTTTAATTGCACAAAAGCGCTGTCATTTGACTTATTATCGTGCTCTTTGAAAATTCGATTATTACGGTTTTTAACGGCTAAACTGCTGAAATTAAACTTAACGTGACCGGATGCATGAAAATTGTTTTGGAGACTCTCAGAAGCAACATCGATGAGATAATTGTATTTTCAGTATCAAGACATGCAAACTTGCATGAGCATATTATTTGCCTTTCGCAGTAAAATATATTTTTCTTAAATATCGGACATATCGTTGAGATACATCCGTGATATACGTGTACTGTGTACAGCTAACCTTGTGATTGAATGAATGATATTTAATTGTATTAAACTATTTTATTAATATAATGGTAGTTAGTGCCAATTTTCTCTTAATTTCTACCTATTTTCGAACTGCTTTTCCCACGTCCTTTATTCGTTTCTCAATTTATGTAGGTGTTAAAACGACTGTTCCAGTGTATATTTACAACATTTTGACCCATCACAACAAGTTGTGTATTCACAGTCTAGAACATTTACCACCCCTTCTTTTTCCCCTCCCAAAAAGTGGGGAATAGCATAAACGATTGTTTTCTATATCCATGGGATTCTCACCAGTAGTGAATGAAAAGTGCTTTGGACACTACTCTAATATATAGGGCAGACTTCTCTAATATATGAGGAGTTAGCGAAGATATTCACTTGAAATTGCCTTGCATCAACTTAAATATAGTGCAGGATATTATGAGGCAAGTTTTAAAATGTGCCGTAATAACTGATTGTAAACAATTATGCCACGTATATATCTGTAATAAGATGGATCCAACTTCAGTTGTCGAAAATGTGTATGCATGTCATTACTATATCGCGATTTTTCTTTTTATAAGAGGCTGAATTTCTTTTTACTTAACTGGTAATTGTTGCACAAATTCCTAAATATGTTTCGGTAATGCATAGATATACTGTATATATAGAGAGTAAGATTCTGTTATTATTAATATTTATTCCATGCAGGTCGATTACAGTAAAGTCATTGTACAGGTATTTTAGGTATTAAGTGTTCAAGTGGCTTGTTGCTCCAAATATTAAAACGATAATTTTAATTTTGTTATGGAAAATATTTTTTTCCACATTCATGCATTAGGATTCAAATGTGTCAAAAGCTATAATGTTTGCTCAGTAATTGCAGCACAGGTAAAAAATGCAGTAAAATGATTTAAATAACCTTTAAACTATTAAAATTCGCATTTAAATATTATAACTAAAGACAATCTTGTAATATGCTTTAATAACGTACAGATATTTTGAAGCAGATTTTATTATAATTGTAGAAAAGAGTTGTTTTTCAGAGAGGTAAAGGTCGATAAAGAAAAACTGTTATGGCTAATCATTTTTTATGAAATTAAGAAAACTGTTGTAACGAATTCTTTTTATAATGGAATACTATTAATTCGATGCCTATTCTACGGACCTGTGTGCTGTTTAGGAGTTGTAGGCGGATGGATATTTGCAGCTTGCGAACTGAGTTGTAATGTTTCTAACGGAATTCTGTAAATTTGTGTTCTTTGTTTGAAATGAAAAGATCATTAATTCGTTAAAATTGTTTGTTCCAATAAATCGTTAATAAGGTTTAAGTCACTGATCATTTAGTTTCAGTTGTTTTCTTAACCGGGGTAAGTGCCTTGTTAAAGAATTTCCATCGTTTGAAGTAGTTCTCTGTGACTGGATTATTCTGTAATGATGTTGTCTCAAGACAGCTCCGTTCAGTACTAAAAATGAAATACCGAGACTAATTTAATATTTAGATTTAATTAACGATTTTCTGGAATAAACTATAGCAATGAATAAATGTTCTTCAAGTCATTACAGACGACCAATCTAAATTTACATTGATCATCTGTTACGACTATCCTTAGCAGTATTAATAATTCAACGAACACTATGTATATATCGCCGTCTCTTTGCACAGTTGTATCGCGTTCGCTTGCAGTGACATTGCTTCTGCCGATGTCCGAGTCAGAATCCTAGGATGGCACAGTCGTTTGTTCAATCATTTACGTTGCGTTTGTCTCTCATTAACCAGTTCAGTTCCAGATAAGTTCAGTCGCTCAGAAAAGTATTCGGAAGCTATGGTTGATTACAGAATTCAGAAAAAATATCTGGCAACGATGTCTTTCAGATATTAGTGATCTGGCAACGTTCGTGTATGTAAACGAAGATTGCCAGATCACTAATTTCTAAAACAATCTTTACCAGATATTTTTTCTGAATTCTGTAATCAACCATATTGTTCGGATATTTATTTGAGCAAATGTACACGAAGATTGCCAGATCACTAATTTCTAAGAACATCGTTGCTAGATATTTTTTCTGAATTCTGTAATCAATCATAGTGTTCGGATATTTATTTAAGCGACTGTACCTTCAATTTCTAAGTATCTCACATTGCTTTCCTGTTCGAAATCATTTACACTTTCTGATAAATTTTTGATCGTATTTTCCAATTTTCGATTCTTAGCAAATAATTTTTTATTTTCATGTCTGCAGATAACCAAGTCCTGAGTTATATTTTCGATCTTATCTCGAAATTCATTATATTTTCCTGATAAAAAATCTAATGATTTGGTAAGTCCCTCGATGTTGTTCTTCAGGTCACCTATGCATTCATTCATTGCTTGTTTAACTTACTGGTATATTAAAGATTTTATTGATGCCATTTGTTCGGAGCTGAAGAAATATCTGACACAACATATTCAATATCGTGCGACCTGGCCGAGAAAGCATAAAAAAAGTAAAATCCATCCACTTCTATTATCTTTTGCGCTCTGCAGAAAATTTACGGTAATTATTTTCTGTAATATTTGTGCAAGAGTAATGAAATTGGCTTCTACAGGCACCTTTACATCTGACGGCAGCTTTACATCTGATGGAATCTGAGAGTTTGTCAGTAGTCTCTAGAACTTCATTCCCACGAATATCACACAAGCCTTCCATTGCTGAGCAATATAGAGTGGAAAAACTGCAACTTACCAAGAGAGCGACGTTGTCCTACAGCGTGGGTCCTTGAACTGTCCCTTTACGGAATTTCTTATGTGCATGCGCGTGAAAGGGTCAGTACGAGACAAGATTCAAGCCTAGCTGACCAACGTTAGGCTTAACTAAATGACCATTTCAAAGTTGCAAAGATTTAATGAGGTAGTTCTCGAAATGGGCAAGAAAGATATCTAAGGAAATAAGAAAATCTTTAGAACATTAAATATAAAGGGTTTAAACTCACAGAATGACGAATGATCATGCTATTAAGTGATATAAGATTGATCAGAACCACATCCTTCTCCTATTACAGTTGCCACTCCGTTGCGAATTTCTCAGAAATCGTAGCCAATTTTTCATTTTCATTATCATATTCGTGTTCAGCACCTGGGAATCTTTAAGAAATGGCTACTTTTATCTCAGAGGCATCACTTTTATGAAAATTTTTGCTCAGTGTTATTTGCTAATGTAGTAACAAGAAACTAATGATCAAACCTTTTCATGGCTTCGATAAATATCACTTTTCGGATCAATGATTATATCGCATTTTTTATTTTGATTCACTCCACTTACCAGCTTGTGAAGTTATACAGTAGACGTTTAGGACATTCTGTTTCACATTAGATTAATTGTCTGGTTATTAATATTAAAAAAATTTAGTTTTCTAATTGCGTTAAACTAGAGCATATCATAAGAAAGGTTTGGAGATTTGTAGAATTAATACTCAAGTAATATGGCATCAGCCAAACAAAGACGTAACAAACAGATACCTTTATTATTTGAAATGCGCAATAATTAAATGAATATGAAAAGGGAAACAGGAAAAGAAACTTTAATTTCAAATATTTCAATCGAAGATTCCGCATTAAATATTTTCCTTTTGCTCTTTAAAGTCTAGAGGTTGAACAAGAGGAGAGACATGGGATGTCAGAGAGATTTTCGGAAGAATTGTGGCGACAAACTGAGTCAGAAGGGTAAGTCTCACAAATTAATGGCGAAACATTTGATAGGCGAAGGTTTTATTATATTTATTTAAGATACGAAACATTGAATAGTTATTAAATTAGGCAAAAATAAGAGTCAATATGATCACTTGCTTTCTTGACATAATTGTGCTTCATAGTATATTTTTTTTAAATGGTAGGAGGCGCTCCCCTATAAAGAGAATGAGTTCGGATATTTTACCTCTCAGCGGCACTTTTTTGCACACAATGGGCTAAATGACCAAGTCACATGGACCCCGAAGGCTCATAGAAGTTTGGGGGAGGGGACCCACTGGAACAGCTGTTGGGAGACAGATGGCAACCTTCCGTCAAGGCCATCCAGCGTGTTCTTTAACGTTGGGATATTTTACTTCTCAGCGGCACTTTTTTGCACACAGCCGGCTAAATGCCAAGGTCACATGGACACCGAAGGCTCAGAGAAGTTTGGGAGAGGGGACCCACTGGAACAGCTGTTGGGAGACAGATGGCAACCTCCCGTCAAGGCCATCCAGCGTGTTCTTTAACTTGCACAGGGTATGGCTCTCCACGGCTTAACGTCCCATCCGATGGACGGCGACCTTACCAAGCCCATCGGTGTCCCCTACTAACAGTGGGCAGGGCGCGGAGTTTTGCGGGGATAAATCTCAACACTGACCCAGATGGGACTCGAACCTGGGAACTACAAATTACGAGCTTGGCGCGCTACCGACTGGGCCACCCCCGCTCCACAAAGAATTGAGATAGCCTAGAAGCTATATTAGGCTTATCCTTGTTTCTCATATAACGTACAAACAAAGGTCATGCCCGCTAGGTTAGTAGTCATGTGTGCTAACCACTAGACCAGATATGGGCTAAACTAGAATTAAACATTTTCACTTATAGATTGATATGATCTATACTGTAGAGAACATGATTGAACTGATTGGTTCCTTTTGGAACTTGCATTGCAGTTAAATAATCGTGTGTCATAATATGAAAGAGATAACGTTTTGAGTGAAAAAATATGTTGATAAAGAAATTTTGTGCGATTTTTCCATCCAGATAAGAGTAAGAAGCCTATGAGCTGATTATTTCAATTCTGATATTCATTTTCTGCAGAAATGATATCCGAACAATTATATAACCAGGAAAGTAGTACAGTCGCTCAAAAAAGTATCCGAACACTATGGTTGATTACAGAATTCACAAAAATATCTGGCAACGATTTTTTTAGAAATTAGTGATCTGGGAACCTTTAGAGTGAAGGAGTGGACGATTAGGTATTGCCGCAGGATAGGAATATGTATTTCCCAGTGTCGAATCCCACTACAGTCAAAGTTCTACTTTCTTAACGTTAAACCCCCATCCCTTCTGTGGGTTAGAAAGGCGAACACCGATGGTTTTGTAAAGGCCATCGTCCGTCTGTCTTTAAATGATAAATTAGTCAAAACAGTTAATCCTGACCGAATATATGAAAGGTGATTTGCAGACTATTCTAAGAAGCAAGAGTGATTATACAAATACAACATTCATGGAAACATTTAATGAATACCTGATAATACCATTGATGCATTTCACGGTATTATTTTTTGTAAAACTGTGGACATATCGCTAAGATATATCCGTGATATACGACCATACAAGGAAATCCAAATCTTGTTTGCGACTATAAATCGTAGATCGTTACATCATAAAATGAAGTACCAGGTACAATAGTACCCATAACCTTCTTCATCTGGAAATATGCCTAATTGGCATCAGTTTGAAAAAACAAACAAAGGTAAACACCCAAAAAGACAAAAGAACATAAAACAAAGAGTAGTAATGACGCACAAGGGACCTAAAATGGATAACTTTCTTTAGCGAAAGCCATCATCTTAGGCCTCTTGTATCTGTTAAGGACTTCGTAATCGTAGTCCAGGAGGCAGGATATATTCTCTTGCGGGTTTCTCTGCACTGACACGTAGAAACCTCGCGAGACAAACTTAAGATATGTGTAAGTATGATCAATGCCCAGATCTTTATGCAATTCTCTATTGGTTACAAACCAGGGGGCCTTGACCTCACATCGCAGGATTTTATTCTGCAAGACCTGTATCTTGTGAATGTTCGTGGGAGTTGTGTTCGCCCAAATTGGGGAAGCATAGGATTGTTTGCGACTAAACAAAATGTATTTTATTCAATTAGATTTTTGTATAAATTTAGTGCTGATTAATGTGTTTTTTTTCCTTCGAGTTTTGGTATTAGGATTGGAACTTCGGATGAATAACAGTTTGAATTTCAATGATTTGGTTTTTGGAATATAATCTATCTGTTCTTTCTCTTTTTAACCATGATCTCGCAAAAATCAGTGGACACTTTGTGTTTAGGTAGTTCTTTGGTGTTGTGCGAATCGGTACAAATAATGACAACTTGGTTTGATAACAATATTTTATGTGTGCACACCTTCCATTGCATTAGCAGAACTTTTATTTATCTATTAACAGTAAACCATAAATATGAGCGCGCGATAAACAAAGAAATATTTAAAATGAAAATCGTGAATTCCGAGAACGATGGACAGTTGAATATTTTTCATTTTGAATAAAGTAACAGCGCGTTGTTTTGTGTACAAGATGCTAAAATGTCATTTAACAATTCCTTAAATATTGATATTGCAAATATTGATCCTAAATATGAAATGGCATTATGCGAGTTGCAGGCAGATGCATTTATTGGATGTGGAAAAGAAACTGGGAAAGAATTGTTTAAACTTCTATCAACAGAAAAATATCTAAACTTAAGATATTTCTAACTTTAAATAGTGCATTAAGGACACGGCATTTGAGCAGATACCTCGGATCACAACTGACATCGACATTGACATAAAAGAACTTGTAGCCTATCAAGTTTATCTACAGTATCTCTTTCAAAAATTGTTTATACGTAATTTTTCTTGTGTAAGTATTTTAATATTTGTGCGTAACGGCCTTAATGGTAGAAATCTTTATTTCGTTCTGAAAGCAGTCAGTGTAATAATGAAGTTAGTATTTTCAACGTAAACTTAAATCATCATTTTTTTACCGTATGCTATTTGCTAGATAAAAGTTTTTAAAGGAAGGCGAAGACAGCTACCACTATAAATTATTGTATCATTTAGTGTAGTTTTGGGTGGTCGTTTAATTACAATAACTGTACGTTTTGCATCGGGATTCCAGTTCAGTGACTTCGAACGTAAGTCGCTAAAAGTTAACAATAATAGTGTACGACCTGTTATTTTAGAACAGATCGTTTATAATGAGGAGGATTTAACACTTCACCCCACCCGCTGTACATAGCAGGACCGTCTCTTCATTTTCCTAACTTATTTTGTGTAGGAATCTTTATTTTTGTACGATTGTCAACATACCATGTGAGTATTAACTGTAACTAGTATTTAATTACAAGGGGTATTACATAAAAATATTTTTGAAATCGGAAAACGCTGAAAAGACTAATCGCAAAAATAAATACATCATTTTAATGTCGTAGTCTCCTAGGTCGGTGATTTGTTTAATAAGAACGTTCATAGTATGTTTTGTGATACCACATTATAACATCCATCTCACCCTCCAAACTCTTCGGTATTTACAGATGAGTCCCTACAGAGTACAGTCGCTGAAAAAAATATCCAAACGCTATGGCATATAAACTGACAGGCTCCGGTCAGACCTCTGTGGCAAGCAGCTGTTTGAGGGGCTATTTATTTTTTATTATTTATGGTTGATTTCAGAATTCAGGAAAAACATCTGACAACGATTATTTTAGAAATTAGTGATCTGGCAAACTCCGTGTTCGTATACGAAAGTAGCCAGATCTCTAATTTCTGAAAAAATCGTTGCCAGATTTTTTTCTGAATTCTGAAATCAACCATATTGTTTGGATATTTCTTTTGTTTGACTATTCATGTATACTAAGCGGTTCCGTCCAGCTCCATCCTATCCAGTCCTAAGCCATGAAAATACCAGTTTGTACGGGAATCAGCGCAGCACACTTCGTAGGACCTTGAAGACAGTTGATCACGCAAGATTCAGGAGTGTTACATCGGCCCTGGCTCTAAGAGAAGACTACTGCATCAGCCATTTACAATGTGTTGAAAAACCAGTAGACTTCCTCTGCAATGGCATAACCATTAATAACCCCTTCTTCAAAATTCTGAGCCCTGTTCTGTAACTCATTCTCCTCAAATGCGTTTCCATCTCATCAGTAAGCGATATTCGGCTATAGCATTCGTGTCTTTGTTATTATTTTGGAAATAGAACTTAACAAATAATACCCGATCCTTTAGTTCCGGTGTCGTGGTTCTTTTTATCAATTATTTTGGAAAGTTTGGAAAAGTGAAAATGATCATGTTTCTATTCCGAAAGTGTCAGCTCTCATGATGGCTTTCTGCTTTTATTTTCTAACAACCTAATCTTATATTCTCTTACTTACACGTGATTGCTAAATAATGTGCATGGTTGCCACGTTCAACCCGCTGGTAGTTTTTATAATAATTAAATTTTTTACCTGCCATTCTATTCTGCATGATCTGATTATTATCCGCTTCAAATTTTAGCTTTGTGCAAATAATCGTTTTTATCCCCAGACCTACACAGTAACGTAGTTTCATTTAACCACTCAGTATGTATCATCAGTTTGAAACATTTCACTGGAGACCTTCTCCTCCTTTTGGGGGTGGGGGTGGCTCAGTTGGTAGTGCCCCAAGTTTCGTAATCTTTAGTTCACAGGTTTGAGTCAAGTTGGTTCAGCGTTGGGATTTATCTCCAAAAAATTCCCCGCCCTGCCCATGGTCACTAAGGGACACCGATGGGCTTTGAAAGGCCGCCGTCCGTCGGATGCGAGGTTAAGTCGTGGACCCGTGTGCGGGAGAGCCATGCCCTGTGCACGTTAAAGAACACACTGGATGGCCTTGACTGGAGGCTACCATCTATCTCCCAACAGCTGTGCCAGTGGTTCCCTCACCCAACCTTCTCTAAGCTTTCGGGGTCCTTGTGACCTGGCCATTTATCCCATTGTGTGCAAAAAAGTACCTCTCAGAGGTAAAACAACCCAACATTAAAGAACACGCTGTATGGCCTTGACGGGAGGCTACCATCAGTCTCCCAATAGCTGTTCCAGTGGGTCCCTTCACCAACATTCTCTGAGACCTCCTATGTGAGCTATTTAGCCCATTTGTTTTGTGACCTGGATATTGTGTTGTGACCTGGCGTTGTGACCTGGCTATTTAGCCCATTGTGTGCAAAAAAGTGTTGCTTAGAGGTAAAACAACCCAACTGGACAGGAGGCTACCATCTGTCTCCTAACAGCTGTACCACTGGGTCCCCTCCCCCAACCTTCTCTGAGCCTTCGGGGTACTTGTGACCTTGGCATTTTGCCCATTGTGTGCAAAAATAGTGCCCCTCAGTGGTAAAACAACCCAACTGTAAAGAATACGCTGGATGGCCTTATAGGGAGGCTAAAATCTGTCTCCCAACAGCTGTACCAATGGATCCCCTTCCCAACCTTCTGTGAGACTTCGGGGTCCTTGTGACCTGGCCATTTAGCCCATTGTGTTCAAACATCGTACCCCTCAGAGGTAAAACAACCCAACGTTAAAGCTGGATGGCCTTGACGCGAGGCTACCATATGTCTCCCACCAGCATTTCCAGTGGGTCCCCTCCACCAACCTTCTCTGAACCTTCGGAGTCCTTTTGACCTGGCCATTTAGCCCAAGGTGTGCAAAAAAGTGCCGCTCAGAGGTAAAATAACCCAACCTCCTCCTTTTATAAATTTCAAGGCTAAATCCTAACCTCGAGTTTTATAATAAATAACCTTTCATTTGTTGAAACTTTACCTAAAATGTTATTTAGTTTCATAAAGAAATAGAAGTACAAACGTATAGTCTGACCACGGATGAGTGTAAAAGCATGCAAATACACATGAAAACTCATCATACATAGATTCAGTGGTGGCCCATAAGCATCAAAAAAGCGAAAGCAATCCGTATCGCGAAATAAATTTATAAGATTGGAGGAAGGTTTCTTGGTATTGCTGGACAGCATTTGGGGTCGGTAGTTTTACCTTTGAGAGGTACAGTCGCTCAAAAAAATATTCGAACATTATGGTTGATTACAGAATTCAGAAAAAATATCTCGCAACGATATTTTTAGAAATAGTGATATGGCAAAATTCGTCTACGTACACGAAGGTTGACAGATGCAACCTTCGTTCGTACAACTTACAGAATAGCAATTGCTAATTTCTAATTGTATCATTATGCAGTCCTGTTCGAACCATATCCATGGCAATTTGAATTTGGTAAGAAAAAAAACACCGATGGGCTTCGTAATATTTATTTATACATTACTAGAAATCAATCGTTGTCATGTCATTTACGAGACTGGTTGTCTCTGATTGGATTATTCTGCTATGATGTCGTTATGCAGATCAGCTTCCCAGTTAAGAAAAGCACTGAAACTAAATAACCCAATCAGAGACAACTTGTCCGAAAAGTGTAAATTCATGAACAAGTCACTTCCAGTCCATACTTACAGAAACACGGAGAGTGAATAATGGAATCAATAGCACTTATTATTATTTTCTGGTACAAGGTGTTGTAAATAATAAACGCTTTTATAAGTCACTACAGACAACCAATCTAAACTTACAGAATACCATTAGCTAATTTCCAACTGTATCACTATGCAGTCCTGTTCGAACCATATCCATGGATTTACATCAACTCACTTTCGAGAAATAAGCATACCGATTGACTTCCAGTTCGACAGCGACTCCGTTAACAAAAACTCTAATTCACTACGAGTTTTTTCCGCGTTTAACCTTCTGATATAATAAAATAACTAAATAACAAATACCCCCTCAAGCAGCTGCTTGCCACAGAGGTCTGACAGGAACCTGTCAGTTTATACGCCAGAGTAGAAAGTCTGAGAGGATGACGGGACCTCAGCAGAGAAACAACACGAACATCCATGCCTTAAATGTCTCGAACCCAAAGTCCCTTAGGTTAGTAACCAAGCGCGCAAACCACTCGGCCATGGGATGGCATACCCTTCTGATATAGACCTATTTATTACAATTCATAACTAAATCCATTCAAAATGCCGGTAAAGGATTTTAAGAAATTATCTATTTTTTTACTGTATTTTTTAGCAGAATCAACTAATATTGGACTAAGACCAAAAGAGTCCAAACATAATTTTACATTAGAATTCAGCAATTAATTGCTTTAATGCTTCTAAGAGAGACTGTTATATAAGCTTCCATCATATTTAGGCAATATTAATCATTTTCAAAAATTTTAGCAGTAGTTTATTTGACCTGTACGGTCATTTTGTGAAAATTTTTTCTTTCACAAATTTCACAATTTCACAATTTTTTTCACATTTTGTTAACAAAATGGCCGTACGGGCCGGATCTGGTGGTGGTGGGCAAAACATTGTGCCCCCTTTGAGAACTTTAATAAAGGTAATGGAATTCAAAAATATTAAATATTTGCGTATTCATCCATTTTTTAAGATAATTTTCAAAGACATCTGAAATGGAGAGTCAATATTATACTTGAAAGAAAATTCGGTAAGATCGGAAGGATCTTAATTTCATCACTTCCCCAATTCTTTTTTCTAGGTTAGAGACTGTTATACGATGGATATGAATTGCAAAGAAAACGGATGAAACTGAACAGATTTCATAATTCACTCTATTCAGGTTTAAATTAAGATAAAATTTTAAATTGACTTAAAAGTATATTACAGAAAGGTTGATGAAGCTTGATCTCTAATTGATGATGCCCTTGGTCATAACCATTATGAAGGTATGTTAGTTAACCTTACTTTACTATTTATCCTTCCTTCCATAAACTTTAATAGAGATCTAGTGACTTTTCTTAAACCTAGTAACTGCTTTGCTTCAACAAGACATTGAAGAATCACATTTTAGCATTTCTATTTCTTTAAAACCTGTTAAAACTTCGAACCCGTTGATCATTACCATTTGTTTTGACTGCGAATCATTGCAAAAAATGGTAATGTCGATTATCATGAGAAATAAACACCTTTTTCCTAAATTCTGGACTACCGTTTACTTCATATGTTGCTTTAAATAATGATCTGAAAGACGTAAATTTCAAATATCGTGTGTTTCAAATGAATTGTTTCTACAAGAATATTCAAGCATCGCCATCTTAATTCCAATCACCGGATACTAAAAATTAGCATCCAATTGTGAAAAGATGTTGTTAGAACAGATGAACACGCTAAAATGTCATGTGACAGGTGTATCATGAACGCTCGTCTGTGCTTAACGTGACGATTTACGTTATAAATTGTTTAGAACGAGAATGCTTTGAAAATAGTAAGAAGTGTGAAAGAAAGCCAAGAGATAGTGGAGTAATAAAAGGAAGAAGAAGATAGAGGATTAAATTAGTGTTGTGTAATGCTATGTGAAAGGACTGCTCTTGTTTGATTTAAGATGAAGCCTGGTTCCGGTTGAGAAGAGGAATCAACGGTAGAGTTTGTTATCAGGGGAGATCAATGTTAAACGTTTCACATGTATAAGGAATAAGGTTTTCTTAAGGTTATTTAATGTTGCAAATCAGATTCAATACAATGTGGTTTGCCTTTATGCTAAGAGAAATAGAAGTACTTATGTTTATATAAAATTGATCACTTGGTAATAATATTGTGACATTGTAATAAATTACATCATTCATACTTTAGTGGTATACATATGTGCTATTTATGAACTCACGCTAAACTTTCATCTCTTTGAATACATAACAATATTTTATTGAATTTTGAAACCAGTCAGATAATTTCGTAAATTTTTCCTAAACTTTAACTGTCTTAGATATTTCAGTGGAGCAGTTCGACGAAATGTTTAACTTTCATTTCTTTTATATGTATTTATTTATGAAAAGGAAGCTAAGATATAAGTAGAGATAATTACCACTATGAAATCCAATATCGTTCAGTACAATTTTGAACTGTCTTTTAATCGATATCATTCACAAGGTTGCAACCTAGATCAGTGGCCACAACTTAAGCCGCTAAAATGAATGCGAAAACCATCCAACTTGTTAAATACTATATACAAAAAGGAAATTAAATTAGCTATTCGTTTATATTTTGGGAAAATGAAAATGTTTTCTGTTTGGATTCGCAAAGCCATGGCAAAAATATTCAAGAGATTTTGACAAACTGAACAATGTTTTACATTCATTTGCATAATGATCTGACTTATCCAAACTGAATATGAATTAATCTGTTGAATCTAAAGCCTATTTAAGTTACCCTTTCTTGATAATAGTTAAGATATTTTAACAGATATTTTAAGTTATAAGATCTTGAGGTTTTACCAAATAGCCGTAGCTGTATTTCTATTTCTTTAAATTATTATCTAACCAGCCAACTATTTAAAGTTATGCAAAACGATCGGGTTAACGCTAAACTATATTGTGGGGTGGATAATTAATCCCCATATTATGTATAATTATATTTATATATTCATACACCTCTGTTCTACTGTTTACAGTCGCTCAAAATATATCCGAACAATATGGTTGATTACAGAATTCAGAAAAAAATATCTGGCAAACGATTTTTTTAGAAATTAGTGATCTGCCAGCCTTCGTGTACGTACACGAATAGTGATCTCGGGGTCTTGTGACCTGGCCATTTAGCGCATTGTGTGCAAAAAAAAGAGTCCCTAAGAAAGTGATTTTAGTGATTTTTTGTACGTTTCGCTGTGTTTTATCTTACTTTGTTTGACTAGGCATTTTAACTTAAAGCTATAACAAGTACAGTGGCTCAAAAAAGTTTCCGAACGCTATGGTTGACTACAAAAATTGAGAAAAAATATCTGGCAACGATTTTTTTTAGAAATTAGTGATCTGACAACCTTCGTGTATGGTTACTCAATTAAATATCCGAACACTATGGTTGATTACAGAATTCAGAAAAAAAATCTGGCAACGATTTTTTTTAGAGATTAATGATCTTGCTACCTTCGTGTACAGTACACGAAGTTTGCCAGATAATTTTTTTCTCAAAAAATCGTTGCCAGATATTTTTTTTCTGAATTCTGTAATCAACCATGTGTTCGGATATTTCTTTGAGCGATTGTACATTAGAGAGCATCTCTCTCCTATCAGCTGTCAATTGGATCCACTTCCCCAATCTTCTCTGAGGCTTTGAAGTCATTGTGTGTGAAAAAAGTGCTGCTCACTGATAAATAATTCAGCAAATGGAATATTAACGAAATGCATGTTTAGGTGAATTCTGCAGATGAGAATGTGTAATGCAAAAACAAGTCTCAAGTTAATAACGTTCAACTGACGAATTGAGAATACACAAACGCTGTAAAGTGAAAGACATATTGATAACGCTGAAGATTTAATTAATCAATATTCCTTTGCATTTGCGGTTCATATATTTCTTCTTCCTGAATTTTTCGAAAATGATCTTCTGTGTTGTTCTTGTGCGCAATAAGCTCAACCGTAGAGCTCCAGTTACATATTCAGGACATCCAAAGTCTCCATGTCATAATAAGTCATTGTTTAAAAGTTCGATGAAATCTATTGACATCTTCCCATTATTGCCTGCTTACGCGTACTCTTTGGAATTACGATTTTACGGAGATTCCAATATATCATAAGTTACCTTAATATTTAAAGAGTTTTGGAAAAGACTTGCATATTTTCCTGGAAATATGCGAGTTTTGGATAAGACTTGCATATTTCCCTGGAAATAAATTTACAGTTTACAGTTTGATGATCATATCGTAATCTTTTATGTCAATTTCTGAAGAGAAAGATTCTATATCTCTTTTAAATCTCTAATAGACGGAAAATCTCAAATAGTCAATTTATGCAATATATTTCAATAAATTAATTCTTTCTGTCATGGCATCAATAAATGAATCATAAAAGACACTTCTTAATTACGTAGAAAATTAATTATTTCGCTACAGAATATTACATATTTGACAATAAATGTAATCGATTGAATCATCTTTGACGAAACAAAGTGCACGACAGATTTTCAGTAACAATTCGTTCCTTTTCTCATTTCAATTCTTCTTTACAGAAAGAGGGATTCCCTGTCGATTCCTGGTTGAAAGTTGAAATAGATGAATATATAATCGTATAACGTATAACTACGAATAGAGGTAATCATAAGAGGTAAGTGAAATTAGAAATTTTTACCATAAAAAGTTACAATAATTTAATATTCAGCAACGTTTTTGGATTGTACGTATTTTACCCTGGTTTCCATAAATTAAGACTAAAAACTACCTGAAAACACCGTTTTTCTCGAAATCTTTTTTCATCTGTTACATGAGACTGGGAATATAAGTTTAGTTGGGTTGTTTTAACTATGAGTAGCACCTTTTTGAACACAATGTGCTAAGTGTCCAGGTCACAATGACCCTGAAGGGGGGGGACCACTGGATAACTGCTAGAAGACAGACGGTAGCCTCCCTTCAATGCCATTCAAGGTGTTCTTTAAGCTCAGGAGTCCATCAGTGGTCAAGTAAACACATCATCGTATGGTTCACAATTCACTAGGCGATGAAGTTGACCGTCAGGTGAGAGACAGAAGGGATTGATTATGCCCTTCAACAGTGAGTTTACGCACCCAGTTGTGTTTGTGGCGAAAAGAGACTGTACAGTGAGGTTATGCATCATCTTTCACAGCCTCAATGCCATCACTGGGTGGCAAACCCAATAAGGTTGCTGTGCCAGGTGGAACGGACGGGCTATATAACAACTCTGGATATGCTAAAGGGATATTGATAAATACCAATCAGCACCTGTAGTAAAGGTCACACAGCATTTGCGCCGCCGAGGACTGTACCAGTGTAAGTGCTTCCCTTAGGGCTGAAGAACTCTGGGGCATTTTTCCATAAAATTGTGTATACATAATTACGCCCCATGTTGATTATTGCTGTGCATATCTAGATGATATAGCTTTCTTTTTCGAACAGCTGGGAGGATCATCTTAACATCTTGGAGCGGATCTTAAGGATAACAATGTCAAGTATTTCACGATCAACCTATTAAATTTACTTGGAGGAGTAAAGAGACCAAATATTTTGGCCATATTGTTGGTTTGTTCAGGCATCGCCCCCACTGCAAAACTAGAAGTCATCAGAAAGATGAAAGCTCCTCGAATGAAGAAGGAACTGAAGAGCATATTGGGACTCTTCGGATATTACCGACATTACCTAGATCAGTATGCAGCGATTGCAAAGCCACTCACAGACGTGACTCTGAAGCAGACACCTGTACAGTTGAAATGGCGAATACAAGCAGATTAGGCATTCAAGGCACTGAGATGGGGAAGAGTCTTCTAGACAGCAGAATGCAATACGCCTCCAGAATACAAAATGCAGAATGGAAGGTCCTGCGTGACCTTACTTTCTGCATTGAAATGTCTCTGCGCTTGCGGTCTGCGCATGTCTCTCCCAGATTGAAGTCCAGGGAGTAGAACATCTCATCGCCTTTACTTCCAAGAATCTCACGGAACCCAGCAGAAATGTGGTGGTGATGTGTGTGGAAGGGTTGGGTGGGGGGCTAGAATTTAGCATTTCAAACTAATGGAAGAGTCAGGAACATCAAATGACAATATTAAATACGTTACTACCAATCCATCTAAAATCTGCATTTTCCTAATTTTTCTTTAAATATAATTATACGCTATTATTGAAAGTCTATTCACTTTATTAACCAACATCTCTCCTTTCCATTTCACTCTGTAGACTTCGTGATTTGCACGACTGAAATTTCACATATTTAATTCACGTTTTTTACCAAACAGCCCAGTAATTTTTTCAACTTGTTTGCTCTGTCAGCAGAAAGAGCGCTTCATTTTTAAAAATCAAGTTTTTCTTTTAATTTGTGACTATATCCAAGTACATATTTTTCTCTTTAAAATATCATTACTGAATTTTCAAATTACCTTTTTTTCATGATCGGAAGTCATTTTTCCCTCAGGTCATCTGTCAATAATGCAGTAATGTTTGAACACGTTTCAAGAAATTTTATCTACTGTCCGTGGTAATATAAATATTTATTCGAGGCTTAAGGGACCAGCACGCGCACCCTTTCAGAATACTAGTAAGGGTAAGAGAGTGTCTAAAATATTTAACATATTTAGCAAATTTTAAAAATCTTTAAAACGGAGGAGGATATGTTATACTACATTAATCCAGTCTTTTGCGCCCCTAACCGTTGCATTTTTTCGGTTGATGGTGTTTCCTTCCCCCACTCTCTCCCCTTCGATTCTTTTTTATCCGAACCCGGTCACTATCGTTGTGACGTCTTATAATGCATCCCATGTTATTCTGTGTGTATTGGGAGGCTCAGTCGGTAGCGCGCCAGGCTTGTAATCTGTAGTTTCCAGGTTCGAGTCACAGCTGGCTCAGCGTTGAGATTTATCTCCGCAAAATTCCCTGCCCACGGTCAGTAGGGGACACCGATGGGGTTTGGAAAGACCGCCGTCCGTCGGATGGGACGTTAAGCCGTGGCCCGTGTGTGGGAGGGCCATACCCTGTGCACGTTAAAGAACACGACTTTGACGGGAGGCTACCATCTATCTCCCAACAGCTGTTCCAGTGGGTCCCCTCCCCCAACGTTCTCTGAGCCTTCGGGGTCCATGTGACCTGGTCATTTAGCCCATGGTGTGCAAAAAAGTGCCGCTCAAAGGTCAAACAACCCAACACAACTTTGTGTGGATGGATATTGTTAGATTCAATACAATATCCATCCGTAATAAATGTCTTTTCAAGTGATTGCATTGATTCTTCACTTCTTGTTAAATGCACTCTATGGATGCGTTCCGGATAACTTGAACGCGACGTTTAGCAACATGAATTAACGGAATATTTCATATATTTGTAATTAGCAGGATTTAAAGAATAGTGGTAGGTAAAACAGGATTAATATAAAACTTTTGTGGCCGATTGGCTTAGTCACCCAATCGAGTCTAAACTTATCGAAGGGTCTTTCACCAATATGAATATCAGCAAGTGGGAAAACATAAGCTGGAAATCAGCAACTATTGGTGTTTTTCCTTAAAAACGATGTAATCACTATTGTTTACGGATGACCTCCAACGTAACCTCTGGAGTTGAATTTCGACCTTAAGCCCTGTATAAGTGGAGGATGATAGCGATGATGAGAGAACAATTGAGGACTCTCAAGCAACATATCCAGCATCATCCGTCACATAATTATGTCCCAACTCCATCTTGAATTAAAATCCATTCTCAATTCTATTAAGCACAATCATGCAAAGAACGTTCCCTGCAACAGAGAGTAGGCTATAGTTATCATAAGAAGTGCGATAAACTTTTTATAAAATAGGAATAACAATAGCTTTAGTAAAATCCTTATGAACCATGCCTTTATCATAAAAGATATTCAAAATTTCAGTCATCCAAGTGGTAACCGAAACATTCTCAGCTCTAAGCATTTCCGTAGTAATTTCTTCTAAACCTGGGGATTTATGAAGTTTAAGTTTAGAAATAGCCAAAATAACTTCAGATTGTGATATATGACCAACATTAAAGCCACCAATGCATCAATGATCATTGCAAACAATGGGAGTAGAACTAACCACATTCTTTAGAACAGTGTCTCGCAAACGTTTTTACTCAGCGGCTCACTGAATCTATTTTTTTTTCCGCGGCACACCTAAAAAAGAATTTTTGATGGTTACGTAAAAAGAGGAAAATTTAAGTTTCGTTAAATGCATTTTATTTAAAATAAATATAATAATAAATGTAATTAATCATAACTCGGTGTTTGTTTTAAATATTTCTCCATTCTATGGCTTGAAATAATCAAAAATTAATACCAAAATTTGGAAAAAGCTTGATAAATACTTACAAGATCCCAGTTGATAAATTCTGAAAGATTTTTATTAAAGCACGTCGATATTAAAGCACGTCGATAACAGAAGTAAAGTCAAAATGAAATCTTTGGAATATCTAGTGTCAATTTGAAAATCTCTCGCGGCACACAGTTTGCGAGACATTGGTTTAAAACATCACTGAAATGCTCAGCCCACCTAGACATGACAGAATCCTCCCCTTCTATAACCTTACCTTGTTTATCCTTCAATCCTTCTTCTGATCCTTTAAACATTTATTAAGCTCTCTGTAATCCTTTCTATTAGGACTAGTAAGGTATTGATTAAGGACATTCCTGCAGTTCTTTCTTTCCGAAATAAGCTCAAATGCCTTATCACTCATGAAAAGGAAGGGACACCGAGATGATGCGGTAGTAAAGAGAGTGAGTCAAGAATCCACGATTATAAACATCTCACTAAGAGAAACGACGTATATAATTTTCAAACATAATCCAGATTTAAATTACAAACAAATCCTCTACCTCAAAGATCTGACTGTAAAACTAAATCAATAAATATTCCCTCAAGCAGCTGCTTGCCACAGAGGTCTGACCGGAGCCTGTCAGTTTATATACCAGAGTAGAAGGTCTGAGAGGATGGCAGGACCACAGCAGAAAAACGACACATACATCCATGCATTACCCGGGGTAAAATAAAATAAAACAAAATCCATGTCCCTTAGATCAGTAGCCAAGCGTGATTAACCACTCGACCAATGTAACGATTATAAACAATCGAAAGGCCGTTCACCAATATGAATATCAGTAAGTGGGAAAATACAAACAGGAGAGCAGTAACTGTTGATGTTTTTCCTTAAAAACGAGGGGCGGGGGTGGCTCAGTCGGTAGCGCGTCAGGCTCGTAATCTGTAGTTACCAGGTTCGAGTCCCAGTTGGGTCAGGGTTGAGATTTATCTCCGCAAAATTCCCCGCCCTGCCCACGGTCAGTAGGGGACACCGATGGGGCTTGGAAAGGCCGCCGTCCGTCGGATGGGACGTTAAGCCGTGGCCCCCTGTGTGTGGGAGACATACCCTGTGCACGTTAAAGAACACGCTGGATGGCCTTGACGGGAGGCTACCATCTGTCTCCCAACAGCTATTACAGTGGGTCCCCTCCCCCAACCTTCTCTGAGTCTTTGGAGCATGTGACCTGTCCATTTAGCCCATAGTGTGCAAAAAAGTGGCGCTCAGAGGTAAAACAACTCAACCCTTAAAAACGACGTAATCATAATTGTTCACGAATGAGCCTGAAACGTAATCTCTGGATTTAAACTTGCGCCTTTAGCCCTGTATAAGCGGAGGATGATAGCGAAGATGAGAGAAGAATTGAATAATCTCAAGCTTCATATCCAGCATCATCCATCACATAATTATCTCCCAACTCCATCTGCAATAAAAACAATTCGTCATTTCCTTTTTAAGATAAAGGTTTTAAAATTTAACCCTTTAAAATATATCTTATTCTATTAATTTTACACGGGAGTGCGAAAACTGAGTGGAAGTCAACTAGGTTGAGAAATCAACAAATGAAATGAAGTCAACAAATGAGGTGAAGTCAACAAATGGAAATGCGACAATTCGGTGGATACGACAATTGGAGAGATAATTGGATGAAAAACAATTAGGAGGATATTACAATTGGGTTCAAATAAGCAAATTATAAGAAATAACAATTACCCATGTGAAAAATTATTACTGACATTGCGGGAATCGAACCCGCAACTCTCTAGATACATACGAGAGCACTCTACCAAAAGAACCACGCTTCAGACGAAAATACTCTTCCAGGAAAGGGCATAAATCTTTCAATGAAATATGGCGGACCTTGCGCCATCTATACTTCATTAGAGGCAACTTATTTTCCAAAAGTTGCCAATGATTTAGATGTTAATGAGAAGGTCACTCACTCTTAAGCGTTCTAACCGAAATAATTCTAAATTACAGGAGCGCGCTGCAGTATTTCTTTCTATTCTCCTTAATCCTTTTTTTGATATAGGTTTTGCAGGTACCCTCTTTAATCCGACACCACACTATGACAGAATTTTTACGAAGCCTTCTAAAACGCAGTAAACGGAAAATGAAAGAAATGCCGTCCTGCAAAAGAGAGCTTCATAGGATAATCTGCTTTTCTCTCTAATACAACCCTCATTAACACGAAATTTCCACAAAAAATTTTATAAAAGAAATAATTGGAAACAATTAAATGTATCATAGGGAATTAAAACAGCCCATATCGAGAATTTTTCTGCCTAATGCGATTTTCATTAAAACGGATTTTTAAATTTTTTTTCGATTCTCTTGTTTTAAGTGAAACAATCTCAAATAAAAGGATCAACTAATGGACACGACGATGCATAAGACTACCGGTATTCCCTTTAGTCAATAAAATAAATATTTAAAACATCCTTTATTTCTGATAGAAAAAATTGGAAATTTATGAAAGGTATTACCGAAAACGGAAACAGGCGTTATTGAGAATTATTCTCGCTTATTAGTTATAACGTACTTTTTTTATTCTTTCCTGCAACTAAATGAAGCAAAGTGAAACCAAATAACGCAGTACAAGAAAATCAAACAGAAAAAAAAAAACATGCTCATTAAACCCGACATTTAATGGAACGATTTTTGATCATCATCATCATCATCATCATCAAGCAGCCATGTTTACGGAGTTCCAACCACAGAGTGCAATTTAGTTCTCCAAGCATATCTGTCCTGAGCTACATCTGCTGCATCTGGCCACTGCACACCAATTCTAACAAGGTCCTGTTTGACATTGTCTGCCCACCGCATCCTAGGTCTCCCCTTCTTTCTGAGGCCTTTAGGCACACTGTTCATAACCCTATTCGCCAACTATAATTATCCATACGGGCAACATGGCCAAACCAACGGAGTCTCTCTCTGCACAATATGCTGCTTAAAGGAGGTTGCCAACTCCTTTGCCTAACCTCATCATTAGTTACAAAGTTGAACCACCTAATGCCCAAGATACTGCGTAAGCATCTCGAATCAAAAGCATTTAGTTTCCTGTTACTTTACTTCCAATGAATCTCCTTTCTTCATTGAATCTTTCATTGAAACCTTCCTAAACATAATTTTTTTTCTCAGAAAAAAGAAATAAATCAAGGGATGTCAGGCAGGAAATTGAAACAGCCAATATATATACACACCGTCCACTGAATTAAAAACCTTTATGCAGATGTACGTAAACGTCACTTGCGCAGCGTATATGCAAAATACGTGATCACGTGCATCGGCACGTGATCTAGGCAGCTATTCAAGACTTCTGCTCCTCAGTAATGTGATGTTCCGTTTAAAAGGAGTAGAAATGGAAAAATGTCGTCTACACCAGTTTTGTCGGGGTAAACAATTGTTAAGCATCGGCTGTTCCGCATCTTGTAATGTTTTCGTTCGATTTCTGAGTGTTCGATTCATGAAATATGCTTTAAAAATATCGATTGCTTTGATATATCGGAACAGAAAGAATTGATTCAAAGCTTTATTAAAATTCCAGTAGGAAAAAATAGGTGTTATACAGGATATTTAAAATTCCCTGTACATTTCTAATTGTTTCATTGCAAAGGGAAAAAAATCCTTTTATTGAATGTCGTACTAGTGAGGGAATTTACGGTGCTAGTGTCTTTGTTTGCCTCTGGTGCCATCTTTTGATATCCCTATTATTTTTTGTTCAGAAAATTGGCTGTGGAAAATAAAATTCGTTTCAATCAAATTTAGTTGAAAGAAAGTAAAAATTATTGTTCATGTAATGAATGCGTAAAATATAATATCAGATAGATTCATTGAAACGAGGTTTTAAAAAATTCGATGTATTGGAATATCAGATTATTGAGAGTAGATGTGAATGCTTTAATGAGTAAAAGACCAGATGGAATAAATGTTGTTCTTTGCAATTTCTTTCCTGGGATCCTTCGATTACAAATAATCGATTAATATATTTTAATCAATTTCGTATTACAGAGAATAAAGACAAATGCGTCATTAATCGTGGATTAGCTAAAATACTTTTAAATGACGGTTGGTTTAGTTTCCCAAAGGCATTCCTTTGATATTCGATTGGTTAGTTCAGAAAGGAAAGGATTTTTCGTTTTATTCAATGTAGGATTTGTGAGAATACAAAATTCTTATTCTGATTATGTTCCTGCAAGTGCTTTCCTTTGACTTAAGATTTTTCCTTTTAATAGAAACATAACGAAATTGATTCTTGGAAATACGTTTCGAGCAAAATAACTTTAAATTTAATAAAGATCCCATTTGAAGGGCATTGGGTTTTTCAAGGTCATCATTCTTCATTTTTATACTGAGGGAGGATCACGAAGAGAAAATCGAAAGAAAAATTAGTTCGCTATAAATTTCAAACACAATCATTTACATCTAAATCCGGGGCGGGGGTGGCTCAGTCGGTAGCGCGCCAGGCTCGTAATCTGTAGTTCCCAGGTTCGAGTCCTAGCTGGGTCAGCGTTGAGATTTATCTCCGCAAAATTCCCCGCCTTGCCCACGGTCAGTAGGGGACACCGAGATGGGCTTGGAAAGGCCGCCGTCCATCGGATGGGACGTTAAGCCGTGGCCCCGTGTGCGGGAGAGCCATACCCTGTGTACGTTAAAGAACACGCTGAATGGCTTTGACGGGAGGCTACCATCTGTCTCTCCAACAACTTTTCCAGTGGGTCCCTCCCCCAACCTTCTCTGAGCCTTCGGGGTCCATGTGACCTGGCCATTTAGCCCATGGTGTGCAAAAAAGTGCCGCTCAGAGGTTAAACAACCCAACCTGAAACGTAGCAGGCTTATCAGAGTGTTATAATCACATGTTTACGTTACTTTGAATTGATTGTATCAAAACACTGCAAAAGAAACAGTTCATAGTGATTAGAACAGGTTTTTCCCAAATGGCAGCAAAGGTTCTTTGTATGACTACAAAAAAAAGAAGTCGTTTAAAAGATCGCCACGTGTCATGAATCACCACGTTTATGACAATGAATTAGAGAGATTTTCATGTTCGAAACGACGATTCGAATTCCGAAGTCTCCTACCAGTCTATAGACAGTAAAGGGATTCCCAAGGAACAATCGAAAGACTTAAACGCAGTTTATGAATGCAACACATCTGTGTCTTATGATGTCATCTACAAAGCATCACAGAAGATCATCCACAGATTTCCAACATTATTTTCAGCTCAATTTATCCTTCAGTGCTTCACGAATCATGAAATATTTCCAATGTGACACTTGCAATAAACAATTTCCACTGAGGTACTAACATATATTTTATAGCAAATAATCATGTGTTTGGCTACAAGTTTTCTGATTGCTTTCTTACTATAATTTAAAATTACCGTGCTGCGAAACTAATCATAATCTCCTGTTAATTTCTTTTATAACAGTGGTCACCGATTTATGAAATTATGTACATAATTTCTAACTTACAGAAAATTTATTTCAGTACTCAATTTCGTTGCATGGCAAAATTTCTGCAGTAAAGTAAATTTTTCGGAAAAGTTCTTTTAAATTATTTTACAGCTAAAAATGGAAGAATTAAACGCCAACGTTGTTGTCGTAGACTGGTGTGGTAATTCCCGAACAATTTCTCTTCATCTGAGGTTATAAGTGAAGCCAGAGATCTGCTGGATGTTACATTCATTGGACCTGTACGCATGTATGAATGATATTTATCACTTAGAAAAAAGACATTGAATGCGTCTTATAGAAATTATAGAGCTTCGAAGTGAAATTCCCATTGTTAGAACATGAAAATTCTTAATATTTTGGTAGAGCAGTTTATTTAGGTATAAATTTATTCGTTCAATATTGAAAGTCATGAAAAGTAGGACTCAAGCATCGTAAACTATCCGTTAGCAATTACGATAACGGATAGAATATATATGTTTTTCCTATATTTGAGCTGTAACAGAAGCAATGCCATGCAGATTTATTTCTGTACTGTTTGAATATCTGTAATATTATTTGCTGAATATGTAGAAAATTATTCAGTATCAGTATTTCCCATATTGAAATGTTCTCCAGGCAGATGCTGCCATCTAGTGCCCAATGCTTAAACTAGGCGGAAGTTGATTTTTTTTTTATTTACTTTGAGGGCGAATGGACAGGCAGTGTTATAGAGAAGGCGGTGTTTGTTCTTGTAAGAGAAGCCTGGAACGGTTTAATATAGTTTCTATCTCCATCCTTTGTGTTTTGTAAAAGAATATTGAATGACATATATAGCTCATTTGAATGAGACACGAGAGTTGGCTTAGTTGGCAGCGTGCCAGACTCGTAATCTGCAGTTCCCAGGTTCCAGTCCCAATTATGTCAGCGAAGAAACTTATCCCCGGTGAACCCCCATCGTTCTGTTGGTGAGAGAGAACACATGAATGAATTCGAAAGGCTGTCGTAGATCGGTTAAGCCGTGGGCATGAGAGCGATACTTTAAAGAATATTCTTGGTACTTTAAAGGGAAGCTTCCATGTTTCCTCACAGGAACTGTACAGCATTTGACCATTCATAGTAGGTGTCCTGTTCACAGTATACGCCCATATTTATCTTTTGACTCCTTTGATGCATCCTAGGGATGCGTTCCGGATGCTTATTATATTGTAAAAATACTAACGTTAGATTAAACGAAACATTTCTTTTTTCTAATAATCGAGTTTGAAAGAATAGTGGTGGTTAGAACAGGAGGAAAGAAAAATCTTTAGGGTCGTTGGCATAATCACTGTATCGAGTCTAAACAGATCGAAAGTCCGTTTACCGATATGAATATCAGCAAGAGGGAAAATACAACCAGGAAAGCAGCAACTATTGACGTTTTTCCTTAAAAGAGACGTAATCACTATTGCTCACGGATGAACCTCGAACGTAACCTCTGGAGTCAAACTTTCGCCTTTAGCCCTGTATAAGCGGAGGGTGATATAGAAATATATATATTTATAGATATATGATTGATTACAGCATTCAGAAAAAATATCTAGCAGCAATTTTTTTAGAAATTAGTGATCTGGCAACCTTTGTCTACGTACAGTCGCTCAAATAAATATCCGAACAATATGGTTGATTACAGATTTCAGAAAAAATATCTGACAATGATTTTTTTTTGGAAATTAGTGATCAGGCATTCTTCGTGTATAGTCACTCAAATAAATATCCGAACACTGCGGTTGATTACAGAATTCAGAAAAAAATATCTGGCGACGATTTTTTTAGAAATTTGTTGTCTGGCTACCTTCGTGTACAGTCGTGTACTTCGTGTTCGTACGTTTCGTGTATAGTCGTGTACTTTCGTGTACGTACATGAAGGTTGCCAGATCACTAATTTCTAAAAAAAAAACGTTGCCAGATTACGTAAATATATTCTGTAATATTTTTGTTCATAATTTCATATATTATTCGGAAATTGCATCATCTTTTCTAATTCGCTGAATACCAACATTTCAGCTACTGCTTAGGCAGGAACCATTTAGATCTGTGTCTATAGAATTTAGGGGAAACTATAATTGAAGTTATATATATATTACATATATTTTATTTATATGTACTATAATTTAAACATTTTAAGAATATAGGCTAAGGAATTTTGAAATAATTGAAAAATACTTTAAATACTATGATTAAAACTAAAAAAAATATTATTCCTCTCTTGAATTAAGCAAGTAAAAACGGAGTGTTTAATAAATTGTTAATCAACGTATTTTTTTTTAACTTTAGAGCCTTAACAATTTAAATTCTATTTTCCGAATATGCAAAATTCCAACTTTGGAAAATTTTCGAAACTTGGGAAAAATATTCCTCTAAACCAGGCAGGTCAAACTCGTTAACCACCGAGGGCCATATTAAGTATTATATATTAAATCGCGGGCCGCAAAACAAAAAAAAAAATAAAAATAAAGATGAAGCATAACTTTTATTATAAACAAATCAATACATACAAAATAATAATACACAGAATATAAACGTATTAAAAATACATATGTATGTAGGAAAGTTTCTTTTTTTCAATTTAACATTATTTAAATAAAATAATATCATCTTTTTTTTAAATAAACTTGGCAACATTTTTCATTAACCAAATCTTCAAAATTTGGTTGAATTTGTTGAGCTGTAGTTATTTTTAAAATTGCTTTCACATGCTTGTCTGTTAATCTTGATCTTTCCGCAGTTTTATTATTTTTTAAAGTGGAAAATAGTTGTTCGCAATTCTACGATCGGGCTCCGACATATACATTTATGCGCAATAGTTTCCCTTATATATAAATGGAAATGTTTTCTGAAATAAGTTTATTTAATTTATGTACCGTGTACGTACCTATAATTTTAATTAAAGAATCCAGTGTTGTCAAAAGTTAAATAAACGTATTGGTTATCAATCTTGGCGGGCCGCAGAACAGTTCCCAGCGGGCCACGTGTTTGACATGCCTGATCTAGATATTCACAGCAATAATCAACATGAGTCGTAATTATGGTATTCACAATTTTCCGGAAAAATGCCCCAGGGTTCTTCAGCCCTAAGAGAAGCACTTCCCACTGGTACAGCCCTCGGTGGGTCACGAATCCTGTGTAGCCTTTACTACAGGGGCTCTCGCTAAGACAAATCTCGTCTCTCATTCAATGAGCTTTGTATTTCATTCAATATTCTTTTACACAAAAGATGGAGATAGAAGCTCTATTAAGCCATTCCAGTCATCTCTTACAAGATCAAACATCGCCCTCAAAGTATGTAAAAAAAAATTCAAATTCCGCCTAGTTTAGGCATTGGGCACTAGATGGCAGCATCTGCCTGGAAAACATTTCAATATGGGAAATACGGATACTGGATAATTTTCTACATATTCAACAAATAATATTACAGTTATTCAACCAGTATAGAAATAAATGTACGTGGCATTGCTTCTCTTACAGCTCAAACGTAGGAAAAACATAAGAATCCATTAACCTAATGGCTAATGGATAATTTCAGATGCTTGAGTCCTATAGATTGGTAAGAGACTTTGTGGGGCGGGGGTGGCTCAGTCGGTAGCGCGTCAGGCTCGTAATCTGTAGTTCCCAGGTTCGAGTCCCAGCTGGGTCAGCGTTGAGATTTATCTCCGCAAAATTCCCCGCCCTGCCCACAGTCAGTAGGGGACACCGATGGGCTTGGAAAGGCCACCGTCCGTCGGATGGGACGTTAAGCCGTGGCCCCGTGTGCGAGATAGCCATACCCTGTGCACGTTAAAGAACACGCCTGATGGCCTTGACGGCAGGCTACCATCTGTTCCCAACAGCTGTTCCAGTGTGTCCCCTCCCCCAACCTTCTCTGAGCCTTCGGGTCCATGTGACCTGGCCATTTAGCCCATGGTGTGCAAAAAAGTGCCGCTCAGAGGTAAAACAACCCAACCTGTTGTTGTATCCACCTAATTGTCGCACTTAGAGTTGTAATCCACGCAGTTTGACTTCCACACAATTGTCGCTCCGCCGTGTAAAATTCATAGAATACGACATAATTTAAAGGATTCAAATGCAAAACCATTATCTTAAGAGCAAAATGACGAGTTGTTTCGATTGCAGATGGAGTTGGGAGATAATTATGTAATGGATGATGATGGATATGTAGCTTGAGTTATTCAATTCTTCTCTCATCTTCGCTATCACCCTCCGCTTATACAGGGCTAAAAGCGCAAGTTTAAATCCAGAGATTACGTTTCAGGCTCATTCGTGAACAATTATGATTACGTCGTTTTTAAGGAAAAACATCAATAGTTGCTACTTCCTGCTTCTATTTTTCCTTTTGCTGATATTCATATGTGTGAACGGCCTTTCGATCTGTTTAGACTCGATACAGTGACTGCACCAATCACCCCAAAGGTATTTTTACTCCTGCTCTAACTACCACTATTCTTTCAAACGGGTTAATTACAAATAACAAATGTTTCGCTTAGTCTATAACGGTTAAGTATTCTTTTACAAATATCCATCTCTCTTCATTTTCAGAGTCTTAAGCTAGTACATGAAAAGTGAAACAGTTAGCAATCACGTGTCGGAACAGACAAATCACTTTCCGACCCAATCCATTTGATACTAAGGAGGGGGGGGGGGACCTGAATTCACATTGCTTCTCCCCAAGCTCAATAAAATGACAAGAATATTGTGACCAGTAATGTTTTATCGAATTTCGTGTTAACTCTCATCCTGAAATCTTGCATATTTACTGAAAGAGAACACATGATAATTTTAAATACATGTGAAATGACTTCAAAATGATTTATATACATCCCAGTGAAACAACTGGAATAGCAAAATTTTCTGTAAAAATAATATTGGCCCCTCTGGATGAGAAATACTCCTATTGAGTAAATATTAGCCTCCTAGATAATCTTTTAGAAACCCCATTCCATATAGGATTAACAGTAACCACCTTCAATGCTCTTGATTAGAAACCTCTGATAGGATTAACATTAGCCTCCTTCGATTTTTCTGGATTCAAATTCTCCCATAGGATTAACATTAGCCTCCTTCGATTTTTTCTGGATTAGAATTCTCCCATAGGATTAACATTAGCCTTCTGTGAGTCATAACCCCCATTTATCTTCTACTACAGGAAGCATTATAAGAAGTCAAGAATAGAAGCAATCCCTTGAAAAAAATGTTTATTTCCGATGGATAATGGATGGAATCTCTAATATATCCTATCGTGTTACATATAGAGTAACGTGGGATGCATTATAAGACGTCACAACAATAGTGACCGGGTTCGGATAAAAAAGAATCAAAGGGGAGAGAGTGGGGGAAGGAAACATCCTCAACCGAAAAAATGCAAGGGGGGGGGCGCAAAAGACTGGATTAATGTAGTATAGCACATCCTCCTCCTTTTTACAGTTTTTTAAAATTTGCTAAATAAGTTAAATATTTTTAGACACTCTTTTACTCTTACTAGAATTCTGAAAGGGTGTGCGTGCTAGTCCCGTAAGCCTCGAATAAAATATTTATATTACCACGGACAGTAGATAAAATCTCTTCAAACGTGTTCAAACATTACTGCATTATTGATATATGACCTAAGGGGAAAATGACTTTCGATAATGAGAAAAAGCTAATTTGAAAATTCAAAGATGATATTTTAAAGAGAAAACAATGTACTTGGATAAGGTCACAAATTAAAAGAAAATTTTAGTTTATGAAAATGAAGCGATCTTTCTGCTGACAGAGTAAACAAGTTGAAAAAAAATTACAGCTGTTGCGTAATAAACTTGAATAAAATGTGTGAAATTTCAGTCGTGCAAATCACAAAGTCTACAGAGTGAAACTGAAAGGAGAGATATTGGTTAATAAATTGAATAGACTTTCAATAATAGCGTATAATTATATTTAAAGAAAAATTAGGAAAATGCAGATTTTAGATGGATTGGTAATAACATATTTAATATTGTAATTTGATGTTCCTGATTCTCCCATTAGTTTGAAATGTTAAATTCTAACGCCCCAGCCAAACCCTTCCACACACACATCACCACCACATTTCTGCTGGGTTCCGTGAGCTTCTTGGAAGTAAAGGCGATGGGATGTTCTTGTCCCTGGACTTCAATATGGGAGAGACATGCGCAGACCGCAAGCGCAGATGCATTTCAACGCAGAATGTAAGGTCACGCAGGACCTTAGATTCTGCATTTTGTATTCTGGAGGTGTATTGCATTCTGCTGCCTCGCAAAGCTGCCCCCCTCCCCCCCCCTCTGTGCCTCGAATGCCTTATCTGCTTGTACGCACCATTGCAACTGTGCAGGTGCCTGCTTCAGAGTCACGTCTGTGAGTGGCTTTGCAAACCGCTGCATACTGATCTAGGTAGTGTCGGTAATATCCGAAGGGTCCTAATATGCTCTTCAGTTTCTTCTTCATTCGAGAAGCTTTCATCTTTTTGATGACCTCTATTGTTGCATGGTGGGGCCGATGCCTGACCGAACCAACAATATGACTAAAATATTTGGTTTCGCTAATCCACCAAGTATATACTTTACTAGGTTGATTGTGAAATATTTCACATTGATATCCCTAAGATTCGCTCCAAGGTGTTCAGCTAATCCTCCCATCTGTTCGAAATAGAAAGCTACATAATAGATATGCGCAGCAATAATCAATATGGGGCGTAATTATGGTATACACATTTTTCTGGAAAAATGCCCCACAGTTCTTCAGCACGAAGACAAGCACTTCCCACTGGTACAGCCCTCGGTGGGTCACGAATGCTGTATGACCTTTACTACAGGGGCTGATTGGTATTTGCCAATATCTCTTTTGCATATCCAGAGTTGTTATATAGCTCGTCCTTTCCACCTGGTACAGCAACTCTATTGGGTTTGCCACCCAGTGATGGCATTGAGGCTGTGAAAGATGATGCATAACCTCACTGTACTGTCTCTTTTCGCCACACACACAACTGGGTGCGTAAACTCACTGTTGAAGGGCATAATCAATCCCTTCAGTCTCCCACCTGACGGTCAACTTCATCGCGTAGTGCAATGGGAACCATATAATGATGTGCTTAATTGACCACTGGTAGAACCCTGAGCTTAAGGAACACCATGAATGGCATTGAAGGGAGGCTACCGTCTGTCTTGTAGCAGTTATCAAGTGGTTTCCCCCTTCAGGGTCGTTGTGACCTGGCCACTTAGCAAATTTTGTATAAAAAGGTGCTACTCATAGGTAAAAGAACCCAACTCAACTTATATTCCCATTCACATGTAAGAGATCAAAATGGATTTCGAGAAAACGGTGCTTTCGGGTTGTTTTTAAGTCTTAATTTATGGAAACCATGGTAAAATACGTACAATCCAAAAACTATGCTTAGCATTCTGTTTTTGTAACTTTTTATTGCAAAATATCTAATTTCACTTACCTTTTATGATTACCTGTATTCGTAGTTAAACCTTACACGATTATATATTCATCTGTTTCAACTTTCTACTAGGAACCGAAAGAGAATTCCTCTTTCTGTGAAGAAGAATTGAAATGAGAAAAGGAACAAATTGATACTGAAAACCTCTCGTCCGCCTTGTTTCGTCAAAGATGATTCAGTCGATTACATTTATTGTCAAATATGTAATACAGTAAAATCTGTAATACAGTACAGAATTGATTCTTTATATGTTGGTCTTTTTATTTCATTACTTCTCCCGACCTACAGGGCACCTCCTGTTTTGTTTTTACTTGTTTTGAAGTAATGATATTTATTTTTATCACGTCAATCGACGAATTTACATAAGTAGTACAATTTACTTCATTTTTCAGTTTAGAAGGATAAAAGGGCTCTATTTAGAATATTTCTCTAAGGCTCTTATTTAGAACTTTGTTCCATTGCACCCATTTGGAACCTGGCTCCAGAACTCCAAAATGTTTAATGCGCCCTAGTTCATACACATATTTCTGCAGTTCAGAAAGCTCACAAAAAGTGTTTTAAACTTCAACATTCCATTAGTCATATATATATGTACAAGACTGGTTTCAGAAGAGATGGGTTGGGTTGTTTTACCTCTGAGCGGCACTTTTTTGCCATCATGGGCTAAATGGCCAGGTCACATCGACCCCGTAGGCTCAGAGAAGGTTAAGGGAGGGGACCCACTGGAACAGCTGTTGGGAGACAGATGGTAGCCTCCCGTCAAGGCCATCCAGCGTGTTCTTTAACTTTGGGTTGTTTTACCTCTGAGCGGCACTTTTCTGCACACCATGGGCTAAATGGCCAGGTCACATGGACCACGAAGGTCAGAGAAGGTTGGGGGAGGGGACCCACTGGAACAGCTGTTGGGAGAAAGATGGTGGCCTTCCGTCAAGGCCATCCAGCGTGTTCTTTAATGTTGGATTGTTTTATCTCTCAGTGGGACTATTTATTGCATACAATGTGCTAAATGGCCAGGTAACATGGACCCCGAAGGCTCATAGAAAGTTGGGGGAGGGGATCCACTGGAACAGTTGTTGGGAGACAGATGGTAGCCTTCCGTCAAGGCCATCCAGCGTGTTCCTTAACGTTGGGTTGTTTTACCTCTGAGCGCCACTTTTCTGCACAACTTGGGCTAAATGGCCAGGTCACATGGACCCCGAAGGCTCAGAGATGGTTGGGGGAGGGGACCCACTAGAACAGCTGTTGGGAGACAGATGGTAGCCTCCCGTCAAGGCCATCCAGCGTGTTCTTTAACGTGCACAGGGTATGGCTCTCCCGCACACGGGGCCACGGCTTAACGTCCCATTCGACAAACGGCGGCCTTTCCAATCCCATCGGTGTCCCCTACTGACCGTGGGCAGGGCGGGGAAGTTTTGCGGAGATAAATCTCGACACTGTCCCAGCTGGGACTCGAACCTGGGAACTACAGATTACGAGCCTGGCGCGCTACCGACTGAGCCACCCCCGCCCCGACTTTTAAGACAGAAAATCTTTCGCTATCGACCTTAGTACATAAGTCATAATAATGATTTAACACTGCTTGACCAGCTAAGTATAAAAAACAATTTAGCATCAAACATACTAACGTGACATTGTTACAATAATTAAAATCTTTTCCATCTAAAACTGGCAGCTACACCATCCACTGTTTGGTCATCTCTCCTCTATAACATCTAAAATGTGCATTTAATAGAGAAATGTGATGAGGATATAGATTGTAGATTGGTAATTGTAGACCCGTCAGGGCTAGATCCTTTTCGAGTCGCTGGTCTCTGCAGAAGGATAGTTGTCTCCACTTTGTCAGGATGTTACTGCTATCTAGGTTGCCGATAAACACCAAACTCAGATTTTATATATACGCATTTGATGCATTTAATGAAAAACTGTGACTGAAGTTAAATCTAATTTATTTAAATTCTCGATTTATTATCAATATTCGTTCAGTAAATAAAGAGTTATGGACGCTGGAAAATTTAATAATAAATTATATTGTTTCATCAAAATCATTCATAATTATTCTAACATCGAAATAATCGTTATGAAACTTTTTAAATGTATATTTTATTAAGTGATTTGAAGAAATATTTATTAAGTTTTAATTAATATCTGAAATAAATTCTTATGACCCATTACTGTTTTGAAATATTGTGGCTTCCATAATTCCTTAAATACTTGACGAATGCTGTTGAAAATCGGGATTTAAATGGATAAGAGTATGATCTTGAATTTATTTTTAGTAATATTTTTTCATTAAATGAATATGTTAGAAGTTACAGAACTTGCAAGTAAGACTCCAATTCACACAGCAGATAAATTCTCTAATATTTTGCGGGGTAGCTCAGTCGGTAGCGAGCCAGGCTCGTAATCTGTAGTTCCCAGGTTCGAGTCCCAGCTAGGTCAGCGTTGAGATTTATCTCCGTAAAATTCCCCGCCCTGCCCACGGTCAGTAGGGGACACCGATGGGCTTGGAAAGGCCGCCGTCTGTAGGATGGGACGTTAAGACGTGGCCCGTGTGCGGGAGAGCCATACCCTGTGCACGTTAAAGAACACACTGGATGGCCTTGACGGGAGACTACCATCTGTCTCCCAACAGCTGTTCCAGTGGGTCCCCTCCCCCAACCTTCTCTGAGCTTTCGGGGTCCATGTGACCTGGCCATTTAGCCCATGGTGTGCAAAAAAGTCCCGCTCAGAGGTGCAACGACCCAATGTTAAAGAACAGGCTGGATTGCACATTCAAGACATGATTAGAGGCACGTTCAAGTTTCCAGAATAAAAATTAAAATTATTTATATATTTATTTTCTTTCAAAACAAATCGGTAAGTTTTAATTTGAAAAAAAAAAAAAAAATTAGTTCTTACGCTGAAAACCTTCCTTAAGTATTCCCATAATAGTTAATATCAAAAATTATCAGTTGACTCATGGTTGACCTATGCAGGAAATAAATCCCCCCCCCCAAAAGAAAAAGTTTTTATCTTATTCTACATGCGGCCTAGTTTATGTTAAATGTCAGGAACGTGAGGCCCGAACGGAACAAGTTCCATGTCACATGAAAACTCTTTAAGTAGGTAATGCTGCTGTCCATAAAACTAACAACCTTCGTTTTCTTTCCCGTCAAAATAGAAGAAATTTACTACTTACTACATGTTCGGACAGCAAAGAATTACGAATTTCCTTTGAAATGGAAGTTCGTATGAGGATCCGTGTGTGGGAGACAGTGTGGAGTCTGTAAAAACCTTTTTTTTCATCCTCATCGGCATTCTCAGTGGGGGCATAACAGTAGATAAGATTGAAGTCCTTAACGCTTGTCTGTAATTTTGCTGTAAACAACCTTTCATTAATGCACTATTATCCTAGAAGAGCATAACTAGCGTGTCTGCTGAGAAGCAGACCCACGCCTTGGTGATGTTTATTGTCTTTCCTCCCGGAAAAGAGATATTCAAGATACTCACGGTGAATCCGAAAAACTTTTGAAACAGGTACTAGATTAAAAAAATAATTTTTAGTAAATTTGGCATAGAAGGTATCGAAAAACCTAAGTGCGGAAGAGTAAACAAACCCCTCTATTGGTAATACGAAACAATGGAAATGTCACTTCCTTTCGATTCTGCAAACAATGCATTCTCAATCGTCACTGTCGGATGTCATTTCGCCTATTATTGAAATCGCCCGACGCTTTTCTCGCTGTTCCATTTGCCGCGTTAGCTATTAAAATATGGCGAAGAAGTCATCCTTTTCTGAGGGTTTGTAGTTATCAGAGCTTTGCCTATCGCGAACAGATTTTAGTATAATAAGCAGCCATAGGCAAGTCTCGTGCGGTTGATAAATAACGTCGGCCTGTCCTTCTGTAACTTACAACTCTGCTGGTCGAAAAGTATCAGCTAAATCAAGTTAAATAATATTCGTGAGGTGTTTGTGGTTCTTTTATATTTTCCTTCAGGTAAGTAACTTTGTAGTGAATAATTAGTTTAGAGTAGAGGTAATCTAATTCTTCAGTTTTTAGCCTAAGAGCTATGAAATTTCGGTCGGTTTCGAACCGACAAATAGTATGCAGCACATTATTCTGATTATGGGATATAAAATTGATAGTTAACCGCTATTTGTCGGTGTCGACCACTTTATTTTGGCTCGTAATACGGACATTATTCATTTCCTATGCTTTTCAGGTACCCTACCGAACGGCTACAGAATTTCCCTGTTATGCCAGTGAGAAACCTTACTTGGAAGCTCTAAAATATGCATTTAAAGGAATTAAAGATCATAATCAAATATTTTTTAAATATCGGCTTTCAAAAATATTGTTTTAGTATTTAAATGATTGCGGAAGCTGGAATGGTTAACAATAATCTTCAGGGTATGAAAGTGGGAAAGTGGAATTCTTCTTTTCAAAACAAGAAATTCAGCTACAGATTGTCGCACATTAAAAAAAATGAGATCGCTTCCTCACAATAAAAGTCTACGACGTGTGGTTATAAGTAAAATGGGAAATTAACAGAAGAATACAGCAGGTAAATTAGAATTACAAATGATATCGCGAACACACGGACGTGACGTCATCAGTGGTATCCAGTGTTGCCACCATAATTTCTATAAAATCTTTCAAAACCAAAGTGTATAAATCAAAACACTTCTAATCCTAAAATATTAACTTTTAGTTATTTCTTTTTTTCAATTTTGGTAATTATCTTTATAATATTCTGAAATATTTAAATAAAATCTTAATAAGTAAATTATTTTGAATGTCATTAAAATAAATTAAATGAACTTTAACTTATCTTGAACCAATGAAAGGAATTACTTGTTTATGCATATTTATTTTCGCTCTTTTTGTTGAATGCTATCCAGACAGGCGGTATCTAGGTAGCTTTCACGGTACGCGTTTCCCTGTGGAGTCCAACGACAAATTCCTAGATCGAGGTTAGGTGTGAATCTCTTACGTATGTCATAGGCAACTTTGTCATTAGGGGTAAAGAACGCTTTTTCCTGTGTTCGAAAAAGGACAACCCTGTGGTTTAATCTAAGGCTTCTATTACTCATTGCGCTGTACTGTACATTACCTTCTTCTTAGCTCTGAACAATGCGTTTCCGTGTAGTGGGTAAATAATATTTTTATCGGCAAGTTGACATTTCAAAAATATCAGAGCGGAAGATTTTTCCTCCTCAGAAGCCCACCAGTGCAGCAAAATCGAGATCCATAATCCAGCTCAGAGCCATATATCTGTCCAGTCCAGTGGGTTTATATCGTCAGCACCAGGACCCTGTGTTGTTGACCACTCGTCAGCAGGGTAGAAAAAAAAAAGAAAAGTAGCCATAGTTGTCCAGATCAGTAGGCCATACTGAACTGGCAGCCCTCCCCTTCCGTTCACTTCCACAAGAGAGTATCTCTTTTGAAAGGTACTAACTATCTGCACCACGAGAAGGCGGGGTCGGACATTAGGTGCTAGCCTGGCCGGTTCTATGCGTTGCTATTTTAGGTATATTTTTATATTATGTTTCGATCATCTCAGGTACGTAAGATGCATTTTTATTTTTCTACAGAGAAGAAAAATGGTTATATAAAGTTTCGGAGAAGTATAGACGAAACATTGTGAAGCCGAAGTAAAAGTTGGAAGTTGCATACTTTGAGTTTCGCATTGGAAGCTTTTTTTGAGTTGTTCCACTGGATTTTTTTTTTCTCACCCTCGTACGATCCACGGAGGAAGTAACCATTCTTTTGTTTAATATATTTTGGATGAGATTTTAGTGATGTATGTACTGCGATGTGGAAGGGCTTTACGTAGGCAGCAACCATTTATACGTTTAAGAGACGTTAAAGCTTTGGAAATTCCGGTTTCTGAAAAGTCTTTTTCGGAAAAAACTTAGGTTTTTGCGAGTAATTTCAAGATTAATATTATTGTTGTGGCCCAAAAATGAAACATAACAGTTATGTGCACGTCGTGGTGTAATAAGATAGAAAAATAGGAATGGATTTGCATCGCACCTTAAACCCTTTGTCGAACGCTTGCAGTGTTTAAAAATTATGTTTATGGGTGAATAAATATTTCGATTTAGAGTGAATGGTGGGGTAAAACTTATTTATTGAGAGATGAAATAAACAGTTGCAATTATCTTTCTATAAATAGGAATTGACTACGAAATATTTGTGTTGACACGAAATAGGGTTCCCATTAATTGTTGCTATGGAAATGGCGTTTCTTGAATGATTTTTAAAATCGGAAAACTTTGAAAAGAATAATCGCAAAAATAAATATTGCATTTTAAAGTCGTTGTGTACTAAGTCGATGGCTTGTTTAATAATAACGTTAATAGTATGTTTTCTGATATCATATTATAACATCCATCTGACCCTCATATCGCTTCGGAATTTACAGATGAGTCCCTACAGAGTACAGTCGCTCAAAAAACAATTTTTTTAGAAATTAGTGATCTGGAAAACTTCGTGTATGTACACGAAGGTTGCCATATCTCTAATATCTAAACAAATCGTTGCCAGATTTTTTCTGAATTCTGAAATCAACCATAGTGTTTGGATATTTTTTGAGCGACTGTATGTGTTTGCAAAAAATGAGTTAAATGCCCAGATCACACACACTCCGATGTATCAGAGAAGGTTTGAGGAGGGAACCCACTAGACAACTGTTAGGAGACAGATGGTAATCTCCCACCAAGGCCATCCAGAATGTCCTTTAACGTGCATAAGGTATGGATATCTCTCGCATGCGGAACCACGGCTTAACGTCGCATCCGAAGGACGGTGGCCTATCTAATCCCATCGGTGTCCCCTACTGAATATATAATACAGCAAAGAACTTGGAAAACCTTTATATAAGATTCTCCAATGTCAAATGTAAGTCATGTTTAGGTTTCAATCAAATGGTTACGTTCACAATGAAATGTGACGTCGACAAGAAATTATTTATCTGATACCCAGGAACAGGATTTTGAGGAAGCCATTTTAAACGTCAAACCTAAAAGTCTTCCTAAAACATTCTTTTTATTTGCAATACACAAAATTAAATATATATATATATAATTTTGGAAGAATATTTTGAAGAGTACAATTAATATATTTTTAACTAAACATATATTTTTAATTATCTTAATTAAACTAATTTCTTTAATAATAAGCAAACACAGGTAAGCACCTGTAAGCTGAACAATGCCAAACATAGAGAAAAAATCGATTTAATCCGTGTGGGACACAAACCTACGATCTCCTGATGACATGGGTCAGGTACTCTAACTGCTGAGCTACCATCTACCGACTGAGATCTCTTCTATTGAGGGTTTTTTATACCATTATTGCCTTTATATTACCTTTATTATACCAATCAGTCATTCGAAGTTGCCTTAAATATAATTGAAAGTAATGGTAAACAAAACAATTTCTAGATATAACAGCGGAGCTAATTGCGATGAATTTCATGTTTAGAGGACATTTTTTATCTTCTCTAAAATTGAAAATTACACTATTCCATTTGTATATCATGATGCCTACTGTTTTATGCTTTGCTTCAGTAATGATCTGAAATGTGCAAATTTAAATTATTGCTTATATCCACTGAGTTCCCTCTACAAATTTACTTAAATATTGTCAGTTTAATTTAGATCACCTCGTATATAAAGATTAAGATGCATGGTTTAGAAAACGTAGAAATCTTTATTTCAATCTGAAAGCAGTCAGTATAATAATGAAGATATTATTTCAAAGAAACTTCAAATAATCATTTTTTAAACGTATGTTATTTGCTAGATAAATATAATTAAAGGATGGCGAAAACAGCTACCACTATAAATTATATCATTTAGTGTAGTTTTGTGTGGTCGTTTAATCACACACCTCTATACTTACCAGAATGGATTCCAGTTCAGTGACTTCGAACGTAAGTCGCGAGAAATTAACAATAATAGTGCACTACGTGTTATTTTACAACAGGTCGTTTATAATATATATAACGTATTAGAAGGATTTAACACTTCACCCCACCCGCTGTACATAGCAGGACTGCTTCTTCATTTTACTAACGTATTTTGTGTAGGAATCTTCACTTTTGTACGAATGTCAACATACCAAGTGAGTATTAACTGTACTTGTATTTAATTACAAGGAATATTACATAAAAATATGATTCTTAAATTCATTAAACGCAAAAGGACTAATCGCAAAAAGAAATATAGCGTTTTAATGTCGTTGTGTATTAGGTTGGTGAGGCCGGTAGTCTACCAGGATGTTTCTTAAATAATAGTTTTATAAAAAAAATGCTTCCTAAGTTAAAAAAAAACTCAGTCAAATCTATTTAAATCAGAATATCTTTTCCAAACGGAACAAATTTTTAAATATATGCGTTTAGTGTTTAAAGTGTTGTGGAAGCTGAAACATTTAGCAAGTTAGCTTTTGCTGCAAAACGTGGTTTATAATTAGTGTAAATTAACATAATTATTACAAGAACTACTAAAAATACTCTTATATGGATTAGTAAAGTTCAGTATGACGGTTTTTGGTTTCTTTTTAACTACGTTTTATTAACTTAGTAGAACAATTATTTAAACTGTCATTTTAGCTGTTAAACGTTACAATCTGCGCAACTGTGAAAATAGTAAAAGAATTTTATTGAAAATCGACACTGAAATAGATTTGATTGCGAAGATTTTAATGTAATGCTTATTTAACATGTTACTAAGTCATGCATCTGAATTATTACTGTGATAATGTGAAACTGTACCAAATAAAGCATTGTGTTCTGGACATGCTTTATTTGTGTTATACGTGTTAGGAGATCATGGCTTGGACCTCCTCGAAAAAGAAGGGTTCCTAGATGATATTAGCATTGAAAACACACCACACAGTAACAGGTGGAGAATGCTGTGAAATTTGATCAATGCCATACAATGTGACGATTCCATTACCCAACAATGATGAGTGTTGACATTAGCTGGAAGTAAGCCTCCTTACTCCGTAAAATGTTACATGGCCAATGGTTGTCCAGCTCCATCCTATCCAGTCGTAAGCCATGAAAATACCAATTTTACGCAACACACTTCGTAGCACCTTGAAGACAGTTGATCACGCAAGATTCGGGAGTGTTACATCGGCCCTGACTAAGAGAAGACTACAGCATCAGCCATTTACAATGTGTTCAAAAACCGGTAGACTTCCTCTGCAATCGCATAACCATTAATAACCGCTTCTTCAAAATTCTGAGCCCTGTTTTGTAACTCATTTTCCGCAAAGGCGTCTCCATCTCATCAGTAAGCAATATTCGTCTTTAGCATTCGTGTCTTTGTTATTGTTTTGGAAATAGAGATTGACCATTAATGAACGATCTTTCAGGTCCGGTGTCGTGACTCTTTTTTATCAATTATTCTCGAAAGTTTGGGAAAGTGAAAATGATCATGCTCTCTATTACAAAAGGGTCAGGTCTCATGATGGCTTTCTGTTTTTATTTTCTAACCTCTTGATCTTATATTCACTTACTAACACGTGTTAGTCTTCAAAAAACTTATTAAGGTAATTATAAAGACAAAGACTTTGTCGACATATTGCTTTCAGCCACTTGCAAGGGATTTTACAGAAACTGATTTTTGTTTTATAAGTTTCACTTCTGCAAAACGGCACACAGCAATACACCATTGTTAAACTATTCTTTTGAAACTAGAGCAAATAGACAGAACAAAGAATAACTCACATATGAACAAATCCTTATCAGAATCCAATTTTAAAACTAGCGCTAAGCAACGCAATAACGTATGCTACAAAGGAACAAGTAGCAAGCAAAGCAGAGGATCGCCAGCGCCACAACGGACGAAAGCGTAACTAGAGCTTCTGTCGCTTCACGTCGTGAAATCTGCAGGCAGTACATTACGTAGGAACCGGTAAAACTATAGTTATAGTATAACTATTTTAATACTTATTTTAATAATAATATAACTTATTTTAATATATATAATTATATTTTTATATAATTTTTAATTAACTATTTTAAACAATGGGATTAAAATAAAACGTATATATTTATACTAAATTTTACATTCATAAATTATATATATCGATAAACACAAAAATGACATAAACAATTTAACTAATCTCATAAAATTACAAACATTTCACTGGGTAATCGTCTTTTGAGCTCTCATGGCGTACTGCAAAAAAATTATACCGCCTACCCCAAAGGGGTACGCGTTCCCCACATTGAGAACCCTTAATCTAGAGAGCTGCGGGTTCGATTCCCGCCATGTCAGTAATAATTTTCAGAAGGATAATTGTCATTTCTCATAATTTCCTTATTTCAACCAAATTGTCATATCTTTCTAATTGTGTTCCATCGAATTGTCCACCCAATTGTCGTATCCTCCCGGTTGTCGTATCCAACCAATTGTCGGATATCCAGTTGTTATCCACCCAGTTGACTTCCACTCAATTATCGTCCTCCCTGTATAATATTCATAGAATACAATATATTTTAAAGGATTCAAATGCAAAACCTTCATCTTAAGAAGGAAATGACGAGTTGTTTTCATTGAAGATGGAGTTTGGAGATAATTATATGTGATGGATGATGCTGGATATGTAGCTTTAGAGTTCTCAATTCTTCTCTCATCATCGTTATCATCCTCCGCTTATACAGGGCTAAAGGCGCAATTTCAAATCCAGAGGTTAGGTTCGAGGCTCCTCCGTGAACAATTGTGATTACGTCGTTTTTAAGGAAAAACATCAATAGTCGCTGTTTGCTGCTTGCATTTTCCATCTTGCTGATATGCATATTGCTGAACGGCCTTTCGATCTGTTTAGACTCGATTAAGTGACTATGCCAATCGGCCAAAATGGCTTTTCTTTACTCCTGTTCTATCCACCACTATTCATTCAAACTTCTTAATTAGGAATAGAAAATGTTTCGTTCAATCCACAACCCTGCTGCTTTTCATTATTCATATCCAAAACGCATCCATAGGATGTAAGAAGATATTAATTATTATAAGAAGTCAAGAATCGAAGCAATTACCTTTAAAAGAAGTTTATTACCAGTGGATAATGAATTGAATCTAACATATCCAATCGTCTTACACATAGAGTAACATGAATGCATTAAAGGATAGATCGTTACGAGAAAAAAATCTGTCAACGATATTTTTAGAAATCAGTGATCTGGAAACCTTCGTGTGCGTACACGAAGCTTCCCAGATCACTGATTTCTAAAAAAAAATCGTTGTCAGATTTTTTTTTCAGAATTCTGTAATCAACTACATCATCATCATCATCATCATCATCATCCTCAAACAGCCATGGGCTACGGAGGTCCAACCAGACTGTGCGATTTAGTTCTCCAAGCAAGTCTATCCTGAGCTACATCTACTGCATCAGGCCACTGTACACCAATTCTAACAAGGTCCTGTTTGACACTGTCTGCCCACCGCATCCTAGGTCTCCCCCTCTTTCTCAGGCCTTTAGGCACACTGTTCGTAACCCTATTCGCCAATCTATAATTATTCCTACGGGCAACATGGCAAAACCAACGGAGTCTCTCTCTGCACAATATGCTGCTTAAAGGAGGTTGCAAACTCCTTTGCCTAACCTCATCATTAGTTACAAAGTTGAACCACCTAATGCCCCAGATACTGCGTAAGCATCTGGAATCAAAAGCATCTAGTTTCCTGTTATCTTGTTTACAAAGTGTCCACGTTTCACTACCATAACTAACCCTAGAGAGAACCAAACTATTATACAGCCTAATTTTAGTCTTTAGGTGTATACGCCTATTTCTCCACACTCTCCAAAGATCCTTAAATGTCCCGGCAGCAATCCCTATTCGTCTGTTAATTTCATGCCGCACATCACCATTATCTGTTACATAGCTCCCAAGATAATTAAACTGTGACACCTACTCAAGACTGCAACCATTCAGATTAACTGAATCACAGCCTGCCTGACCAATTTTCATCACTTTAGTTTTCTCTCTGTTTATAACCAAACTACTACTAGTCTCATCAACAGCTCGAATGAAAGAGTTCATCTCATCAACATCATTTGCCAAAAGGGCTAAATCATCAGCATAATCTAAATCAGAAATTTTCGTATCTCCAGCTCATTTAAGGCCAAAATCTTTCCCTTGAAGTGAATTTCGCATAACATAATCAATAACCAATCTAAAGAGAAAAGGAGACAAAATGCACCCTTGTCGAACATCAGAAGTAATGCTAAACCAATTGCTACAAGCCTTACCAACTCTCACACACGACTCAGTGTTATTATAGAGAGCTTTCATTATGTTAAATAACTTGTCTGGTATACCATATGATTTCACAATCAACCACAAATTATGACGATCAACAGAGTCGAAAGCCTTTTTGAAATCAACAAAGCTAGCAACCAAAGATTTCTGAAACTCTAAACATTTCTCAAGAAACTGTCTAAGTGAAAATATCTGATCCACACATCCCCTACCACTTCTGAAACCACATTGCTCATCACGCAATTGACTGTCAACCAGATTCTTAATTCTATTAAGCACAATCATGGAAAGAACTTTACCTGGAACAGTGAGTACGCTAATACCTCTATAGTTATCAAAAGAACGGCGATCACCTTTTTTGAAAATAGGGATAATAATAGCTCTGGTAAAATCTTTATTAACCATGCCTTTATCATAAAGGTTATTCAGAATTTCAGTCATCCAAGTGGTAACCGAAACATTTCCAGCTCTAAGCATTTCTGTTGCAATTTCATCTACCCCTGGGGATTTATGAAGTTTAAGTTTAGAAACAGCCAAAATAACTTCAGATTGTGTTATAGGGCCAACATTAAAGAAACCAATGCATCTATCATCATTGCAAACAATGGGAGTAGAACTAACTACATTGTTTAGAACATCACTGAAATGCTCAGCCCACTTAGCCATGAGAGAATCCTCCCCTTCTATAACCTTACCTTGTTTATCCTTCAATCCTTGTATACCTGTCCGTTTTCTACCACACAAAACATTAACTATCTGGTACAGCTCTCTGCTGTTGTGCTGTCTAACTGCTTCTTCGGCTTTGTCAGCCAAACCATTCTTTCCGAAATAAGCTCAAGTGTCTTATCACTCAGATAATTCTGTCTGTTCTGCTCCTTTTTTCCTAAAAGAGTACTGTTAGTGTCCAAAAAAGAATGTTTAAAATGATCCCATTCTTCCTCAACTTCAGTAGTAAGCATAACATGACTGTCATAATGACTAAGTAACCTATCATGGTAAGCTTTGGCTATAACTGGGTCTTTCAGAGCTTCAGTATTAAAAGCAAATTTTTCAACCCTAGCAGAACACTTTTTAAGTTTTAGTTGCAAGACACTTTTAACAAGGTAATGGTCAGATCCAATTTCAGCACCCCTGTATGCCCTGGTATTTCTAACGGAACTAGCCCATTTGCTGTTAATTAATATATAGTCATTCATTTTCCTATGCAGCCCATCAGGTGAAACCCATGTGTACTTATGTATGTCGTGATGTTTGTAATATGTGTTAGTTATTCTGAAACCATCGAGTTTACTTACCTGTAGGAGACGTTGCCCATTGCCATTGCAACTACCAATACCAAAAGGGCCAATCACCCCTCCCCAAAGGTCAGAGTCAGTGCCAACTTTGGCATTGAAGTCACCAAGAACAAGGGTAATATCTCCTTTCTTGACAGAATTCAAAATATTCTGACGTTGTTCATAAAACCTATCCTTCTGATCGTCATCGGCATCCTCAGTGGGGGCATAACAGCAGATAACATTCAAGTCTTTAACGCTTGTCTGAAATTTTGCTGTAAGAAACCTTTCATTAATGCACTCATATCCTAGAAGAACATCACTAGCGTGTCTGCTGAGAAGCAGACCCACGCCTTGGTGATGCTTATTGTCGTCCCTCCCTGAAAAGAGAAATTTAAGATTATTTTTAAGATTCTGACTTTTATCTGTCCATCTGGTCTCTTGCAAGCCGAGAATATCTAAATTAAAATGGTGGAATTCTTGTGTGAGGACATCAAGAGAAAAAGCTCTGTGCAGAGTCCTCACATTCGAACTACCTATGGAGAGAAAATGGTTAGTGGGATGTTTAAAGAAACTATGTTTATTGAGAGAGGGAATGCCGACAATATCAAACAGCCCCCTAATCGCAGACATGGGGCAAAGACCCGTTCCCCCACTACTAAAGGCTGAAGCCATCTACACTGGAAGACTTCCTCCAATGTAGAATTTGACGATGCCAATAGAAGCAAATAGTTCAGGTGCCTGAGATGACCTCTGCTCAGGATTATCCACCAGCTGATAAACATATCCTGTGAATCTATTCACTTGGGGCTGTCAACCCACAAACAAACTGAAAACACAGCGGAAGATTTTCCCTCCACAGAAACCCACCGGTGCAGCAAAATCAGGATCCATAATCAAGCTCAGAGCCATATATCTGTCCAGTCCAGTGGGTTTATATGGTCAGCACCAGGACCCTGTGTGGTTGACCACTCCTCAGCAGGGAAGAAAAAAAAGAAAAGCAGCCCTAATTGTCCAGATCAGTAGGCCACACTAATCTGGCAGCCCTCCCCTTCTGTTCACTTCCACAAGAGAGTATCTCTTTTAAAAGGTACTAACGGTCTGCACCACGAGAATTTTTTTTGAGCGAACTTACTCTGTAGGGACTCATCTGTAAACACCGAGAAGAGCTTTGAGGGTGGGATGAATGTTATAATGTGGTATCACATAACGTACTATTAACGTTCTTATCAAACAAGCCACCAACCTAGTACACTAAGACATTAAAATGCTATATTTATTTTTGCGATTATTCTTTTTAGCGTTTACCGATTTCAAGAATCATATATTTTATGTAATATCCCTTGTAATTAAATACTACTATAGTTAATACTCACTTATTATGTTGACATTCATACAAAAGTAAAGATTCCTACACCAAATATGTTAGTAAAATGAAGAGGCCGTTCTGTATGCACAGCTTGTGGGGTGAAATGTTAAATCTTTTTGATACGTTATATACATTATAAACTACGTGTTCTAAAATAACAGGTCCTACACTATTATTCTTCATTTTTAGCGACTTACGTTGGAAGTCACTGAACTGGAATCCATTTCTATCTGCAAATCGTGTTATGTGATTAAACGACTACACAAAACTACACTAAATGATACTATAATTTATAGTGGTAGCTGGTTTCGCCCCCCTTTAATTACTTTTATCTAACAAATAGCATACGATAAAAAAAGATTATTTAAGGTTTCGTTGAAATAATATCTTCATTATTACACTGACTGCTTTCAGAATGAAATAAAGATTTCTACCTTTTCTACACCATGTGTCTTAATCTTTATATACGAGGTGACCCAAAATAAACCGACAATATTTAAGTAAATTTGTAGAGATAACTCAGTGGATATAAGCAATAATTTAAATTTGCCCATTTCAGATCATTATTGAAGCAATGCATAAAACCGTAAGCATCATGATATACAAAATGGAAGTAGTGTAATTTTCAATTGCAGAGAAGATAAAAAATGTCCTGTAAACATGAAATTCATCGCAATTAGCTCAGCTGTTATATCTAGAAACGATCTTGCATGCAGCTTTTGTTTTAGCATGTAATAAGAAGTTTTCACAAGCGTTTAAAGAAGTAGTAGCTCATTAACTTCAATGGAACGAGTGAAAATCTACAGACACTTATCAAAAACAGTTTGAACCACCTCAGTAGAAATGAGTCCCGAGGACTGGCTGGAGTAATTGTGTCATACTTACGATACTATAGGAGCTGGGTGTTTCACCTTTGAGTGACACTTCTTGTACACAATGGGCTAAATGACCTAAAGGCTACAAGGACCGAAAGGGCCCAGAGAAAGGTGGGGAAATGGAACCCACGGGTCAACAGCAGACAGATTGTAGCCTCATATCAAGACCATCCAACGGGTTATTTAACGTCTACCAAGCCTCGTCGTAATCATCATTATCGTCTACCAAGTCTTCACGCGCCATCTACCGTATTTACCGTTAATGTTTGCGCGCCATGTACCCTATTTGCCGTCAATGTTTGCGGCCATCTACCGTATTTATTGTCTCCAAGCCTTGGATTTCATCTCACGGACGACAGCATTCCCAATCCCATAGGTGTTCTTCTCTCACCGAGGGAATGGTTGGAATTAGCCGTGATAAATGAATGTTGGAACAGCTGGGATTCGAACCTTGGAACTACAGATTACGATTCAGGGGTGTTACCGAGTGAACTAATCCTTTCTTCCGATACTGTATGAGAGAAAAGGTAGAGGCTGTGTACGACTGTGTAAGAAATCACGACTGCTTTCAAAATAAGACTCATATATTCGGACAATCCACAGGGAACTCCGCTATTTGTAATTCTGCAGCCGGTATCCTATTCGGAGACCTTTAGTGTTGGCGGAAAATCGGAAAGCTAAGTTTCAGTGTTGTCGAAACTGCAGACTTGGGGAAAAAGTGTCATCTACTCATATGAAATATAAAATATAATATTTTTTCCAGATGGCAGAGCTAAGGTGCTTTGGCGACCAGGTCAGACAATGAACTGCTCATGTGTCACATCCGCTGTATGATATCTTCAATTCATCTCTAGTGACATTTTTTTAAAAACTTGCTTTCGCAGTTAAGGAAATTTGGATGTAATTTTCCATTCACATGACATGTAAATGTCGGGAAACTTTTTGTAAAATATTGTATGTAATCAAACATTTTCCAAGTTATTTATCTGAGACAAATAATTAAAATAATATCAGTGTGTCTATATTCAAACAATTTCATTAGTATCATTATCTCCATAAAATAATGGGGAGGGGGTGGCTCAGTAGGCAGTGCGCTAGGCTTGTAATCTGCAGTTCTCAGGTTCGAGTCCCAGCTGGGTCAGTGTTGAGATTTATCTCCACAAACCTCCCTGCCCATCGGTCAGTAGGGGACACTGATGTTCTTGAAAAAAGTCGTCGTCCGTCGGATGGGACGTTAAGCTGTGGCAACGTGTGCGGGTGAGTCATAACCTGTGCAAGTTAAAGAACATGCTGGATGTCCTTGACGGGAGGCTACCATCTGCTTCCCAACAAGTGTTCCAGTGGGTCCTCTCCCCCAACCTTTCCCTGAGTCCTCGGGGTCCTTGTGACCTGCCCATTTAGCCAATGGTGTGCAAAAAAGTGTCCCTCAGAGGTAAAACAACCCAACTCATAAAATATTAATTTGATTATGGGCAATTGGCAAAAGTCATTGAAAAGCAAACGAATTAGATATTTTTTAAATATGTATTCATGAGAGTTCTAATTAACGTTTGATATCTCGTTTTCAGGATCACTTTGATACACCTCAATGGGAGAAGATTCGAGTTCATGGCCAAAGGAAGTTAAAACATTCAGCAGTACCAACCGTATATTTATATTGTCCAGTATCAAAGGCACGTAAAAGCCCTCCCAGAAGAAACCATGTAAATGAAGCTCCTGCACAAGCAAGGGTTTATCCGGATCATAATTATTGTAAAAGAAACTTTTTGGTGGCTGAAGAAACGACTTATAATTTTACTTCATGTAATAAAGTTTTACTTGTGAACACTGGTAATGGGGAAAATATCGCAAACTGCGTCAAAAATGAAGTTAATGTTGATGATCTGTTGACAATTATTCATATGGTGACACATCTGAACAGAGTAGGGGCGGGGGTGGCTCAGTTGGTAGTGCGCCAGGCTTGTAATCTGCAGTTCCCAGGTTCGAGTACCAGCTGGGTCAGCGTTGAGGTTTATCTCCACAAAGTTCCCCGCTCTGCCCACAGTCAGTAGGGAGCAACAATGGGCTTGGAAAGGCCGCCGTCCGTCGGATGGTACGTTAAGCCGTGGCCCCGTGTGCGGGAGAGCCATACCCTGTGCACGTTAAAGAACATACTGGATGGTCTTGACGGGAGGCTACCATCTGTCTTCAAACAGCGTTCCAGTGGGTTCCCTCTCCCAACCTTCTCTGAGCCTACGGGGTCGATGTGACCTGGCCATTTAACCCATGGTGTGCAAAAAAGCGTCGCTCACAGGTAATGCACCCCAACTCAAATCTGAACAGAGTACTTCGTGTGCTAAATTACAGGCTGAGGTTACCAGATTGAAAAAACGTGTAAATGCACAATATAAAGTGATTACAAGTGGTTAGCGTTCTAGGCTACTGATAAAAGGGACCTAGGTTCGAGCCCCGGTTAAGACATGGATGTATGCTGTATTTCTTCTGAGGTTCCACCATCCTCACTGATCTCCTAATCTGCAGTTCCCAGGTTCGAGTACCAGCAGGACATGCTGGATGTCCTTGCACAATATAAAGTGATTACAAGTGGTTAGCGTTCTAGGCTACTGATAAAAGGGACCTAGGTTCGAGCCCCGGTTAAGACATGGATGTATGATGTATTTCTTCTGAGGTTCCACCATCCTCACTGATCTCCTAATATGGCATATTAAACTGACAGGCTCCTGTCAGACCTCTGTGACAAGGAGCTGCTTAAGGGGTATTTATTTATATTATTGTAGTGTAATAAAGGAAAAAAAATCATTTAAAATGTTCTAGTTCTGCATATATATAGCATAATTTTGACAGATTTCCGAATATATAAAAATATTTTTGTAAAGCTCTCTTTTGCTACAAGTACAAGTTGTAAATGCATAAATCAGAGCCCAAATTAAAAATATTGCAATATCGTTTCAGGAATGCTAAGCATTTTTACTTTTTAAGTAAAAATTTAATATCTGGGATTGAATGTATGAAAGAACAGTTATTGCTTTCATTCATATTATTTTAAGTAATTCTGATTAACTTAACAATCAATAAATATTAGTATAATATACTGAGAACAGAAAGCACATCCATGATTTTTAAGTAACAAAATCCTAAAATATTCAAGTAACTAATTCTATTTTTGCATAGTTGCTCCGTCCTCATGTGTGTGCTGACGAAGCTAGATCATCAGTCAGCTAGCCTAACTGACGCACTCGCAGAGCACAGACATGGCGCCCATGAACGCCGTTTGCCAACCTCTCCCTATATAGAACCACTAAAAACAGCGGATCGCCAGCGCCACAACGGATGAAAACGTAACTAGCGCTACCGTCGCTTCACGTCGTGAAATCGGCAGGCATTCCTTTACGTAGGCACCGGTCCACTTCCAGAAGCTTTGGTTGATCAGTGCAAGTCATGTCGCTTAAACCTTCGTATGAGCGAATGCGTTCTCGTCATAATTGAAGATCGTCTTATGAATAATGTCATAAAGTGAAACGTCGTAAAGCTGGGTATTACTGTAAGAAGTTGAAATCAACACAAATACTGAAAGGATGAATTTTGGCAGCAGGCAGTAATGTGTGCTCAATAACTGTAAGAGGAAAATTCCTAGAAATTGGATTGTAATATTTCTTACTGTTAATATTTTGGTCCAATGAAAGTTTTAGTGATGGAAATAAGCTTTTCTTTACTGTATATCAGTTTCCACATTACGAAAACGATCTCTCATAAGACATTCAAACTTAGTCTGTTACTGTTATTGTGAACATTCAACGAAAGTCATTGTATGGTGTTCCATGTTCTGTCAGGATGTTGTCAAAGCTACATATTGTAAAAGGAATAGCGAAAGCTAAGGACTACATCAAAATACTGGAAACAAAATTATTACCAAGGGTCTTTGATCTTATTTTGGGATGAACGTAGATCTTAATAACGTTTTAATTAACTGGACGAAATTCACTTTGTCAGTGTGAAAAGGTTCTTCAGAAGTGGTTAGCAGATAGCAAGATTGAAAAAATGGAATCGACTGGACAGTCTCCACACTTTAAGACTATACAGAGCTTGTATTGCAGAATAGGTAAAGAAATTTCCGAGCAGAGACGTCCAAATTCGCGAGTTAATTAAGGCTTTCCTGTTACTTCTTAATCATATTTAATTACAGACGAACTTAAATTAGTGAATTCCATGCCAAAATCACATAAAACATTTATTTAAACACAGGGCTAACCTATGAAATATCGAATTTAAAATGATAGTATTCTAAAAAATGTGTCTCTTATATAATGTTTAAAACAGAGATCATCATAAATATTTCAAAAGTTTCTTTTAATTCATAACTACCCTATACCATATTGTAACATATACTTAATTGCGTTTGGGCAATTATACTTCAACAATTATTTTCGATAGGAAAAAACCAAAAAATGCATAATTTAAATGAAAAATAATTTATATAAATAATTTTCTAATTAATAATTTATATAATATTTAAATAACAAGTCCTAACGATCTAGGATCGAAGTCACGACTCTGTTCTTTAAATGTGGAAAATACAAAAATTAAAAACGAATGTTTCAAATAATATATCATAAGAGAGATTTAGAATTTAGTTGATGGAATGTGATGATCAAAATATTTATTTTCATTTCTTCCCCTTAACTTCAAAGGGATGGGAAAGTAAAAGATTTTCGTTTTAAGAGATATATGAGAGAATGATTCCTATTTTGTGTTTTGTTTGTACCAGTACATGATTGCAATTTTTTTTTTATAAATCATCCATTAGTTCGTAATTCCAGTATCAGATGGGGAAAAATTGGAAACCGAAAAAAACTTCATTTTCTTTGAAAACAAGCAACTTATTCTCACCAGAGATGATTAGCTATTCTTTCAATTGTTCGTTACATCTTATTAGAAGGCTTTCTTGATTTATCCGAATTTGTATTTCTAACTTTAACTCAGTTAATCGAAATTTCATCCTACATAGCAACAGAAAAATATTTGAAAAAGAAAAAATGGCAAACCCTTCAATTTAAATTCACTCCTTTTTTGTAGCAAATTATGATACATAAAATATTCTTTACATGTGGACTCAAAATCGATTACTAGATAACCACATTTCCTTAACTTTTATCAAAATTTTCTGTCCAAAACGATTTGGATTCATCATACCTAGTATCATCCTAACTCCCAAGTTCTCCTCATTTATAATCAGTTAACCAACAAATGTAATAGATTTGACCCTTATTTCAAATATATACATTTTTGTTTTTTTTTGAAAAATCGTATCCGACCAATGCTCTTTGATTTTAATTGCACAAAAGCGCTGACATTTGACTTATTATCGTGCTCTTTGAAAATTCGATTATTATAGTTTTTACGGCGATGCATCCGGAAACTTAACGTGACCGGATGCATGATAATTGCTTTGGAGACTAAGAAGCAATATCGATGATACAATTGTATATTCATTATCAAGACATGCAAAGAATGCATGAGCATCTCATTTCCCTTTCGCAGTAAAATATAATTTTCTTAAACATTGGACATATCGTTGAGATCATCCGTGATATACCTCTACAGCTATTGTACAGTATAATGATTGAACGAATGAACCTGCACAAACAAGTCACCTCTGTGAATGAACGAATGATATTTAATTGCATTAAACTATTTTATTAATATAGTGGTAGTTACTGCCAATTTTCTATTTATTTCTAGCTATTTTCGATTTGCTTTTCCCACGTCATTTGTTGCGTTTCTTAATTTATGTGGGTGTTAAAACGACTGTTCCAGTATATATTTACAGCATTTTGACTCATCACAACAAGTTCTGTAAACACACTCTAGAACATTTACTAACCCTTCTTCTTCCCCTCCCAAAAAAGTGGGGATTAACATAAACGATTGTTTTCTATATCCATGGGATTCTCACCAGTATGAATGAAAAGTGCTTTGGACACTACTCTAAGATATAGGGCAGACTTCTCTAATATATGAGGAGTTAGCGAAGATATTCACTTGGAATTGCCTTGCATCAACTTAAATATAGTGCAGGATAATATGAGGCAAGTTTTAAAATGTGCCCAGAAGTAATAACTGATTGTAAACATTTATGCCACGTATATATCTGTAATAAGATGGATCCAACTTCAATTGTCGAAAATGTGTATGCATGTCATTACTATATCGCGATTTTTCATTTTATAAGAGGCTGAATTTGTTTTTACTTAACTGGAAATTGTTGCACAAATTCCTTCGAATATTTCGGTAACGCATAGATATACTGTATATATATATATAGTAAGATTCTGTTATTATTAATATTTATTCCATGCTGATCGATTAGAGTAAAACCATTGTACAGGTATTTTAGGTATTAAGTGTTCAAGTGGCTTGTTGCTCCAAATATTAAAACGATCATTTTAATTTTGTTATGGAAAATATTTTTCACCACATTCATGAGCATTAGGATTCAAACGTGTCAAAATTTATAATATTTGCTCAGTAATTGCAGCACAGGTAAAAATGCAGTAAAATGATTTAAATAAACTTAAAAGTATTAAAATTCGCATTTAAATATTATAACTAAAGACAATCTTTTAATATGCTTTAATAACGTACAGATATTTTGAAGAAGATTTTATTTTAATTGTAGTAAAGAGTTGTTTTTCAGAGAGGTAAAGGTCGATAAAGAAAAATTTTTATGGGTAATAATTATTTATGAATTTAAGAAAACTGTTATAACGAATTCTTTTTATGGTAGAATACTATTAATTCGATGCTTAGTCTACGGCCCTGTGTGCTGTTTAGGAGTTATAAGAGCATTAATTCGTTAAAACTGTTTGTTCAAATAAATCGTTAATAAGGTTTAAGTCACTGATCATTTAGTTTCAGTTGTTTTCTTAACCGGGGTAAGTGTCTTGTTAAAGAATTTCCATCGTTTGAAGTAGTTCTCTGTGACTGGATTATTCTGTAATGATGTTGTCTCAAGACAGCTCCGTTCAGTACTAAAAATGAAATACCGAGACTAATTTAATATTTAGATTTAATTAACGATTTTCTGGAATAAACTATAGCACTGAATAAATGTTCTTCAAGTCATTACAGACGACCAATCGAAATATACATTGATCATCTGTAACGACTATCCGTAGCAGTATTACTAACTCAACCAACACTATGTATATCGCCGTCTCTTTGCACAGTTGTATCGGGTTCACTTGCAGTGACATTGCTTCTGCCGATGTCCGAGTCAGAATCCTAGGATGGCACAGTCGTTTGTTCAATCATTTACGTTGCGGTTGTTTCTCTCATTAACAGTTCAGTTCCAGATAAGTACAGTCGCTCAGAAAAGAATCCGAACGCTACGATTGATTACAGAATTCAGAAAAAATATCTGGCAACGATTTGTTTTTGGAAATTAGTGATTTGGCAACGTTTGTGTACTGTACACGAAGGTTGCCAGATCACTTTATGAAATAATCTTTACCAGATATTTCTTCTGAATTCTGTAATCAATCATAGTGTTCGGATATTTATTTGAACGACTGTACACGAAGGTTGCCAGATCACTAATATCTAAAAAACATCGTTGCCAAATATTTTTTTCTGAATTCTGTAATCAATCATAGTGTTCGGATATTTATTTGAGCGACTGTACCTTGAATTTCTAAGTTGCACACATTGCTTTCCTGTTCCAAATCATTTACCCTTTCTGATAAATTTTTGATCGTATTTTCCAATATTCTGATTCTTAGCTAATAAGTTCTTATATTCATGTCTGCAGAGAACCAAGTGTTAAGTCACATTTTCAACCCTATCTTGCAATTCATCGTATTTTCCTGACGAAAAATCTAATGATTTGGTAAGTTCCATTATGTTGTTCTACAGGTCACCCATGCATTCATTCAGTGCTTGTCTAGCTGAATGGTATATTAAATATTTTACACATGCCATTTGTGCGGACTGAAGCCTTGATCTTTCTCCAGGGTAGTCAGGGAAAGTTAAAGCACCTGACGCAGCATATTCAATATCGTACGACCTGACAAGTTAAACATCAGATATCATATATTTCATACATTTCTTTATATTTGCATTCCGCAGAAAAATTGTGGTAGTTATCTTCTGTATTTTTTGCACAAAAGTAATGAAATTGGCTTCGACAGGCACCTTTACATTTGATGGAATCTGATCGTTTGTCAGTAGGCTCAAGAATTTCATTCCCACAGATAGCACACAAGTCTTCCATTGCTGAGGAATATAGAGTTGACTACAGCCTGGGTGTCCTTGAAGCAGTCCCTTTACTGAATTTGGTATGCGCATGCGCGTGAAAGGGTCAGTACGAGACAAGAGGCACGCCGTGCTGCCCAACGTTATACTTAACTAAATGACCATTTCAAAGTTGCAAAGATTTAATGAGGTAGTTCTCGAAATGGGCAAGAAAGATATCAAAGGAAATAAGCAAATCTTTAAAACATTAAATATAAAGGTTTAAACTCACAGAACGACGAATGATCATGCTATTAAGTGATATAAGAGTCATCAGAACCACATCCTTCTCCTATTACAGTTGCCACTCCGTTGCGAATTTCTCAGAAATCGTAGCCAATTTTGAATTTTCATTATCATATTCGTGTTCAGCACCTGGGAATCTTTAAGAAATGGCTACTTTTATCTCAGAGGCATCACTTTTATGAAAATTTGTTGCGCAGTGTTATTTGTTAATGTAGTAACAAGAAACTAATGATCAAACCTTTCCATGGCTTCGATAAATATCACTTTTCGGATCAATGATTATATCGCATTTTTTATTTTGATTCACTCTACTTACCAGCTTGTGAAGTTATGCAGTAGACGTTTAGGGCATTCTGTTTTACATTAGATTAATTGTCTGGTTATTAATATTACATAATTTTCATTTTCTAATTGAGTTAAACTAGAGTTTATCATAAGAAAGGTTTGGAGATTTGTAGAATTAATACTCAAGTAATATGGCATCAGCCAAACAAAGACGTAACAAACAGATACCTTTATTATTTGAAATGCGCAATAATTAAACGAATATGAAAAGTGAAAGAGGAAAAGAAACTTTAATTTCAAATATTTCGATCGAAGATTTCGCATTAAATAATTTCCTTTTCCTCTTTAAAGTCTAGAGGTTGAACAAAAGGAGAGACCTGGGATGTCAGAGAGATTTTCGGAAGAATTGGCTTTTCACAAAATATCAGAGGCGGGCGATAAACTGAGTCAGAAGGGTAAGTCTGTCAAATTTCTGACGAAACTTTCGATAGGAGACAATTTTATTATCTTTATTCAAGTTACGAAATATTGCATGCTTATAAAATTAGGCAAAAGAAGAGTCAATATGATAGCTCTTTTCATTTGCTTTCTTGACATAATTATGCTTCATACTATTTTTTAATGGTAGGAGGTGCTCCCCTATACAAAGAATGGGTTGGGTTATTTTACCTCTGAGCATCACTTTTTTGAATAAAATGGGCTAAATGGCCAGGTCACTTGGACCCCAAAGGTTCAGAGAATGTTGGGGGAGGGGACCCACTGGGAACAGCTGTTAGGAGACAGATGTTAGCCTCGCGTCAAGGCCATCCAGTATGTTCTTTAACGTGCACAAAGTATGGCTCTCTCCCACAAAAGCCACGGCTTAACGTCCCATACGATGGACGGCGGCCTTTTCAAGTCCATAATTGTCCCCTACTGACAGCGGGCAGGGCAGGGAGTTTTGCAGAGATAAAACTCAAAGCTGACCCAGCTGGGACTCGAACCTAGAAACCTGCAGAATACGAACATGGCACGCTACCGACTGAGCCATCCTAATAAATAAATAAATATTCCCTCAAGCAGCTGCTTGCCACAAAGGTCTGATAGGAGCCTGTCAGTTTATATGCCACAGAGGGCGCCACCCTCGCATACCAGTTTCGTTCAGGCATTGATGAATGGTACTGACAGATATCGACTGCTCCATCAGTCGTTGTGTTACTGGATATCTGTCGAATCGACCGATCATCTCTATCCCTAGTCATTCAAGGATTACCTGATCCTGAACGATATCGTAAAAAAAAAACCTCCTGTATCCTTTTCTGCCAATAGTAGTGAAAAGTTCGCACATCACCTCCTAAATGAACTGCAGTTCGTCGTGCAGACCATCCTGCTTCACATAGACGCAGGATAGACCTCGTACAAACTCGCTGAGTTGATTAAACTCTGCCATTAGACCTGATGGTTACCAGATTTACAGTCGCTGAAAAAGATATCCGTCACTATGGTTGATTAAGGAATTCAGAAAAAAAATCTGGCAACGATTTTTTAAGAAATATTCTCAACGCAGATGCATCAGGGACTCGAACCGGGGAACTACAGATTAAGAGCCTGCCACGCTACCGACTGAGCCACCCCCGTAATTGTTAATCTTCTATAGATCGTAACAAGTTATGTATGAAAATAATCACATGTGGCACCAGGTGAGTCAATGACATTTTCTTTAATGATTATCACTCATTTGATCGGATGGGGGGATGTGTCGGTAACGCGCCAGGCTCGTAATCTGCAGTTCCCCAGATTCAAGCAATACAACCTGGATACACCAGCCTGGACAGACCTCAACAAAAGGAGAGTTATTAATTATGCATAAAACTGCAGGTGATTGGAATTCTATGTTCTTCCTCGGATTTCTGATCTAACCTACTACGAGTGATGGGAATTGTTAAAAATTACATCAATTGCAGAACTGAAAGGTAGGTATTAAAACGAGTTAAAAAAATAATTTTTTCATTACGATTTTATTAAAATATTTGAGAATATTATAAAATTAATTGCGAAAAATTTAAAAATAAATAGCTACTAGATGCCCAACCAACGAGTGTCTAAGGGAGAAGAGAGCCAGTTTCCATAAGCATAATATAAATTTTTCGATTGCAGCGCCCTCTAAATATGGGAATTTCGTGTAATACAGTGAAGCCACCTACCCAGGGAGAGGAGCGAGTTCCCCTTCGGTTTTTTTTTCACTGCCGAGCAATGTTTTTATTGCTTACACCACGTGACTAATTTTACGTACACTTTTCGTTTGGAGACAAATTAAAAAGTATTAATTAAAATCATTTTGCTTAATAAAATTCTATTTTGTAAAACAGGTAGCAGTTGTGCTCAGCAAGGAAATTTTAATATTTTAAACAATCTGCAATATTTAGCATATTATAATTAATTGAGATTTATGTATCTTTGTACTATAACGTGTTTTACACAGTTATATGTCATACAATTATAAATATTTTCAAAAAAAAAAATCAATATCGGGTTTGTTACTTTTATAAACTGTCAACAGATGGTAGCAGGCACTTTTCCTATCAACCATAAAAAAGAACTGCACTATTAGAACAAAATCCACATATAATAGTGATGGTCACCTTTCTAAACAAGGAAGCTTATGGTTTCCATGGTTACGGGTTTTGTTTCGGTATTGGGATATCATTTGCCTGTCTGAAAACAAAATGACTCTGAATTAATGACTTTTTTTTTCTTTCATTAGACTAAAATCCCGTAAGTAGATAAATAAAAATTCATTACCACCCATGGTCGAATCCAAGGGGTGAAAGAGGGGCCCATCCATCCACCATTTGAGAATGCTGTTCAGGTAATTGATAAAAAAATCATTAATTTTATGAATTTTTCTTGCAATTTTCAAGAAAAGTTTTAAAGATCTCGGTCAGGATGGTTCTTATTTATTTGATAGATCTGTTAGACGAATGTCTTTAGTGGATCATAATAACAGTCGTTAACGTACTCAATGAAACCATCAACTCGGTATCTCTTGATTGAATATCACGTTTAATTAACAACACTTCACATTACCTACATATATATTTGACAATGGTGCAGCCTCAATCCACTGCCCCACCGAGAATATCCAGTCACACAGTCCCAGAGTGTTGACCCGACTTCATTAAAAAGTCCTTCAAATGTGCTGGCTTTCACAGCGCAGGAATCTGTTTTACTTCCAACCGTTTCGATGGTCCGGAGAGAAGTTCCTTTCTTTTCCGACGGTCTCCACTTCCCTCTTCCTTCCCGCTGTACGCGGGGAGGTGAACCCGCGTCACGGCATTTCACAATGCGCCGGCCAGAGTTTCGCAGGTCATTTCGGTCACACATGACTCTCGCCTAACACAACATACAGCGGAGAGGCAATGTGAAAGTCGAGGATTCGGATATTATATTCCGATTTTAGAAGAAGTGACATTGTGCTTAGCTTAAACTCTGGAATTGTTTATTAAGAATTTGAAATTTTAGAACTGAATGTTCCTATCAACCATAAAAAAAGAACTGCACTATTAGAACAAAATGCAGACACCTATATACAGCGATATGCTCCAGGGAACAAAACTGCAACATACATTGACTTACATGTTCGCAAGATGATTAAATGTATTAATTTACATATTTATTACATTATTTATTACATATTTATTTTAAAAAATGTGCAAAATTACTGAAATAAAACATACATCGATTCTTCAGGGTATCGTAAAATGTGCTCCTAAAAGGGATAAAAGGCTCATTGAATAACTTTAGGATCAGCTACCACTGTTATTATTTACCCAAATGGGAAAAATCCAGGGGCTGAGGATTCTCAGGCGACAGAACGCCAGGCTCGTAATCTGCAGTTCCCAGGTTCGAGTCCCACCCTACCAACAGTGAGTAGGGGACACCGGTGGACTTGGAAAGGCCACTGTTCGTCAGATGGGTCATTAAGATGTGACACTGTGTGCCGGAGAGTCATACCGGTGCTTACGTAATAGAATGCCTGCCGATTTCCGCGAATCTCCGTGTTAGCAAGCGCGCATGAGAATGATCAAAACTTGCCACATGAGGGCAGCACCGTTCCGCGGTAAGCTAACCTACGCCAGCGTTAAGTATATAGCGATCTGGGCGACCAATATTTATTCAACGGTAATTATTTGGAGGAAAATTCACCAAAAAATTAATAAATAAAGAATTTTAAATCACTTTATCTTTACTTAAGGTTAATCCATGACTTATTTTTATAATATATTTGCAAAATTCTTTAACTGAATAATTTTCCTACAAAATGCTATTTCCATAGGCACTGGAACTTTACCAATAAACACAAATGAAGTTCATGCTGCAGCACAGAATTTACTCTTTATAATCTTTTTTATTTCAGTGTTCCTAAAATTTCAGTTCTTAATTACTTCTAATCTTCAAAACTTACATTAAAGAATATTTATACATGTATTTGTGCAATTTAAGGATTCTGTTGATTACTTAAACGTTCTATCAGAAATATAACAGGAATTGGCAACTGAAATATTTCTAATTTAAGCATTTTTCTTGAGAGCGGTTTAGAATTCAGCCTGAGTTGTGCAACTTCTTCAGTACACTTACTACCATAATTCGTTAAATATGATTTTAAAAATTTCTGTATTATTAATTTACAAAGTTTTTTTTATCTGGCTCTCATCATTAAAAGAACAATGAAATTATTTATTTTTGTTTAATCTTGGTAGAAATGTTAACGTTAACAGAGTTAACACTTTTTCTCTTTGAACTCAAAGTGGGCAGAAATTTTTTACAGCTTTTCCCATAACAGCTAAAACACTGACAATTGCGATATTTCTTTTTATAAATCATCCATTAGTTCGTATTTCCAGTATCAGATAGGGAAAAATTGGAAACAGAGAAACTTCATTTTCTTTGAAAAGAAGCAACTTATTATCACCAGAGATGATTAGCTATTCTTTCAATTGTTCGTTACATCTTGTTAGAAGGCTTTCTTGTTTTATCCGAATTTGTATTTCTAATTTTAACTCAGATAATCGAAATTTTATCCTTACATAGCAACAGAAAAATATTTGAAAAAGGAAATGACAAACCCTTCAATTTAAATCCACTCCCCTTTTGAAGTAAATTATGACACATAAAATATTCTTTACGTGTGGACTCAAAATCGATTACTAGATAACCACATTTCTTTAACGTTTATCAAAATTATCTGTCCAAAACGATTTGCATTCGTCATATCTAGTATCATCCTAACTCCCAAGTTCTCCTCATTTATAATCAGTTAACCAACAAATGTAATAGATTTGACACTTATTTCAAATATATATATATATTTGTTGTTTTGAAAAATCATATCCAACCAATGCTCTTTGATTTTAATTGCCCAAAAGCGCTGTCATTTGACTTATTATCGTGCTCTTTGAAAATTCGATTATTATGGTTTTTAACGGCTAAACTGCTGAAATTAAACTTAACGTGACCAGATGCATGAAAATTGCTTTGGATACTTAGAAGCAATATCGATGATACAATTGTATATTCAGTATCAAGACATGCAAATATTGCACGAGTATCTTTTCGCCGTAAAATATAATTTTCTTAAATATTGGACATATCGTTGAGATACATCCGTTATGTACCTCCGCTGTTATTTCCTGCTGACTTCTGATTGAACGAATGATACTTAATTGTATTAAACTATTTTATTAATATAGTGGTAGTTACTGCCAATTTTCTATTAATTTTTACCTATTTTCCAATTGTTTTTCCCACGACGTTTATTGCGTTTCTCAATTTATATGGGTGTTAAAACGACTGTTCCAGTATATAATTACAACATTTTGACCCATCAGAACAAGTTGTGTATTCACACTCTAGAACATTTACCACCCCTTCTTTTTCCCCTCCAAAAAAAGTGGGAAATAGCATAAACGATTGTTTCCTATATCCATAGGATTCTCACCAGTAGTGAATGAAATGTGCTTTGGACACTACTCTAAGATATAGGGGAGACTTCTCTAATATATGAGGAGTTAGCGAAGATATTCACTTGAAATTATCTTGCACCAACATAAATATAGTGCAGGATATTATGAGGCAAGTTTTAAAATGTGCCCAGAAATAATAACTGATTGTAAACATTTAGGCCACGTATATATCTGTAATAAGATGGATCCAACTTCAATTGTCGAAAATGTGTATGCATGTCATTACTATATCGCGATTTTTCTTTTTATAAAAGGCTGAATTTCTTTTTACTTAACTGGTAATTGTTGCACAAATTCCTTCGAATATTTCGGTAATGCATAGATCACTTTTTGGATCAATGATTATATCGCATTTTTTATTTTGATTCACTCCACTTACCAGCTTGTGAAGTTATGCAGTAGACGTTTAGGACATTCTGTTTTACATTAGATTAATTGTCTGGTTATTAATATTAAATAATTTTAATTTTCTAATTGAGTTAAGCCAGAGCTTATCATAAGAAAGGTTTGGAGATTTGTAGAATTATACTCAAGTAATATGGCATCAGCCAAACAAAGACGTAACAAACAGATACTTATATTATTTGAAATACGCAATAATTAAATGAATATGAAAAGTGAAACAGGAAAAGAAACTTTAATTTAAAATATTTCGATCGAAGATTTCGCATTAAATAATTTCCTTTTGCTCTTTAAAGTCTAGAGGTTAAACAAGAGGAGTGACCTGGGATGTGAGAGAGATTTTTGGAAGAATTGGCTTTTCTCAAAATATCAGAGGTGGGCGATAAACTGAGTCAGAAGGGTAAGTCTGTCAAATTTCTTGCGAAACCTTCGATAGGAGAGAATTTTATTATCTTTATTCAAGTTACGAAATATTGCATGCTTATAAAACTAGGCAAAATAAGAGTCAATATTATAGCTCTTTTCATTTGCTTTCTTGACATAATTGTGCTTTATACTATTTTTTAATGGTAGGAGGTGCTCCCCTATACAAAGAATGAGTTGGGGTAATTTACCTCTCAGCGGCTCTTTTTTGGACACAGTGGGATATATGGCCAGGTCACATGGACCCCGAAGGCTCAGAGAAGGTTGGGGGAGGGGACCCACTGGAACAGCTGTTGGGAAACAGATGGTAGCCTCCCGTCAAGGCCATCCAGCGTGTTCTTTAACGTTGGATTGTTTTACCTCTGAGCGGCAATTTTTTGCACACCATGGGCTAAATGGCCAGGTCACAAGGATCCCGAAGGCTCAGAGAAGGTTGGGGGAGGTGTCCCATTGGAACAGCTGTTGGGTGACAGATGGTAGCCTCCCGTCAAAGCCATCCAGCGTGTTCTTTAACGTGCACAGCGTATGGCTCTCCACGGCTTAACGTCCCATCCGACGGACGGCGACCTTACCAAGTCCATCGGTGTCCCCTACTGACAGTGGGCAGGGCGCGGAGTTTTTGCGGGGATAAATCTCAACGCTGACCCAGATGAGACTCGAACCTGGGAACTACAAATTACGATCCTGGCGCGCTACCGACTGAGCCACCACCCGGCCCACAAAGAATGGAGATAGCCTAGAAGCTATATCAGGCTTATCTTTGTTTCTCATATAACATACAAACAAAGGTCATGCCCGCTAGGTTAGTAGTCATGTGTGCTAACCACTAGACCAGATATGGGCTAAACTGGAATTAAACTGGTTTAGCCATATCTGGTCCAGTTAGACCAGATATGGCTAAACTGGAACATTTTGACTTATAGATTGATATGATCTATACTGTACAGAACATGATTGAACTGATTGGTTCCTTCTGGAACTTGCATTGCAGTTGAATAGTCTTTTGTCATAATATGAAAGAGATAACGTTTTGAGTGAAAAAAATGTTGACATGAAAATTTTGTGCGATTTTTCCATCCAGATAAAAGTAGAGGCCTCCGAGCTGATTATTTCAATTCTGATATTCATTTTCCGCAGAAATGATATCCGAACAATTATATAACACAAAAAAGTAATACAGTCGCTCAAATACAGTCGCTCAAAAAGGCTTCCTAACACTATGGTTGATTACAGAATTCACAAAAATATCTGGCAACGATTTTTTTTAGAAATTAGTGATCTGGGAACCTTTATGGTTGGTTACAGTATTCAGAAAAAATATCTGACACCGGTTTTTTTCAGTAATTACTGATCTGGCAACCTTTATGGATGTTTAGAGAATTCAGAAAAAAATCTGGCAACTTTTTTTTTAGAAATTAGTGATCTGGCAATCTTTATGATTGATTACAGAATTCTGAAAAAATATCTGACTCCGATTTTATTTTAGTAATTAGTGATCTGGCAACCTTTATGGATGTTTAGAGAATTCAGAAAAAATATCTGGCAACGTTTTTTTTTAGAAATTGCTCGCCTGGCAACCTTCGTGTACGTACACGAAGGTTGTGAGATCACTAATTTTTTAAAAAAAATCGATTTTTGCCAAATATTTCTTCTGATTTCACTAATCAACCATAGTGTTCGGATACTTTTTTGAGCGAATGTATATGAATTCAGAAACTGACATTTTATAAATGAGAAAGGATTTCATTAAAAACTCTAAATATGTTTCTAAGGAAAAAAATCGAGGTCTTTGAAATTTAACAACATTTTCTCTTAATGATTTACTATATGAAACAGTGTAATCATAAAAATTGTCTTCTTTATACTAATCTGTTTCACGTATCTCTTAGGGGCGGGGGTGGCTCAGTCGGTAGTGAGCCAGTTCCGTAATCTGCAGTTCCCAGGTTCGAGTCCCAGCTGGGTCAGCGTTGAGATTTTTCTCCGCAAAATTCCCCGCCCTGCCCACTGTCAGTAGGGACACCGATGGGCTTGGAAAGGCCGCCGTCCGTCGGATGGGACGTTAAGCCGTGATCCCATGTGCGGGAGAGCCATACCCTGTGCACGTTAAAGAGCACGCTCGATGTCCTTGACGGGAGGCTACCATCTGTCTCCCAACAGCTGTTCCAGTGGGTCCCCTCCCTCAACCTTCTCTGAGCCTTCGGGGTCCATATGACCTGGCCATCTAGCCCATGGTGTGCAAAAAATGCGATCAGATGTAAAACAACCCCAACAACCAACCTTTGTATGACGATGGCACAACAGTGATGAATTTTGACTCATGAAGTTACTGTTCAGGATCATGGACGAACCAGTGTGGATGACCAGGAGGTGAGGACCCCCATCATCCGAAAATCCGTCGTCTTAGAGGAAATCTCAAAATTGTCTACCTCTTTTGAAATATAAAACATTTCACTTTGTGTAATTTTTTTTGCCCGTATTCCATGTCATCGTCATCATCATCATCCTCAAGCAGCCATGGGCTGCGGAGGTCCAACCAGACCGTACAATTTAGTTCTCCAAGCAAGTCTATCCTGAGCTACATCTACTTCATCTGGCCACTGCACACCATTCTAACAAGGTCCTGTTTGACATTGTCTACCCACCGCATCCAAGTCTCCCCTTCTTTCTGAGGCCTTTAGGCACACTGTTCATAACCCTATTCGCTAATCTATAATTATTCATACGGGCAAAATGGCCAAAACAACGGAGTCTCTCTCTGCACAATATGCTGCTTAAAGGAGGTTGCAAACTCTTTTGCCTAACCTCATCATTAGTTACATAGTTGAACCACCTAATGCCCAAGATACTGCGTAAGCATCTGGAATCAAAAGCATCTAGTTTCCTGTTACCTTGTTTACAAAGTGTCCAGGTTTCACTACCATAACTAACCCTAGAAAGAACCAAACTATTATACAGTCTAAATTTAGTCTCTAGGTGTATACGCCTATTTCTCCACACTCTCCATAAATTCTTAAAAGTCCCGGCAGCAATCCCTATTCGTCTGTTAATCTCATGCCGCACATCACCATTATCTGTTACATAGCTCCCAAGATAATTAAACTGTGACACCTGCTCAAGACTGCAACCATTCAGAATAACTGAATCACAGCCTGCCTGACCAATTTCATCACTTTAGTTTTCTCTCTGTTTATAACCAAACCTACTCTACTACCAGTCGCATCAACAGCTCGAATGAAAGAGTTCATCTCATCAACATCATTTGCCAAAAAAGTTAAATCATCAGCATAATCTAAATCAGACATTTTCGTATCTCCAGTCCATTTAAGGCCAAAATATTTCCCTTGAAGTGAATTTCGCATAACATAATCAATAACCAAACTAAAGAGAAAAGGAGACAAAATGCACCCTTGTCGAACACCAGATGTAATGCTAAACCAATTGCTACAAGCTTTACCAACTCTCACACACGACTCAGTGTTATTATAGAGAGCTTTCATTATGTTAACTAACTTGTCTGGTATACCATATGATTTCACAATCAACCACAAATTATGACGATCAACAGAGTCGAAAGCCTTTTTGAAATCAACAAAGCTAGCAACCAAAGGTTTCTGAAACTCTAAACATTTCTCAAGAATCTGCCTAAGTGAAAATATCTGATCCACACAGCCCCTATCACTTCTGAATACACATTGCTCATCACGCAATTGACTGTCAACCAGATTCTTAATTCTATTAAGCACAATCAGGGAAAGAACTTTACCTGGAACAGAGAGTGATACCCCTATAGTTATCATAAGAACTGCGATCACCTTTTTTGAAAATAGGGATAACAATAGCTCTGGTAAAATCCTTAGGAACCATGCCTTTACCATAAGAGATATTCAGAATTTCAGTCATCCAAGTAGTAACCGAAACACTTCCAGCTCTAAGCATTTCTGTAGTAATTTCATCTACCCCTGGGGATTTATGAAGTTGAAGTTTAGAAACAGCCAAAAATAACTTCAGATTGTGTTATAGGGCCAACATTAAAGCCACTAATGCATCTTTCATCATGGCAAAGAATGGGAAAAGAACTAACCGCATTGTTTAGAATATCACTGAAATGCTCAGCCCACCTAGCCATGACAGAATCCTCACTTTCTACAACCTTAAGTTGTTTATCCTTCAATCCCTGTAGACCTGTCCGTTTTCTACCACACAAAACATTAACTATCTGGTACAGCTCTCTGCTGTTGTGCTGTCTAACTGCTACCTCGGCTTTGTCAGCCAAACCATCAAGCCAAAGATTCTTATCAGCAGCTAACTGATCTTTTACACGTTTATTAAGTTCTCTGTAATGCTTTCTATTAGGACTAGTAGGGTATTGATTAAGGATATTCCTGCAGTTCTTTCTTTCTGAAATAAGCTCAAGTGCCTTATCACTCAAATAATTCTGTCTCTTCTGCTCCTTTTTTCATAAAAGAGCACTGTTAGTGTCCAAAAAAGACTTTTTAAAATGATCCCATTCTTCCTCAACTTCAGTAGTAAGCATACCATGACTGTAATAATGACTAAGTAACCTGTCATGGTAAGCTTTGGCTCTAACTGTGTCTTTCAGAGCTTCAGTATTAAAAGCAAATTTTTTAACCCTAGCACAACACTTTTTAAGTTTAAGTTGCAACACACTTTTAACAAGGTAATGGTCAGATCCAATTTCAGCTCCCCTATATGCCCTGGTATTCCTAACAGAACTAGCCCATTTGCTGTTAATTAATATATAATCAATCTTATTCCTATGCAGCCCATCAGGTGAAACCCATGTGTATTTATGTATGTCGCGGTGTTTGTAATATGTGTTAGTTATTCTGAAACCATTGAGTTTACTTGCCTGTAGGAGACGTTGCCCATTGCCATTGCAGCTACCAATACCAAAAGTGCCTATTACTCCTCCCCAAAGGTCAGAGTCAGTATCAACTTTGGCATTGAAGTCACCAAGAACAAGGGTAATATCTCCTTTCTTGACAGAATTCAAAATATCCTGAAGTTGTTCATAAAACCTATCCTTCTCATCCTCATCGGCATCCTCAGTGGGGGCATAACAGCAGATAACATTCAAGTCTTTAATGCTTGTCTGAAATTTTGCTGTAAGAAACCTTTCATTAATGCACTCGTATCCTAGAAGAGCATCACTAGCGTGTCTGCTGAGAAGCAGACCCACGCCTTGGTGATGCTTATTGTCGTCCCTCCCTGAAAAGAGAAATTTAAGACTATTTTTAAGAATCTGACCTTTATCTGTCCATCTGGTCTCTTGTAAGCCGAGAATATCTGAATTATAACGGTGGAATTCTTGTGTGATGACATCAAGAGAAAAAGCTCTGTGCAGAGTCCTCACATTCCAACTACCTATGGAGAGAAAATGGTTAGTGGGATGTTTAAAGAAACTATGTTTATTGAGAGAGGGAATGCCGACAATATCAAACAGCCCCCTAATCGCAGACATGGGGCAAAGACCCGTTCCCCCACTACTAAAGGCTGAAGCCATCTACACTGGAAGACTTCCTCCAATGTAGAATTTGACGATGCCAATAGAAACAAAGAGTTCAGGTGCCTGCGATGACTTCTGCTCAGGATTATCCACCAGCTGATAAACATATCCTGTGAATCTATTCACTTGGGGCTGTCAACCCACAAACAAACAGAAAACACAGCGGAAGATTTTCCCTCCACAGAAGCCCACCAGTGCAGCAAAATCAGGATCCATAATCAAGCTCAGAGCCATATATCTATCCAGTCCAGTAGGTTTATATGGTCAGCACCAGGACCCTGTGTGGTTGACCACTCCTCAGCAGGGTAGAAAAAAAAGAAAAGTAGCCATAGTTGTCCAAATCAGTAGGCCACACTAATCTGACAGCCCTCCCCTTCCGTTCACTTCCACAAGAGAGTATCTCTTTTGAAAGGTACTAACGGTCCACACCACGAGAAGGCGGGGTCGGACATTAGGTGCTAGGCCTGACCGGTTCTATGCATCATCACAGGGGATTGGTGCATAGCTCTCCTTCCAGTGACTACCTAGCTACCATTTACATAGCTAATTCTAAATCGTAGCCAAATATTTCTTCTGAATTCTGTAATCAACCATAGTGTTCGGGTATTTTCTTGAGCGACTGTACACGAAGGTTGCCAGATCGCTAATTTGTAAAAAAAAATTGTTGCCAGATATTTCTTCTGAATTCTGTAATCAACTGTAGTGTTCGGATATTTTATTGAGTGACTGTATACGAAGGTTGCCTGATCGCTAATTTGTAAAAAAAAATCGTTGCCACATATTTTTTCTGAATTCTGTAATCAACCGTAGGGTTCGGATACTTTTTCGAGCGACTGTACTCGAAACGTCGGATTCCTTTAATAGTAAGGCTCCGTAAACCGACCTGCAGAACCGGTGACATTTCTCCCTCGGGCAGTAGGGGGACACCGATGGGCTTGCAAAGTCCGTCGGGTGGGACGTTAAAGAACGCGGTGCGGTGGATGGCCGCGACTAGAGTTATGTGTTTTCCCTCCCCGAACCTTTTCTGGTATTCCTTGTGGCCTGGATATTTAGCCCATTGTGTGCATAAAAAGTGCGAGTGTAAAAGCCTCATCTTGTCTCATATACCAATAATACATTTTTATATATGGTGAATGTTTGATTAACACAGGAATTGGGTTGTGTCTGTCGAATTCATAAGCCTTTTGACTCTGTGGCAGACATGGAGCATTCCATTCCTTATTTTTAGGATCTTAATATAGATAGGTACCAAAAAAACTTAATATTTAAAATCGGCGAAGAAATGGAATCTCGTAAATGGATCCCCGCGATTACGGAAATGTGTAGATGTTGGGTAAAAGTCACAAAAGGAAGACGGTACAAAGAATCAAAAGTCGCAAAAATTCTCTCTGTTGCAGAATCCATGAAAAAGCTAGGGGGGCTTTTTTTTTCCCGTAATTCGGACCACTGATTGATTCTTGATGACAGACTGGAGACGCACTTTCAACATTTATTATGATTGTACGGGTGCGAATCTCTCATTCCCTATCGGGTGCACAGCGACTTTTCCATCACCCTGTATAATGCCATTTTTTGGTTTTCGACTCTTTCTGAAGCCTTTTTTTTATGTGAATTTAATATCTATATATCTTCGTACACAGGATACTTGGTACTTCAATGTATTGAATGGCTTTCTTGCCAGATTCCGCGTCAAATGTTTTCCCCCGGCGGAATGCATATTTTAGAATTTCGGAACAAAACAATTTTTGAACAACCCAACTTTAAAGAACACAGTGGATGGCCGTGACGGGAGGCTATCATCTGTCTCCCAACAGCTGTTCCAGTGGGTCCTCAACCTTCCCCGAGCCTTCGGGGTACTTGTAACCTGGCCATTTAGCCCATGGTGTGCAAAAAAGTGCCGCTCAGTGTTAAAACAATCCAAATGCACTTACGATTGGTTTACTGAGTACTACTCCTTAACAGAGATTCAGAAGATGTTTATGTGGGTGTTGTAATGAAACGATTAAATGCAGTGTTGCCAACCTCGAAAGATGAAATGATGCCTAAGCTTCAGAATATGACGGCAATGGATTTGGCAGCGATTTTTGTTTCAGCGTAGTTTTGGTTGGTTGTTTTACCTCTGAGCGGCACTTTCTTGCATACCATGGGCTAAATGGCCAGGTCACATGGACCCCTAAGACTCAGAGAAGGTTAGGGGACCCACTGGAAAACCTGCTGAGAGACAGATGTTAGCCTCCGTCAAGGCCATCCAGTTTGTTCTTTAACGTTGGGTTGTTTTACCTCCTAGCGGCACTTCTTTGCACACCATGAGCTAAATGGCCAGGTCACATGAACCCCTAAGGCTGAGATAAGGTTAGGGGACCCATTGGAACAGCTGTTGGGAATCAGATGGTAGCCTCCGGTCGAGGCCATCCAGTTTGTTCGTTAACGTTGGGTTCTTTTATCTCTGAGCGGCACTTCTTTGCACACCATGGGCTAAATGGTCAGGTCACATGGACCCCTAAGGTTCAGAGAAGGTTAGGGGACCCACTGGAAAAGCTGTTGGGAGACAGATGCTACCCTCCCGTCCAGTTGGGTTGTTTTACCACTGAGAGACGTTTTTTGCACACAATGAGGTAAATGGCCAGGTCAGAAGCACCCGAAGACTAGATTGGGGAGGACCCACTGGAATGGCTGTTGGGAGACAGTTGTTAGCCATCCAGTATGTTCTTTAATGTGTGCACGTGGTCACAGCTTAACCTCCCATCCCATGAACGTTGGCGCTCCCAAGCCCATCGGTATACCCTACTGAAAAAAAAAACGGATTTCAAAAAAAAAAACATCAGAAAAAGACATTTTACTCAGAAAAGAAAAAAAAAATTACCCTTTTTACTGTCCAAGGTAGAGGTCACGTGACTTAAAGATTCATACTCAAGAGATTCGTCACTTGGCCTCCGCTCATCAGGGGCGTGTCATGATGTTTCGGAGCACCGAGTCACGTGATCCGAAGATTCACACTCCAGAGATGCATCACTTGACGGATTCGTTCATTCATTAAGGGCGTTTTAAATAATGCGGCAGGCGGTGTATTGTATATCGAGATACATTAAGAATACTCTAAAAAAGGCGATTCGGAAAAAGTACAATGTACCGGCTATTACAATTCCGTAATAGCCGATACACCATACCTTTCCTAAGGGCCACATCTTCGTACCAGCGCCCGCCAGTGTTGCCTACGCTGGATTCCAGGCTGCCAAATGCCCAGGCCCTTCGCAGGCACCACTGGTTACTTCGGGGCTAGCTCATCACGGCGTGATGGACGGACCGTGATGATCGCGCGTCCTCCCCCCCCCTAAACACGAGTTGCTCCGCTGTTTTCCACCAGACTAGGGCGTCGTGGTTTCGAACAAAACGGCTCGTGGAGGAGAGTCTTCGAAATTGGCTCCACAGCCAATTTGCTTATATAGTAGGTCTTCAGGGCATTTAATAATTAGCGGTAGGTAATATTTTGAACGTTGCGTCTTAAAAAATGAGGAATCTGGCAACGCAAAAAAACTGACCAAGGGTCATCGGTTAGAGGTCACCGAGATCTAATTATGGAGGAAATTTCATAAAGATGCATGTAACATGGGTTAAAAGAAAAGTCATCCGTAACCTAGCCCGCTTATATCTTGTAAGACATTTAGTTTCATTTAAATTTATGTGTACACTATATTATGCATTAATCCATTCTCAATTAACATATGGTATAAAATCTTGGGGAGGAATGTATTTCAATAATTTTAAACAACTTTTAGTGCTGAAAAAGAGATTTATTCGCTTATTAACTAAAAGCCCAAAAACGCAACCTTCATTACCTTTGTTTCGAGAAGCAAGAATTTTGCCTTTACGCTATGATTATTTTTTTCGAAATAATTGAATACTTTTACTTTAGAAATGATAGCATTAAAACTGATACGAATAATTACCAATTACGACGAGATAAAAACATAAATTATGAAATTCCTGCATTACATAAGGAAATTTTTAGGCACTATTATTTGTATTTAGCACCGAAATTTCTTTCCTCTCTCCCAGTCAGCATGAAAAATATCACGAACTATCATTTGTTTTCTAAAGTTCTCAAGAAATAAATTTTGAACTGGATGATGTGGAAACTTTTTTTGCATTAATCTACTACAACTGTTTATATGTAACATGGTTATTGAATGTTTCTGACTTTCACACTTCTGGATTAAATAAATAAATAAATACCACCTCAAGCAGCTGCTTGCCACAGAGGTCTGACAGGAGCCTATCAGTTTATATGCCACAGTAGAAGGTCTGAGAGGATGGCAGGACCTCAGCAGAAAAACGACACAAACATCCATGCCTAATCCGGGGCTCGAACCCAGGTCCCTTAGATCAGTAGCCAAGCGTGCTAACCACTCGGACTAGAAATTTTTTGTTTTGAGTTGATTTCGTTTTTTTTTGTGTACTATTCAATGTGACGACTGATGTTTTCAATTGAAATTGTTCCTGTATGGAGATCTCACGAACGAGCCTGCTCTTGTGAGATCTCAACAGTTTTTGTATACTGTAAAACATTATTTGAAATAAAAATTATCTACCTTATCTAGATAGGTCAAGTAGGTGTTTTTTAAAAGACATTCAAAATTCCCATAGAAATAACATGAAGGAAACAACCTCAATTTCTTTTAGAAACCAAAACCGAGGGAGAACAACATTTCAAAGTGAAACATGAAACCTGTTAAATGAGGTTCTGAAAGATTTGAATTATAGGTAAAGGGTTGTAAAGATGGCCTCGAGCAAATGAGATTTCTTCGTAATGTTAAAGAATAAGGAAAAGCTCGATCGAAAAGCTAATGTTATCCTATGGACATTAGTCCTTGCGAAAAAGCGTTATAACGCTCCAACCGTTCGAGATAGCGGGTTCGGACTACGTGATTCGGGATCTACGTCAAATTACTTCACTCCCATATCGAGGACGAGGCTCTAAACTCAATATTCGAAAAGTTTAAAATTAATTTTGAAATCTCGAAAACCGCACGTCCCGGGTCGAATCCGGGTTCGGAATCGGATGCGTCTCGACGAGACGTTTCAGAAAAGGGGTCACACAATAGAGCTACCTGTAATATTTGAGAAGTTAGCATCAGCCAATCAGCATTCAGCATTTCAAAGTACTGGAGTCCCATTGGTTCTACGTGGTAGAGGTAGATTTAAAGTCTCGCCCTTTTTTCAATGTAAAGGAATTGCTATGATAAGAACACACTTATAATTTTCAACCAATGAGATTAACTGGACGGATTCGTTCTCACTGGGCTTAAAAAATGAGGGGCGTTTCACGATAATTCGGAACACGGATTCTTTTCTTACTACGAGGACTGAAGGGATAGAGATTTTATCCCTAACGAGATAGATAAATAAATATTTTTAACCAATCACAGCTCAGGAAGCTGATTACGAAAGGGTTAAAATGGCTCCTAACTGTCAGTGACTTACTACTAGTATTTCCTATACCTCAGAATAGGGAATCATGGGAGTCACCAAATGGACTAATTAAAGTATTTAAATATATTTTTAACTTTAAATCTTCCATATTTAAAAAAGATAATTGAGTAATTATTTTTAACCAATCACATTTAAACCTTCAGATGGCAACGGATTCTATTGGATACTTTATTTCAGGTCGGAACTACTCTATTCTGCAGTCTGCAACATACGAAATACATTGCACATGAGATCTGCGCATACCTAGGACCTTTAAACATGAATTGTCATATAAGGACATATCGATGACGTCACATATATAAATAACCAATCATTTCAAACCTTAACGATGACATCAGGATATAGTTATCCCAATATGTATCCTATGATGATACATAGGCGCACTCAATCTGAGCATTTCAATCTCCTTATACATATACATGGACAGCCTTATGACGTCATAATTTATTAGCCAATCAGTTTTGTCACGTGATTTTAGTTAACCAATCAATTCAAACCTTAATCATGACATCACTGTATGTTTATCCTAACGCTTTGGTATACGGACAGTAAAAATTCACCCGCCCCTGCGATGGCACCATGCTTTCTCTAAGGAGCTCCTCAATTGAACTCCTCACATGTTAACCTATGGGTAATCTGGGTCAAACAGTCACTAAGTCTAGCCATTGTATTAATGAATTAATTAATTATTTATTTTTCTACTACACTTATTATGCAGTATAGGGATATGGCATTTTTCATGTCTTTAAAAACATGGATGCTTACAGGTAGACAGGGATGTAAGAAGGATGAGATTTCTTTTAACCAATTCAGGGGCGTTTGTTTTATAATAATTTCACTCTTTTCTCTTTTATCCCATACTCCGCAAAGGATCGATACACTTTCTAAATACTTTCAATTGAGTGAAAGGACTTCTCTATTACATTTTAATTTCACTAAGCCTAATCTCGTACTATTAACATACGGATGAGCTATATCTCAACTTCTAATCACTCTTTTCACATTTCTTCATAGTTTTCAATCTTCTTGCATTCTATACATAGGGCAAGCCTCAAAATCCTCCACAGAGTGAAGCCACTGGGCCCCTGCAAAATAGTCCCCAACTCACAAGGGGAAGACTTGCCGCAATACCCCTTACAACGGGAAACCGCAGGGCCCACATATAAAAAGCACCCAACCCGCGAGAGACGCACCCCCGAAAAGCCCAGAACCCGCACTATATTAGACTTACTCATCGTGGGGGAGGGGGTGGGGTCTCAATCGGTAGCGCGCCAGGCTCGTAATCTGCATTTCCCAGGTTCGAGTACAGTCGCTCAAAAAAGTATCCGAACACTACGGTTGATTACAGAATTCAGAAAAAATATCTGGCAGCGATTTTTTTTTTTACAAATTAACGATCTGGCAACCTTCGTGTACAGTAGCTCAATAAAATATCCGAACGCTATGGTTGATTACAGAATTCAGAAAAAATGTCTGGCAACGATTTTTTAACAAATTAGTGATCTGACAATCTTCGTGTACAATACATATACAGTTGCACAAAAAAAATATCCGAACACTATGATGATTACAGAATTCAGAAGAAATATATGGCAACGATTTTTTTTTTACAAATTAGTGATCTGGAAACCTTCGTGTACATGTACAGTTGCTTAAAAAATAACCGAACACTATGGTTGATTAGAGAATTCAGAAAAAATCGTTGTCCAGTAGAGATTGTTAGAAACAACTGCACTATTTTCCATAAAGAAAATCCCTATGTTAGGTCAAATGGAAAGCTAACGTCGAAGCTCTATAACTGCTGAAATAATTTTTTTTGTTGTTTTGAAAAATGCGATTGCAGATAAAGATCTCAATTAAATCAATATCTCGATTTTCAACAATATTCGTTCAGTATTTAATGAGTTATTTGAATTTTTAGCGATAAGAATGCCAACCAGAAAAATTCACTTCAGAAGAATCTTAGTAACAGGTATTATTGTATCAAAGTGTTTAATAAAATAAGTTTGTATTTTGGAACTTTGTGTAAAGAATTCTTTCCGTATTCTTCGGTTTTGCTGAAGTTTCTTAAGACGGTTCGAATCCCCCTACGTCGGAAATGCTTTTTTTTTGACATCTAAGGATTGACTGAATCAGAAAAGATGAGTCTCAGCCCTATCGCAATCAACTAGACAATTGAACAATTGGGTTAAAAAGCATTTTAATCTCGGAAACGTACATCAGATCGAACGGACCGATGGCCGAAATAGGACGAATGAACCGAAACGGAAAATTGTCAATCTGACAACAAAGGACAACTCCAATACCCATATGTGAGGCAACAGTGCTTTCTGAAGACTTTCGTATCGAATACTGTTTTCGCTACGCCACAATTGGAATTCGAAAAAACAACTGTTGTTCCTCCATTGTTATCGGTTGGCTTCGAAAAACGATCCCCGGATGTACCCAATGCAAATTCACGTCTCTTTCCGTCATCGGGCATGTTCACTTACAATTCTGCAAACAACAGAACGGTCAAAACGATTCTTTCATAAATGCGGACTCTTTACTGTAGGCAAAACCAAAGGTATTGAACTGCTAAGAAGGTTCTTGTTGTTTGTTACAAAACATACCCCCCATTAAATGAATATGGGGTCACTTTCGGTCGCCTATGCTGCGATTGGTTCCTTAACCAACCACCTACAGAGGTTACATCATTCGCATTCGGGGTTTCCATACCTGCAATTACATTTGGTACATTGTAAACTCCCATGGGGCTTGGAAAGGGCGCCGTCCGTCGGATGGGACGTTAAGCCGCGTGTGGGAGAGCCATACCCTGTGCACGTTAGAGAACACGCTGGATGGCCTTGACGGTAGGCTATTATCTGTCTCCCAACAGCTGTTCCAGTGGGTCCCCAACCTTCTCCGAGCCTTCGGGGTACTTGTGACCTGGCCATTTAGCCCATGGTGTGCAAAAAAGTGCCGCTCAGTGTTAAAACAATCCAAATGCACTTACGATTCGTTTATTGAGTACTAATCGTTAACAGAGATTCAGAAGATGTTTATGTGGGTGTTGTAATGAAACGATTAAATTTAGTGTTGCCAACCTCGAAAGATGAAATGATGCCTAAGCTTCAGAATATGACGGCAACGGATTTGGCAGCGGTTTTTTTTTCAACGTAGGATTGGTTGGTTGTTTTACCTCTGAGCGGCACTTTTTTGCACACCATGGGCTAAATGGCCAGGTCACATGGACCCCTAAGGCTCAGAGAATGTTAGGGGACCTAGTGGAAAACCTGTTGGGAGACAGATGATAGCCTCCCGTCAAGGCCATTCAGTGTGTTCTTTAACGTTGGGTTGTTTTACCTCTGAGCGGCACTTTTTTGCACACCATGGGCTAAATTTCAGAAAAAGTATCTGGCAACGACGTTTTTAGAAATGAGGGATCTGGCAACCTTCGTGTACAGTCGCTGAAACAAATATTCGAACAATATATTTCAAAAAGTGTATCTGGCAACCTAGTTTTTAGAAATTAGGGATCTGGCAACCTTCGTGTACAGTCGCTCAAACAAATATTCGAACACTATATTCCAGAAAGAGCATCTGGCAACGACGTTTTTAGAAATTAGCTATCTGGCAACCTTCTTGTATAGTAGCTCAAACAAATATTCGAACATTATATTTCAGGAAGAGTATCTTGCAAAGACGTTTTTGAAATCAGGGATGTGGCAACCTACGTGTACAGTCGCTCAAACATATATTCGAACACTATAGTTCATTTCAGAAAGAGTATCTGGGAACGACGTTTTTAGAAATCATGGATTTGGCAACCTTCTTGTACAGTCGCTCAAACAAATATTCGAACACTATAGTTGATTTGAGAAAGAGTATTCTGGTAATGAAGTTTTTAGAAATCAGGGATCTGGCAACCTTCGTGTACAGTCGCTCAAACAAATATTGCAACAGAATGGTTGATTAGAAAATTCAGAAAAAATATCTGGCAACCTTCGTTTACTGTACACGAAGGTTGTAAGATCACTAATTTCTAAAAAGAAATCGTTGCCGGATATTTTTTCTCTATTCTGTAATCAACCATAGGGTTCGGATATTTTTTTGAGTGACTCTACACATTAAACAACACGGTGGATGGTTTTGATAAGAGACTACCATCTGTCTCCCAACAGTTGTCCAGTGGGTCCCTTTTCCCCAGACGTCTTTAAGCCCTCGGGTTGCTTGTGACCTGGCCATTTAACCCATTGTGTACAAAATATGTCCTCACAGGTAAAACAACCCAACTCTCTTTGTTTGTTTAACTATTATTCGTTTTTAATCTCTATTTTATAAATATAAACAATTTTTCTTGTTAAGGATTTTTTTTACCTCTTATTTACTAAAATAATCCAAACGAGGTATCTTTGCTCTCTATGATATGACGCAGATCTTCAGAATATTCTTAATAGAAAAGCTTTTTTAAACTCTTGTAAATAAAAAAAAAATGTTTTAAAGCCCCCCTTTAAAACTTTTAAGCTGTGGGCAATCACTGAATCCATCAGTATTTTGAACTCTAAGGGCAATTATTTTCAAATGATCAGACGAAAGAACGGCTTCTGGAATAAAATAAATGAATTTTCATCTGCATAGTTTGTTGTCGAGATCTGGTAACGAAAACAGACTTTTCTAAACGATGTACAGGTAGTTCAGCTTCCATAGAGTCTTAATGTAAAATCAAGTCATTGGTGTACAGATGGAAATTAGTTTTAAATCCTTCTGTAATTACTTATTATTATTCAATTATATTAATATTATAATTTATATTCTGTTAGAATTACCTATTAATGGTTTTCATCATAAATTGGCATCTAATCTTTTATTGAAGACGGTTTATTTATTAATAATTTAGTATTTAATGATTTTAAAAATTTGTAATATTTACTGTTTGGCCTATTTTAAGTGTTTTTTCTGCTTGTTTCACTTATAGAAGTTAATTCAAGAAAAATAATTTCAAATGATCGAGTATTAACATCATTCTTCAAATGTGAAATTCAATTTAATTTTTTTTCTTGAAATATCAATATCTCTAGCATCGTGTACAGGAGTTACACCTGTCCCTTGGGTTAAGTTATTATCTTAGTACTAGGGCCATTTATCCCATTCTCTGCAATAAAATACCGATCAGTCAAAGCTTTTCTAATTAAAGTTAATGAATTATCGTCTGCATAATATGTTAGCGAGATCTGGCAACGAAAACAGAGTTTGCTAAATAATGTAGAAGTAGAAGATTAACTTGTAATGTCAATTTTAACGTACTTTTCAAATTTTGCCTCGAAATAGGGAAAATGGAAAAGTTTTAATTGTTATTTGGGAAGAATAACTCATAATTAACCTTTTGCAATAAATTCCAGAGATTTTAAGAGTATAACTGCATGGAATATTTTTCCCTCTACCTGTTTCGTTCTCTAGAAGTATTCAAACGCCTTCGTTCCTACAATAAACATTTGTATTTAGAAATTAAAATGAATTAATGCATTGAATAATAATAATAGTTTTGAAAAACACTCTAACTATAAGGTGACTCAAATGTGAGATTGCGAGAAAGTTTTATTTATCAATAAAACTTTCTACCTCATCTCTAAAGCTGACAAACCGAAATCAATATCTGGTTCTTATTGCTAAACTGTATTTCTATAAAACCGTGAAACTATACTACGCATGAAATTGAAGAAAAATATTCGGAAAGTATTGAAAAAGTATATCAATCCTTTGCGGAGTGTTATATAAAAAAGAAAAGAGTGAAATTCTCATGAAAAAGGCTCTTCTGTTCTGAGACAGATGGTAGCCTCCCATCAAGGCCATCCAGTGTGTTCTTAACTTTGGGTTGTTTTACCTCTGAGCGGAACTTTTTTGCACACCATGGACTAAATGGCCAGGTCACATGGACCCCTAATGCTCAGAGAAGGTTAGGGGACCCACTGGAAAACCTGTTGGGAGACACATGGTAGCCTCCCGTCAAGGCCATCCAGTGTGTTCTTTAACGTTGGGTTGTTTTACCTCTGAGCGGCACTTTTTTGAACACCAAGGGCTAAATTTCAGAAAAACTATCTGGCAACGACTTTTTTAGAAATGAGGGATCTGGCAACCTTCGTGTAGAGTCGCTCAAACAAATATTCGAACACTATAGTTGATTTGAGAAAAAGTATCTGGCAACGACGTTTTTAGAAATCAGGGATCTGGCAACCTTCGTGTACAGTAGCTCAAACAAGTATTCGAACATTATAGTTGATTTGAGTAAAAGTATCTGGCAACGAAGTTTTCAGAAAATAGGGATCTGGAAACTTTCGTGTACAGTCGCTCAAACAAATATTCGAACACTATAGTTGATTTGAAAAAAAGTATCTGGCAACGACGTTTTTAGAAATCAGGGATCTTGCAACCTTCGTGTACAGTCGCTCAAACAAATATTTGAACACTATAGTTGATTTGAGAAAAAGTATCTGGCAACGACTTCTTTTTAGAAATTAGGGATCTGGTAACCTTCGTGTTCAGTCGCTCAATCAAATATTACAACACTATGGTTGATTAGAGAATTCAGAAAAAATATCTGGCAACGATTTTTTTAGAAATTGGCGATCTGGGAACCTTCATGTACTGTACACGAAGGTTGTCAGATCACTAATTTCTAAAAAAAAAATCGTTGCCGGATATTTTTTCTCTATTCTGTAATCAACCATAGTGTTCGGATATTTTTTTGAGTGACTGTACACATTAAACAACACGCTGGATGATTTTGATAAGAGACTACCATCGGTCTCCCAACAGTTGTCCAGTGGGTCCGTTTTCCCCATTCTTCTTTAAGCTCTCGGGTTGCTTGTGACCTGGCCATTTAGCCCATTGTGTACAAAACTTGTCCTCACAGGTAAAACAACCCAACTCGTTTGTTTGTTTAACTATTATTCATTTTTAATATCTATTTTATAAATATAAATTATTTTTCTAGTTAAAGATTTTTTACCTTTTATTTACTAAAATAATCCAAACGTTTGCTCTCTATGATATGACGCAGTTATTCAGAATATTCTTAATAGAAAATCTTTTTTAAACTGTACTAAATAAAAAAAAATGTTTTAAACCCCCTCTTTAAAACTTTGAAGCTGTGGGCAATCACTGAATCCCTCAGTATTTTGAACTCTAAGGGCAATTATTTTCAAATGATCAGACGAAGGAACGGCTTCTGGAATAAAATAAATGAATTTTCATCTGCATAGTTTGTTGGCGAGATCTGGCAACGCAAACAGACTGTTCTAAACGATGTACAGGTAGTTCAGCTTCCATAGAGTCTTAATGTAAAATCAAGTCATTGGTGTATAGTTGGTAATTAGTTTTAAATCCTTCTGCAATTACTTATTATTTTTCAGTTTTATTAATATTATAATTTATATTCTGTTAGAATTAGCTATTAATGGTTTTCATCATAAATTGGCATCTAATCTTTAATTGAAGAAAAAGTCGTGAAGCGGTTTATTTATTAATAATTTAGTATTTAATGATTTTAAAAATTTCTAATATTTAACTTTGGCCTATTTTAAGTGTTTTTTCTGCTTGTTTTTCTTATAGAAGTTGATTCAACAAAAATAATTTCAAATGGAGGAAATGATCAAGTATTAAAATCGTGCTATCATTCTTCAAATGTGAAATTCAATTTAATTTTTTTCTTGAAATATCAATTTCTCTTCTCTAGCCTCGTGTACAGGAGTTAAACCTGTCCCCTAGGGTTAAGTTATTATCTTAGCCCTAGGGGCCCTTGTAACCTGGCCATTTATCCCAGTCTCTGCAATAAAATACCGATCAGACGAAGCTTTTCTATTTAAAGTTAATTAATTATCGTCTGCATAATATGTTAGCGAGATCTGGCAACGAAAACAGAGTTTGCTAAATAATGTAGAAGTAGTAGATTAACGTGTAATGTCAATTCAAAGGTACTTTTGAAAATTTTGCCTCGAAATAGGTAAAATGGAAAAGTTTTAATTGTTATTTGGGAAGAATAAGACATAATTAACCATTTGCAATAAATTCCAGAGATTTTAAGAGTAGAACTGCATGGAATATTTTTCCCTCTACCTGTTTCGTTCTCTAGAAGTATTCAAACGCCTTCGTTCCTACAATAAACATTTGCATTTAGAAATTGAAATGAATTAATGCGCTGAATAATAATGGATTTCAAAAACACTCTAAGCTAAGTACTAACTATAAGGTGACTAAAATGTGAGATTGCGAGAAAACGCTGCTGGCTTTTCATTTATCAATAAAACTTTTTTTTTTTATTTATCTACTTAATCTCTAAACCTGACAAACCCAAATCAATAACTGGTTCTTATTGCGAAAATGTGTTTCTATAAAACCGTAGATTATGTAAATGTTTCAATTATTTTGAAAGAAATTACTGCAGAAATTCGCAGCTCGTTAGCTTCGGTTGCTCTTTTTTATTTCCTTTAATGCATAATGCAAACAAAGTTACTTAAACTTACTCCGTTCTTTAAAATATTTCACTCTGACTGAAAGCAAAATTCCATTCGATTGCTACCCATGAAATTGAAGAAAAAAAATTCGGAAAACAATCAGTAAAACAATCCCCTCAAGCAGCTGCTTGTCGCGGAGGTCTGACAGGAGCCTGTCAGTTTATATGTCATAAGACAAGGTCCTGAGAAGATTGTAGGACCTCAGCAGAAAAACATCGGGGCTCGAACCCAGGTAGCTTTGGGGTCGTGTCACATAGCGTTTTTTGGGGCATTGGTGCGTTTTCTGCCACTAAGGGCCTGTTTATGGATGTTTGGAACCAATTTTGTGGCGGGTGCTTTATCTGCAGATACTGGGATTATTTCAGGATCAGTAGCCAACCATCCACCAATGCCTTACCCAGGGCTCTAACGCAGGTCCCTTAGATGAATAGCAAAGCGCGCTAACCACTCGGCCACGGGACGGGGAACTTGCCTTTTTTCTCAGCACCACGAACAGACATGTGTTCTTTACGTTTTCTTCATTCTCTCATTTCCCACCGAAAATAATATTATTTAATATACTTTCACAGCCAAAAGGAAGGAAAAATATTTTTTTACTTTCCCCTCCCACGAGCGTACAGTCGCTCAAAAAATATCCCAACACTATGGTTGATTACAGAATTCAGAAAAAATATCTGTCAACGATTTTTTTTTTTCGAAATTAGTGATCTGGCAACCTTCGTGTACGTCCCGTCGCTCAAAAAATATCCGAACACTATGGTTGATTACACAATTCAGAAAAAATATCTGGCAACGAGTTTAGTGATCTGGCAACGATTTTTAGAAAAAATATCTGGCAACGAATTTAGTGATCTATTTCTCTTCTCTAGCCATATCACTAAATTATAAAAAATAATATTGCCAGGTATTTTTTACGAATTCTGTAATCAACTGTATTATTCTGATTTTTTTGAGCGATTGTACTCTGGGCTTTTATCTTTGTTAAAATATTTTCTATAAATCGGGTGAATAAAACGCCATTTTATCTTTTGATATTCACATTGCCTTGAGATATTTTTCATACTTTTCCCATCTGAACATACAGCTTGTCCAGGCTATCCATAGATGGGCTAGGAAAGGCCGCCGTCCGTCGGATGGCGGTGCGGGAGAGCCACTGTGCACATTAAAGAACAAGCTAGATGGCCTTGATGGGAAGCTACCATCTGTCTCCCAACAGCTTTTCCAGTGGGTCACTTCCCCAACCTTCTCTGATCTTTCGGTGTCCTTGTGACCTGGCCATTTTGCCCATTATGTGTAAAAAAGTGCCGCTCAGAGGTAAAACAACTCAACCTCCTCCTTTTATAAATTTCAAGGTTAAATCCTAACCTCGATTGAGATAATAAATAATCATTTATTTCTTGAAACATTACCTAAAATGTTATTTAGTTTCACAAAAAAATAGAAGTACAAACGTATATTCTGACCACGGATGAGTGTAACAATCTGAAATACACATGAAAACCCATCATACATAGATTCAGTGGTGGCCCGAAAACATCTTAACAAGCGAAAGCAATCCCTACCGCAAAACCAATTTATAAAATTGGAGGAAAGTTTTTTGGTATTGCTCGAGAGCATTTGGGTTCGGTAGTTTTACCTCTGAGAGGTACAGTTGCTCCAAAAAATATCCGAACTCTATGGTTGATTACAGAATTCAGAAAAAATATCTGGCAACGATTTTTTTGGAGAATAGTGATCTCGCAACCTTCGTGTACGTGCAAAGGTTGCCAGATCACTAATTTCTAAAAAAAACGTTGTCAGATATTTTTTCTGAATTCTGTAATCAATCTTAGTGTTCGGATATTTTTTGAGCTACTGTATGTGTTTGCAAAAAAATGAGTTAAATGGCAAGATCACACAGACTCCGATGTCTCAGAGAAGGTTGGGGTAGGGAACCCACTGGACAACTGTTAGGAGACAGATGGTAAAATCCCACCAAGGCCATACAGTATGTCCTTTAACGTGCATAAGGTATGGATATCTCTCGTATGCGGAACCGCGGCTTAACGTCGCATCCGAAGGACGATGGCCTATCTAATCCCATCGGTGTCCCCTACTGAATATATAATATAGCAAAGAACTTGGAAAACCCTAAAATAAGATTCTCCAATGTCAAATGTAAGGCATGTTTAGGTTTCAGTCAAATGGTTAAGGATTCAATGAAATGTGACGTCGACAAGTGATTATTTATCTGATACCCAGGTACAGGTTTTTGAGGAAGCCATTTCAAACGTCAAACCTAAAAGTCTTCCTAAAACATTTTTTTTTTTGCAATACACAAAATAAATAATATATATATATAATTTTGGAAGAATATTTTGAACAGTACAATTAATATATTTTTAACTAAACATATATTTTTAATTATCTTAATTAAACTAATTTCTTTAATAATAAGCAAACACAGGTAAGCACCTCTAAGCTGAACAATGCCAAACAGAGAAAAAATCGATTTAATAATGGTGGGACACAAACCTACGATTTCCTGATGACATGGGTCAGGTACTCTAACTGCTGAGCTACCATCTGCCACTGAGATCTCTTCTATTGAGGGCTTTTTTATACCATTGTTACCTTTATATTACCTTTATTATACGAATCAGTCATTAGAAGTTGCCTTAAATATAATTGAAGGTAAAGGTAAACAAAACAATTTCTAGATATAACAGCGGAGCTAATTGCGATTAATTTCATGTTTAGAGGGCATTTTTTGATCTTCTATAAAATTGAAAATTACACTATTCCATTTGTATATCATGATGCCTACTGTATTATGTATTGCTTCAGTAATGATCTGAAATGTGCAAATTTAAATTATTGCTTATATCCACTGAGTTCCCTCTACAAAGTTACTTAAATATTGTCAGTTTAATTTAGGTCACCTCGTATATAAAGATTAAGATGCATGGTTTAGAAAAGGTAGAAATCTTTATTTCAATAAGAAAGCGGTCAGTATAATAATGAATATATTATTTCAAAGTACTTTAAATAATCGTTTTTTATCGTATGTTATTTGCTAGATAAATATAATTAAAGGATGACGAAAACAGCTACCAATATAAATTATAATATCATTTAGTGTAGTTTTGCGTGGTCGTTTAATCACACAACGGTCTGCAGTACTGAAATGAATTCTAGTTAAGTGACTTCGAACGTAAGTCGCTAAAAATTAACAATAAGAGTGCACTACCTGTTATTTCACAACGAAGGTTCCCAGATCACTAATTTCTAAAAAAAAATCCTTGCCAGATATTTTTTCTGAATTCTGTAATCAACCATGGTGTTCGGATACTTTTTTGACCGACTGTACTAAATTCCATCTTTCATTACGTTTTACTATGTGAACGGCATGAACACGTAAAGGAAAAGCTATTGCTTGTCAGGTCTTCATACCAGAAACATGTCATTTTCGCGATGTATCTGCTACCACACTGTCACCATATAGTGGAAACAGGTTTCATTTATATGTTTTATCGGATAAAACGATAGTTATTTCCGGTGTTCCATCTGCATTTTCCCAACGCAAACCTTACTTATTACAAAAAAAAAACAAAATAAATCGCTTGCAATATTCCATCTTGGAACTTTTCCCACTGTTTGGAGGCGCAATCTGAGTCATCGATACTTATCGTAATATTTCGAACCGTTCCAACGTTACAATCCCCTCCCCATCTCCTCTGGCAGTATGCGACACCGATGACCTTCGAAAACCCGGACTACGGGACGTTCAGCCGTGCCACCGTGCGAAAGAACGATCAGATTAAAGCACGCGCTGGGATCGACTTACTGGACTCTCCCACTTCTCTAAGTTTTCCATTGCGTACATTTATCGAAATGTGGTCTTAGCTATCGGGAGTCGTCGTGATTTATCAGTTTAGCCCGAGGTGTGACAAGAAATGGCCTCTCGGACGTTGAAACAACCAAGGAAACGAAAAAGGAACTTACTCTTTGAAAGTAAATAAGTCATCTCTTACATTCAGTCTAGTCTCTTTCAGTTCTAGTCTAGTTCTCTTTTTCTAATTAGTCTAATCTATATTTTAATTAGTCTTAAGTAGTCTAATCTATTTCAGTTCTAGTCTAGTCTCTTTCATTCGGAAGTAGGGTAAATAGAAATAATTTTCTTGCATTACTTTTGTGTGTTATCTTTAATTGCACTCTATTATGTTGAAAAGAAAAAGGGAAATATAAATTCTCAACAACCGTAAAAAATGAAAACTAATCAGTATTTAAGAACAAGGTTGGGTTTATATTTATATTTTTTTAATACTGTCGTTAAGGAAATTTTTTGCACCATTCGAACTCTTTCCTATTTTAACAAATGTTCTGTTATTGATAATGTGTGTAACTTTATAAGGCACGTAAGGAAAGGAACTCAGTATGTCAACATCCATACCAAGCGGAAAACACCGGTTCTCGTCCGATCCCCGAAGTTAACCAGCTTTGGGCGGGCCTTTTAAATGATAAATTAGACAAAACGTTTATCGTGACAGAATAAATGAAAGGTGATTTGCAGACTTATTGAAAGAAGCAATAGCGATTATACAAATACAACATATTTATGGAAACATTTAATGAATACCTGAGAATATCATTGATGCCATTCACGGATTTTTTTTTGTGAAACTTTGGGCATATCGCTAAGATATATCCGAGATATTGCGACCATACAAGGAAAATCTAAAACCATTTTAAATTGAACAAATGGTATTTTATTGAATTAGTTTTTTGTATAAATTTAGTGGTGGTTAATGTGAAATTTTTCATTCGAGTTTTTGTATTACGACTGGAACTTCGGATGAATAATAGTTTGAATTTGAATGATTTGGCTTTTGAAATATAATCTATCTGTACTTTCTCTTTTTAGCCATGCCCTCGCAAAAAATCAGTGGACACTTTGTGTTTATTTCGTTCTTTGGTGTTGTGCGAATTGATACAAATAATGACAACTTGGTTTAATAACAATATTTTATGTGTGCACACCTTCCATTGCATTAGCAGAACTTTTATTTATCTATTAACAGTAACCCATAAATATGAGCGCGAGATAAGCAAAGAAATATTTACAATGAAAATCGTGAATTGCGAGAACGATGGTCAGTTGAATATTTTTCATTTAGGACAAAGGAACAGCACGTCGTTTGGTGAACAAGATGCTATAATGTTATTTAACAATCCCTTAAATATTGATATTGCAAATATAGAGTATATATATATAAAATATATTGCAATAATATACCCTAGCTCTGCCATCTGTAGAAAATATTAAATTTTATATTTCATCTGACTAGATGACCTTTTCCCCCCAAGTTTACTAACAATTTAATTATGCCTCTTTCGACAACATTGAAACCTAGCCGATTTTTAGCCAACAATATAAGTCTCCGAATAGGACACCGACTGCCGAATTGGAAATAGCGGAGTTCCCTGTGGAAGTATTCGAATAGATGAGTCTTATTTTGAAAGCAGTTGTGATTTCATACACAGTTGAAGTCGTATCGCTTTCACGTGGCTTCTACCTTTTCTCTCATACAGTATCGGAAGAAAGGATTAGTTCACTCGGCAACGCGCATGAAACGTAAATCTGTAGTTCCCAGGTTCGAGTCTCAGCTGTTACAACATTCATATATTACGGCCAATTCGAACCATTCCCTCGGTGAGAAAAGAACACCTATGGGATTGGAAATGCTGTCGTCCGTGAGATGAAAGCCGAGGCTTGGTAGACAAAAAATACGGTAGATGGCGCGCCGAAACTTGGTAGACGATAATGATGATTAAGCCGAGACTTCGTAGATGATAATGATGATTAAGTCGAGGGTTGGTAGACAATAAATATGGTAGATGGCGCGCAGACACTTGGTAGACGATAATAATGATTAAGCCGAGGCTTGGTAGACAATAATAATGATTAAGCCGAGATTTGGTAGAGAATAAATACGGTAGATGGCGCGTAGAGACTTGATAGACGATAATAATGATTAAGCCGAGGCTTGGTAGACAATAATAATGATTAAGCCGAGACTTGGTAGACAATAAATACGGTAGATGGCGCGCAGAGACTTGGTAGACGATAATAATGATTAAGCCGAGGCTTGGTAGATAATAAATACGGTAGATGGTGCGCCAAAACTTGGTAGACGATAATGATGATTAAGCCGAAACTTGGCAGACGATAATGATAATTAAGCCGAGACTTGGTAGACGATAATAATGATTAAGCCGAGGGTTGGTAGACAATAAATACGGTAGATGGCGCGCAGAGACTTGGTAGACGATAATAATGATTAAGCCGAGGCTTCGTAGACAGTAATAATGATTAAGCCGAGGCTTGGTAGATAATAAATACGGTAGATGGCGCGCCGAAACTTGGTAGACGATAATGATGATTAAGTCAGGTTTTCGTAGACAATAATAATGATTAAGCCGAGGCTTGGTAGATAATAAATACGGTAGATGGTGCGCCGAAACTTGGTAGACGATAATGATGATTAAGTCGAGACTTGGTAGACGATAATAATGATGAAGCCGAGGCTTGGTAGAAAATAAATACGGTAGATGGCGCGCCGAAACTTGGTAGACGATAATGATGATTAAACCGAGACTTGGCAGACAATAAATACAGTAGATGGCGCGCAGAGACTTGGTAGACGATAATGATGATTAAGCCGAGACTTGGTAGACAATAAATACGGTAGATGGCGCGCAGAGACTTGGTAGACGATAATAATCATTAAACCGAGACTTGGTAGACAATAATAATGATTAAGCCGAGGCTTGGTAGATAATAAATACGGTAGATGGCGCGCCGAAACTTGGTAGACGATAATGATGATTAAGTCGAGACTTCGTAGACCGATAATAATGAATAAGCCGAGGCTTGGTAGAGAATAAATACGGTAGATGGCGCGCCGTAACTTGGTAGACGATAATGGCGATTAAGCCTAGACTTGGTAGACGATAATAATGATTAAGCCGAGGCTTGGTAGAGAATAAATACGGTAGATGGCGCGCTGTAACTTTGTAGACGATAGTGATGATTAAGCCGAAACTTGGTAGACGATAATGACGATTAAGCCTAGGCTTGGTAGAAAATAAATACGGTAGATGGCGCGCCGTAACTTGGTAGATGATAATGATGATTAAGCCGAGATTTGGTAGACGATAATAATGATTAATCCGAGGCTTGGTAGAGAATAAATACGGTAGATGGCGCGCCGAAACTTGGTAGACGATAGTGATGATTAAGCCGAAACTTGGTAGACGATAATGATGATTAAGCCTAGGCTTGGTAGAAAATAAATACGGTAGATGGCGCGCCGAAACTTGGTAGACGATAATGATCATTAAGCCGAGATTTGGTAGACGATAATAATGATTAAGCCGAGGCTTGGTAGAGAATAAATACGGTAGATGGCGTGCCGAAACTTGGTAGACGATAATGATGATTAAGCCGAGACTTGGTAGACGATAATAATGATTAAGCAGAGGGTTGGTAGACAATAAATACGGTAGATGGCGCGCAGAGACTTGGTAGACGATAATAATGATTAAGCCCAGACTTGTTAGACAATAATAATGATTAAGCCGAGGCTTGGTAGATAATAAATACGGTAGATGGCGCGCCGAATCTTGGTAGACGATAATGATGATTAAGCCGAGACTTGGTAGACATAATGATGATTAAGCCGAGGCTTGGTAGAGAATAAATACGGTAGATGGCGCGCCGAAATTTGGTAGACGATAATGGCGATTAAGCCTAGACTTGGTACACGATAATAATGATTAAGCCGAGGCTTTCGAGATAATAAATACGGTAGATGGTGTGCCGAAACTTGGTAGACGAAAATGATGATTAAGCCGAGACTTGGTACACGATAATAATGATTAAGCCGTGGCTTGTTAGATAATAAAAACGGTAGATGGCACGCCGAAACTTGGTAGACGATAATGATGATTGAGCCGAGACTTTGTAGATGTTAAATAACCCTTGGATGGTCTTGACATGTAGTTACAATCAGTCTGCTGCTGACCCGTAGATTCCATTTCCCCAACTTTCTCTGGGCCCTTTCGTTCCTTGTAGCCTTTAGGTCATTTAGCCCATTGTGTACGAGAAATATCTCTCAAAGGTGAAACACCCAGCTCCTACAGTATCGTAAATCTCACAAAATTACTCCATCCAGTCCTCGGGACTCATTCCAATTGAGAAGGATCAAACTGTTTTTGACAAGTGTCTGTAGATTTTCACTCGTTCCATCGAAGTCAATGAGTCTTCTTTGAACGCTTTTTTAAACTTCCTGTTACCTGATAAAACAAGAGCTGCATGCAAGATCATTTCTAGATATAACAGCTGAGCTAATTGCGATGAATTTCATGTTTACAGGACATTTTTTATCTTCTCTGAAATTGAAAATTACATTACTTCCATTTGTATATCATGATGCCTAGTGTTTTAGGTATTGCTTCAGTAATGATCTGAAATGTGGAAATTTAAAATATTGCTTGTATCCAATAAGTTCTCTCTACAAATTTACTTAATAATATTCTCAGTTTAATTTAGGTCACCTTGTATACAAAGATTAAGATGCATATTTTATAAAAGATAGAAATCTTTATTTCATTCTGAAAGCAGTCAGTGTAATAATGAAGATATTAATTTAACGTAACCTTAAATCATCATTTTTTATCTTATGCTATTTGCTAGATAAAAGTAATAAAAGAAGGGTGAAAACAACTACCACTATAAATTTTAGTACCATTTAGTGTAGTTTTGGGTGTTCGTTTAATCACACAAATTGTAGCGTTATCCCAAACGAATTCCAATTCAGTGACTTCTTACGTAAGTCGCTAAAAATAGCAATAATAGTGTACGACCTGTTATTTTAGAACAGGTCGTTTATAATATATATAACGTATCAGAAGGATTTAACACTTCACCCCACCCGCTGTACATGCAGGACCGCCTCTTCATTGTACTAACGTAATTTCTGTAGGAATCTTTATTTTTGTACGAGTGTCAACGTACCATGTGAGTATCAACTGTAACTAGTATTTAATTACAAGAGATATTACATTTTGAAAAATGATTTTTAAAATCGGAAAACGTTGAAAAGAATAATCGCAAAAATAAAAATTGCATTTTAATGTCGTAGTGTACTAAGTCGATGGCTTGTTTAATAATAACGTTAATAGTATGTTTTGTGATATCACATTATAACATCCATCCCACCCTCATATCGCTTCGGAATTTACAGATGAGTCCCTACAGAGTACTGTCGCGCAAAAAACGATTTTTTAGAAATTAGTGGTCTGGAAACTTTCGTGTACGTAAACGAAGGTTGCCAGATCTCTAATTTCTAAACAAATCGTTGCCAGATTTTTTCTGAATTCTGAAATCAACCATAGTGTTCAGATATTTTTTCAGTGACTGTACAGGAATATTACATTAAAAAAACGTTTTTTTAAATCTTAGTGTATACTAAGCGGTTCCATCATCAAATGAAGTTCTATGTTATGTCAATAGTAAATCACTTGCAGAATTCAGGAACTTCTTTAAATTAAAGTTTTATTAAAAAAAAATGCTTCCTAATTTAAAAATCTCTGTCAAATCTATTTAAATCAAAACATCTTTTTCAAACGCAACATACTTTTAGAAAGATGCGTTTAGTGTTTAAGTGTTGTGGAAGCTGAAACATTTAGTGAGTTAGCTTGTTCTGCAAAACGTCATTTATAATTAGTGGAAATTAACATAATTATTATAAGAACTGCTAAAACACTCTTATATGAATTAGTAATGTTCAGTATGACGGTTTTGCTTTCTTTTTAACTAGTTTTTATTAACTTGACAGAACAATTATTTAAACTGTCATTTTAGCTGTTAAATATTTCATTCTGCGCAACTGTGAAAATAGTGAACGAATTTTGTCGAAAATCGACATTGAAATAGATTTGATTGCGATGATTTTAATGTATTTAAGAAGTTACTAATTTATGTATCTGAGTTATCACTGAGATAACATGAAACTGTACCAAATAAAGCATTATGCTCTGGACATGATTTATTTGTGTTATATGTTTTAGGAGATCATGGCTTGGACCTAGTGGAGAATAAGGGTTCCTAGATGATATTAGAATTGAAAACACACCACACAGTAACAGGTGGAGAGTGGTGTCAAATTTCATCATCCCCAGAGGATGTGACGATTGCCTCATCCAACAATGCTGTGTGTTGACATTACTATTCATCCGGAAGTGTGTCTCCTCACTCTGTAAGAGTCAATGGCCAGCTCCATCCTATCCAGCCGTAAGCCTTGAAAATACCACTTTGTACAGGAAGTAGCGCAACAGATTTCGTAGGACCTTGAAGACAGTTAATCACGCAAGATTCAGGAGTGTTACATCGGCCCTGGCTCTAAGAGAAGACTACAGGAATAGCCATTTACAATGTGTTCAAAAACCGGTAGACCTCCTCTGCAATTGCATAACGATTAATAAACGTTTGTTAAATATTCTGAGCCCTGTTCTGTAACTCATTTTCCTCAAAGGCGTCTCCATCTCTTCAGTAAGCGATATTCGGCTAGAGCATTCGTGTCTTTGTTATTATTTTGGAAATAGAACTTAACCAATAATGCACGATCCTTCAGTTCCGGTGTTGTGACACTTTTTATCAATTATTCTCGAAAGTTTGAGAAAGTGAAAATGATCATGTTGTCTATTACAAAAGGGTCAGGTTTCTTGATGGCTTTCTGTTTTCATTCTGTAACCACGTGACGTATTCTCTTACTAACACGTGATTGGTAAAAAATGTGCATCGTTTTTGTGTAGAGCGCCACATTCAATCAGCTGGCATTTCTATAAGAATTTACATTTTTACCTGCCATTTTATTCTGCATGACCTGATTATTATCCCCTTCAAATTTCAGCTTTGTGCAACTAACTGTGTTTATCCGCAGACCTACAAAGTAACGTAGTTTCATTTAACAACTCAGTATATATCATCAGTTTAAAACATTTCACTTGAGACCTCCTCCTCCTTTTAGGGGCGGCTCAGTCTGTAGCGCGCTAGGCTCGTAATCTGTAGTTCCCAGGTTCGAGTCCCAATTGTGTCAGCGTTGATATTTATCTCCGCAAAATTTCCCGCCGTGCCCACGGTCAGTAGGGGACACTGATGGGCTTTGAAAGGCCGCCGTCAGTCGGATGGGACGTTAAGCCGTTGGTCCGTGTACGGGAGAGCCATACCCTGTTCACGTTAAAGAACACGTTGTATGACCTTGACGAGAGGCTACCATCTGTCTCCCAACAACTGCTCCAGTGGGTCTCCTCCCCCAACATTCTCTGAGCTTTCGGGGTCCTTGTGACCTGGCCATTTAGCCCATGGTGTGCAAAAAGTGCCGCTCAGAGGTAAAACAACCCAACCTCCTCCTTTTATAAATTTCAAGGTTAAATCCTAACCTCAATTGAGATAATAAATAATCATTTATTTCTTGAAACATTACCTAAAATGTTATTTAGTTTCACAAAGAAATAGAAGTACAGACGTATATTCTGACCACGGATGAGTCTATCAGCCTGCAGATACACATGGAAACCCATCATACATAGATTCAGTGGTGGCCCGTAAGCATCTAAACAAGCGAAAGCAATCCGTATCGGAAAACCAATTTGTAAGACTGGAGGAAAGTTTTTTGGCATTGTTCGAGAGCATTTGGGTTCGGTAGTTTTACTACAGAATTCAGAAAAAATCTGGCAACGATTTTTTTAGAGATTACTGATCTGGCAACCTTCGTGTACGTACACGAAGATTGCCAGATCACTAATTTCTAAAAACATCGTTGCCAGATTTATTTTTACTGAATTCTGTAATCAACCATAGTGTTCGGATATTTTTTGAGCGATTGTAAGTGTTTGCAAAAATGAGTTAAATAACCAGATCACAAAGACTCCGATGTCTCAGAGAAGGTTCGGGCAGGGAACCCACTGGACAACTGTTAGGAGTCAGATGATAATCCCACCAAGGCGATCCAGTATTTTCTTTAACGTGCATAAGGTATGGATCTCTTCCGCATGAGGAGCCACGGCTTAACGTCACATCCGAAGGGCGGCGGCCTATCTAATCCCATCGGTGTCCCCTACTGACAGAGAGCAGGGCGAGTGTTTTGCGAAGTTAAATCTCAACGCTGGCCCAGGTTGGACTTGAACATTTGAACTGTAGATTCCGAGCCTGGTGCGTTATCAACTGTCTCCCCCCCACAAACCCAGAGCAGTATTCTGTTGTTCTAAGGTTGAAGTCCCAACTTACTTTTCTCTCTTAATTGCCACTCTGAATTTGGTAAGAAAAGAAACACCGATGGGCTTCGTAAGATTTATTTATATATTACTAGAAATCAATCGTTGTCATGGCATTTACCAGACTGGTTGTCTCTGATTGGGTTATTCTGCTATGATGTCGTTATGCAGATCAGCTTCCCACTTAAGAAAAGCAGTGAAACAAAATAACCCAATCGGCGACAACTTGTCCGAATAATGGAAATTCATGAACAAGTCATTTCCAGTCCATACTTACAGAAACACGGAGAGTGAATAATGGAATCAACAGCACTAATTAATTATTTTCTGGTACAAAGTGTTGTAAATAATAAATGTTTTTATAAGTAACTACAGACAATCAATCTGAACTTACAGAATACCATTAGCTAATTTCCAACTCTATCACTATGCAGTCTTGTTCGAACCCTATTTATGGTCTACACCAACTCACTTCCCAGAAAGAAGCATATCCGTAGACTTCAAGGTAGACAGCGATTCCGTTAACAAAAACTAATATCTACGAGTTTTTATCCACGTTTAACCTTCTGATAAAATAAAATAAATAAATAACAAATACTCCCTCAAGCAGCTGCTAGCCACAGAGGTCTGACAGGAGCCTATCAGTTTATAAGCCAGAGTAGGAAGTCTGAGAGGATGGTAGGACCTCAGCAGAAAAACAACACGAACATCCATGCCTTAAATGGCTCGAACCCAGGTCCCTTAGGTTAGTAACCATGCGCGCAAACCACTCGGCCATGGGATGGCATACCCATCTGATATAAACCTATTTATTACAGTTCTTAACTAAAGTCATTCAAAATGCCAGTAAACGATTTTAAGAAATTATCAATTTTTTTAACTGTATTTTTATCAGAATCAAATATTGGACTAAGATCAAAAGAGTCCAAAGCTATATTTACGTTAGAATTCAGACAAGAATTCAGCAATTAATGGCTTTAATGCTTCTAAGAGAAATTGTATGTAAGCTTCCATCATATTTAGGCAATGTTAATCATTTTCGAAAATTTTAGCGGTAGTTTATTTACCCTTTACGGCCGTTTTGTGAACAATAGTTCACAAAATGGTCGTACAAGGCCGGATCTGGTGGTGGTGGGCAGAAGATGGTGCCACCTTTGAAAACCTAGGGTTAAAATAAGGGTAATGGAAGACAAAAATATTAAACATTTGCATATTCATCCACTATTCAAGATAATTTTTTAAGACATCTGAAATGGAGAGGCAATATCATATTGCAAAATTCTTTCGTAATTAAGATTTCGTAATTAACTCTATTCAGGTTTAAATTAAGATAAAAATTTTAAATTGACTTAAAAGTATAGTACTGAAAGTTTGGTGAAACTGGATCTCTAATTGATGATGCCCTTGGTCATAACCATTATAAATATATGATAGTTAACCTTACTTCTTCCTATTCTTACTTCCTTCTATAACATTAATAGAGATGCTAGTGACTTTTCTTAAACCTAGTACCGGATTTGCTTCAACAAGACATTGAAGAATCACATTTTAGCATTCCCTATTTCTTTAAAACCTGTTCAAACATCGAACCTGTTGATCGTTACCATTTGTTTTGTCTGAGGATCGTTCCAAAAAATGGTAAAGTCGAATGTCATGAGAAATAAACTCTTTCCTAAATTCTGAATTACCATTTGCTTCATATGTTGCTTTTACTAATGATCTGAAAGACGTAAATTTCAAATATCGTGTGTTTGAAATGAATTGTTTCTACAGGAATATCCAAGCATTGCCATCTTAATTCCGATCAAAGGATACTAAAAATCAACATCCGAATTTGTTTATGAAAAGATATTTTATTGAATTTTGAAACCAGTCAGAGAATTTCAAAAAGTTTTCCTAAATTTTATACATCTTAGATATTTCAGTGGAGCAGTTCAACGAAATGCTTAAATTTCATTTCTTAATATACGTATTTATTTATGAAAAGGAAGCTAAGATATAAGTAGATATAATTACCGCTATGAAATGCGATATCTTTAAATACAATTTTGAATGGTCTTTTAATCGATATCATTCACGAAGTATCAAACTAGATCAGTGGCCACAACTTAAACCGCTAAAATGAATACGAAAATCATTCAACTTCTTAAATAACTACATAAAATATATGCTATATTCAAGTAGGAAATTAAAATAGCCGTTCATTTATAATTTGAGAACATGAAAATGTTGTTTTCTGTTTGGATTTGCAGAGCTAAGGCCAAAACATTCAAGAATATTTGACAAACTGAATATTTTAATTGCATAAGGATCGGAATTATCCAAACTGAATATGAATTAATCCGATGAATCTAAAGTCAATTTAAGTTACCCTTTCTTGATAATAGTTAAGATATTTTAAGAGATATTTTAAGTTATATGATCTTGAAATTTTACCAGAGAGCCGTAGCTATATTTCCATTTCTTTGAATTATTATCTAACGAGTCAACAATTTAAAGTTATGCGAAAGGATCGGGTTAACGCTAAAATATATTGTGGGGGTGGATAATTAATCCCCATATTATGCATAATTATATGTATATATTCACACACCTCTGTCTTCTAATACACTGAAAACGACTTTGCTTCGAATACAAAATTATTTGGTTAAAATTTCTTTCCTCGTAGCGTAGCAACAGAAGAACTTCGTTGGCTACCTCGAAGTCAACACAGCAAGATATGGAGACAAACTTAACATTGACTCCAGGAGGACATCATATTCATCTTGTGAGAAAAGCCTTTCATCGAAAGGTATTATTTTCGTCTTTCACTCGAAATATGATAAAGCTCCGTCTTAGGAAGAAATGAAGCAAACTTTTATGTGATTTCCATGATAATCACAGCGACTACGTATACTCAGTACATTAATTAAAAAGGTTTTTATAGTTTAATTTTATTATAGAAATATATAAACGGTGGGAAGACCTTTTTTTAATACATTTGGGAAAATTTCCTGCAGGTTTTTTGCAGGAAAAATCGTTAAAAGCTTTTAAGAAATTAGTAAAAGCTTCTAAGCAAATATTTTGGCGAATCTAACAAAACAGGTAAATTAATATTGTAAAAATTGAGTTTTCATTTTTGCGCATATTTTGAGTTTATTTCGTTATGTGTGTTTTTTTTTTTATTATTTTTTGTGAGCATCTAAAGGAATATTTTTAAGAAATGTTTAAAAACATTTTAAGAAACATGTTTAACTTCGTTAAGGTATCGCTGAAAATAATTCCTCAAATATTACGCTGAAACGTATGCACAAATTTAAATATATCATTGTTTAATTTTCTTCTTTCTTTATTTTACTTTTTATATTATACATTTCTATTGATATTTAGAAAAGATAAGTTCATTGTAAGTTTTTTCTATACCTATTTTTGAATTGAACAAAAATATTTATGCTAAATCAAAAAACTATAACACTGAATAAAAATGTGTCTTTATGTTAGGAACCTGGCAGTTAAAACACCGAAATATGCAACTTCTTAGAAATGGCCCTGCTTTCTTTTTTCAAACTTTGGCTCTTGTCTCGCTTTTATAGAAATATAAAAATCTTTAAAAGCTTGTTTTCTTACATTACGCTAAATATTTAACCAAAAAAAGTAAATTTGATATAGTTAAAGGACCACAAGCTTCACTTCAGGGAAATTAGGAGAGTAGACATTATCTGGGAAATTGGCCTCATGAAAAACACGACGACACAAAGGTTAACCGAAATTTGATCACCTGCTAAAACAGGCAAAAAATATAGTTCTAATACTGTATATTTGCTTATTGTTTATTTGCGACATATAGGACAGAGAAGAATCCTAGAAGCTACTCCTAGCTTAATACAGGCCTTCTCATACAAGGACATGCTCTACTAAGACCGAAGTCACTGCTGACCACTGCCTTAGTTAGAGCTAACACAACACACAAAGTTTGCCTTGCTGGAACAGTCGCTAGCTGCCTAACCACTATGCCAGTTAAGGCTATATATATATTGTATTACTCGTAAATAAACTAAAATATCGTTAATAAAAATATTACGTTTGAAATAATATGAAATTACAGAATTCACACCTGCTGCATTACTTCTCCATGTAACACAAGTTGTCAGCCCTTCAGACAATAGAAGTTACAGTAACATTTTATAAAGCCTTTTCCACACAATTACGTGTAGTTCACAAACCGATTTAGAATCATGCATTGACTTACGAGGAAAGAAACTGTTACGTTTTAGATATTTTAATAAGGTTAATTATCTGAAACGAAAGGCAACTCGAAAACCAAACTTTTCCAACTGTTAAGGCTCAAAAGGAAATGGCGACAGAGGTTTGTTGCCAGATACCTTGCGTCTATTACATTTATAATATTAATAAGGAATAAGAGGTCGAACAAGACTGCTTACACAGTTCATTCGTACTTGAAATTGAAACGTCGAAAAATCAATTCATGACGTTAGAGAAACGCAGCATTAAGGGAAATAATGTTAAAGTAGCGTTAATTTTAAGAGAAAAGAGTATTATGATTTATAGTTGGTTACAAAACCTCTTGTCTTAAATATAAATAAAGATTTCTTGAAGTGTAATATCAACTTAATGTTCAAATATTTTGTATGTTTTGGTGCAAATTTGTGGTTGTTCAGTTTAGTATAAATGTTTAACAGAATATTTAAATAGTAATACTAGTAAATAGTCACAGGATATGATGTCCTGTAGTAATGGAACTCATGAAATAATAAGCTGAATAATGAATAAGCTTTTCTTCAGCTTATTATTTCATCAGTTCCTTGTCTACAAGACATATCCTGTGATTATTTACTAATGAATTATTGATTTAACGCCATGAGCGTGAGTGGCAAATATTAATACCAACTATATGAGGCAACAAATTTGTCCACTTCCTGGATAGATGGCGCCACAGTGCAAATCAAATAAAAACCCCGGAAAGTTTATAATGTCACACAAACTGAGAAAAGGTTAGCTATTGGTGGTGTAGTGGTTAGCATAACAGGCATGTTTCCTGGAGACGTGGGTCCGAATCCCACTCATGGTAATAGTTATACATTTCTCTTCTAGTGTTCATTCATATAGAAAGAATACAGTCCATAGCTATATCAGTAGCATAACTATGCTCCTTTGCGCTAAAATTAATATTTGGACGAAAATAAGTCAGTTAAAATATTAAATATATAAATACCCCAAATGCCTAAATCTAGGAAAACTAAAGGGGAATGGGTGCAGGGCCGATCTTGAGTACTGGTCAGATCAAGACGCAAGTGACGTCAGAGGCATGGACGATCGTTTCTCCGACACTGCAGTTAAGTCCCTCTCATTTTCGCACAAAATTACCGTTCCTTTTTTCACTTGGTTATCCTATGTGTTTTACATAAAATAATTTTTAACATTTGTTAACCAAAAACAGGTATTTTTATATATATTCAAACGAAATGAACATTAATGATGGTCATAATTTATTGTAAAATAAGAAAAATCCATAATAGAAATATTAATTTACACTTCTGCTCATAATACCTAAAATTCTCTGGACACAACGTTTGATGCTCTCTAAATACCTGTAAATAAAGATTTCTTGAAGTGTAATATTAACTTAATGTTCAGATTTTTTGGATGTTTCGGTGCAGATTTGTCGTTGTTTACTTTAGTGTAATTGTTTAACAGAATATTTGAAGTAATTGTTATACCTTTTTCTTCTAGAGTTCATCCACATAGTAAAAATACAATCCGTGGAGCAGGAGGAAGCGCCCTTTTGGCATTAGGTTGTGGGAGGGTTGAGGGATCTATTGAAAAGTACCGTTTTATTTCGTTACGTTTATCAAAATGGCAGCTGGGATCGTGCAGAGCAGTTCTGCTAAAACGATATTATTATATTCTAACAGACTCATTATAGCTATAAATAGTAACTGTCGCTGCTAGGACTCATTGCAGTGTCAGTTTAACGGTAAGGATATCAAGCAAATAGGGCATAATTGCACCAAAATATGTAAAGTTTAGTAAACAGTGGGGAAATATTTAAATGTACTATTTGTAGAAGGCTGCTATATTAGATTTCCTGCTATTAGATGTAACACCAGCGTTTGTTAAATTAATGAATCCCCTGATTAAGGAATTAAAAAATCGAAATAATTATTAGCAAAGGAAGAAAATTCTTCTAATTGAGAAAACAGGTAAAACCAAAATTTCTGACAAGATCTTTAAACTAGGGTTTCTCATCGTGGGATACGGTACCCCTTGGAAGTATGCGGAAAATTTTTGGAATAAGCCGTGAGAGTTCAAAAGACGATTACCCAGTGAAATGTTTATAATTATATAAACCCGTGGCCGTGTGGCCGAGTGGTTAGCGCGCTTGGCTACTGATCTACGGGACCTGGGTTCGAGCCCCAGTTAAGGCATAGCTGTTTGTGTCGTTTTTCTGCTGAGGTCCTGCCATCCTCTCAGACCTTCTACTGTGGCATATAAATTGGCAGGCTCCTGTCAGACCTCTGTGGCAAGCAGCTGCTTGAGGGGATATTTATTTATTTATAAGATTAGTTAAATTGTTTATGCCATTTTTTGTGTATATCGATATATGAAATTTAAAAAAAGAAAATTTAATATATGTATATGTTTTATTTTATTTCCATTGTTATACTATAACTATAGTTTCATCTATCTATACAAGGAACGAGAACAATTCCAGTTCAAGTTTAATTCAATTACTTCAGTCAAAAGATGAATAGAAAAGGCAGCAGCAGTATGAAGTTCCAGGTTCCTCCGAGAGTAAATACATGGTGAGAAACTTATCTGACGTCAGAACAATTACACACGAAGATTCTGTCTGCAATCAACCATAATGTTCGAATACTTTTCTGAGCGACTGTACACTGAACTATATATTTGTGCTGTTTCATAAAGCCATTTTCTAGATTTCTTAAAAATATAATTTTTTTTCATGCATATTATTGTTTTAGAGCAGAAAATTCTTCCTGCGGTTCTTTAGGAATCTAGTTTTGTTTTGGATTTTTCTATTGATACTTCGCTAAGTTCGGTTCAAAAAATAATTATACTCCCCAAGATTAGTTGTTCTTCTTATATTGATCACTGTTGTCGTTAACTAATAATTTTTCTGTTTAATTAATTATTTCTTTCTTTGCATTTCTTAAACATGATCCTAAATTTATTCTTCGCACTCCCAATGGAGTATGCACTGAAACAACCTAAGGAAGATTTTGCTGTTTGGTTTCTTTATATAGTGCAGTGGTTCTCAACCTTTTATGCATCACGTACCCCCTGGAAATGTGTATGTAACTGGCTTACCCTTGTATAGATAGATAAAACTATAGTTATAGTATAACAATGGGAATAAAATAAAACATATATATCAGTGGTTCTCAACATTTTATGCATCACGTACCCCCTGGAAATGTGTATGTAACTGGCTTACCCTTGTATAGATAGATAAAACTATAGTTATAGTATAACAATGGGAATAAAATAAAACATATATATCAGGTACCCCCTGGAAATGTGTATGTAACTGGCTTATCCTTGTATAGATATATAAAACTATAGTTATAGTATAACAATGGGAATAAAATAAAACATATATATCAGTGGTTCTCAACCTTTTATGCATCACGTACCCCCTGGAAATGTGTATGTAACTGGCTTACCCTTGTATAGATAGATAAAACTATAGTTATAGTATAACAATGGGAATAAAATAAAACATATATATCAGTGGTTCTCAACCTTTTATGCATCACGTACCCCCTGGAAATGTGTATGTAACTGGCTTACCCTTGTATAGATAGATAAAACTATAGTTATAGTATAACAATGGGAATAAAATAAAACATATATATCAGTGGTTCTCAACCTTTTATGCATCACGTACCCCCTGGAAATGTGTATGTAACTGGCTTACCCTTGTATAGATAGATAAAACTATAGTTATAGTATAACAATGGGAATAAAATAAAACATATATATCAGTGGTTCTCAACCTTTTATGCATCACGTACCCCCTGGAAATGTGTATGTAACTGGCTTACCCTTGTATAGATAGATAAAACTATAGTTATAGTATAACAATGGGAATAAAATAAAACATATATATCAGTGGTTCTCAACCTTTTATGCATCACGTACCCCCTGGAAATGTGTATGTAACTGGCTTACCCTTGTATAGATAGATAAAACTATAGTTATAGTATAACAATGGGAATAAAATAAAACATATATATCAGGTACCCCCTGGAAATGTGTATGTAACTGGCTTACCCTTGTATAGATATATAAAACTATAGTTATAGTATAACAATGGGAATAAAATAAAACATATATATCAGTGGTTCTCAACCTTTTATGCATCACGTACCCCCTGGAAATGTGTATGTAACTGGCTTACCCTTGTATAGATAGATAAAACTATAGTTATAGTATAACAATGGGAATAAAATAAAACATATATATCAGTGGTTCTCAACCTTTTATGCATCACGTACCCCCTGGAAATGTGTATGTAACTGGCTTACCCTTGTATAGATAGATAAAACTATAGTTATAGTATAACAATGGGAATAAAATAAAACATATATATCAGTGGTTCTCAACCTTTTATGCATCACGTACCCCCTGGAAATGTGTATGTAACTGGCTTACCCTTGTATAGATAGATAAAACTATTGTTATAGTATAACAATGGGAATAAAATAAAACATATATATCAGTGGTTCTCAACCTTTTATGCATCACGTACCCCCTGGAAATGTGTATGTAACTGGCTTACCCTTGTATAGATAGATAAAACTATAGTTATAGTATAACAATGGGAATAAAATAAAACATATATATCAGTGGTTCTCAACCTTTTATGCATCACGTACCCCCTGAAAATGTGTATGTAACTGGCTTACCCTTGTATAGATAGATAAAACTATAGTTATAGTATAACAATGGGAATAAAATAAAACATATATATCAGTGGTTCTCAACCTTTTATGCATCACGTACCCCCTGGAAATGTGTATGTAACTGGCTTACCCTTGTATAGATAGATAAAACTATAGTTATAGTATAACAATGGGAATAAAATAAAACATATATATCAGTGGTTCTCAACCTTTTATGCATCACGTACCCCCTGAAAATGTGTATGTAACTGGCTTACCCTTGTATAGATAGATAAAACTATAGTTATAGTATAACAATGGGAATAAAATAAAACATATATATCAGTGGTTCTCAACCTTTTATGCATCACGTACCCCCTGGAAATGTGTATGTAACTGGCTTACCCTTGTATAGATAGATAAAACTATAGTTATAGTATAACAATGGGAATAAAATAAAACATATATATCAGTGGTTCTCAACCTTTTATGCATCACGTACCCCCTGGAAATGTGTATGTAACTGGCTTACCCTTGTATAGATAGATAAAACTATAGTTATAGTATAACAATGGGAATAAAATAAAACATATATATCAGGTACCCCCTGGAAATGTGTATGTAACTGGCTTACCCTTGTATAGATATATAAAACTATAGTTATAGTATAACAATGGGAATAAAATAAAACATATATATCAGTGGTTCTCAACCTTTTATGCATCACGTACCCCCTGGAAATGTGTATGTAACTGGCTTACCCTTGTATAGATAGATAAAACTATAGTTATAGTATAACAATGGGAATAAAATAAAACATATATATCAGGTACCCCCTGGAAATGTGTATGTAACTGGCTTATCCTTGTATAGATATATAAAACTATAGTTATAGTATAACAATGGGAATAAAATAAAACATATATATCAGTGGTTCTCAACCTTTTATGCATCACGTACCCCCTGGAAATGTGTATGTAACTGGCTTACCCTTGTATAGATAGATAAAACTATAGTTATAGTATAACAATGGGAATAAAATAAAACATATATATCAGTGGTTCTCAACCTTTTATGCATCACGTACCCCCTGGAAATGTGTATGTAACTGGCTTACCCTTGTATAGATAGATAAAACTATAGTTATAGTATAACAATGGGAATAAAATAAAACATATATATCAGTGGTTCTCAACCTTTTATGCATCACGTACCCCCTGAAAATGTGTATGTAACTGGCTTACCCTTGTATAGATAGATAAAACTATAGTTATAGTATAACAATGGGAATAAAATAAAACATATATATCAGTGGTTCTCAACCTTTTATGCATCACGTACCCCCTGGAAATGTGTATGTAACTGGCTTACCCTTGTATAGATAGATAAAACTATAGTTATAGTATAACAATGGGAATAAAATAAAACATATATATCAGTGGTTCTCAACCTTTTATGCATCACGTACCCCCTGGAAATGTGTATGTAACTGGCTTACCCTTGTATAGATAGATAAAACTATAGTTATAGTATAACAATGGGAATAAAATAAAACATATATATCAGGTACCCCCTGGAAATGTGTATGTAACTGGCTTACCCTTGTATAGATATATAAAACTATAGTTATAGTATAACAATGGGAATAAAATAAAACATATATATCAGTGGTTCTCAACCTTTTATGCATCACGTACCCCCTGGAAATGTGTATGTAACTGGCTTACCCTTGTATAGATAGATAAAACTATAGTTATAGTATAACAATGGGAATAAAATAAAACATATATATCAGTGGTTCTCAACCTTTTATGCATCACGTACCCCCTGGAAATGTGTATGTAACTGGCTTACCCTTGTATAGATAGATAAAACTATAGTTATAGTATAACAATGGGAATAAAATAAAACATATATATCAGTGGTTCTCAACCTTTTATGCATCACGTACCCCCTGGAAATGTGTATGTAACTGGCTTACCCTTGTATAGATAGATAAAACTATTGTTATAGTATAACAATGGGAATAAAATAAAACATATATATCAGTGGTTCTCAACCTTTTATGCATCACGTACCCCCTGGAAATGTGTATGTAACTGGCTTACCCTTGTATAGATAGATAAAACTATAGTTATAGTATAACAATGGGAATAAAATAAAACATATATATCAGTGGTTCTCAACCTTTTATGCATCACGTACCCCCTGAAAATGTGTATGTAACTGGCTTACCCTTGTATAGATAGATAAAACTATAGTTATAGTATAACAATGGGAATAAAATAAAACATATATATCAGTGGTTCTCAACCTTTTATGCATCACGTACCCCCTGGAAATGTGTATGTAACTGGCTTACCCTTGTATAGATAGATAAAACTATAGTTATAGTATAACAATGGGAATAAAATAAAACATATATATCAGTGGTTCTCAACCTTTTATGCATCACGTACCCCCTGAAAATGTGTATGTAACTGGCTTACCCTTGTATAGATAGATAAAACTATAGTTATAGTATAACAATGGGAATAAAATAAAACATATATATCAGTGGTTCTCAACCTTTTATGCATCACGTACCCCCTGGAAATGTGTATGTAACTGGCTTACCCTTGTATAGATAGATAAAACTATAGTTATAGTATAACAATGGGAATAAAATAAAACATATATATCAGTGGTTCTCAACCTTTTATGCATCACGTACCCCCTGGAAATGTGTATGTAACTGGCTTACCCTTGTATAGATAGATAAAACTATAGTTATAGTATAACAATGGGAATAAAATAAAACATATATATCAGGTACCCCCTGGAAATGTGTATGTAACTGGCTTACCCTTGTATAGATATATAAAACTATAGTTATAGTATAACAATGGGAATAAAATAAAACATATATATCAGTGGTTCTCAACCTTTTATGCATCACGTACCCCCTGGAAATGTGTATGTAACTGGCTTACCCTTGTATAGATAGATAAAACTATAGTTATAGTATAACAATGGGAATAAAATAAAACATATATATCAGTGGTTCTCAACCTTTTATGCATCACGTACCCCCTGAAAATGTGTATGTAACTGGCTTACCCTTGTATAGATAGATAAAACTATAGTTATAGTATAACAATGGGAATAAAATAAAACATATATATCAGTGGTTCTCAACCTTTTATGCATCACGTACCCCCTGGAAATGTGTATGTAACTGGCTTACCCTTGTATAGATAGATAAAACTATAGTTATAGTATAACAATGGGAATAAAATAAAACATATATATCAGTGGTTCTCAACCTTTTATGCATCACGTACCCCCTGAAAATGTGTATGTAACTGGCTTACCCTTGTATAGATAGATAAAACTATAGTTATAGTATAACAATGGGAATAAAATAAAACATATATATCAGTGGTTCTCAACCTTTTATGCATCACGTACCCCCTGGAAATGTGTATGTAACTGGCTTACCCTTGTATAGATAGATAAAACTATAGTTATAGTATAACAATGGGAATAAAATAAAACATATATATCAGTGGTTCTCAACCTTTTATGCATCACGTACCCCCTGGAAATGTGTATGTAACTGGCTTACCCTTGTATAGATAGATAAAACTATAGTTATAGTATAACAATGGGAATAAAATAAAACATATATATCAGGTACCCCCTGGAAATGTGTATGTAACTGGCTTACCCTTGTATAGATATATAAAACTATAGTTATAGTATAACAATGGGAATAAAATAAAACATATATATCAGTGGTTCTCAACCTTTTATGCATCACGTACCCCCTGGAAATGTGTATGTAACTGGCTTACCCTTGTATAGATAGATAAAACTATAGTTATAGTATAACAATGGGAATAAAATAAAACATATATATCAGTGGTTCTCAACCTTTTATGCATCACGTACCCCCTGGAAATGTGTATGTAACTGGCTTACCCTTGTATAGATAGATAAAACTATAGTTATAGTATAACAATGGGAATAAAATAAAACATATATATCAGTGGTTCTCAACCTTTTATGCATCACGTACCCCCTGGAAATGTGTATGTAACTGGCTTACCCTTGTATAGATAGATAAAACTATTGTTATAGTATAACAATGGGAATAAAATAAAACATATATATCAGTGGTTCTCAACCTTTTATGCATCACGTACCCCCTGGAAATGTGTATGTAACTGGCTTACCCTTGTATAGATAGATAAAACTATAGTTATAGTATAACAATGGGAATAAAATAAAACATATATATCAGTGGTTCTCAACCTTTTATGCATCACGTACCCCCTGAAAATGTGTATGTAACTGGCTTACCCTTGTATAGATAGATAAAACTATAGTTATAGTATAACAATGGGAATAAAATAAAACATATATATCAGTGGTTCTCAACCTTTTATGCATCACGTACCCCCTGGAAATGTGTATGTAACTGGCTTACCCTTGTATAGATAGATAAAACTATAGTTATAGTATAACAATGGGAATAAAATAAAACATATATATCAGTGGTTCTCAACCTTTTATGCATCACGTACCCCCTGAAAATGTGTATGTAACTGGCTTACCCTTGTATAGATAGATAAAACTATAGTTATAGTATAACAATGGGAATAAAATAAAACATATATATCAGTGGTTCTCAACCTTTTATGCATCACGTACCCCCTGGAAATGTGTATGTAACTGGCTTCCCCTTGTATAGATAGATAAAACTATAGTTATAGTATAACAATGGGAATAAAATAAAACATATATATCAGGTACCCCCTGGAAATGTGTATGTAACTGGCTTACCCTTGTATAGATATATAAAACTATAGTTATAGTATAACAATGGGAATAAAATAAAACATATATATCAGTGGTTCTCAACCTTTTATGCATCACGTACCCCCTGGAAATGTGTATGTAACTGGCTTACCCTTGTATAGATAGATAAAACTATAGTTATAGTATAACAATGGGAATAAAATAAAACATATATATCAGTGGTTCTCAACCTTTTATGCATCACGTACCCCCTGGAAATGTGTATGTAACTGGCTTACCCTTGTATAGATAGATAAAACTATAGTTATAATATAACAATGGGAATAAAATAAAACATATATATCAGTGGTTCTCAACCTTTTATGCATCACGTACCCCCTGGAAATGTGTATGTAACTGGCTTACCCTTGTATAGATAGATAAAACTATTGTTATAGTATAACAATGGGAATAAAATAAAACATATATATCAGTGGTTCTCAACCTTTTATGCATCACGTACCCCCTGGAAATGTGTATGTAACTGGCTTACCCTTGTATAGATAGATAAAACTATAGTTATAGTATAACAATGGGAATAAAATAAAACATATATATCAGTGGTTCTCAACCTTTTATGCATCACGTACCCCCTGAAAATGTGTATGTAACTGGCTTACCCTTGTATAGATAGATAAAACTATAGTTATAGTATAACAATGGGAATAAAATAAAACATATATATCAGTGGTTCTCAACCTTTTATGCATCACGTACCCCCTGGAAATGTGTATGTAACTGGCTTACCCTTGTATAGATAGATAAAACTATAGTTATAGTATAACAATGGGAATAAAATAAAACATATATATCAGTGGTTCTCAACCTTTTATGCATCACGTACCCCCTGAAAATGTGTATGTAACTGGCTTACCCTTGTATAGATAGATAAAACTATAGTTATAGTATAACAATGGGAATAAAATAAAACATATATATCAGTGGTTCTCAACCTTTTATGCATCACGTACCCCCTGAAAATGTGTATCTAACTGGCTTACCCTTGTATAGATAGATAAAACTATTGTTATAGTATAACAATGGGAATAAAATAAAACATATATATCAGTGGTTCTCAACCTTTTATGCATCACGTACCCCCTGGAAATGTGTATGTAACTGGCTTACCCTTGTATAGATAGATAAAACTATAGTTATAGTATAACAATGGGAATAAAATAAAACATATATATCAGTGGTTCTCAACCTTTTATGCATCACGTACCCCCTGGAAATGTGTATGTAACTGGCTTACCCTTGTATAGATAGATAAAACTATAGTTATAGTATAACAATGGGAATAAAATAAAACATATATATCAGGTACCCCCTGGAAATGTGTATGTAACTGGCTTATCCTTGTATAGATATATAAAACTATAGTTATAGTATAACAATGGGAATAAAATAAAACATATATATCAGTGGTTCTCAACTTTTTATGCATCACGTACCCCCTGGAAATGTGTTTGTAACTGGCTTACCCTTGTATAGATAGATAAAACTATAGTTATAGTATAACAATGGGAATAAAATAAAACATATATATCAGTGGTTCTCAACCTTTTATGCATCACGTACCCCCTGGAAATGTGTATGTAACTGGCTTACCCTTGTATAGATAGATAAAACTATTGTTATAGTATAACAATGGGAATAAAATAAAACATATATATCAGTGGTTCTCAACCTTTTATGCATCACGTACCCCCTGGAAATGTGTATGTAACTGGCTTACCCTTGTATAGATAGATAAAACTATGGTTATAGTATAACAATGAGAATAAAATAAAACATATATATCAGTGGTTCTCAACCTTTTATGCATCACGTACCCCCTGAAAATGTATATGTAACTGGCGTACCCCTTGTATAGATAGATAAAACTATGGTTATAGTATAACAATGAGAATAAAATAAAACATATATATCAGTGGTTCTCAACCTTTTATGCATCACGTACCCCCTGAAAATGTGTATGTAACTGGCGTACCCCTTGTATAGATAGATAAAACTATAGTTATAGTATAACAATGGGAATAAAATAAAACATATATTATCAGTGGTTCTCAACCTTTTGTGCATCACGTACCCCCTGGAAATGTGTATGTAACTGGCGTACCCCTTGTATAGATAGATAAAACTATAGTCATAGTATAACAATGGGAATAAAATAAAACATGTATCAGTGGGTCTCAACCTTTTATGCTTCACGTACCCCTGGAAATGTGTATGTAACTGGCGTACCCCTTGTATAGATAGATAAAACTATGGTTATAGTATAACAATGGGAATAAAATAAATCATATATATCAGTGGTTCTCAAAATTTTATGCTTCACGTACCCCCTGGAAATGTGTATGTAACTGGCGTACCCCTTGTATAGATAGATAAAACTATAGTTATAGTATAATAATGGGAATAAAATAAAACATATATCAGTGGTTCTCAAAATTTTATGCTTTACGTACCCTCTGGAAATGTTTATATAATTGTCGTACCCCTTGTATAGATAGATAAAACTATAGTTATATTATAACAATGGGAATAAAATAAAACATATATCAGTGGTTCTCAAAATTTTATGCTTTACGTACCCTCTGGAAATCTTTATATAATTGTCGTACCCCTTGTATAGATAGATAAAACTATAGTTATAGTATATCATCATCATCATCATCATCATCATCATCATCATCATCATCATCATCATCATCATCATCATCAAGCAGCCATGGGCTACGGAGGTCCAACCAGACCGTGCAATTTAGTTCTCCAAGCAAGTCTATCCTGAGCTACATCTACTGCATCTGGCCACTGCACACCAATTCTAACAAGGTCCTGTTTGACATTGTCTGCTCACCGCATCCTAGGTGTCCCCTTCTTTCTGAGGCCTTTAGGCACACTGTTCATAACCCTATTCGCCAATCTATAATTATTCATACGGGCAACATGGCCAAACCAACGGAGTCTCTCTCTGCACAATATGCTGCTTAAAGGAGGTTGCAAACTCCTTTGCCTAGCCTCATCATTAGTTACAAAGCTGAACCACCTAATGCCCAAGATACTGCGTAAGCATCTGGAATCGAAAGCATCTAGTTTCCTGTTATCTTGTTTACAAAGTATCCAAGTTTCACTACCATAACTAACCCTAGAAAGAACCAAACTATTATACAGTCTAATTTTAGTCTTTAGGTGTATACGCCTATTTCTCCACACTCTCCATAGATTCTTAAAAGTACCGGCAGCAATCCCTATTCGTCTGTTAATCTCATGCCGCACATCACCAGTATCTGTTACATAGCTCCCAAGGTAATTAAATTGTGACACCTGCTCAAGACTGCAACCATTCAGATTAACTGAATCACAGCCTGTCTGACCAATTTTCATCACTTTAGTTTTCTCTCTCTTTATAACCAAGCCTACTCTACTCCCAGTCTCATCAACTGCTCGAATGAAAGAGTTCATCCCATCAACATCATTTGCCAAAAGGGCTAAATCATCAGCATAATCTAAATCAGAAATGTGCTAATCTCCAGCCCATTTAAGGCCAAAATCTTTCCCTTGAAGTGAATTACGCATAACATAATCAACAACCAAACTAAAGACAAAAGGAGACAAAATATACCCTTGTCGAACACCAGAAGTAATGCTAAACCAATTGCTACAAGACTTACCAACTATCACACCTGACTTAGTGTTATTATAGAGATCTTTCATTATGTTAACTAAGTTGCCTAGTATACCATATGATTTCACAATCAGCCACAAATTATGGCGATCAACAGAGTCGAAAGCTTTTTTGAAATCAACAATGCTAGGAACCAAAGGTTTCTGAAATTCTGAACATTTCTCAAGAATGTGCCCAAGTGAAAATATCTGATCTACATATCCCCTACCACTTCTGAATCCACATTGCTCATCATGCAACTGCCTGTCAACCAGATTCTTAATTCTATTAAGCAAAATCATGCAAAGAACTTTACCTAGAACAGAAAGTAGGCTGATACTCCTTTAGTTATCACAAGAACTGTGATCACCTTTTTTGAAAATGGGAATAATAATAGCTGTCGTAAATTCCTTAGTAACCCTGCCTTCCTTTATCATAAAAGATATTCAAAATTTCAGTCATCCAAGTGGTAACCTAAATATTCCCAGCTCTAAGCATTTCTGTAATAATTTCACCTACCCCTGATGATTTATGAAGTTTAAGTTTAGAAATAGCCAAAATAACTTCGGATTGTGTTTTAGGGCAAACATTAAAGCCATCAATGCATCTATCATCATTGCACACAATGGGAGTAGAACTAATCACATTGTTTAGAACATCACTTTGCAACCAATTTTCATCACTCACACATTACTCAGCCCACCTAGCCATGAGAAAATCCTCACCTTCTACAACCTTACCTTGTTTACCCTTCAATCCCTGTATACCTGTCCGTTTTCTACCACACAAAACATTAACTATCTGGTACAGCTCTCTGCTGTTGTGCTGTCTAACTGCTTCCTCGCCTTTGTCAGCCAAATCATCAAGCCAAAGATTCTTATCAGCAGTTAAGTGATCCTTTAAAAGTTTATTAAGCTCTCTGTAATCTTTCTATTAGGACTAGTAGGGTATTGATTAAGGACATTCCTGTAGTTCTTTCTTTCTGAAATAAGCTCAAGTGCCTTATCACTAAAATAATACTGCCTCTTCTGCTACCTTTATCCTAAAAGAGTCTGTTAGTGTCCAAAAAAGCTTTTTTAAAATGATCCCATTCTTCCTCAACTTCAGTAGTAAGCAAACCGTGACAGTCATAATGTCTAAGTAACCTCTCATGGTAAGCTTTATCCATAATCGGGTCTTTCAGAGCTTCAGTATTATAGGTAAATTTTTTAACCTTACCGCACCTTTTAAGCTTAAATTACAAGACACTTTTAACAAGGTTATGATCAGATCCAATTTCAGCTCCCCTATATGACCTGGTATTCCTAACAGAACCAACCCATTTGTTGTTAATTAATATATAATCAATCATATTCTTATGCAGCCCATCAGGTGAAACCCATGTGTACTTACGTATGTCGCGGTGTTTGTAATAAGTGTTAGTTATTCTGAAACCATTGAGTTTACTTACCTGTAGGAGACGTTGCCCATTGCCATTGCAGCTACCAATACCAAAAAGGACTATAAAATTACCCCTCCCCAAATCTCAGAGTCAGTATCAACTTTGGCATAGAAGTCACCTAAAACAAGGGTAATATCTCCTTTCTTGAGAGTGTTCTCATCCACATCGGCATCCTCAGTGGGGGTATAACAGCAGATAACATTCAAGTATTTAACGCTTGTCTGACCTTTTGCTGTAAGTATCCATTCCTTAATGCATTCATATCCTAGAGGAGCATTACTAGCGTGTCTCTTGAGAAGCAGACCCACGCCTTGGTAATGTTTATTGTCTCCCCTTACTGAAAAGAGAATTTTAAGAATATTTTTAAGAATCTGACCTTTATCTGTCCATCTGGTCTCTTGCAAGCCGAGAATATCTAAAATATAACGGTGGAATTCTTGTGTGAGGACATCGAGAGAAAAAGCTCTGTGCAGAGTCCTCACATTCCAACTACCTATGGAGAGAAAATGGTTAGTGGGATATTTAAAGAAACTATGTTAATTGAGAGAGGGAATGCCGACAATATCAAACAACCCCCTAATCGCAGACATAGGGCAAAGACCCATTCCCCCACTACTAAAGGCTGAAGCCATCTAAACTGGAAGACTTCCTCCAATGTAGAATTTGACGATGCCAGTAGAAGCAAAGAGTTCAGGTGCCTGCGATGACCTCTGCTCAGGATTATCCACCAGCTGATAAACATATCCTGTGAATCTATTCACTTGGGGCTGTCAACCCACAAACAAACAGAAAACATAGCGGAAGATTTTCCCTCCACAGAAGCCCACCAGTGCAGCAAAATCAGGATCCATAATCAAGCTCAGAGCCATATATCTGCCCAGTCCAGTGGGTTTATATGGTCAGCACCAGGACCCTGTGTGGTTGACCACTCCTCAGCAGGGTAGAAAAAAAGAAAAGTATCCATAGTTGTCCAGATCAGTAGGCCACACTAATCTGGCAGCCCTCCCCTTCCGTTCACTTCCACAAGAGAGTATCTTGAAAGGTACTAACGGTTTCCACCACGAGAAGGCGGGGTCGGACATTAGGTGCTAGGCGTGGCAGGTAAATTTAACCTGAAAAGTAGTAAATGCAAACAAAATGTTTCATTTGAAAAGTTTATATGAAGGAAGTAAACATAATTTTTTTTCATCTGTAGCGATATAGTGAAAGCGTAACTTACTCTTAATATAACGTTCAGTGCTAAAGGCACGCTATAGAAGTAGGTGTCGGTGCTATTTTTGGAGTTAGCAGAAGAAGAGATGAAAATACTCTATAGTTAAATGTCACCCATTTACGGCTAATAGAGAAAATCTGAATAAAATGCAAATATAATCAAAAATGTTTGAATTTTAATATTTGTCTCCAAAGATGCTGAAGTGTGAAGAGGAAAGCATTTTATACAAAATATGGTAAGATGTAATAGCTTATACATATTTAATATTCCTCAGAGTTCCAAGAAAATGTTTTTGAAATAATTGGTGCATTGAATAAATCTACAACTAAATTAATTAGCAACTGAATAAATAAAACTGATAGAGCTCTTTATCGATCTGTTATCAAAATGTGATAAATCGATAATTGAATTCCTGAAAATTTGAAGGAGTTATTAATAAACTTAAATAAATGCAAAACTGATAATGAAAAAATTCACTTATAACATCATAATAAAATGTTACTCTTCAAATATGATGCCATTAAAACAATGTGATTTAGTAAATATCGCGATTTATTGCTTAAAATGCGCAGTAAATGAAACAGTGAAAGAGTGAATGCTAGAAGCAAAAATATAGCTTTCGATAAATTTAGTGTAAATAGATGAAAATGTAAATTTCAGATGTCCTTAAAACACTAAGATGGTGAATCAGGATATATTTAACAGACGCATCTGTCGACGTCGTAGCACAAATATTACGCAATCAAAAACTTATTAAGAGAATGATCTTTCATTCCAATTATCACGTGAATCAAACGGATGTGACTGCCTACTTTATGGCGAAATGATCAAATGGTGAGGGAAATGAATCGTCTTCATTAAAGTATGTAAACGTTTATTTCCTAATGTAAATTGTGAAAATAATAGACATTTTACAAGCCATTAGTATGACTTTCATACGTCTTGATATCACTGATTGCACTCAAAACCCTTTGCTATAAGGAAATTTAAATTGTATTACCGAATTTCTTCGATTCTAAGACGCACCTTAATTTTTGTACCACCAACAGAAAAAAAAGCTTTGATTGTAAGAAAAAAAATAAAAGAAAGCGCTGAAATACATCTAACAAACATTTTTATTATAATAGAATTCAATATACTAACAACAATAGTACCTATTTATCAGTAGGTATGTTATTCATCACTTCCTTCTGAATCAATATTAGAGTCTGATTCTTCCCAGCGTCGATATCTGAATCAATATCAGAGTCTGCTTCACATTCAGAGTCTGATTCTTCTGAGTCGCCTTTATCTTCATTATCTCATAATATATCGTCTTCTGAGCCATCGAGAGCGTTGGTGATGTAACGTTTTTTTAAATAAGTGCTGCACTTTTCTTTCTGGGATTAGCTTCCAAGGTAATTTGTTGATTCCCATTCGGCCAATTTTGATGCCGGCGCTTTCTTTCTTTTCCGTGTTCTTCTGTATACACGATAACTTTTCGCTTCAATGCGTCTTCGCAGTGCAATCTTTTTGGCAATATTTTGATGTGTAATAAGGGATCAAAATGAACGGAATACAGTAACTGAACTTCTTACGTACTTCCGTACATGCAACCAAAACTTTCAAAAAAAAAAGTAGCTGTCGCTGAGTGAGCTCCACGATAATGAAATAACGGTGGCCCTCACAATTGGAAAACGCGGGAAAACACCCACGCCACTTTATTCTCCAATGGTATTGGAGGCGGGGTTTCCGCATAAAAAACAAAACGTGTGATGCCGTGTGAAAAGCGCGGGAAAATTCGAAATAAAAAACTGCAATTTTAAGACGCCAGAGATTCTAAGACGCACCCCGATTTTAGAGACGTTTATATGGGAAAAATTGCGTCTTAGTATCGAAGAAATACGGAATTCAATTCAAGAAACAATGAGGTAAGGCGAAGATGATGGCAACGAGTAGCATTTTGTATGGGGAGAGACTGGTTTTCATTGATTGATTTGACCGTGCTGCCCCCATGCAGCACTGCAGATTACTGAGTAGAATTAGGAATAGTGTACCTAAAGTCCCCTTGAAAAGAGGGAGCCCTAGATTGCGATTGGTGGACAATGTCAAGAATGACCTTCTCACAATTGGCCGACATTGGACAAAATGCAACAGCTGTACTTCTGCATAAACGCCTTTCAATCACTGAATTCTATAGTATAGTTAGAACTTCAAACCATGGCTGCTTTGTTTAATTTTATCTTATTTCTGTCAATTTATAATGAAATGGAATTATTGGAAATTCTCTCTTTAACAGCACTTATGTAACGTAACACATAATTTAAACATGTTTCAAATTCTGCTATTTAAAAGAAGTTTGTGTAAGAAATGAATGGAAACATTGCATCAATTCAGGAAGAGAAAATAGCAACCAATCTTCAATAACAGTTCTTGCCATGTACCGTGCAGCCATATTACTTATTACATCATTATCATGGATTTTGCGGATATTTCAATTCTAATTCGCCATCAAAAATTCATAAATATCGCATATGGTGATATTTAATATCTTTATAGCTAAACAAATACAAAAAAAAATGGGAATTGAACACCAGATCAAGAACAAATTTTGTACGATTTGCTCCCATGTGCAGTGTGATTATAACAAAACTGACATTACTCAGAGCGCTGTAGAGAAGGATCTACTCAACGGATCACAGTGAAATGTGGTGGATACCTTAATAAGAACATGAATTTACAAATGAAAAAATTAGTTAGTTGATAGTACCACCAGGTGGCGTGAGACAGATTATATGAAAATGAAAAATAAAGTTAGTTGTTAGTACCACCAGGTGATGTGGGTGTGCTAAAATAAAGAAAATACCAAGTTGGACAAACATAACCTTAATTTTACAAATCAAGATTCTCAGTATGTGAACCATTCGTATGCAAAATGTGTTGGAAACGTAATATGGCATGGTCCACAGTTCCTTGGAACATGTTTCGGGGAATGGCTGCAACATGCTGTGTTATTTGTGCCTTCAGTTCAGCAAGCGATTCAACGTTGCCTTGGTAAACTCGGCTTTTGAAATTAACACCATAACCAAAAATCGCATTGGTTTTGGTCGGGGGAACGTGGTGCCCAAGCGTTGGAAAACGTTCCAGAAATTATTCTGTCCTCACCAAATGTAGCAATAAATATAACGGTTGGCACTAAAACTAACTTATTTTTTATATTCGCAAATTCTCTATCCGATGTTCTTATTAAAGTATCCACCACTTTTAGAGTAGATCCTCCTCTACATCGCTCTGAGTAATGTCAGTTTTATTATAACCAGACCAGCGCGTCTTAATTCTAATCGAAGCAACTGCAGGTAAACGATTGCGCATGTGAAGGTCATGAAATGGTATAAATAACAGCTCTGTTAATTAATGTTATTCTTCTTTTTCAGAGGAGAAAGGCAGCAGACTTAAAGAGTTTGACAAAGACCAAATTGTAATTGCCAGATGACTGGGTTAGAGCATTTCCGAGACGGCAATGCTTGTGGGGTGCTCACAGTCAGCCATGGTTCGTACCTTGAAGAAGTGGTCCACCGAGGAGAAAACCACGAACCACCGGCAAGGTGTGGGCCGAACACGGCTCATCGATCCTAGAAGTGCGAGAAGGCTATCCCGAATGGTACGAGTCAACAGAAGGGACTCTATGGCGCAACCCCACCGTAATTTGAATATTGGTGACGGGAGTAATGTGTCACAACACATAGTACATCGAACCCTGCTGAAAATGGGGCTGCGTAGCCGCAGGTCGCTTAAAGTGCCCATGCTAACCTCGGTTCACCGTCGAAAGTGCCTACAATGGGCATGCGTGCATCAAAACTGGACCTTGATTGATTGGAAGAAGGTCATCTGGTCGATAAATCTCGTTTCCTGTTGCACCACGTGGACAGCCGAGTACCTATGCATCGTTAACTTGGGGCAGGGTTGGCAGCAGGATGCATCATGGGACGAAAACAAGCTGGTGGAGGAAGGGTAATGCCTTGTGCAATGTTCTGCGCGAACCCTGGGTGCAGTCATTCGTGTGCAGGGAACTATGACGTCTACCACTTACCTAAACATCATTGCAGACCAGGTACATCCTTTCATGGCATCGGTCTAACCCTCTAGTAGTGTCTTCTTTCAGCAAGATAATGCACCATGCCACACTGTCCAGATTGTTCGAGAATGATTTGTGGAACATGATGAAGACTTCCAGCTATTGCCCTGGCACCAAATTCACGAGACATCAATCCAATCGAGCATCTGTGGAATGTGTTGTAACAGCATATCCGATCTGCGGCGGCTTAACCATGTAACTTATAAGAGTTTAAGGATCTGCTAGTAACATGTTGGTACCAGATACCACAGGACACCTTTAGAAATCTTGCAGCGTTCATGCCTCGCTGAATAAGGGCTGTTTTGGCGGCACGTGGAGGATCAACATCATATTAGGCAGGTGGTCATAATGTTTTTCCTCTTTGGTATATATATATATGTTTTAAGTGAATCCCTTAGGTCTCTTTGCAAATAGGGGGAACTATCGGAGGTAATGCTACTCTTATTTAAGAAGGTTGTTCAAAAAGATCTCGACATGCATCTGCAGAGCAAAAATCATTGTAATTGCCTCAACGAAGCTTTTATTTTCCTACAAAGTACTTCCCTCCAGCCTCTGTGGAAAGTTGCAAACGTCTACGCCAATTCTGGAAAGATTGGTGGTACTCCTGTTGGGAAAAATACTTCACAACTCTGTATAAACGCATTTTGTAAGATCTTGCACCCTTGAAAACCTTTTCCCAGCAAATTACCTTTTAATTTAAAATAATATTAATAATCGTACGGTGCAAAATTGGGTGAATATACTAGACGGAGTAGCTATTTGATTTTTTTACTCTTCCAGATATGTCATAAGTTTTCGGGTTTTGTGAGCATGAGCATTGTCGTGAAGAAGGAGAATCCTTGTTTCCCCTATTGTTGGACGCTGCTCCTTCGCCTCGTTAACCATTTTGGGCAAAACAATGTTGGTGTAATATTACCATTTAAATGCATATTTTTAGGTAATGTGTCCATGACTATCACTCCTTGGTAATAGAAAGAAACTGTGAACATCCATTTTTTTTGAGCGAAAGTCTTGTCGGTGGATTTGTGGACCGGGTTCATCTTCAGCAACATAAACAAAGTTTCGATCTTTCTCGGAGTTCTATAGTAATAAACCCACGTCTCATCTCTGTGACAATGTCTGTTAACCATTTGGGGCCATAGGTTCAACCATTGTCAGCATCTACTTGCAGGAGTCGACTCTACTCATCTCTTCTGCTCTCTCAGCTTGTGGGGTACCCATTTGGCACAGATGCTTCGGATTGCTGATGAATAATTGTTTCCACACTACCAATCGATACACTGGCATTATCTGAATGGTGATATGTGGGTTTTCCTTAATCACTTTACGACACGAACATCAGCGACGGTTCTCTCGTTCACGGCCTCCTTTGTCTTCGTGCACGAGGGAGTTCTTCGAAGCTCTGCCTTCCTTTTCTGAATTTGTGCATCCATCTCGTAACAGTGCCATGTGAACATGCATTATCCTCATATACTTGTGATAAATTGGCATGATTTTTTTTCTTTTCCTCCCGAAACTATATCCTTCTAAAAATGTAAAATCTTTCACCTTCTTTAGTAGGCTCCACAGTAAAAATGCACAGATTTCGCAGACCGAACTTTACGCTTCGCCAGAGAAGATAGAAATGATGATAAAGCCTTTGATTTCAATACGTATGAAGCACTCCGTAAGCATTTATTAATTGCTTTTATGTTTTCTAAGGAGAAAGGCGTTATTTTTTAATGACTTATAATGAACAGTTACTTTGAGAAAGTGAAACTGCGTGACGTAATTGAAAAAGAATGTTGAAATTTTTCTATAACAATCGTTTAAATTTATGAACGCCCTCTAGTTCTTTAACAAATTATATGTAATTGATTTTTAGTGGTCTTACACTGTAGACCACTGAACTGGAATATCTTTCGACATAGAAGGATCTAACAGTAATTAAACGAGAGTTTAATTCTTCATTAAAATTTATCAGTATTTATAGTGGTAGCTGGCATCACTTTCTTATAAATTTTTTTTCTGGGTAAAAAATTATGAAAGAAATAAACATTTACTGTTCGTTTTACAAGTAATCGACTTAAGAATCTAAGAAGAATCTAATATTTAAATAAAAGATATGAAAAATTCTTCCCTAGTCCACTGACTGATATAAGAATTAATCTATAGGTGTGAAGCGAAGGAATTTAAACTGACAATATACGAGTATTTTCAGCTTTGTATGTAAATTGCTCAGTGGATAAATGTGATATTTAAAATTTTCACTGTTTGAAATATGTAACACATAATAATTCTAATTTGGTCATTATAAGGCGATCATCCCTCAAGACAATCTGAAGAATGTCAATTGCAGGTTACAAGCATAAGTATGAAAGTTTCAATGATCTTTATCCGAGATAGATATTATATATGACGCACAAATAATAGATGTTTCGCCAATCAATGGGCCAATCTTGAAAGAAAAAGCATTAATCCTTGATTCTAAAATCTATAATGGGAAATATTTTTTAGGAAGCGAGGGACGGTGAAAAAAATGGCATGGTGTTCATAACCTTGGTGTTTGTGTTGAGAAATTGTCAGCTGATCCTTTAGCAGCAAAGGAATTTTCAGAAAATCTTTTAGTGCTTATTGAAGAAGAAGGCGCATGCGCAGAACAAATCTACAATGTAGATGAGACTGCGTTAAATTTTAAACTTCTTTCAACGAAAACGTTTGCGACAGCGCAAGAAACCTCAGCATCAGGATTTAAAAAAAAACAAAGAATCTCTGTGGCTGTGTGTACAAATGCTGCAGGTACGCACAAACTTCCTCTTTTTGTAATTGGGAAATCAGCAAAGCCCCGAGCATTCAAACATTTAAATTTATCTGCTCTGTCAGTTTAATATAAAGTTCCAAATTCTGTTTCGATAGAGTGGTATTTGTTTAAAGAGTGGCTCTTTACAGAATTTGTTCAAAAGTAAAAAACTACTCGACAAGTCTTAAAATGCCTGTAAAGGCCCTACTCATTCTCGACAATGCCCCCAACACACCCAAGCGAACTCATTTCTGAGAGCATAAAAGCCATGTTTTTGCCACCTAATGTAACATCTTTAGTGCAACCAATAGATCAAGGCGTTCTTTTAAGTTTAAAAAGGCGATACAGGAGAAAGCGTCTTTCAGATATTCTACAGCGAACCGGAAATGACGGAAAAGGACTTTTAAATGCTTTGAAAACAATAGAAATCAAGAATGTGATCCATGAAACAGGAATGCTTCGTCTGGCCCTCATTGTCGCAATGACCGCCCTATTGTCAATTGGAGGAATGAAATTGGAGAAATGGAGCAATGGCCACTCCAACTAGCTGCTAATCCGTCCATGCTGCTAGTAAGATTCTTCCAATACGTTTCAGATAAAATAGCATAAGAAATGCGTGAAAAGTCATAAATTTACCCCAAGTGACTATTCCCTTAGGTGACTTATCAGACGTTTTATAGTTTTCAAATTATTCAACGTCTGATAAGTCACAGAATTTAGGAGAAAATTAGAAGGAAGCATATTCCCTCTGGTGCATATGAGAATCTCGTTTTCAAAGAGAAAGAAGTTTTTCCTTTACCTACCGTTTCGTTTCTTAATCGTTTTAATATGAGTTAGCGGATGATGGGGGGGGGGGGGGAAATGCAAATAGTATTTCATTAGTAATTATACAACATGAAAATATTCGACTTTTAATTCTGAAATCTGAAAAGTTTCATTTTCTACATGTCTCTTAGAATTGTGGGTAGATTATTGGTGTCAGAAAATATCTCTTAAAAACTATGGATTAAAAACTATGGATAACTTAAATGGAAATTTTCAAATTTCTATTCTATACATATTTTTGTAAAACCTCAATAACAGCTCTGACGTTTCATCATTTCAGTGATTTGTAAATATATATATATATTACAAATACTAACTATTTGAAAAATGTGGATGTAATATTTCATTAGTACCAATCAAATTAAAAAAGAGTTCTCCAATTATCATTTCTTTTTCTTTTCAATGGAAACTTCATTAAATTCACATTCCACCACCAAAATTTCATATTTCTATCATTAACACATCGTTGCAATATTCGTTTGAATTTCTGGGATTTTCACCGTTAGAGGGCGCCATTATAGTGTTCAAAAGAATCCACAAATGCTAATCATAATATTTTATCATTTTATCAATTCCTATCTAACAAGAAAAGAATTTTTCATTTCTCTCTAAAAACAATTAACTGTTAAAAATAAAAAGGTATTTTCCACCCCCTCTGGATCTAAAGGGTCAACTCATTGTTGACAATGCAAACTTCGTGACCTTCATATTCCACCACCAAAGTTTCAAATTTCTAGTATAAATACATCGTTTGCAATATTCGTTTGAAATTTTGGATTTTTCAAATTTTTTCACTGCTAGAGGTCGTAATTACAGTTTTAGAGAGATTCAGAAAGTGCATATCGTAATATTTCGTCAATACCTATCCAACACAAAAATAATGTTTAACGTATCTCTGTAAACAAAAAAGTACGGTGGGTACAGACAGAGAGAGGAGAAAGCGAAACTAATAACTCGTTTTCAAAGAAAACGAGATAAAAAAAAAGCATGAAAGTTCACAGAATCGAAAAAATTTCGAATGTCACGAAATCGTGAAAGTTATCGATATTCGCCGAAGCATTTCAAAAACACTGTGATTCGCGGAAATTGCCGCAAAAAACTTACAGCTCTACTAATAACCTATCACATTCCCCGCATCAAAAGATTTCATTTCACGCATAACTCGTTTATTTCCGCAATCGCGTTCAGAACATAAAGGGAAAAATCATTTCATATCCCCCCTCCAGTCTAAGGGCGAAGAAAGAACGTGGGAGGTCAATTTTTCGTAGCCTATGACACTTCCCACGTCACAAATTTTCATTTGACACATAAATCATTAAGTTCGCAAGATATGGTGCAACAAATATTTCGAGAAATCCACAAACTGACGAACGGACAAATGTTAGAACGAAAAGCAATAGAAAGATAGGGGAGGGGAAAGATAAATAAGTAAAAATTTAAAAAAGCCTATCTTCGTATATGGGCCCTAAAAAGTAGAAAATATTCTTAAAGCATATCGATGGTGCAATCAGTCACTGAGTTCATATTCACTTCAAAGGAAGATAAGGGGCCGGAAATCATGTTGAGTAGGTAAATCGACGCCCTATCTTCCTTTGAAGTGAATACGGATTCAGTGACTAATTGCACCATCGATATGCTTTAGTTTTGTTTTCTACTTTTAGGGTCCATTTAGGAAGATCGGTATTTTTTAAATTTTTTAATTTATTTATTTTTTTGTCACTAAAACACCTACTTTAAAACCTTTCATTTGTATATGAATCATAAACATCGACCAGAGTTTTCTTTCTTTTTGGAGTCGTGTTCGAGGTAGCCAATGACACTGGAGACGTCATTTTTTAATTTGAGATACGAGTCGTAAAAAAACCCCGTGAAAATTCCCTCTTTTATCAGGAGAGAATAGTGGAGGCAAAATTCGAAATAGTTTATGATTGTCACTATAAATAATAAAATAATAAATAAATACCCCCTCAAGCAGCTGCTTGCCACAGAGGTCTGAAAGGAGCCTGTCAGTTTATATGTATCATATGAACTTTCATTTGACACCTAACTCATATGGGGTGGCTCAGTCGGTGCCGCCAGGCTCGTAATCTGGTAGTTCCCAGGTTCGAGTCAATGCTGGGTCAGCGTTGAGATTTATCTCCCCAAAAATTCCCGGCCCTACCCATGGTCAGTAGGGGACACCGATGGGCTTGAAAAGGCCGCCGTCCGTCGAATGGGACGTTAAGCCGTGGCCCCGTGTGCTGGAGAGCCATATCCTGTGCACGATAAAAAACACGCTACATGGCCTTGACTGGAGGCTACCATCTGTCTCCCAACAGCTGTTCTAGTGGGTCCCCTCACACAACCATCTCTGAGCCTTCGGGGTCTTTGTGACCTGGCCAATTTAGCCCAAAGTGTACGAAAAAATGCCGTTCGGAGGGTAAAACAACCCAACTAACTCATAACTATAGGATCTCGCGTTCGGAAGATATAGAAGAATGACTTTCATATTACCCATTTTTCTGGGGGGAAGAACACAAGAGGGTAAATTTATATAGACTATGACACTTCCTGTGTCACAGGCTTTCATTCGACACATAGGTTGTTACTGTTCGCACAGGCGTTGAGAAGATATAGGAGGACAATAATTTTCACATTTAGCCCTTTTTTCGGGGGGAAAAGCAGGGGTAGTCACGTTTTCGTAGCCTACGTCTTCCCGTGCTTCAGAAGGATTCATTTCATGTATAGCTTAGTAGTTTAGTCACATCCGACGGTTCCCCCTTTGCACAGTGCTTTCCCCCCTATGTCGCAATCGTCCACGTTGCCTTCTTGACTTGGACCCCCTATGTCGCAATCGACCGGAAATTGACCTGTGCTGGGCCACGTTGCCTTCTGAACTTTGACCCCTATGTTGCAATCAACAGGAAATTGACCCTGGCGTAGCAACTGTCGTGGTATTAATAATTCATAATTAATAATTCATAATTAAAAATTCCTCCCCCCTTTTAAACCCTTGTGCTATCTAGTTTTTAACTCTAATTTTAAGTCCTCCTTCTCGAATAGTCTCGATTTTTCTTTATTTCAGACTCACCTTTTATTTTAAAACCTCGATTTTGCAAAACCCCCTGGTTGAGCTATATTTTAAGCTCCTCCTTCTCGAATAGTCTCGATTTTTCTTTATTTCAGTCTCACCTATGTTTCAAACCCTCCACTTCCAAACCACATGGTTGACCTATATTTCAGACTCACCTTTTATTTTAAAACCTCGATTTTACAAACCCCTCTGGTTGACACACCTATATTTTAAGCTCCCCTTCTCGAATAGCCTCGATTTTTCTTTATTTCAGACCCCTGGTTGATCCACCTATATTTTAAGCTCCCCTTCTCGAATAGTCTCGATTTTTCTTGATTAGACCCCACCCATATTTTAAACCCTCTTCATAGACCCCCTGGTTGACCTATATTTTAAGATCCCCTTCTCGAATAGTCTCGAGTTTTCTTGATTTCAGACCCCTGGTTGACCCACCTATATTTTAAGCTCCCCTTCTCGAATAGTCTCGATTTTTCTTGATTAGACCCCACCCATATTTTAAACCCTCTTCATAGACCCCCTGGTTGACCTATATTTTAAGATCCCCTTCTCGAATAGTCTCGAGTTTTCTTGATTTCAGACCCCTGGTTGACCCACCTATATTTTAAGCTCCCCTTCTCGAATAGTCTCGTTTTTTCTTGTTTAGACCCCTACCCATATTTTAAGCCCTCTTCATAGACCCCATGGTTGACCCATATTTTAAACCCCCCCTTCTCGAATAGTCTCGATTTTTCTTGATTTCAGACCCCCTGGTTGACCCACCTATATTTTAAACTCCCCTTCTCGAATAGTCTCGATTTTCTTGATTAGACCCTTACACATATTTTAAGCCCTCTTCATAGACCCCCTGGTTGACCCATATTTTAAACCCCCCTTCTCGAATAGTCTCGATTTTTCTTGATTTCAGACCCCCTGGTTGACCCACCTATATTTTAAACTCCCCTTCTCGAATAGTCTCGATTTTCTTGATTAGACCCCTACACATATTTTAAGCCCTCTTCATAGACCCCCTGGTTGACCTATATTTTAAACCCCCCTTCTCGAATAGTCTCGATTTTTCTTTATTTCAGACCCCCTGGTTGACACACCTATATTTTAAACTCCACTTCTCGAATAATCTCGATTTTTCCTGATTTCCGATCCCTTGGGTTGTCTTTATTTTAAATCATCTCTCTAAAGACCCCCCTGCTGGTGGACCTATATTTTAAGCCCCCTCTTTAAAGATCCCCGGGTTGACCCATTGCAAATCAGTTTTTGCACATTTAATCAGTGTTATCCAACGTGTGTACTATTTTTTGTGCGTCTCCTGTATTTAAAAAAATTGCTTCCGACAGCGTGATTTGATCTCGTTAAAACTCGTTAATCATCAACTATATTAATTAAAACTCTTATCAAAAGTTCCGTCCCCCCATTAACAGTTCCATCCCCCTTTCAAGGACTATCCACAGTAACTATATTTAAAAGACTGGCCCGCAGAAAATGCCGTTGGGTAAAAAATTAATAAAAACTGATTATACTCGTCACGATGAAAAATATTGAGGGGTAATAGGGCCGACCTAAAAGACTCAGTGTTCGGATCCTCACCCTGGACAACGTTTCACTGACGGATGGTTAAGTCCTGCGAAATTATTCCAAACGGGGAATCAAAAGGGTTTTATTAACGAATGAATCTTGGATCTGTGCTGCTTCCGTGTCAGGAGCACTGCCTTACATCGTGAAAACCCACTAGCACTTTTTATCGTGGTTTTCGGACTCGATATTTTTCCAAGTCCCGAGACGGTTCTCCCAATTCTATCCTTTACGATACAAGGGCGTTTCAATGTACCCAATGTAGACAAACCCTTTTGAAATGATGCGTCCTAAACCTCCAAGTGCTGGGCTTATTAAAATTAGTCTCCATCGGGTTGGTGCCGTCAGATATCTGTGTTTCCACGTAGTAATGCTACACTGAAGAAAAATCGGCTAAAAAACCGTCTCTCACATCGTTTGCGTGCGAACGTATGCCGCATCACGCTGTTGAAATCGGGTAAAAAATAACTTTTTTTTTTTGTACGCAGTGGAATGTTCAAAGTATGTTACGGTTACCCTTGCGTAAAACCTTTGGTTCCATCACGAATGCACGTTAATGGTGTAGGGGAACATTAGTTTTAGCAAATACTTCAACTATAAAAAAAAAAAATACAATGTCTCACGCACCCTTTCAACTTACCTGCACTAATCCACTGATATTTTATTTGCAGCTGGACTGATAGTCAAAATTTAGCAAATATTACAAAGAATCCGCCTAACTAACTGTGACGACAGGAAAAAGTGTAAAAATCACATAAAAATGCACAGGGTGGGTGTAAAAATCGTTACAAAAAGAGAACATTATAACTCAAATAGTAAGACAGAAAAATTCAAAGAAAGTGATACATGTAACAGTCATAAACAAGGTGAAACGGGATTTTCTTTGCCATACCTATTAATGCATGCCAATTAGTGTGGAAAATAAGTGATCCTAATGACTAACTGATAAATGTCCCTCTTTAACAGATGACATGCTTTCATAGCTAAAAGAGCGCGTGCTTTATGAGATGGTAGCATTATGTTTATTTAATCTATTTTTTAAAATCTGACAAAACCATACGTACCCGTTAGGGTACAATGTTTAAGCAGTTTTTTTTTTTACCAAACCGTTCACAAAAAAATGTAAGAGGTGTAACACCCTGTGTAAAATATATGTATACGACTAAATAGTTTTTAAGCAACTATTATGTGGTCACTTTATGGGTAGTATAAACTATTCTCATCATTAAAAGTTAACGTAGGGTAAATATGGTAACACACTAAGCAGAACTCTGCGTAAATAAAAATATGGTAATCCACTTAGCACATTATAACTAAATTAGCATATAAACTAATCCGACACGCTCTTGGTACACATGGAAAGTAAAATTAATTAATGTACAAAACACACATAATGTTTGTTACGCGTTATAGAAACGGTAACAAAACTCAACTACGTTATAGATAAAATAGTAATGGTAACAAAACTCAGCACTATAGTTAAAAGAAATGGTGGCAATATAGATATAAATTTTAAAATATACTCTCCCTTACACGTCATAGAGTACGCGGAGGACCAGGAATATGAAATAAAAATAGAAAATTAAAATTTTTACTTACAAAAACACACACACACACACACACAACCAAACACACTGTACGAAAGGAAATCCTTTAATATATTTGGGTGGCTTTGAAAAAAGCCTTTTGTTTCTTCTTCTTTTTATATTTTTTTTCGTCTTTTCATTTTTTCCGGTTACTCGATCCTCCTCCTGCGGGAAGGAGGCGCAGAAAACTCGATCCTCCTCCTGCGGGAAGGAGGCGCAGAAAACTCGATCCGTACAGGGGAGACGGTTGACACTGTCTCCTCTGAGTCAAGCGACTGAACGCCTGTCGTGTCCACCTCAGTTTCTGACTGGGACCCCTCCTTTATTTCTGTCACGTATTCCTCCTTTATTTCCGACACGTACCCCTCCGCGGTTTCTTGCTCTACCAGCGGGTGAGCGTAGCTTGGAGGGTTCGCGACGAAGCCCCTTAGGTGCCTTACGGTGGTACGGGGGGAACCAGGGCGTAATACTGTATGACAAGAACATCGGCATACAGCCCCACCGCAAAACGTCTCCCACGCGTCGTCCTCCATGGTGACATAGAGTGCTCGCTGCTCCGGTAACATCTGAACATCGACATTCGTATCAGCATGACGGATTGGTGAAGGGGCCCTCACCCCCAACCTTGCACCAACTGGAGACCTTGGACGTGGTTCGAGGTGGCAGTAACAATCGCAAAACCTCCTGCGAGGGGTAGACGGTAGCCTGTCCCTTGGATAGGTTAGTGAGAAATAACCGTGGCGTACAGTAAACCTCATTTTGACACAAGTTAGAATGAGTTCACACAACGCTCCTCGTTATATGCTGCATCGGTCTGGCTCCTGCGGATGTTGATACAGTCTCATCAAACTCTTCCGTTAAATGAAGGAAATAATTCATCAGGGCTTATCAGTTGTAAATATTGCAACATGCGTGCAAACATCGATCAACTTCCTCTCACTCAAATCAACATAACGATAAGAACTCTGACACGTGCACTACGGTAGAGGTTAAATCATGCTTTATATAGCACACGACTATGTCCGTGTCAAATTATGACTCACTTTTTAATATCCCTTCGTCTCGTTCTTAACGCATTTCGTACCCTCTACAGGATTTTGGGTTTTTCTAAGTTTGAAAATTCTCGGATTGCCGTTAGTTTCTATCGTGTGCTGATCAAAGTTCGTTAGGGGTTTTGCTTCCAAGTTCTTAATCCTAACAGCTCTCATGTCATCTTCTGTATTACCAAAAGACACATAGAAGATTGGCCCGAAAATGCACAAAGTACATGGTATTGAGTGACGTATTATCTTTAAAATATGTAGGAATACACAGTAGAATATTTAAGAGTGTTTAAAAACATCACCGTAAACTCTTTGAAACATAAAACATGTCTGCTATTCTTACGTCCACAAATGTTAAAAGATAGAAATTTCAGATATACAGCATGTTATATGCAGCAGTCAAAAAGGTGTTAAATGAAGAATTTTGTCGCTATAGAATTTAACCAAGCGATCTATCGGGTAAAAGGAACCCTGAAAACTAAGACAAAAAAAAACGTCTTTACTAGAAGGAGTAATAGCGGGAAAACCATGAAATATTACTGTACTAGGATCTAGAAAAATCACTATCCATTACATTAATTTTTTTATTATTTCATGTTCATTATTTTCATGTATTTCACCCCATTTTCTTGTTAAGAGCTAAAATTATTTGATGAATGAACGATATTATATCTTCAAATGCAGTGGACGCATGACAGAATAACTTCAAAATAAGTTCCAATAGCTGAAAAAACAGCTGTAAAAAATTAGATAAATACACACCGGGAAAGACAGAATTGTTTTCAAAACATTAAAATACCTTAAATGTGTGGCTGAATCACCTTCAAATATCTCACAGTACACTTTTAAAGGAAATATTGTCTCATTATAAGCGATTTCATACAAAGAGATACGCACTCTATGCTTCACATTTAAATCTATAGAGATAACGATCACTACCCATGGAACACATCTGTGAAAAAACACGCTATGATAGGGTTTGAGAAAGATTTTTAGCCCATGGGGGTGCTGCACAGCAGGAAAGTACATTATCTTTGATATCAGAAACTACATGAAAGTTATACTGTTTCGGTTTGAGAAATATTTCTTTAGTTCACAGGGCACCGCATGAATAAGCGCATAAGTGCGGGTGAAGATGGCTATTTTTCGCTGCAAACACAAGTTTTTCGACAAAGATAGGGTGTTTCACTACAATCTAACACGGGATTTCATGTTTGTTTAGTTATTTTTTCTGCATGAGAATATTTCTAATCTATCTCATAGACAGCAGGTTAGTTACTTCTGATCTAACAAAGCCAAGGTCTGAGATCCATAGTAAGACATGAACGTTTGTGTTGTTTTCCTACCAAGATCCCGACATCCTCTCACATGAAATATTACTGTACTAGGAGATTTCATACAAAGAGATACGCACTCTATGCTTCACATTTAAATCTATAGAGATAACGATCACTACCCATGGAACACATCTGTGAAAAAACACGCTATGATAGGGTTTGAGAGAGATTTTTAGCCCATGGGGGTGCTGCACTGCAGGAAAGCACATTATCTTTGATATCAGAACCTATATGAAAGTTATACTGTTTCGGTTTGAGAAAGATTCTTTAGTTCACAGGGCACCGCATGAATAAGCGCATAAGTGTGGGTGAAGATGGCTATTTTTCGCTGCAGACACAAGTTTTTCGACAAAGATAGGGTGTTTCACTGCAATCTAACACGGGATTTCATGTTTGTTTAGTTATTTTTCCTGCATGAGAATATTTCTAATCTATCTCATAGACAACAGGTTAGTTACTTCTGATCTAACAAAACCAATGTCTGAGATCCATAGTAAGACATGAACGTTTGTGTTGTTTTCTTACCAAGGTCCCGACATCATCTCACATGAAATATTACTGTACTAGGATCTAGAAAAATCACTATCCATTACATTAATTTTTTTATTATTTCATGTTCATTATTTTCATGTATTTCACCCCATTTTCTTGTCAAGAACTAAAATTATTTGATGAATGAACGATAATATATCTTCAAATGCAGTGGACGCATGACAGAATAACTTCAAAATAAGTTCCAATAGCTGAAAAAACAACTTTAAAAAATTAGGTAAATACACACCGGGAAAGACAGAATTGCTTTCAAAACATTAAAATACCTTAAATGTGTGGCCTGAATCATCTCCAAATATCTCACAGCACACTTTTAAAGGAAATATTGTCTCATTATAAGTGATTTCATACAAAGAGATACGTACTCTATGCTTCACATTTAAATCTAGAGATAACGATCACTACCCATGGAACACATCTGTGAAAAAACACGCTATGATAGGGTTTGAGAAAGATTTTTAGCCCATGGGGGTGCTGCACTGCAGGAAAGCACATTAGCTTTGATATCAGAACCTACGTGAAAGTTATACAGTTTGGGTTTGAGAAAGATTCTTTAGTTCACAGGGCACCGCATTACAATAAAGCACACTGTCTTGTACGTATGTCTGTCTGTATGTTTGTTTCTCTCTCTCTCTCTGTGTGTGTGTGTGTTTGTGTCTATGTGTAAATATGTATGTTACTACGAAATGTGTGTACGTGTAGACGTGTGCATATATGTCAAAATGTAACTGTGTCTGCATGTTTGTTTCTCTCTAGGTGTGTGTGTGTGTGTTTCAGTGAATCGTGTATGTGTGCGTATGTGAGTGTGTGTATGTTCATGTATGTTAATACGTTTCTTTATATGTATATGTTTTCGTGCGTATTGTTAAGATGTCTGTGTGCACATAGTCGTTTCTCTGTATGTGTATACGTCTTCATGTTTGTCTCTCTCTCTCTGTGTGTGTGTGTGTGTTAAAGTCTCTATATGTGTTTCATCTTTATGTGTATATGTTATCGTATGTGTGTGTGTGTTTGTTCACATGCAAGAATAAACATATTGTCTTACGGACACTTGCTTGCTACAGAAAAAGCTAACAATTTAAAACGAGACTAGTGGTTATGCAAAATATTTCATGTGTGCGTATGTGAGTGTGTGTATGTTGATGCATGTTAATATGTTTCTTTATATGTATATATTTTCGTGCGTATGTGTTAAGATGTCTGTGTGCACATAGTCGTTTCTCTGTATGTGTATACGTCTTCATGTTTGTTTCTCTCTCTGTGCGTGTGTGTGTGTGTGTGTTAAAGTGTCTGTATGTGTTTCATCTTTATGTGCATATGTGTGTGTGTGTGTTCACATGCAAGAATAAACATATTGTCTTACGGACACTTGCTTGCTACAGAAGAAGCTAACAATTTAAAACGAGACTTGTGGCTATGCAAAATATTTCATCACAGATCTTAACTTGAATACTCATATTTCAGGAGATGTAAGGATTTTTCTTCAGCACTTTCGAATATTTTTTGAACACGACTGTCTTGCGTTACGTCTTACGTTACGTTTCCTGTCAGATGTCTCGTAACGAACAAAGCGTGTGTGTGTGTGTTCTGCTAATACAGAAGAGGACATTCAACCGAGAATATTTCAAACTTAGAATAATACGACATCCTGATGCGTTAAGAACGAAGTGGAGGGATACTAACAGCTGAAACACGACCTGAAGCGATCGAAATCCTGTTGTTTCGCGCAAGGGGACGAAGGGTGATAAAACGTAATACTACTGAAAAAATCCTTATTTCAAAAAAGAGGCCTCTTTTTTGAAACAACTGGATTTTTTCAGTAGTATTACGTTTTATCACCCTTCGTCCCCTTGCGCGAAACAACAGGATTTCGACAGTGTCAACCGTCTCCCCTGTACGGATCGAGTTTTCTGCGCCTCCTTCCCGCAGGAGGAGGATCGAGTAACCGGAAAAAATGAAAAGACGAAAAAAATATAAAAAGAAGAAGAAACAAAAGGCTTTTTTCAAAGCCACCCAAATATATTAAAGGATTGCCTTTCGTACAGTGTGTTTGGTTGTGTGTGTGTGTGTGTGTTTTTGTAAGTAAAAATTTTAATTTTCTATTTTTATTTCATATTCCTGGTCCTCTGCGTACCCTATGACGTGTAAGGGTGAGTATATTTTAAAATTTATATCTATATTGCCATCATTTCTTTTAACTATAGTGCTGAGTTTTGTTACCATTACTATTTTATCTATAACGTAGTTGAGTTTTGTTACCGTTTCTATAACGCGTAACAAACATTATGTGTGTTTTGTACATTAATTAATTTTACTTTCCATGTGTACCAAGAGCGTGTCGGATTAGTTTATATGCTAATTTAGTTATAATGTGCTAAGTGGATTACCATATTTTTATTTACGCAGAGTTCTGCTTAGTGTGTTACCATATTTACCCTACGTTAACTTTTAATGATGAGAATAGTTTATACTACCCATAAAGTGACTACATAATAGTTGCTTAAAAACTATTTAGTCGTATACATATATTTTTCACAGGGTGTTACACCTCTTACATTTTTTGCGAACGGTTTGGTAAAAAAAAACTGCTTAAACATTGTACCCTAACGGGTACGTATGGTTTTGTCAGATTTTAAAAAATAGATTAAATAAACATAATGCTACCGTCTCATAAAGCACGCGCTCTTTTAGCTATGAAAGCATGTCATCTGTTAAAGAGGGACATTTATCAGTTAGTCATTAGGATCACTTATTTTCCACACTAATTGGCATGCATTAATAGGTATGGCAAAGAAAATCCCGTTTCACCTTGTTTATGACTGTTACATGTATCACTTTCTTTGAATTTTTCTGTCTTACTATTTGAGTTATAATGTTCTCTTTTTGTAACGATTTTTACACCCACCCTGTGCATTTTTATGTGATTTTTACACTTTTTCCTGTCGTCACAGTTAGTTAGGCGGATTCTTTGTAATATTTGCTAAATTTTGACTATCAGTCCAGCTGCAAATAAAATATCAGTGGATTAGTGCAGATAAGTTGAAAGGGTGCGTGAGACATTGTATTATTTTTTTTATAGTTGAAATATTTGCTAAAACTAATGTTCCCCTACACCATTAACGTGCATTCGTGATGGAACCAAAGTTTTTACGCAAGGGTAACCGTAACGTACTTTGAACATTCCACTGGGTACAAAAAAAAAAAGTTATTTTTTACCCGATTTCAACAGCGTGATGCGGCATACGTTCGCACGCAAACGATGTGAGAGACGGTTTTTCAGCCGATTTTTCTTCAGTGTAGCATTACTACGTGGAAACACAGATATCTGACGGCACCAACCCGATGGAGACTAATTTTAATAAGCCCAGCACTTGGAGGTTTAGGACGCATCATTTCAAAAGGGTTTGTCTACATTGGGTACATTGAAACGCCCTTGTATCGTAAAGGATAGAATTGGGAGAACCGTCTCGGGACTTGGAAAAATATCGAGTCCGAAAACCACGATAAAGAGTGCTAGTGGGTTTTCACGATGTAAGGCAGTGCTCCTGACACGGAAGCAGCACAGATCCAAGATTCATTCGTTAATAAAACCCTTTTGATTCCCCGTTTGGAATAATTTCGCAGGACTTAACCATCCGTCAGTGAAACGTTGTCCAGGGTGAGGATCCGAACACTGAGTCTTTTAGGTCGGCCCTATTACCCCTCAATATTTTTCATCGTGACGAGTATAATCAGTTTTTATTAATTTTTTACCCATCGGCATTTTCTGCGGGCCAGTCTTTTAAAAATAGTTACTGTGGATAGTCCTTGAAAGGGGGATGGAACTGTTAATGAGGGGGACGGAACTTTTGATAAGAGTTTTAATTAATATAGTTGATGATTAACGAGTTTTAACGAGATCAAATCACGCTGTCGGAAGCAATTTTTTTTAAATACAGGAGACGCACAAAAAATAGTACACACGTTGGATAACACAGATTAAATGTGCAAAAACTGATTTGCAATGGGTCAACCCGGGGATCTTTAAAGAGGGGGCTTAAAATATAGGTCCACCAGCAGGGGGGTCTTTAGAGAGATGATTTAAAATAAAGACAACCCAAGGGATCGGAAATCAGGAAAAATCGAGATTATTCGAGAAGGGGAGTTTAAAATATAGGTGGGTCAACCAGGTGGTCTGAAATAAAGAAAAATCGAGACTATTCGAGAAGGGGGTTTAAAATATAGGTCAACCAGGGGGTCTATGAAGAGGGCTTAAAATATGTGTAGGGGTCTAATCAAGAAAATCGAGACTATTCGAGAAGGGGAGTTTAAAATATAGATGGGTCAACCAGGGGGTCTGAAATAAAGAAAAATCGAGACTATTCGAGAAGGGGGGTTTAAAATATGGGTCAACCAGGGGGTCTATGAAGAGGGCTTAAAATATGGGTAGGGGTCTAAACAAGAAAATCGAGACTATTCGAGAAGGGGAGTTTAAAATGTAGGTGGGTCAACCAGGGGGTCTGAAATAAAGAAAAATCGAGACTATTCGAGAAGGGGGTTTAAAATATAGGTCAACCAGGGGGTCTATGAAGAGGGCTTAAAATATGTGTAGGGGTCTAATCAAGAAAATCGAGACTATTCGAGAAGGGGAGTTTAAAATATAGGTGGGTCAACCAGGGGGTCTGAAATCAAGAAAAATCGAGACTATTCGAGAAGGGGGGGTTTAAAATATGGGTCAACCAGGGGTCTATGAAGAGGGCTTAAAATATGGGTAGGGGTCTAAACAAGAAAAAACGAGACTATTCGAGAAGGGGAGCTTAAAATATAGGTGGGTCAACCAGGGGTCTGAAATCAAGAAAAATCGAGACTATTCGAGAAGGGGATCTTAAAATATAGGTGGGTCAACCATGGGGTCTGAAATCAAGAAAAATTGAGACTATTCGAGAAGGGGGGCTTAAAATATAGGTCAACCAGGGGGTCTATGAAGAGGGCTTAAAATAGGGGTGGGGTCTAATCAAGAAAAATCGAGACTATTCGAGAAGGGGAGCTTAAAATATAGGTGGGTCAACCAGGGAGTCTGAAATCAAGAAAAATCGAGACTATTCGAGAACGGGGGCTTAAAATATCGGTCAACCAGGGGGTCTATGAAGAGGGCTTAAAATATGGGTGGGGTCTAATCAAGAAAAATCGAGACTATTCGAGAAGGGGAGCTTAATATCCAAACTTAAGAGATTTGGGACTTCAAAAACAGCATTAAGCACATGGCACTTGAGCAGATACCTGGGATCACAACTGACATCGACATTGACGTAAAAGAACTTGTACAGTCGCTCAAAAAAGTATCCGAACGCTATGGTTGATTACAAAATTCAGAAAATTATCTAACAACGATATTTTTAGAAATTAGTGATCTGGCATCCTCCGTGCACAGTACACGAAGGATGCCAGATCACTGATTTCTGAAAAAAATGTTGCCAGATATTTTTTCTGAATGTTGTAATCAACCATAGCGTTCGGATAATTTTTTGAGCGACTGTACCTTATCAAGTTCATGACAACAGTGTCTCTTTAACTAATTGTTTGCAAGTAATTTTGCTTATGCAAGTATTTTAATATTTGTGCGTAAGTTTCTTATGTAAGCATTTTTTGAATAAAATATTGTTATTAAATAATATTTCTCATTTTATTTATATATAATCTATGTTATATATATCAGTGCCGGATCTAAGGGATGGGGAGGGCATGCCCAATTGTTCGAAAACCGTAGCTTTACGCGTACTCTCCTATAATATAAAATTTCGTTAGATGGCGCGCAAACACAAGAGAAAAAAAATTCACCTGAGTAGTTTTTATGGAAGTGGGGCGGAAAAACTTTAAATGGGATGAATGTGAAGAACCATGGGAAGGAAAATATGTCACATTTCTATTTGCAACTTATAACCTTATATATTATATATATTATATTTGAAACCTTATATTAAGATATATAATATGTTCAATTGGAAAGTGATTTTAGGAGCAAAAAATCGTACAGATTCAGATTTAAAATTCATAATACTTTTTTTGATTTCGCCTCTGTGTACCATAATGACAAACTAAAATACTACGTTTCTCTAAATTTCTCTTACATGCTATATATTTATCATAAAAATTTTAAATTTTGGTGGTGGAATGTAAACGTTACGAAGTTTCCATAGAAAGCAATGGTGATCCAATTATTTTTGTTTTAAGAGAAAAATTAAGAATTAATTTGATATTGATAGTAATTGATGAAATATTACGATTTGCACTTTACGAATCTTACAAAAGCTGCAAATGCGACCTCTAACGGCGGAAAGTTTTGAAAATTCCAAAATATCAAAAGAATATTGCAAACGATGTAGTTATCTGGAAATTTTAAATGTTGGTGGTAGAATGTAAAGGTCACGAAGTTTTTTCTGAGCAATGAGTTGACCCCTTAGACCAGGGGGAGAGAAGAAATGCAAATTTTTGAATTCATTTTTTAAATTCATTCATTATTTTTGTCATGTTACTCAAACCAATCACAGACAGATGTCGCAAAGTAGTCTGTTGCATTATTATCTTGAAATGTTTAGTCTCCATCAGTAAAAAATTAGATATGCTGTTTACATATGCTGCAGTATTTTGTCCATGCTTGAGACATAATAATATACCGAATCCGTGCCATGTGAATCCCTTCAACATCACGAGTTCATTGTGTCACGTGGTCACCACCACACCCTAGCTCTGCCATCTGGAGAAAATATGAAATTTTATATTTCATCTGACTAGATGACACTTTTTCCCCAAGTTTTCTAACAATTCACTCATGCCTCTTCCGACAACACTGAAACCTAGCCGATTCTTAGCCAACACTATAAGTCTCCGAATAGGACACCGATGCCGAATTGCAAATAGCGGAGTTCCCTGTGGAAGTGTCCGCATATATGAGTCTTATTTTGAAAGCAGTCGTGATTTCATACACAGTTGAAGTCGTATCGCTTTCTTGTGGCCTCTACCTTTTCTCTCATACAGTATCGGAAGAAAGGATTAGTTCACTCGGTAACGAGCATGAATCGTAATCTGTAGTTCCCAGGTTCGAGTCTCAGCTGTTCCAACATTCATTTATAACGGCTAATTCGAACCATTCCCTCGGTGAGAAGAGAACACCTATGGGATTGGAAATGCTGTCGTCCGTGAGATGAAAGCCGAGACTTGGTAGACAATAAATACGGTAGATGGCGCGCCGAAACTTGGTAGACGATAATAATGATTAAGCCGAGGCTTGGTAGACAATAAATACGGTAGATGGCGCGCCGAAACTTGGTAGACGACAATAATGATTAAGCCGAGGCTTGGTAGATAATAAATACGGTAGATGGCGCGCCGAGACTTGGTAGACGATAATGAAGAATAAGGCGAGACTTTGTAGACGATAATAATGATTAAGCCGAGACTTGGTAAATAAACATACGGTAGATGGCGCGCCGAAACTTAGTAGACGATAATGATGATTAATCCGAGGCTTGGTAGACGATAATAATGATTGAGCCGAATCTGGTAGATAATAAATACGGTAGATGGTGCGCAAACATTGACGATAAATACGGTAGATGGCGCGCCGCTACTTCTTAGATGATTATTATAATTAAGCCTAGCCTTGGTACACGTTAAATAACCCGTTGGATGGTCTTGATATGCGGCTACAATCTGTCTGCTGTTGACCCATGGGTTCCATTTCCCCAGCTTTCTCTGGGCCCTTTCGGTCCTTGTAGCCTTTAGGTCATTTAGCCCATTGTGTACAAGAAGTGTCACTCAAAGGTGAAACACTCATCTCCTATAGTATCGTTAGTCTGACACAATTACTCCAGCCAGTCCTAGGGACTCATTCGTATTGAGAGGTTCAAACTGTTTTTAATAAGTGTCTGCAGATTTTCACTCGTTCCACTGAAGTCAATGAGTGTTATTTGAACGCTTTTTTAAACTTCCTGTTACATGTTAAAACAAAAGCTGCATGAAAGATCATTTCTAGATATAACAGCTGAGCTAATTGCGATGAATTTCATGTTTACAGGATATTTTTTGATCTTATTATAAAATTGAAAATTACACTATTTCCATTTGTATATCATGATGCCTAGTGTTTTATGTATTGCTTCAGTAATGATCTGAAATGTGGAAATTTAAATTATTGCTTATATCCACTGAGTTCTCTCTACAAATTTACTTAAATATTCTGTTTAATTCAGGTCACCTCGTATATAAAGATTAAGATGCATGGTTTAAAAAAAAATAGAAATCTTTATTTCATTCTGAAAGCAGTCAGTGTAATAATGAAGATATCAATTCAACGTAACCTTAAATCATCATTTTTTACCTTATGCTATTTGCTAGATAAAATTAATAAAAGAAAGGTAATAACAGCTACCACTATAAATTTTAGTACCATTTAGTGTAGTTTTGTGTGTTCGTTTAATCACACAACAAATTGTTCTTCATATACGGATTCCAGTTCAGTGACTTCCTACCGTAAGTCGCTAAAAAATAGCATTAATAGTGTACGACCTGTTATTTTAGAACAGGTCGTTTATAATATATATAACGTGTCAGAAGGATTTAACACTTCACCCCACACGCTGTACATGCAGGACCGCCTCTTCATTTTACTAACGTATTTTCTGTAGGAAACTTTATTTTTGTACGAGTGTCAACGACCATGTGAGTATTAACTGTAATTAGTATTTAATTACAAGGGATATTACATTTTAAAAAATTATTTTTAAAATCGGAAAACGTTGAAAAGAATAATCGCAAAAATAAATATTGCATTTTAATGTCGTAGTGTACTAAGTCGATGGCTTGTTTAATAATAACGTTAATAGTATGTTTTGTGATATCACATTATAACATCCATCCCACCCTCATATCGCTTCGGTATTTACAGATGAGTCCCTACAGAGTACAGTCGCTCAAAAAAACGATTTTTAAAAAATTAGTGATATGGAAACCTTCGTGTCACGTGACACGAAGGTTGCCAGATCTCTAATTTCTAAACAAACCGTTGCCAGATTTTTTCTGAATTCTGAAATCTACCATAGTGTTCAGATATTTTTTGAGTGACTGTACAGGGATATTACATTAAAAAAATTATTTTTTAAATCTTACTCTACCTGTACACTAAGCGGTTTCATCATCAAATGAAGTTCTATGTTATGTCAATAGTAAATCACTTGCAGAATTCAGGAACTTCTTTAAATAAAAGTTTTGTAAAAAAAAATGCTTCCTAATTTAAAAATCTCTGTGAAATCTATTTAAATCAAAACAACTTTTTCAAACGCAACAAATTTTTAGAAAGATGCGTTTAGTGTTTGTGTTGTGGAAGCTGAAACATTTAGCGCGTTAGATTGTTCTGCAAAACGTCATTTATAATTAGTGGAAATTGACATGATTATTACAAGAACTGATAAAAACACTCTTATACGGATTAGCAATGTTCAGTATGACGGTTTTGCTTTCTTTTTAGCTAGTTTTTATTTATTTGACAGAACAATTATTTAAACTGTCATTTTAGCTGTTAAATATTACATTCTGCGCAACTGTGAAAATAGTGAACGAATTTTGTCGAAAATCGACATTGAAATAAATTTGATAGCGATGATTTTAATGTATTTAAGAAGTTACTAATTTATGTATCTGAGTTATTACTGAGCTAACATGAAACTGTAGCAAATAAAGCATTATACTCTGGGCATGCTTTATTTGTGTTATATGTTTTAGAAGATCATGGCTTGGACCTAGTGGAGAAGAAGGATTCCTAGATGATAGTAGCATTGAAAACACACCAAACAGTAACAGGTGGAGAATGCTGTCAAATTTCATCATCCCCAGAGGATGTGACGATTGCCTTATCCAACAATGCTGTGTGTTGACATTACCATTCATCCGGAAGTGTGTCTCCTCACTCTGTAAGAGTCAATGGCCAGCGCCATCCTATCCAGTCCTAAGCCTTGAAAATACCAATTTATACCGGAAGTAGCGCAACACATTTCGTAAGATCTTGAAGACAGTCGATTACGCAAGATTCAGGAGTGTTACATCGGCCCTGGCTGTAAGAGAAGACTACAGCATCAGCCATTTACAATGTGTTCAAAAACCGGTAGACCTCCTCTGCAATGGCATAACGATTTATAACCGCTTCTTCAAAATTCTGAGACCTGTTTTGTAACTCATTTTCCTCAAAGGCGTCTCCATCTCATCAGTAAGCGATATTCGGCTATAGCATTCTTGCCTTTGTTATTGTTTTGGAAATAGAACTTAACCAATAATGAATGATCTTTCAGTTCCGGTGTCGTGGCTCTTTTTATCAATTATTATCGAAAGTTTGAGAAAGTGAAAATGATCATGCTCTCTATTACAAAAGGGTCAGGTCTCTTGATGGCTTTCTGTTTTCATTCTGTAACCACGTGACGTATTCTCTTACTAACACGTGATTGGTAAAAAATGTGCATCGTTTTTGTGTAGAGCGCCACGTTCAACCAGCTGGCATTTTTATAAGAATTTACTTTTTTACCTGCCATTTTATTCTGCATGACCTGATTATTATCCCCTTCAAATTTCAGCTTTGTGCAACTAACTGTGTTTATCCGCAGAACTACAAAGTAACGTAGTTTCATTTAACCACTCAGTATAAATCATCAGTTTGAAACATTTCACTTGAGAACCTCCTCCTCCTTTTCGGGGCGGCTCAGCCTGTAGCGCGTTAGGCTCGTAATCTGTAGTTCCCCGGTTCGAGTCCAAATTGTGTCACCGTTGATATTTATCTCCGCAAAATTTTCCGCCCTGCCCACGGGCAGTAGGGGACACCGATGGGCTTTGAAAGGCCGCCGTCCTTCGGATGGGACATTAAGCCGTTGGTCCGTGTACGGGAGAGCCATACCCTGTGCACGTTAAAAAACACGCTGGATGGTCTTGACGGGAGGCTACCATCAATCTCCCAACAACTGTTCCAGTGGGTCCCCTCCACCAACCATCTCTGAGCCTTCGGGGTCCTTGTGACCTGGCCATTTAGCCCATGGTGTGCAAAAAAGTGCCGCTCAGAGGTAAAACAACCCAACTGGACGGGAAGCTACCATCTGTCTCCCAACAGCTGTTCCAGTGGGTCTCCTCCCCCAACTTTCTCTCAGCCTTCGGGGTCCTTGTGACCTGGCCATTTAGCCCATGGTATGCAAAAAACTGCCGCTCAGAAGTAAAACAACCCAACTGGACGGGAGGCTATCATCTGTCTCCCAACAGCTGTTCCAGTGGGTCTCCTCCCCCAACCTTCTCTGAGCCTTCGGGGTCCTTGTGACCTGTCCATTTAGCCCATGGTGTGCAGAAAAGTGCCGCTCAGAGGTAAAACAACCCAACTGGACGGGAAGCTACCATCTGTCTCCCAACAGCTGTTCCAGTGGGTCCCCTTCCCCAACTTTCTCTGAGCCTTCGGGGTCCTTGTGACCTGGCCATTTAGCCCATTATGTGCAAAAAAGTGCCGCTCAGAGGTAAAAAAAAAAACCTCCTACTATTATACATTTCAAGGTTAAATGCTAACCTCGATTAAGGTAATAAATAATCATATATTTTTTTAAACGTTACCTAAAATATTATTTAGTTTCATAAAGAAATAGAAGTACAAACGTTTATTCTGACCATGCGTCGATGTCTCAGGAAAGGTTCGGAGAGGGAACCCACTGGACAACTGTTAGGAGACATGATAATCCCATCAAGGCCATCCAGTATTTTCTTTAACGTGCATAAGGTATGGATCTCTCACGCATGCGCAGCCATGGCTTAACGTCACATCCGAAGGACGGCGGCCTATCTAATCCCATCGGTGTCCCCTACTGACCGAGAGCAGGGCGAGTGTTTTGCGAAGTTAAATCTCAACGCGAGCCTGGTGCGCTATCAACTGCCTCCCCCCCCTCAACCCAGAGCAGTATTCTGTTTTTCTAAGGTTGAAGTCCCAACTGCGCTTGCGTGGATATTTTCTCTCTTAACTGCCATTCTGAATTGGTAAGAAAAGAAACACCGATGGGCAACCTTCGTTCGTACAACTTACAGAATAGCATTACCTAATTTCTAACTGTATCACTCTATACTCCTGTTCGAACCATATCCATGGCAATTGGAATTCTGTAAGAAAAGAAACAACAATGGGCTTGATAAGATTTATTTATATATTACTAGAAATCAATCGTTGTCATGGCATTTACCAGACTGGTTGTCTCTGATTGGATTATTCTGCTATGATGTCGTTATGCAGATCAGCTTCCCACTTAAGAAAAGCACTGAAACTAAATAACCCAATCAGAGACAACTTGTCCGAATAATGGAAATTCATGAACAAGTCACTTCCAGTCCATACTTACAGAAACACAGAGAGTGAATAATGGAATCAATAGCACTTATTAATTATTTTCTGGTACAAAGTGTTGTAAATAATAAATGTTTTTATAAGTCACTACAGACAATCAATCTGAACTTACAGAATACCATTTGCTAATTTCCAACTCTATCACTATGCAGTCCTGTTCGAACCCTATTCATGGTCTACACCAACTCACTTCCCAGAAACAAGCATATCCGTAGACTTCAAGGTAGACAGCGATTCCATTAACAAAAACTAATATCTACGAGTTTTTATCCACGTTTAACCTTCTGATAAAATAAAATAAATAAATAACAAATACTCCCTCAAGCAGCTGCTAGCCACAGAGGTCTGACAGGAGCCTGTCAGTTTATACGCCAGAGTAGGAAGTCTGAGAGGATGGTAGGACCTCAGCAGAAAAACAACACGAACATCCATGCCTTAAATGGCCCGAACCCAGGTCCCTTAGGTTAGTAACCATGCGCGCAAACCACTCGGCCATGGGATGGCATACCCATCTGATATAAACCTATTTATTACAGTTCTTAACTAAAGCCATTCAAAATGCCAGTAAACGATTTTAAGAAATTATCAATTTTTTTAACTGTATTTTTATCAGAATCTAATATTGGACTAAGATCAAAAGAGTCCAAAGCTATATTTACCTTAGAATTCAGACAAGAATTCAGCAATTAATTGCTTTAATGCTTCTAAGAGAAATTGTTATGTAAGCTTCCATCATATTTAGGCAATGTTAATCATTTTCGAAAATTTTAGCGGTAGTTTATTTACCCTTTACGGCCGTTTTGGGAACAATAGTTCACAAAATGGTCGTACAAGGCCGGATCTGGTGGTGGTGGGCAGAAGATGGTGCCCCCTTTGAAAACTTAGGGTTAAAATAAGGGTAATGGAAGACAAAAATATTAAACATTTGCATATTCATCCACTATTCAAGATAATTTTTTAAGACATCTGAAATGGAGAGGCAATATCATATTGCAAAATTCTCCAATATTATCTGCAAAAATCTTCCCTAATTCTTTTTTTCTAGCTTAGAGCCTGTTATACGATGGTTATGAATTGCAAACAAAAAGGAAGAAATTGAACAGATTTCGTAATTAACTCTATTCAGGTTTAAATTAAGATAAAATTTGAAATTGAATTAAAAGTATATTACAGAAAGGTTGGTGAAGCTGGATCTCTAATTGATGATGCCCTTGGTCATAACCATTACAAATGCATGATAGTTAACCTTACTTCTTACTTTACTTACTTCCATAACTGAAATAGAGACGCTAGTGACTTTTCTTAAACCTAGTAACTGCTTTGCTTCAACAAGACAATGAAGAACCACATTTTAGAATTTATATTTGTTTAAAACCTGTTGAAACATCGAACCCGTTGATCGTTACCATTTGTTTTGTCTACGGATTATTCCAAAAAGTTATAAAGTCGAATTTCATGAGAAAAAATACCTCTTTTCTAAATTCTGAACTACCGTTTGCTTCATATGTTGCTTTTACTAATGATCTAAAAGACGTAAATTTCAAATATCGTGTGTTTGAAATGAATTGTTTCTACAAGAATATTCAAGCATTGCCATCTTAATTCCGATCAAAGGATACTAAAAATTAACATCCGAATTTGTTTATGAAAAGATATTTTATTGAATTTTGAAACCAGTCAGAGAATTTCAAAATTTTTTCCTAAATTTTATACATCTTAGGTATATCAGTGGAACAGTTCAACGAAATGTTTAAATTTCATTTCTTAATATGTGTATCTATTTATGAAAAGGAAGCTAAGATATAAGTAGAGAAAATTACCGCTATGAAATGCGATATCTTTAAATACAATTTTGAATGGTCTTTTAATCGATATCATTCACGAAGTATCAAACTAGATCAGTGGCCACAACTTAAACCGCTAAAATGAATACGAAAATCATTCAACTTGTTAAATAACTACATAAAATATATGCTATATTCAAGAAGGAAATTAAAATAGCCATTCATTTATGATTTGAGAACATGAAAATGTTGTTTTCTGTTTCGATTTGCAGAGCCATGGCCAAAGCATTCAAGAATATTTGACAAACTGAATATTTTAATTGCATAAGGATCGGAATTATCCAAACTGAATATGAATTAATCCGATGAATCTAAAGCCAATTTAAGTTACCTTTTCTTGATAATAGTTAAGATATTTTAAGAGATATTTTAAGTTATAAGATCTTGAAATTTTACCAGAGAGCCGTAGCTATACTTCCATTTTTTGAATTATTATCTAACCAGCTAAGAATTTAAATTTATACAAAAGGATCGGGTTAACGCTAAAATATATTGTGGGGGTGGATAATTAATCCCCATATTATGCATAATTATATGTATATATTCATACACCTCTGTCTTCTAATACACTGAAAACGACTTTGCTTCGAATACAAAATTATTTGGTTATAATTTCTTTCCTCATAGCATAGCAACAGGAGTACTTCATTGGCTACCTCGAAGTCAACACAGCAAGATATGGAGACAAACTTAACATTGACTCCATGAGGACATCATATTCATCTTGTGAGAAAAGCCTTTCATCGAAAGGGATTATTTTCGTCTTTCACTCGAAATATGATAAAGCTCCGTCTTAGAAAGAAATGAAGCAAACTTTTGTGTAATTTCTATGATAATCACAGCGACTACGTATACTCAGTACATTAATTAAAAAGGTTTTTAAAGTTTAATTTTATTATAGAAATATAAAAACGGTGAGAAGACCACCTTTTTTAATACATTTGGGAAAATTTCCTGCAGGATTTTTGCAAGAAAAATCGTTAAAAGTTTTTAAAAAATTAGTAAAAGCTTCTAAGCAAATATTTTGGCGAATTTAACAAAACAGTTAAATTAATATTGTAAAAATTGAGTTTTCATTTTTGCGCAAATTTTGAGTTTATTTCGTTATGTTTGCGGGTGTGTGTGTTTTTTTTATTATTTTTTGTGAGTATTTAAAGGAATATTTTTAAGAAATGTTTAAAAACATTTTAAGAAACATGTTTAACTTCGTCAAGGTACTCGCTGAAAATAATTCCTCAAATATTACGCTGAAACGTATGCACAAATTTAAATATATCATTGTTTAATTTTCTTCTTTCTTTATTTTACTTTTTATATTATACATTTCTATTTATATTTAGAAAAGATAAGTTCATTGTTAGTTTCTTGTATACTTATTTTTGAATTGAACAAAAATATTGATGCTAAATCAAAAAACTATAACACTGAATAAAAATGTGTCTTTATCTTAGGAACTTGGCAGTTAAAACACCGAAATATGCAACTTCTTGGAAATGACCCTGCTTTCTTTTTTCAAACTTTGGCTCTTGTCTCGCTTTTATAGAAATATAAAAATCTTTTAAAGCTTGTTTTCTCACATTACGCTAAATATTTAACCAATAAAAGTAAATATGATATAGTGAAAGGACCACAAGCTTCACTTTAGGTAAATTAGGAGAGTAGATATTTTCTGGGAAATTGGCGTCATGAAAAAGACGACGACGACACAAACGTTAACCGAAATTTGATCACCTGATAAAACAGGCAAAAAATATAGTTCTAATACTGTCTATATATATATTGTATTACTTGTAAATAAACTAAAATATCGTTAATAAAAATATTACGTTTGAAATAACATGAAATTACAGAATTCACACCTGCTGCATTACTTCTCCATGTAACACAAGTTGTCAGCCCTTCAGACAATAGAAGTTACAGTTAATATTTTATAAAGCCTTTTCCACACAATTACGTGTATTTCACAAACCGATTTAGAATCATGCATTGACTTACGAGGAAAGAAACTGTTACGTTTTAGATATTTTAATAAGGTTAATTATCTGAAACGAAAGGCAGCTCGAAAACCAAACTTTTCCAACTGTTGCAGGCTCAAAAGAAAATGGCGACAGAGTTTTGTTGCCAGATACCTTGCGTCTATTACATTTATAATATTAATAAGGAATAAGAGGTCGAACAAGACTGCTTACACAGTTCATTCGTACTTGAAATTGAAACGTCGAAAAATCAATTCATGACGTTAGAGAAACGCAGCATTAAGCGAAATAATGTTAAAGTAGCGTTAATTTTCAGAGAAAAGAGTATTATGATTTAAAGTTGGTTACAAAACCTCTTCTCTTAAATATAAATAAAGATTTCTTGAAGTGTAATATCAACTTAATGTTCAAATGTTTTGAATGTTTTGGTGCAAATTTGTGGTTATTTAGTTTAGTATAAATGTTTAACAGAATATTTAAATAGTAATACTAGTAAATAGTCACAGGATATGTCCTGTAGTAATGGAACTCATGAAATAATAAGCTGAATAATGAATAAGCTTTTCTTCAACTTATTATTTCATCAGTTCCTTGTCTACAAGACATATCCTGTGATTATTTACTAGTGAATTATTGATTTAACGCTATGAGCGTGTGTGGCAAATATTAATACCAACTATATGAGGCAACAGATTTGTCCACTTCCTGGATAGATGGCACCACAGTGCAAATTAAATAAAAAACCCGGAAAGTTTATAACGTTACACAAGCTGAGAAAACGTTAGCTATTGGTGGTGTAGTGGTTAGCATAACAGGCATGTTTCCTGAAGACTTGGGTCCGAATCCCACTCATGGTAATAGTTATACCTTTCTCTTCTAATGTTCATTCATATAGAAAAACTACCGTAAATTGCTATATCAGTAGCATAACTATGCTCCTTTGCGCTAAAATTAATATTTGGACGAAAATAAGTCAGTTAAAATATTAAATATATAAATACCCCAAATGCCTAAATCTAGGAAAACTAAAGGGGAATGGGTGCAGGGCCGGTCTTGAGTACTTGATGACGTCAGAGGCAAGGACGATCGTTTCTTCGACACTGCAGTTAGGTCCCTCTCATTTTCGCACAGAGTTACCGTTCCTTTTTCCACTTGGTTTTCCTATGTTTTTTACATAAAATAATTTTTAACATTTGTTAACCAAAAACAGGTATTTTTTACATACACTTTGAATCTGAAAAAGTGGGCAAAACTTTATGGGGTGGTAGAACGCAGCTATACGAGCAATATTCGTCATAGAATGTATGGTCGGAACGCAAGCGGTGAAAAGTTGAAAGGTAGTTTTCCACTGTCACATTTAAAGAATGAACACAAGAAGGAGAGGAGATACTCTGTGCCTCACTTGCATTCCCGTCCGCCGCACCGTACACAAATTGCATATCCGCCATTTCGTGGTTAGTATAACCAGCCATCCTCTCGGCAATCCACGGTAGAAATGCCGTTGGGTGCAAGGACCAACCCTTTTATACCATTTCCAACGCCATTTCCAACATTAATGATGGTCATAATTTATTGTAAAATAAGAAAAATCCATAATAGAAAATATTAATTTACACTTCTGCTCATAATACCTAAAATTCTCTGGACACAACTTTTGATGCTCTCTAAATACCTGTAAATAAAGATTTCTTGAAGTGTAATATTAACTTAATGTTCAAATATTTTGGATTTTTTGGTGCAGATTTGTCGTTGTTTACTTTAGTGTAATTGTTTAACAGAATATTTGAAGTAATGGTTATACCTTTTTCTTCTAGTGTTCATCCTCATAGTAAAAATACAATCCGTGGAGCAGGGGGAAGCACCCCTTTGTCATTAGGTTGTGGGAGGGTTGAGGGATCTATTGAAAAGTACCGTTTTATTTCGTTACGTTTAACAAAATGGCAGCTGGGTTCGTGCAGAGCAGTTCTGCTAAAACGATATTATTATATTCTAACAGACTCATTATAGCTATAAATAGTAACTGTCGCTGCTAGGACTCATTGCAGTGTCAGTTTAACGGTAAGGATATCAAGCAAATAGGGCATAATTGCACCAAAGTATGTCAAGTTTAGTAAACAGTGGGAAAATATTTAAATGTACTATTTGTAGAAGGCTGCTATATTAGATTTCCTGCTATTAGATGTAACACCAGCGTTTCTTAAATTAATGAATCCCCTGATTAAGGAATTAAAAAATCGAAATAATTATTAACAAAGGAAGAAAATTCTTCTAATTGAGAAAACAGGTAAAACCTAAATTTCTGACAAGATCTTTAAACTAGGGCTTCTCATCGTGGGATACGCATACCCCTTGGAAGTATGCCGAACATTTTTTGGAATAGGCCGTGAGAGCTCAAAAGTTGATTACCCAGTGCAATGTTTATAATTTTATAAAATTAGTTAAATTGTTTATGTCATTTCTTGTGTATATCGATATATGAAGTTTAAGAAAAGAAAAATTTAATATATGTATATGTTTTATTTTATTTCCATTGTTATACTATAACTATAGTTTTATCTATCTATACAAGGAACGAGAACAATTCCAGTTCAAGTTTAATTCAATTACTTCAGTCAAAAGATGAATAGAAAAGGCAGCAGCAGTATGAAGTTCCAGGTTCCTCCGAGAGTAAATACATGGTGAGAAACTTATCTGACGTCAGAACAATTACACACGAAGGCTGCCAGATCACTAATTTCTAAAAAAATCGTAGCCATATATTTTTTTCCAAATTCTGCAATCAACCATAATGTTCGAATACTTTTCTGAGCGACTGTACACTGAACTACATATTTGTGCTGTTTCATAAAGCCATTTTCTAGATTTCTTAAAAATATAATTTTTTTTCATGCATATTATTGTTTTAGAGCAGATACTTTTTCCTGCGGTTCTTTAGGAATCTACTTTTGTTTTGGTTTTTGATATTGATTATGATTTTTATATCGGTTCAAAAAATAATTATATTCCCAAAGATTAGTTGTTCTTCTTATATTGATCACTGTTGTCGTTAACTAATAATTTTTCTCTTTAATTAATTATTTCTTTGTTTGCATTTCTTAAACATGATCCTAAATTTATTCTTCGCACTCCCAATGTAGTATGCACTGAAACAACTTAAGGAAGCTTATGCTGTTTGGTTTCTTCATATAGTGCAGTGGTTCTCAACCTCTTATGCATCACGTACCCCCTGGAAATGTGTATGTAACTGGCGTACACCTTGTATAGATAGATAAAACTATAGTTATAGTAAAACAATGGGAATAAAATAAAACATATATCAGTGGTTCTCAACCTTTTATGCTTCACGTACCCCCTGGAAATGTATATGTAACTGGCTAAACCCTTGTATAGATAGATATAACTATAGTTAAATTATAACAATGGGAATAAAATAAAACATATATCAGTGGTTCTCAAAATTTTGTGCTTCAAATACCCGATGAAAATGTGTATGTAACTGGCTAACCCCTTATATAGATAGATATAACTATAGTTAAAGTATAACAATGGGAATAAAATAAAACATACATATATCCGACTTTTGATACAACGGATTCTGATATTTCTATTTTATTCCGTACGTTGTAATGGAAACAATCTCCAATAAAAGGAAACCACTACAGAATATAAAATGCGTAAGACTACAATTATTCGGAATCATCACTCAATAGAATGAACTTAAAAAGATACTTTTCTTATAACGGAAACAATGGAAATCAGTCGAAAGTATTACAGGAAATCAAAGCAAATGTGATTGAGAATTATTCTCTCTAATCCGACTTTCGATACAACGGACTTTACATTTCTGTTTCATTCTGTTCGTTCCAAGTAAAACGATCTGGAATAGAAATAACGCACCCTAGAAAACCAAACTCCGCAAGACAATTAATATTCATATTTTGAAGATTCTTTTCTTCTTGTAGATACAGTCGGAAATCGAAAAACATGTAAAAGCAAATGATAACATCCACCAATATTATTATTCTCGCTAATCAGGCTTTGCTCGAAACGGATTTTCACGAATCAATTTCATTATGTTTCTTTTAAACGGAACAATAGTCAAAGGAAAGGAGATGCAGGAACGTAATCAGAATAAGAATTTTGTATTCTCACAAATCCTACATTGAATAAAACGAAAAATCCTTTCCTTTCTTAACTAACCAATCGAATATCAAAGGAATGCCTTCGGGAAACTAAACCAACCGTCATTTAGAAGTATTTTCGCTAATCTAAGTAATTTAAAGTAATTTTAGTCAATAAAAGTATTTAAAAGTATTAATCTAATAATTAATAATTTAAAAGTAATTAAGCTGTAATCCATGAGTAATGATGCATTTGTCTCTATAATAAGACATTGCTTAAAATATATTAATTGTTTATTTGTAATCGAAGGAACCCAGGAAAGAAACTGCAAAGAACAACATTTATTCCATCTGGTCTTTTACTCATTAAAGCATTTACATCTACTCTCTCTAATCTGATATTAAAATATATCGAATTTTTTCAAAACACGTTTGAATGAATCTATCTGATATTATATTTTACCCATTTCACTACATGAACGATAATTTTCACTTTCTTTAAACTGAATTTGATTGAATTGAATTTTATTTTCCACAGCCAATTTTCTGAACAAAAAATAATAGGGATATCAAAAGGTGGCACCAGAGACAAACAAAGAGACTAGAACTGTGAATACTCTCACTAGTACGACATTCAATAAAATGATTTTTTCTTTCCTTGTAATGAAACAATTAAAAATGCACAGGGAATTTTAGACATCCTGTATAACACCTATTTTTTCTTACTCGAATATTAAAAAGTTTTGAATCTATTCTTTCTGATCCGATATATCAAAGCAATCGATATTTTTAAAGCATATTTTTTGAACGTGAAGCATACAAGTTTGAGAACCACTGATATATGTTTTATTTTATTTGCATTTTTATACTATAACTAGAGTTTTATTTATCTATGCAAGGGGGTTCGCCAGTTACATACACATTTCCAGGGGGTACGTTATTATTTTTATTTCAGTGAGTGTACATGAAGGTTGCCAGATCTCTAATTTCTAAAAAATCGTTCCCAGATATTTTTTCTGAATTCTGTAATCAATCATATTGTTCGGATACTTTTTTAAGCGACTTCATATCAAAATTTGACCTTTGATCTCGAAGAACAACATATCCAAAATGAAGAAAATCTGTGAGATCTGCTACTCAAAATACCCACAGGCACCATTTTTTGTCGTCTATCACCAGTATACCTATATTTGACCTTTGACCTTGAAGGACTCTTTGCATCCCAAATTTCACACTTGTTAGATCTAGGACCCAAATACACCCCCAGCGCTAGGTTTTTTAGCTCTTTAGCACGGGTAGATCTAAAAGTTCACCTTTGACCTCAAAAGGCCCTCTGGATCCAAAGTAGGGGAGGGGGTGGCTCAGTCGGTAGCACGCCAGGCTCGTAATCTGCAGCTTCCAGGTTCGAGTCACAGCTGGGTCAGCGTTGAGAATTATCTCTGCAAAAATCTCCGACCTGACCACGGTCATTAGGAAGCACCGATGGGCTTCGATAAACGGCTCTGCATCAGATGGGACGTTAAGCAGTGCTAGACTGCCATAAACTGTGCACGCTAAAGAACACGATGGATGACTTTGACGGGGGCTACCATCGATCTCCGAACTGCTCTTCCAGTGGGTCTCCTCTCACAACCTTCTCTCAGCCTTCGGGGTTCTTGTGACCTGGCCATTTAGCCCATTGTTTGGAAAAAAGTACCTCTCAGAGATAAAACAACTCAATTGGATTGGAGGCTACCATCTGTCTCCCAATAGCTGTTCCATTGGGTCCCCTACCACAACATTCTCTGAAGCTTCGGGGTCCTTGTGACCTGGCCATTTAGCCCATTGTTTGTAAAAAATTTCCCTTCAGAGGTCCCAACCCTCTGGATCCAAAGTATTATCTGATTTCGAGATCTACAGTCTGAAATGCTAGTAATGTAGACAACCATTTATTAAACTTGTGAATATTTCATGTATTTTTGAAGAAAATTTTCCAAGACCTCTATAAAACGAAGGGAAAATTGTTATACTGCAATGGATATCCAGTATCTGCACAATCCCCCTCCCTCTTACTATATTCAGGATCTATTACATCAGCCTCCCTTGTTTTCTTTTTCTAGCCTCCCTTGTTTTCTTTTTCTAAATCCGGTCCTGGTATTACACGTATTTTAGAATCTCATTATCTTGATCGATCTTGATATGATAAAAACTCAGGTATCGTGTTAGTTTTTTTTTATCATTTTGTAAAACAATTACATCGATGTTGCGTATGAGACTCTCTGGCATTCATAAAATTTGTTTTAATTAAACGAAATAAAATGTATTTAAATCTTTTCCTCAATAATTTTAAAGGTAGTGAATTATGGTTTTTTTAATGAATAAAACTGAAAGTTCGATTATTCATTTTACTTATTTATTTCAGGTATGGATTTTATGTTCCATCTACATCAATACATTTGCAGATATCATTGAATTGGGATCGGTTATTTTACCTCTGAGCGGCATATTTTTGCACACAATGGGAGAAATTGAAAGGTCACAAGGACCCCGAAGGCTCAGAGAAGTTTGGGGGAGGGGATCTACTGGAACAGCTGTTGGGAGACAGATGGTATCCTCCCATCAAAGCCATCTAGTGTGTTCTTTAACGTTGAGTTGTTTTACCTCTGAGGAGCACTTTTTTGCACACAATGGGTTAAATGGCTAGGTCACGAGGATCTCGAAGGCTCAGAGAAGGTTGGGGTGAGAGGACCCACTGGAACTGCTGTTGGGTTCTTTTGAGATCAAGCCTGTCTTCAACCCATGTCGGGCTATGGGCACTGAAATCGTTACGTAATAGCCATGGAGAAAGGCATGGTTCTAAAATTTTACCTAAGCATTTAAATGTAATGTCTTCACCTGGATTATAGAAGGATATAAGTGAAATATATTGATGCTTTATTTTAAGTCTTACAGCCACACATTCTATTCTGGTCTCATCTGTAGGAAGTGATATACTATTATGGGTTATATATCTTTTTAAATAAAGATCCCAGCTCCAGTTGTATTTGGAAATTTGTTGGAGAGATGAGGGATAAATTTAGGAATATTTATTTTTCTTCGAGACTCAGTTTTTACCACCTCCTGTATGTTGTTAAGGCTGCTTCTCCTGCTCTTATTCCTTATGGCTGCGAAGTTGTGCCGTGTTAGTACTTCCGAAAGAGGACATAATTTCGGAAGTAAGGATCTAGAGTTCCAACTGAAGAACTGCAGAAGAGCGTTCGCTAGAAAAATTATAAATAATAAGCAAACAAATATTCTGAGGGAAGGTGAAGGAGTGATTTATTTTTCTGAGATCGCAGCAATAATATCAGATCCTGTGTCTGATTGAGCAGGGTTGGGATTAGATTTATTTCTGGCTAAAACGTGATTTATAACTTCGGTGAGACTTTCGGTGAATGAGAACAAGATGTTTTGCATTCTGAGTTGCAGTTCGGTTACGATTACGTGCAATTTCTCTGCATCAGTGAGAAAAACATCTGATCCCGTGAATGAGATTTTATAAACATTCTTCTTCTTCTATATTGGAAGTTGAATTGGAGGCTACGTTGCCACTAGGCAATGAAGGGAATTAAATTTCTTGGCTATTTTGTATGTTCCTTGATCTAGAAATAGGCCTATCGAGTTGTTTTTGGTTTTAGGCGCAGAATATCTCGAGGAGAATGGTCGTTCAGAATTCCTCCCCAATACTGAATTTCGTATTTTTTCCCATACTTTCCTATATAGATGGCCGCAGCTTGAGACCACGAGAGAAAGATCTATAGAATTCATTTTCTAATTATCGAAAGTCATTTTTCTCTTCGATAATTCATTTTATATGAACATCCCTTACTTGTTTAAAGGCAGATTAATTTTGAGGATTGATTTTGAGGGCGGGGGAGCGGCTCATTCGGTAGCGCGCCAGCCTCGTAATCTGTAGTTCCCAGTTTCGAGTCCCAGCTGGGTCAGCGTTGAGATTTTTCTCCGCAAAAATTCCCCGCCCTGCCCACTGTCAGTAGGGGACACCGATGGGCTTGGAAAGGCCGCCGTCCGTCGGATGGGACGTTAAGCCGTGTCCCCGTGTGCGGGAGAGCACCACTCAATTCTACATACCCTGTGCACGTTAAAGAACACGCTGGATGGCCTTGACGGGAGGCTACCATCTGTCTCCCAACAGCGGTTCCAGTGGGTCCCCTCCCCACAAACTTCTCTGAGCCTTCGGGGTCCATGTGACCTGGCCATTTAGCCCATTGTGTGTGAAAAAAGTGCTGCTCAGTGGTAAAGTAATTCAACACAATGGAATATTAACGAAATGCATGTTTAGGTGAATTTTGTAGATGAGATGTAATGCCAAAATAATTCTCATGTTGATAACGTTCAACTGACGAACTGATAGTGCACAAACGCTGTAAAGTGAAAGACCTATTGATAGGTATCGCTGAAGATTTAATTCATCAGTATTCCTTTGCATTTGGGGTTTATATATTTTATGGGTTGGATTGTTTTACCTCAGCGGCACTTTTTTGCACACCATGGGCTAAATGGCCAGGTCACATGAACCCCAAAGGCTCAGAGAAGGTTGGGGGAGGGGACCCACTGGAACTGCTGTTGGGAGACAGATGGTAGTCTCCCGTCAAGACCATCCAGCGTGTTCTTTAACGTGCACAGGGTATGGCTCTCCCGCACACGGGGCCACGGTTTAACGTCCCATCCGACGGACGGCGACCTTTCCAAGCCCATCGGTGTCCCCTACTGACCGTGGGCAGGGCGGGGAATTTTGCGGAGATAAATCTCAACGCTGACACAGCTGGGACTCGAACCTGGGAACTACAGATTACGAGCCACCCCCGCCCCTATATATTTTATGGTAAAGGGCTCTGACGTGTATCTAGAGAGTTGCGGATTCGATTCCCACCATGTCAGTAATAATATTTCATATGGATAATTGCTATTTCTCCTAATTTCCTAATTTCAACCCAATTGTCATATCTTCCCATTTGCTCTCCATCCAATTGTCGCACTTCCAGTTGATATCCACCCAGATGACTTCCATCCAATTGTCGCGATCCCGTGTAAAATTCATAGAATACAATATGTTTAAAAAGAATTCAAATGCAAAACCTTTATCTTAAAAAAGAAATGACGACTTGTTTTCATTGAAGATGGAGTTGGGAGATAATTATGTGATGCATGATGCTGGATATATAGCTTGAGAGTCCTCAATTGTTCTCTCCTCATCGCTATCATCCTTCCGTTATACAGGGCTAAAGGCACAAGTTCAAACCCAGAGATTACGTTTCAGGCTCATCCGTGAACAATAGTGATGACGTCGTTTTTAAGGAAAAACATGAATAGCTGCTGCTTTCCTGCTTACATTTTCCCTCTTGCTGATATTCATTTTGCTGAACTGCCTTTCGATCTGTTTAGACTCGATCAGTGACTACGCCAATCAGCCCTCAAAGGTTTTTCTTTACTCCTGTACTAACTGCCACTAATTTTTCAAAGATACTAGTTACAAATAAGAAATGTTTCGTTTTATCCGATGTTGACATCCCTTGTTTTTCTTCATAAATCCGGAACGCATCCATAGGATGCATCATAAGAAGTCAAGAATCGAAGCATTCACTTGAAAGACTTTTTTTTTACCGATGGGCAATGGATTCAATCTAAAATATCCTATCGTGTTACAGACAGAGCAACATTGGATTCATTATAAGACGTCACAATAATAATGGCAGGTCCCGGATCTGCAAAACATTGAAGGGGGGGGGGGGAGTGGGGGCAAGAAATACCATCGAGTCGGAAAAATGCAAGGGGGGGGGCGCAAAAAGACTGGATTAATGTAGTATAGCACATCCTCCTCCGTTTTACAGATTCTTAAAATTTGCTAAATATGTTAAATATTTTAGACACTCTTCCCGTGGCCGAGTGGTTAGCACGCTTGTCTACTAATCTACGGGACCTGGGTTCGAGCCCCAGGTAAGGCATGGATGTATGTGTCGTTTTCCTGCTGAGGTCCTGCCATCCTCTCAGACCTTCTACTTTGGCATATAAACTGACAGGCTCCTGTCAGACCTCTGTGGCAAGCAGCTGCTTGAGGGGGTATTTATTTATTTATTTATTATATTATATTTACTAGTATTCTGAAAGGGTGTGCGTACTGATCCCTTAAGACTCGAATAAAATATTTATATTACCACGGACAGTAGATAAAATCTGTAGAAACGTGTGTAAACAATACTGCATTATTGACCTAAAGGATTTGATAGCTGTCCTAAGGGAAAACTGACATTCGATAATGAGAAAAAGCTAATTTGAAAATTCAATGATGATATTTTAAGCAGAATAAAATACACTTGGATAAAGTCACAAATTGAAAGAAAAGTTTATTTTATGAAAATGAAGCGATCTTTCTGCTGACAGAGCAAACAAGTTGAAAAAATTACTCGGCTGTTGCGTAAAAAACTTGAATTAAATGTGTGAAATTTCAGTCGTGCAAATCACGAAGTCTACAGAGTGAAATGGAAAGGAGATATGTTGGTTAATAAAGGGAATAGACTTTCAATAATAGCGTATAATTATATTTAAAGAAAAATTAGGCAAATGCAGATTTTAAATGGATTGGCAGTAACATATTTAATATTACCATTTGCTTTTCCTGACTGTTTCATTAGTTTAAAATGCTAAACTTTATCCCCTATTAATATGAACATCCCTTATTTGTTTACAGGCATTTGAGATTTTTATTTTGCAAATAATTTTAAAATCGTACTGGGAGAATATTATTGAGCTGAGACATAGCAATTGGGAAATTTTCGATTATCCTACGCCTTCTGCTACCCATTTTAATTTGAAATAAAGAGTTATAAGATGAGAAGTCACTTTTTCTTCCTTTCCATATCACATCAATACATTCAAGTACACTGCGCTTGTGTCAGTCCCCTTTCCCAAGTATGTATTTCTCTTCCTAATCCGAATTCGTAGGTTCAGTCAGTCTCAATAGGGCGTCGCATTTCGCTGGGAGGCACCTTTCCTATAATGCACTGTTGCACCATGCTGATTAATGAAAAAGGCCAAAATCTGCAATTTGCTGCTCAATGTTTCGACAGCTATGAGGTACCTACGCAGGTTATGGTCTGAAAGAATCTCGACCTGGGATCCATATAATCAGGTCAAAAATATTTCCAGAACACACACCACAACCACCACCACATTTCAGCTGTGTTCCGTGAGCTTCTTGGAAGCAAAGGCGATGGGATGTTCTTGTCCCTGGGCTTCAATCTGCGAGAGACATGCGCAGATGCATTTAATTCAGAATGTAAGGTCACGCAGTATCAGGAGTATTGCATTCTTCTACCTCGCAGAGCCCTCCCCACTCCCTCGGTGCCTAGAATTCCTTATCTCCTTCTATGCACCATTGCAACTATGCAGGTCGCTGCTTCAGAGTCACGTCTGTGAGTGGATTTGCAATCGCTGCACACTGTTCTAGGTAGGTCACACTGATCACAGAAGATCACTTTCGAAACATTCGAAACCTTTACTTTAGGTGGTGTCGGTAATATCCGAAGAGTCCTAATATGCTCTTCAGTTCCTCCTTCATTGGAGGAGCTTTCATCTTTCTGACGACCTCTAGTTTTGAATGGTGGGGTCATTGCCTCACCGAACCAACAATGTGACCAAAATCTTGACATTGATATCCCTAAGATCCGCTCCATGATGTTAAGATGATAATCCCAGCTGTTCGAAAGAAAAAGCTATATCTTCTAGATTTGCACAGCAATATTTATAGCACACAACTAATATAATTATATATTAGGTGTGTGCTATATATTAAATTTTTATATTATATATATATATATCATTTATTATATTATATTATATTATAATCTATTATATTTTATATACTATATAAAATAATTATAGCACACAACTTTCTGGAAAAAGTGCCCCAGAGTTCTTCAGCCCGAAGGGAAGCACTTCCCATGGTACCCTCGGTGGGTTACGAATGCTGTGTACCTTTTACTACAGGGAGTGATTGGTATTTGCCAGTATCCCTTTAGCATATCCAGAGTTGTTATCTGTTCCACCTGGTACAGCAACTCTATTGTCCGTTCCACGTGGTACAGCAGCTCAATTGTATTTGCCACCCAGTGATGGCATTGAGGCTGTGAAAAATGATGCATAACCTCACTGTACAGTCTCTTTTCGCCACACAAGCAACTGGGTGCGTAAACTAACTGTTGAAGGGCATAATGAATCCCTTCAGTCTCCCACCTGACGGTCAACTTCATCGCGCAGTGCAATGGGAACCATATAATGAAGTGCTTACTTGACCAATAGTGGAACCCTGAACTTAAAGAACACCCTGAATGGCATTTGAAGGGAGGCTACCGTCCATTTAATAGCAGTTATCCAGTGGTTCCCGCTATCAGGGTCGTTGTGACCTGGCCACTTAGCCCATTGTGTGCAAAAAGGTTCTACTTATAGGTGAAACAACCCAACTCAACTTACATTCCCATTCACATGTAAGAGATCAAAATGGATTTCCAGTAAAACGGTGCTTTCAGGTTGTTTTTAAGTCGTGATTTATGGAAAACAGGGGAAAATACGGAAATTCAAAAACTTTGCTTACAATTAAATTATTGTAACTTTTTATGGCAAAATATCTAATTTCACTTACCTCTTATGATATTCTACCTATATTCGTAGTTATACCTTACACGATTATATATTCATCTATTTCAACTTTCTACCAGGAACCGACAGGGAATTCCTCTTTCTGTGAAGAAGAATTGAAATGAGAAAAGGAACAAATTGCAACCGAAAACCTGTCGTGCGCTTTGTTTCGTCAGAGATGATTCAATTGTTTATATTTATTGTAAATTATTTAACATTCTCTAGCGAAATAATTAATTTTCTACGTAATTAAGAAGTGTCTCTTATGATTCACTTATTGATGCCATGACTGAAAGAATGAATTTCTTGAAATATATTGCATAAATTGACTATTTGAGATTTTCCGTCCATTAGAGATTTACAAAGAGAAATCGAATCTTTCTCTTCAGAAATTAACATAAAAGATTACGATATGATCATCAAATTGCGGTCTGTAAATTGATTTCCAGTGAAGTATACAAGTCTTTTCCAAAAATCTTTTCATCTTAATGTAACTTATGATATATTGGAATCTCCGTAAAATCGTATTTCCAAAGAGTACGTAAACAGAAAATAATGGGAAGATGTCAATAGATTTAATCGAACTTTTAATAGGCATTTTAAACGCTAAATTAGTCCGAGAATATTGTAAGAAACTGTAGTGATGATACAATTGCACATTTCACTATTGAGACATCCAATAGATGCAGAAGGATAACCATTTGTGTATTTCGCAAAAAATTCTCTTTTTCCTAAATCTTGGACATACCATTGAGTACATCCGTAATGTATCATTTAAGGACTTGAGTATGCAGTTCGTGATTGAATGAAATACGTTTATTTTAATTTCACACTTATATAAAACGAGTGGTAGCTCTTAATGTCTTTTTTTTTGCCTACTTTTATCTAGTATTTTATTGTTTTTCCCTCTATTTTTCAGTTTGGGTGTTTCTGAAAACGTTTGTGCCATCATACAAAGCCTTCTCTACACATACATGACATATGGAGAAGGCCATATGTCATGTGATAACGACAGTGTGTCACGTAGTAAAAAGAGGCTCTCGGTTCCAGGAACGAAACACGGCAAGTGTAATTTCCATTTTTTTTAAACTTACAATAGTGCTGAACTTAATTATTGCACATAATTTTCCAAACAATACATGGACTGATTAGAAATGAATACAGGTGTATATTAACATCTTTCACCCTAATATTTTTAATATTCAAAGCCAATCTAATGTTATAATCGTATGGCTATTTACCAATATATCAAAAGCAATATGACATTTATCTTTTCTTTAGTTATATCGATTCAAAAATTTAATTCTTTTTCCAGAATGATTAATTATTTAATAATTAAACATTGCATATCACTGACACTCAGTAGCCTACAACAAAAAAAAAACCATTAAGCATTCATACTCTGCTTCGTACAAAACGTTCTCCAGCATATTTAACATCAAATCCAGGATAAAAAAAAGAATAAAAGATAATTAACGGGAGAAGATATTTCTTCCGGGTGTGGTATTTTACTAAATTCCGAAAAGTGGTCTTTTACTAAAATGATGCACCAAAAAAATTTTCCTCAATTATCTAATTAGCACATATTGCAATACTTGCAAAATATGATATTTCATTACTCTCATGAATCGTTAAAGAGTATGTATCATCTTAAATTGTTCAAGTAATATTATTACATCCTTTTCAAATTTGCCTTAAACAATTTTTCGGAACAACACAAAATTTGATAAAATTTAAACTACATCAGTAATATTTTTTAGAGAGTGCAATAGTTGTCTTATAAGGAGAATATGTTTTCTTAGCATATTTATCATTATTTACGCTGAAGAAATATGGGAATTATTTCCTTAGATCTGTAGTGCAATCTTAATCCCTGACTTTGAGATTCAGTAATGCTCCATTTCATCATCATCATCTTCAAACAGCCATGGGCTATGGAGGTCCAACCTTTGGAGGCGTGCAATTTACTTCTCCAAGCATATCTGTCCTGAGCTACATCTGCTGCATCTGGCCACTGCACATCAATTCTAACAAGGTCCTGTTTGACATTGTCGGCCCATCTCATCCTAGGTCTCCCCCTCTTTCTGATGCCTTTAGGCACACTGTTCATAACTCTATTCGCAAATCTATAAGTATCCATACAGGTAACATGGCAAACCAACGGAGTCTCTCTCTGCACAATATGCTGCTTAAAGGAGGTTACCGACTCCTTCGCCTAACCTCTTCATTGCTTACAAAGCTGAACCACCTAATAACCAAGATACTGCGTAAGAATCTAGAATCAAAAGCATCTAGTTTCCTGTTATCTTGTTTACACAGTGACCAAGTTTCACTACCATAAATAACCCTAGAAAGAACCAAATTATTATATAGTCTAATTTTAGTCTTTAGGTGTATACGCCTATTTCTCCACACTCTCCATAGATTCTTAAAAGTACCGGCAGCAATTGCTATCGTCTGTTAATCTCATGCCGAATATCACAAGTATCAGTTACATAGCTCCAACGATAATTAAACTGAGACACCTGCTCAAGACTGCAACCATTCAGATTAACTGAATCACAGCCTTCCTGACCAATTTTCTTCAATTTGGTTTTCTCTCTGTTTATAACCAAACCTACTCTACTACCAGTCTCATCAACAGGTCGAATGAAAGAGCTCATCTCATGAACATCATTTGTCAAAAGGTCCAAATGATCAGCATAATCTATATCAGAAAATCTCGCATATCAGACCATTTATTGCCAAAATCTTTCCCTTGCATGAATTTCGCATAACATAACCAATAACCAAACTAAAGAGAAAAGGAGACAGAATGCACCCTTTCGAACACCAGAAGTAATGCTATATCAGTTGCTACACGATTTACCAACTCTCACACCTGCCTTAGTGTTATTATAGAGAGCTTTCATTATGTTAACTAAGTTGCCTTATATACCATATAATCTCACAATCAACCACAAATTATGGCGATCAACAGAGTCGAAAGCTTTTTTGAAATCAACAAAGCTAGGAACCAAAGGTTTCTGAAGTTCTGAACATTTCTCAAGAATGTGCCCAAGTGAAAATATCTGATCTACACATCCCCTACCACTTCTGAATCCACATTGCAAATCACGCAACTGCCTGTCAACTAGATTCTTAATTCTATTAAGCAAAATCATGCGAAGAACTTTCCCTGGAACAGAGAGTAGGCTGATACCCCTATAGTTATCACAAGAACTGCGATCACCTTTTTTGAAAATATGGATAATAATAGCTCTGGTAAATTCCTTAGGAACCATGCCTTTATCATAAAAGATATTCAAAATTTCAGTCATCCAAGTGGTAACCTAAATATTCCCAGCTTTACGCATTTCTGTAATAATTTCATCTACCCCTGGGGATTTATGAAGTGTAAGTTTTGAAATAGCCAAAATAACTTCAAGTCGTATTTTAGGGCCAACATTAAAGCCACCAATGCAGCTCTCATCATTGGAAACAATGGGAGTAGAACTAACCACATTGTTTAGAACATCACTGAAATGCTCAGCCCACTTAGCCATGACAGAATCTCATCTTCTATAACCTTACCTTGTTTATCCTTCAATCCCTGTATACCTGTCCGTTTTCTACCACAAAAAAGTTTAACTCTGGTACAGCTCTCTGCTGTTGTGCTGTCTAACTGCTTCCTCGGCTTTGTCAGCCAAACCATCAAGCCAAAGATTCTTATCAGCAGCTAACTGATCATTTACACGTTTATTAAGCTCTCTGTAATCTTTCTATTAGGACTAGTAGGGTATTGATTAAGGACATTCCTGCAGTTCTTTCTTTCTGAAATAAGATCCAGTGCCTTATCACTAAAATAATACTGCCTCCTCTGCTACCTTTATCCTAAAAGACTACTGTTAGTTTCCAAAAAAGCCTTTTTAAAATGGTCCCATTCTTCCTCAACTTCAGTAGTAAGCAAACCGTGACTCTCATAATGTCTAAGTAACATCTCATGGTAAGCTTTATCCATAACCGGATCTTTCAGAGCTTGAGTATTATAGTTAAATTTTTTAAACTTTCCAAAACACCTTTTAAGCTAAAATTGCAAGACACGTTTAACAAGGTTATGCTCAGATCCAATTTCAGCTCCCCTATATGCCCTGGTATTCCTAACAGAACTATCGCATGTGCTGTTAATTAATATAATGAATCATAGTATTGAATATCAATCATATTCTTATGCAGTCCATCAGGTGAAACCCATGTGTACTTAGGTATGTCGCGGTGTTTGTAATACCTAGTAGTTATTCTGAAACCATTGAGTTTACTTACTTCTAGGAGACGTTGCCCATTGCCATTGCAGCTACAAATTCCAAAAAGGACTATCACCCCCTCCCCAAATGTCAGAGTCAGTATCAACTTTGGCATAGAAGTCATCTAAAACAAGGGTAATATCTCCTTTCTTGAGAGTGTTCTCATCCACATCGGCATCCTCTGTGGGGGTATAACAGCAGATAACATTCAAGTATTTAACGCTTGTCTGAACGTTTGCTGTAAGTATCCATTCATTAATGCATTCATATCCTAGAGGAGCATAACTAGCGTGTCTCTTGAGAAGCAGACACACGCCTTGGTAATGTTTATTGTCTCCCCTCACTGAAAAGGGAATTTGAAGAATATTTTTAAAAATCTGACCTTTATCTGTCCATCTGGTCTCTTGCAAGCCGAGAATATCTAAAATATAACGGTGGATTTCTTGTGTGAGGACATCAAGAGAAAAAGCTCTGTATAGAGTCCTCACATTCCAACTATCTATGGAGAGAAAATGGTTAGGGGGATATTTAAAGAAACTATGTTTATTGAGAGAGGGAATGCCGACAGTATCAAACAACCCCCTAATCGCAGACATAGGGCAAAGACTCGTTCCCCCACCACTGAAGGCTGAAGCCATCTACACTGGAAGACTTCCTCCAATGTAGAATTTGACGATGCCAATAGAAGCAAAGAGTTCAGGTGCCTGCGATAACCTTTGCTCAGGATTATCTACCAGCTGATAAACATATCCTTTGAATCTATTCACTTGGGGCTGTCAACCGACAAACAAACAGAAAACACAGCGGAAGATTTTCCCTCCACAGAAGCCCACCAGTGCAGCAAAATCAGGAACCATAATCACGCTCAGAGCCATATATCTTTCCAGTTCAGTGGGTTGATATGGTCAGCACCAGGACCCTGTGTGGTTGACCATTCCTCAGCAGGGTAGACAAAAAAAAGAAAAGTAGCCATAGTTGTCCAAGTCAGTAGGCCACACCAATCTGCCAGCCCTCCCCTTCCGTTCTCTTCCACAAGAGAGTATCTCTTTCGAAAGGTACTAACGGTTTGCACCACGAGAAGGCGGGGTCGGACATTAGGTGCTAGGCGTGGCAGGTAAATGTAACCTGAAAAGTAGTCAATGCAAACAAAATGTTTCATTTGAAAAGTTTATATGAAGGAAGTAAACATAATTTTTTGCATCTTCAGCGATATAGTGAAAGCGTAACTTACTCTTCATATAACGTTCAGTGCTAAAGGTACGCTATAGAAGTAGGTGTCGGTGCTATTTTTGGAGTTAGCAGAAGAAGAGATGAAAAATCTCTGTAGTAAAATGTCAGCCATTTACGGCTAATAGAGAAAATATGAATAAAATGCAAATATAATCAAAAATGTTTGAAGTTTAATATTTGTCTCCAAAGATGCTGAAGTGTGAAGAGGAAAACATTTTATACAAAATATGGTAAGATGTAATATCTTATACATATTTAATATTCCTCAGAGTTCCAAGAAAATGTTTTTGAAATAATTGGTGCATGGAATAAATCTACAAATAAATTAATTAGCAAACTGAATAAATAAAACTGATAGAGCTCTTTATCGATCTGTTATCAAAATGTGATAAATCGATAACTGAATTCCTGAAAATTTGAAGCAGTTATTAATAAACTTAAATAAATGCAAAACTGATAATGAAAAAAATTCACTTATAACATCATAATAAAATATTACTCTTCAAATATGATGCCATTAAAACAATGTGATTTAGTAAATATCGTAATTTATTGCTTAAAATGCGCAGTAAATGAAACAGTGAAAGAGTGAATGCTAGAAGCAAAAATATAGCTTTCGATAAATTTAGTGTAAATAGTTGAATATGTAAATTTCAGATGTCCTTTAACACTAAGATGGTGAATCAGGGGATATATTTAGCAGACGCATCTGCCGACGTCGTAGCACAAAGATTACGCAATCAAAAACTTTTTAAGAGAAGGTTCTTTCGTTCCAATTATGACGTGAATCAGACGGATGTGACTGCATACTTTATGGCGAAATGATCAAATGGTGAGGGAAATGAATCGTCTTCATTAAAGTATGTAAGCATTTATTTCTTAATATAAATTGTGAAAATAATAGACATTTTACAAGCCATTGGTATACCTTTAATATGTCTTGATATCACTGATTGCACTCAAAACCCTTTACCAGAAGGAAATTTCAATTGTATTACCTATTTCTTCGATTCTAAGACGCCATCGATTGTAAGACGCACCTTAATTTCAGCACCACCAACAGAAAAAAAGCTTTGATTGTAAGAAAAAAAAAAAGAAAGCGCTGAAATATATCTAACAAACATTTTTATTAAAATAGAATTCAATTTACTAACAACAATAGTACCTACTTATCAGTGGGACGGGGGTGTCTCAGTCGGTAGTGCTCCAGGCTCGTAATCTGCATTTCCCAGGTTCGATTCCTAGCTGGGTCAGCGTTGACACTTATCTCCAAAAAACTCCCCGCCCTGCCCATTTTCCGTAGGGGAAACCGCTGGGCTTGGAAGTCTGATGGGATGTTAAGCCGTTCCCCGTGTGCGGGAGAGCAATACTCAGTGCACATTAAAGAACACGCTGGATGACCTTGGCGGGAGGCTACCATCTGTCTCCCAACAGTTGTTCCTGTGGGTCCCCTCCACCAACCTTCTCTGAACCTTGGGGGTCCTTGTGACCTGGCCATTTAGCCCATGGTGTGCAAAAAAGTGCCGCTCAGAAGTGGAACAACCCAACCCTATTTATCAGTAGGTACCTGGGTTCGAGCCCTGGGTAAGGCATGGCTGTTTGTGTCGTTTCTCTGCTGAGGTCCTGCCATCTTCTCAGACATTCTACTCTGGCATATAAACTGACAGGCTCCTGTCAGACCTCTGTGGCAAGCAGCTGCTTGAGGAGGTATTTTTTTATTTTATGTTATTTATAACTTCCCTCGGAATCAATATCAGAGTCTAGTTCACATTCAGAATCTGATGCTTCTGAGTCGCTTTTATCTTCATTATCGGATAATATATAGTCTTCTGAGCCATCGAGAGCGTTGGTGATGCAACATTTTTTAACTGAGTGCTGCATTATTCTTTCTGAGATTAACCTCCAAGCTGTTGATACCCATTCCGCCAATTTTGATGCCGAGGCTTTCTTTTTTTTACATGTTCTTCTGTATACACAATAACTTTTCGTTTCAATGCGTCTTCATAGTGCAATCTTTCTGACAACATTTTGATGTGTAATAAGGGATCAAAATGAACGGAATACAGTAACTGAACTTCTTACGTACTTCCATAGATACAACCAAAACTTCCTAGTTGTCGCTGAGTTAGCTCTACCATAATGAAATAAAGGTGGCTTCACATTTGAAAAGCGCGGGAAAACACCCCCGCCACTTTATTCACCAATGGTATTGGAGGCGGGGTGCAATATGGGGTGGCGCTCATCCTTCATGAAGGTTATGGAGTCTAAGCAATTTCTTCCTTGCAAAGCAGGAATAATCTTGCAGTGGAGAAGATCTGTGTAACGTGGTCCATTCACCAATCGACGCATGGGGCCTTGAGGCGTGATCTCCTCAACGAAAAATGGGTCGATTATAAAGTTTATGGTAAACCCACACCATACAGTTACATAGTCGGAGTGTAGGGGCACATCATGCGAATGTGTAGGTCCCCATATTCGGCAGTTGTGCATATTCACTGCACCATGAGTGGTATAGTCACATTATACCGATCCCCCTTTGCACAGTGCTTCCCCCTATGACGTCACCGACCACGCCCCTATGACGTCACCGACCACGCCCACTTCCGCTCCTCCCCCTATGACGCAACATGACGTAATCATTACATAATCATTACCTAACAGGCAACGCCCCATTATTAATAATTCCCCCTCAGTGGCGCCACCTGTTGACAGTGAAAAGTACTATTTTCCCAAAACCCCCTATTTTTATTCTAATTCTTCGATTTTTGATTTCCCCCTTTATAAAAAAAATTCCTCCCCCCCTTATGAAAAAACCCCTGGCATCATCTGGTGCCTGTGGGGAACACTAATTCCCCAAAAACCCTTATTTTAATTCTTTGATTTCCCCCTCCTATTAAAAATTACTCCCCCCCTATTAAAAATTTCTTCCCCCTTATGAAAAAAACCTGATGCCTTCTGTTGACAATGAAGAGTACTATTTTCGGAAAAACCTCCTTATTTTAACTCTAATTCCCGATTTTTCTTTATTTTCCCCCAATGGTTGACCTATATTTTAAGCCCTCCTGCAGACCCCCCGGTTGACCTTTTAAGCCCTACCTGTAGTTTAAGCCCTCGGATCGGCTGATGCAAGACTCGGAATAATTGCATAGAAAGGGATGATACAATTGCAACGTCTCACAGAAAATCAGGCCCCCTAATAATTAAACACTTACCAAAATTCTCTTCCCTTAAATATTTAACAGGCTGCGTCCAATGCATATTTTTAGTACATCTCCTGTATTCACCTGAAATTTTACAATTCCATTCAACTCTTTTTGAATGTCTAATGCAGATCTCAAATTGTAAATCAACTCGCAGAGTTGTATTTATTCGTTAGTAATTAAAACCCTTTGCTATTCATTTAGCCAGGACGACTAAACGATTCCTTTATAATTAAAATTTCCTGCTATTAAACTCCCTAGTAATTAAACACTCATCAAAATTCCCTTACCTCTATTAAAAATCATCCTACAGTTGAAACTCATTTTACTCTTACTGTTTCCATAGAAAATACCATAGGGTGAAATTAATAATGGTTTAAATTATTCGTAGGGATGATATGTTAAATCTGCTTTTAGAACACACGTCTGCAGTGGAAAAATTTTCAAACTACGTTAATCAACTCCCTAGTAATTAAACACTCGTCAAAATATTCCTCACCTTTATTAAAATCACTCCACGGTCGAAATAAAAATCAGTTTTCTGTAGATGTGTTTCACCGGGGGAAAAAAAAAATCGTCCCTCACTCTGTGGATTCCGTCCGACTGTCTTGGGTTCCCAGACTATACCATGTACTTGCTGTGGCTTAGATGCGGGCCAGACATTTCAGATATTAACCTAGCATTCTTTATAACTAGCTTTTTCTATGTATTTCTTACATCAAAACCAACACTACCACTGAACTCTTTTGAATGCGGATCTCAAATTGTAAATCAAACTCACAAAGCTGTATTTATCCCACAAAGAGGGATAAACGATTTTCTTATAATTAAAATTCCCTAGTAATTAAACACTCGTCAAAATATTCCTCACCTTTATTAAAATCACTCCACGGTCGAAATAAAAATCAGTTTTCTGTAGATGTGTTTCACCGGAAAAAAAAATCGTCCCTCGCTGAGTGGATTCCAGGACGCATGGGAATACACCGTGTACTTGCAGTGGCTTAGATGCGGGTCAGACATTTCAGATATTATAGCATTCTTAATAACTAGCTTTTTCTATGTATTTCTTACATCAAAACCAACACTACCACTGAACTCTTTTGAATGCGGATCTCAAATTGTAAATCAAACTCACAAAGCTGTATTTATCCCACCAAGACGGCTAAACGATTTTCTTATAATTAAAATTCGATAGTAATTAAACACTCGTCAAAATATTCCTCACCTTTATTAAAATCACTCCACGGTCGAAATAAAAATCAGTTTTCTGTAGATGTGTTTCACCGGAAAAAAAAAAAATCGTCCCTCGCTCTGTGGATTCCAGGACGCATGGGAATACACCGTGTACTTGCAGTGGCTTAGATGCGGTCAGACATTTCAGATATTAACCTAGCTTTTTCTATGTATTTCTTACATCAAAGCCAACACTAGCACTGAAATCTTTTGAATGCAGATCTCAAATTGTAAATCAACTCACAGAGTTGTGTTTATTCCTTAGTAATTAAAACCTTTTGCTATTCATTTAGCCAGGATGACTAAACGATTCCTTTATAATTAAAATTCCCTGCTATTAAACTCCCTAGTAATTAAACACTCATCAAAATTCCCTTACCTTTATTAAAAAAAAAACACCGTATGGTTGAAATAAAACAGTTTTGTGTAGAGGTGTTTTATCGAAAAAAAAAAACTTCTCCTCGGCAACGAGAGTCGAACGCGCTACCCCAGCTTCACTCTGTTCTTGAACAACAACCAACCTGCAATGGAAAAGGCTCTGATATTGGCATTCCTGAAGTCGTACGTGTCCTCTTACCGGTCAGGTAGCAATGAAACATCTCGTGACACAATCGCCCCGGGAGGTTGAGTGTCCAGCGCTCAGTGTGATGACTCATACGTTGTTGTTCTCTAAGGGTAGGTGACGTCACAACAAGGGGAAAGTAACTTGGAGTGACCAGCGAGTGACACGTATCAGAAGACTGAGCACAGGGGATGTTTAACCTTCAGTATAATTTTACACAGTGTGTTAGGATTAACAACTCTTATAGCTTAGTTATTGTGGGTAGGCTCCTTCTCCCACTTTTAAAATTTAGATCTTACACCGACAGTCTTTTCATATACGTATTTTTATAACCATTTTAAAACCAACACTTATTTCTTTTATCCCTAGCGATTACTGGTTGTTGCATTTTTTACTAGAAGAAACCCTACCCCTGCAGCCCCCACAGAAAATAAAAAATGCTATCTGGCGAAAAATTAATAAAATCTGATTTTATTCGTCGTGATGAAAAATATTGATGAGGTAATAGGTTCGACTTAAAAGACTTCGTGTTCGGATCCTCACCACGGACAACCTCTCGCTGACGGACGATTAAACCCTACGAAATTATTCCAAACGGGAAATCACAAGGTTTTTATTGACGAATGAATCTTGGACCTGTACTGCTTCCATACATCGTGAAAACCCACTCACAGCCTTGATCCGTGTTCCCAATTTCCTTTACTAAGTCACTTCAAAAAGCATTGTGATTACAAAAGTATGACTAACAGTTTTATTACGCCACGTTTTAAAAATACTTATTACTGCTGTATCCGCTGTATGGGAGAGTAACACTGTTCGAAGAAAAATCAGGTAAAACAGTTTTAAAAAAAAAAATCGTTTCCTCCGTCGTTTGCGTATGTCTCATCACGCTGGTGAAACCGGGTGAAAAAAATATTTTTTTTTTGTACGAGGTAGAATGTTAAAAGTATGTCGCGTGCAAAAACTTTACTTCCATCACGAATGCACATTAATGGAGTAGGGAGGTCGTAGTTTAATACTTCAGCTATAGAAAAATAATACAATGTCTCACACACAGCTCTCAACTTGTCTACACTAATCCGCTGAAATTTCATTTGCAACGGAGGCTGATACTTCGAATCCGCTATATGTTCCAGAGCTGCAGTGGAATGCATGGCCCCTGCTGAATGCTACGCTATCAGAAGTCCATGTAGCTGTCACGTTTTCCAAGCGCTCAGAATATTACTATACTTATAACTGATCTAAAGTCCGTTTTAATCAATACTTATTTCTTTCAACTCTCTAACTGATATTGCGGTACGTTTTGTGGAAGAATCATGTATCGAACTAAATCGTCCTGCTAATGTCGCGTTTATGTCTAAATTGAACTTTGCAACAGTACTAAAAGAGGTGCACGGTGAACTGGTATGTACGAACTAAATATTAATGTGACCTTAATGTAAATAAATATGAATGTCTCTGATATTTTTGTCACTGTGATTTCTTTTGTATAGTTAACGGGGATTTTAAGGTCAGCCTTAGAAGTGTTAATATTGTTCTCTGTATCAAGACCTCGCACAGCTAGCAAGCTATGTTGGGTCGAATGTTTTATATCGGGTAGGTGTAAAAGAAAGGGATGTGAAACCAAAGCTAGCATCGTAGAACGATTCAACCGTACTTTAAAAACAAAAATGTGGTGATATTTCACAGATGGGTTCCTGGGATAGTGATCGTTGTCTGTATAGATTTAAAGTATAGAGTGTGTATCTCTTTGTATGTAATCGCTTATAACGAGACAATATTTCCTTTAAAAGTTGGAATATTATTATGAACTAAAAAAGTGACTATATATATATATACACTATCTGATCGTTAAAATCAAACTTTAGCAGGTTAATATATCGTTCTCTAGCTAGTCGGTAATTAGTGTGTCTTTGCTTTTAAAAATAAACACGACTTCACGTAGCTAATTGTCGTAACAATTACCTCTCATACGATCCGTAGAAGGGGTCGCTGATGGCAGGTAAACATCGTTCATGTCTTAATATGGATCAAATATCCGAACACTATGGTTGATTACATATTTCTGAAAAATATCTGCCAACGATTACAACCTTCGTCCCTCAGAATCGTAAAGTAATTAGTACTAACTTGCAGGGGGGTAATGTCCCACAGACAGTGTTCTTTCAGATTGCCAAACAAGATAATATTAAAAACGTGTGCTAACCCGAACCACTTGTTCTAAGACTTCGACACTAGTGTAGAAATAGGAGGAAAAAATAACTTAACAGACATCTCCGTGTTAGATTGTAGTGAAACATCCTATCTTTGTCGAAAAGCTTGTGTCTGCAGCTAGCCACCTTCACATGCACTTATTCAAACGTGCTGAAAAGAGATAGTACGCTGGAATAACTGGCGACAGAGCTAGATCTCGATTCTGGGGGGGTGACTTTTCACGGAAATACTATAAACAGTGAGTTTTCAGATTTTAAATTTCCAAACTTCGGTGGTTCTTTACCATATGCAAAGTATTTTTGTGATATTCATCCGTGTGTACGCAATGGACCGTGATTTACCAGCGTGGGGGAGGGTGGTTAATATTTTATGATTTTTCCTGTATTACTCCTTCCGCTACGGTGTGACTTTTATCGGTCGCTCCTTATATGACACTTGTTAATAGTCGTTTTTTCTATCTTACAGTATTTGCGATGTAATCTGTTGTTTTCACAGCCATCCCACTGCATTTTTATACTTTCTCTCTCGTCACAGTTATTCTGCCTTCAAAAGAATTGTGAAAATATTCACCTATCCCGTTGTGCGAATTTACAGATATCCCTTTACATTTTCGTTTATGCACGTAATTTAGTTAAACGACCTAGTCACATACTGTATCGGGGTGGTTAAAGTACTGAATAGGCTATTGTGAGATTTTCGTCGTAAGCAGATATACGGAATCAGATTCGATGATGCTTGCAATTTATCTAGTTTGATCGTATGGTTTATTAGAAAGGGAAGATGTATTAGTGTTTGAACTTTATGCATGCTTTCCCTCACAAAATAATTAATGAGCGTTTTACGAATCTGTGTCGTGAAGCAGACTCAATCTTTCATTCTAAATGCTTACTCAGCCTATGGACAGGTAGTTTGTCGATTTAATGACAAGTCTGATGTGTAGATAGACACTTTGATTAGCGAATGTCAGAAAAAGTCGTTGAATGTGTAAAACATCCCTTGTGATCCTCACAGCATTGACCGGGGAATGAACTCAGAAGATTGTGGGGTCGGAACTTTACAGAGGTCTATTCATATTTGATAATTTCTCGAGGATTATGATAGTATAGTGAGCGAGGATCCCAGTCTATATTACTGTTGTCAAGCTCTGTACATTACGTTTCACACAAGTCCGTTCACGGTTTTCTAGTGCACGGTCGTATCGTTTAGTGCGGGTCGTCCTTGGCGTCGAAGTCGCTCGCGTTCCGCAGAAAACTGCGCATTATCGCGGTTGGAAAAAATAAAAAGGTTGAAACTCAACCCCAGAATGTCATATGAAAATTTGAAGTGAGCTTGTATAAGGATACTAATACTACCACCTAACAAAGGACACCGGGGACGGATTTGTTCCCTTTTCTAATGCACGAGGTCAAATCCTATTCTTCCTGAATCGAACCATACTCCTTTCAGCAGGAACTAGAGTTTTTTTTTTTTTTTTTTTTTTTTACGGAAACCTATGAATTCTACTTTTAACATTCTGGCGCACAGTCTTTACCCGGTAAAAGCATGTAACTGGGGCTGCATCGAGTAGCGTTACTTCCTAGGAAAGAGTTTGCTGAGGATACAACCGTAATAAGCATTTTTAAACAACGCCGTCGTGTAACGGGATAGTTTTAATTTCGTAGGACTTTTGTTAAAAACCATTCAGGGCAAGGATCCGAACACGGGCCTTTCAGGTCGACCCTATTACCTTCAATATTTTTCATCAGGAGGAATAAAATCAGATTTTTTCCTTTTATTAATTTTTTCTGCGGGATTGCCACTGTGAGGCGGTCCTTCTAGTGAAAATGTACCAGTCCAATAGTCGCAGAGTTGAAAGAAATAAGTATTGATTAAAACGGACTTTAGATCAGTTATAAGTATAGTAATATTCTGAGCGCTTGGAGAACGTGACAGCCACATGGACTTCTGATAGCGTAGCATTCAGCAGGGGCCATGCATTCCACTGCAGCTCCGGAACATATAGCGGATTCGAAGTATCAGCCTCCGTTGCAAATGAAATTTCAGCGGATTAGTGTAGACAAGTTGAGAGGTGTGTGTGAGACATTGTATTATTTTTTTATAGCTGAAGTATTAAACTACGACCTCCCTACTCCATTAATGTACATTCGTGATGGAAGTAAAGTTTTTGCACGCGACGTACTTTTAACATTCTACCTCGTACAAAAAAAAAAATTTTTTTTTTCACCCGCTTTCACCAGCGTGATGAGACATACGCAAACGACGGAGGAAACGATTTTTTTTTAAAAACTGTTTTACCTGATTTTTCTTCAAACAGTGTTACTCTCCCGTACCGCGGATACAACAGTAATAAGTATTTTTAAAACGTGGCGTAATAAAACTGTTAGTCATACTTTTGCAATCACAATGCTTTTTGAAGTGACTTAGTAAAGGAAATTGGGAACACGGATCAAGGCTGTGAGTGAGTTTTCACGATGTACGGAAGCAGTACAGGTCCAAGATTCATTCGTCAATAAAAACCTTGTGATTCCCCATTTGGAATAATTTCGTAGGGTTTAACCGTCCGTCAGTGAGAGGTTGTCCGTGGTGAGGATCCGAACATGAAGTCTTTTAAGTCGAACCTATTACCTCATCAATATTTTTCATCACAACGAATAATATCAGATTTTATTAATTTTTCGCCCGATAGCATTTTTTATTTTCTGCGGGGACTGCAGGGGTAGGGTTTCTTCTAGTAAAAAATGCAACAACCAGTAATCGCTAGGGATAAAAGAAATAAGTCTTGGTTTTAAAATGGTTATAAAAATACGTATATGAAAAGACTGTCGGTGTAAGATCTAAATTTTAAAAGTAGGAGAGGGAGCCTACCCGCAATAACTATGCTATAAGAGTTGTTAATCCTAACACACTGTGTAAAATTATACTGAAGGTTAAACATCCCCTGTGCTCAGTCTTCTGATACGTGTCACTCGCTGGTCACTCCACGTTACTTTCCCCTTGTTGTGATGTCACCTACCCTTAGAGAACAACAACGTATGAGTCATCACACTGAGCGCTGGACACTCAACCTCCTGGGGCGATTGTGTCACGAGATGTTTCGTTGCTACCTGACCGGTAAGAGGACACGTACGACTTCAGGAATGCCAATATCAGAGCCTTTTCGATTGCAGGTTGGTTCTTGTTCAAGAACAGAGTGAAGCTTGGGTAGCGCGTTCGACTCTCGTTTCTGAGGAGAAGTTTTTTTTTTCGATAAAACACCTCTACAGAAAACTGTTTTATTTCAACCGTATGGTGGTTTTTTTTTAATAAAGGTAAGGGAATTTTGATGAGTGTTTAATTACTAGGGAGTTTAATTGCAGGGAATTTTAATTATAAAGGAATCGTTTAGTCGTCCTGGCTAAATGAATAGCAAAAGGTTTTAATTACTAAGGAATAAATACAACTCTGTGAGTTGATTTACAATTTGAGATCTGCATTCAAAAGAGTCCAGTGCTAGTGTTGGCTTTGATGTAAGAAATACATAGAAAAAGCTAGGTTAATATCTGAAATGTCTGACCCGCATCTAAGCCACCGCAAGTACACAGCGTATTCCCGTGCGTCCTGGAATCCACAGAGCGAGGGACGATTTTTTTTTTCCGGAAAAACACATCTACATAAAACTGATTTTTATTTCGACCGTGGAGTGATTTTAATAAAGGTGAGGAATATTTTGACGAGTGTTTAATTACTAGGGAATTTTAATAATAAGAAAATTGTTTAGCCGTCTTGGTGGGATAAATACAGCTTTGTGAGTTTGATTTACAATTTGAGATCCACATTCAAAAGAGTTCAGTGGTAGTGTTGGTTTTGATGTAAGAAATACATAGAAAATGCTAGTTATAAAGAATGTTATAATATCTGAAATGTCTGACCCACATCTAAGCCACAGCAAGTACACGGCGTATTCCCGTGCGTCCTGGAATCCACACAGCGAGGGACGATTTTTTTTTTCCGGTGAAACACATCTACAGAAAACTGATTTTTATTTCGACCGTGGAGTGATTTTAATAAAGGTGAGGAATATTTTGACGAGTGTTTAATTACTAGGGAGTTGATTAACGTAGTTTGAAAATTTTTCCACTGCAGACGTGTGTTCTAAAAGCAGATTTAACATATCATCCCTACGAATAATTTAAACCATTATTAATTTCACCCTATGGTATTTTCTATGGAAACAGTAAGAGTAAAATGAGTTTCAACTGTAGGATGATTTTTAATAGAGGTAAGGGAATTTTGATGAGTGTTTAATTACTAGGGAGTTTAATAGCAGGGAATTTTAATTATAAAGGAATCGTTTAGTCGTCCTGGCTAAATGCATAGCAAAGGGTTTTAATTACTAACGAATAAATACAACTCTGCGAGTTGATTTACAATTTGAGATCTGCATTAGACATTCAAAAAGTGTTGAACGGAATTGTAAAATTTCAGGTGAATACAGGAGATGTACTAAAAATACGCATTGGACGCAGCCTGTTAAATTTTTAAGGGAAGAGAATTTTGGTAAGTGTTTAATTATTAGGGGGCCTGATTTTCTGTGAGACGTTACAATTGTATCATCCCTTTCTATGCAATTATTCCGAGTCTTGCATGAGCCGATCCGAGGGCTTAAATTACAGGTAGGGCTTAAAAGGTCAACCTGGGGGGTCTGCAGGAGGGCTTAAAATATAGGTCAACCATTGGGGGAAAATAAAGAAAAATCGGGAATTAGAGTTAAAATAAGGAGGTTTTTCCGAAAATAGTACGATTCATTATCAACAGAAGGCATCAGGGTTTTTTCATAAGGGGGAAGAAATTTTTAATAGGGGGGAGTAATTTTTAATAGGAGGGGAAATCAAAGAATTAAAATAAGGGTTTTTGGGGAATTAGTGTTCCCCACAGGCACCAGATGACGCCAGGGGTTTTTTCATAAGGGGGGAGGAATTTTTTTATAAAGGGGGAAATCAAAAATCGAAGAATTAGAATAAAAATAGGGGTTTTTGGGAAAATAGTACTTTTCACTGTCAACAGGTGGCGCCACTGAGGGGAATTATTAATAAAGGGGCGTGGCCGGTTATGTAATGATTATGTAATGATTACGTCATGTTGCGTCATAGGGGAGGAGCGGAAGTGGGCGTGGTCGGTGACGTCATAGGGGGAAAGCACTGTGCAAAGGGGGAGATCGGTATAATGTGACTATACTACTTCCATGTAGGGGTAAATGAGCCTCATCGGTCCATAACAATTTCGAAGGCCTCGTGTCGTCGAGCTGCATTCTTGCCAGAAATCGTAAAGCGAAGTCTGTGCACTGTTCAGGTTCACGTGGTTGCAGCTGCTGAACCCTATGAATTTCATAAGGATACCATTTCAGGATGGACCGTATAATTTCATGGGCAGGTGACCACAGAAGTTGCCGGGATACCTGTCTCACACTAACTACGGGTAACTCCGATTGCGACTGAATTTCTGCAACAGTAAGTGTACCGTTTTCCCCATTGCTTTTTGTAACAGGCCGCTGGTCTCTACCCAGAGCCACACCCATCTCGCCTATTTCTTTGAATTTGTATATAATATTCTTCAGTCCATTTAGCGGCAAATGTCCTTTCCTTACATCTTTCAGACCACGATATTCGCACAATGCATTCGCGGCATTACTGCCGTTTTGGTAACACAGTTTCACTAGCAAAGCTCAGTCCTACTTGCAGATACCCATGATTCTTTCTAGCGATTACAGGGAAGACATCACATTTTATAGTGTTCCTCATGCAACTCTCACATGTGATTAACTGTAATGTCACGAGAAATTAGCATGTTCTACGAGGTTTTTAGCGCACCCACGCACCCGGTTGGCACTAAAACTAACTAATTTTTTATATTCGAAAATTCTCTATCCCATGTTCTTATTAGGGTATCCACCACTTTTCTCTGTGATCCGTTGAGTAGATCCTTCTCTACATCGCTCTGAGTAATGTCAGTTTTATTATAACCAGGCCAGCGCCTGTTTATGCAAATCGAAGCAACTGCAGGTAAACGACGGCGCATTTGAAGGTCATGAAAAGGTATAAGTAAAACCTGACACCGAGCTCTGCTAATCAGTGTTTTCCTTGTTCTTCAGATGGGAAACACAGCGGACATAAGTTAGTTTGATAGAGGTCAAATTGTAATGGCCAGATGACTGGGTCAGAGCATTTCTGAGATGAGTCTCGATGAGTGACCTTGACGGGAGGCTATCATCTGTCTCCGAACAGTTGTTCCAGTGGGTCCCCTCCCCCAATCTTCTCTGAGCTTTCGGGGTCCATGTGACCTGGTCACTTAGCCCATGGTGTGCAAAACAGTGCCGCTCATAGGTAAAACAACCCAACTAACTCATAACTATATGATCTCGCGATCGGAAGATATAGTAGAATGACTTTCACATTACCCATTTTTCTGGGAGGAAGAACACAAGAGGGTGAATTTATATAGACTATGACATTTTCTACGTCACAGGCTTTCATTTGATACAAAGGTTGTTACTGTTCGCACTCACATTGAGAAGATATAGGAGGACAATCATTTTCATATTTCGTCCTTTTTTAGGAGGAAAAAAGTAGGGGGAGGGGGGTCACGTTTTCGTAACCTATGTCTTCCCGTGCTTCAGAAGGATTCATTTGATGTATAGCTTGTTGCTTTCTGCATTCGCGTTCTGGAGATATAGACAAGAAGAGTTTCCTATTTTCTCTCTTTTGAGTGGGAAGAAAACATGGGGAGTTAATTTGTTACAGCCTCTGACACTCCCCGCGTCGCAAGATTTCATTTGACATATAAATCATCAATCTTCTCATCGCGTTCGAAAGATATGGTGGAATAATCTTTTGTCAAATCCTCAAATAGACCAATCGAAAATATTGTCAAAGCCAAAAGCAAGAGGAAGATAGGTAAAATCGACTTGATCCGAAAGGGATTCAAACTTAAGAACTCCTAAAGGTGTGTCATGTTCTCTGACAGTTTCACTACCATCCGCCGACTGAGATCTCTTCTATTGATGGCTTTTTTATACCACGGAGTCAGTCATTGGAAGTTGCTTAAATGCAATTGAAGATGGCGGTCGAAAAATCACTTTCGAGATATAACAGCTAAACTAGTTACAATGAGTTTCATGTTCACAGAAGATTTTCCGAGTTTTTCTAATATTGAAAATTAAATAAAAAAAATAAATACCCCCTTAAGCAGCTGCTTGCCACAGAGGTCTGACAGGAGCCTGTCAGTTTATATGCCAGAGTAGAAGTCTAAACTACTTCGATTTCTTTATCATGATGCCTACCGTTTTATGTGTTGTTTCAGTTATGATCTGAAATTTGCAAATATCAAATATTACTTATAGCCACTGAGTTATTTCAAAAAGCTTACTAGGGAATTGTTAGTTTAATTTGAGTAACCTCGTATATAAACATTAAGACACATAGTTTACCAAAGATATAATAATTTATTTTATTCTGAAAGCAGTCAGTGTAATAATGAAGATGTTATTTCAACGAAACACTAAAACATCATTTTTTATGATATGCTTTTAACTAGATAAAAATATTCAAAGGAAGAGTGGAAACAAATACCACTATAAATTACAATATCTTTTAGTGTACTATTTTACATTCGTTTAATCACAAAAAGTCCTTTGTATTGTAAAAAATTCAAGTTCAGTGACTTGCCGTGTAAGTCGCTAAAAATTAACATCAAAAGAGTACAACCTATATGTTTTTCCACCGGTCGTCTATAATTTATATAACGTATCAGAAGGATTTAACACTTCACCTTATACGCAGTGCTTAGCGGGACCGCAACTTCATTTCACGAAACGTATTTTGTGTAGGAATCTTTACTTTTGTACGAGTGTCAACATATGAAGTGAGTGTTAACTGTAGTAGTATTTCATTACAAGGGGGTCATACATAAAATATCTTATGTTTGTAATCGAAAAACGCTACAAAGTACTAATCACAAGGGAAAATATACCATTTTAATGTCATAACGTAGTAGGTCGGTGGTTTGTTTAATAAGATCGTTAATAGTATGTTATTTAATACTGTTTTAAAACATCCTAACCTTACCCTCCCCTCAGATCCTCAGGGAATTTATGGAGGAGACCCCACAGAGTACATGTACGCAAAGCGACCTCTTAATTAAGTTATACAGTTCTATGTTATGTCAATAGCAACTCAGGTATAGAACTCAGTAATTTATTAAATAAAAAATTAATGAAATATGCGACTAAAAATATTTTAAATATCTAAATATTTTTTTTCAAAGGCAACAAGCTTCTAAAAATGTTTTCAGTATTTAAATAGCTATGAAAGTTAGCAAGTTAGCTTCTTTTGGAACGCGTCATTCATAATTAGCGAAAATTAGCATAATTATTACAAGGGCTAAAACTACTCTTACAAGTGTTAGTAAAGTTTAGTAAAATGGCGATTGCATCTTGTTTTTATTAATTTATCAGAGTAATTATTTAAACTCTCATATTAGCTGTTAAAATATTCAATTTCCCTAATTCTCTAAATACCAAAAGAATATTGTTGATTTTTACATTTTATTGTGAGACATTTTTATTGTGAGAACATTTTTATCGTGAGAAACGTATTTAAGAAGTTACTAGATTCTGTTTATGAATTATTACAGATCAAAAATAAAAGTGTAACTAATAAAGTTGATGCTGAGTGTATATTTAACGAGAAAGTTACCTGAAATGCGACTTCTCCTAAAAAGCAGGAAAATGGATTCTCTTTCATTGATCTTGTTCCTTGCCTTTGGGCTCTTGTGACCATCAAAATTAATCAGTTACACTGTAAAGAAATTGACACAACTGATGTAAATATAAATATACAAGTAGAAAGAAAATACATCGCCTACGACAAATATTATTTCAAAGAGAATGAAATTTTTCTTTTCCAACTTTCGCATACTTTAAGAGTGGAAGTTCGAACTAATGGACGATTAGGGAAATGCAAATAATAAAAATATATTTTTAGAACTTATAGAACAACAAAGAATTACTCATTTTACTCTTAGCAGCCTGTCGCATAAAACCTTGGGATGAAATATTAGATTAGTAATTGTTTCATTGTGCTCTGGACGTGGTACTTGAGGGGAGATTACGGCTTGGCTTTCCTCTAAGAAGAAGCGTTCCTAGACGATAGTTACAGTGAAAGAATATCACACAGTAACAGGAGGGAAATGCTGTGTAATTTCATCAATGCCAGAAAATGTTACATTCTCCATATCTAATAATACTTTGTGCTCACATTATCATTCAGCTGGAAGTGTGCCTACCCACTCGTCAAAATGTTCCACGGCCAACTGTTGCACACAGCCAGGAACTTAAGGACAAGGTTCCGACATTGCAGAGGACCACTGGGAGTCAGCTGTTGTCCCATGTGCAGTTTGTACAGGAATCAGAGCAATACACTTCGCACAATCTTGAAGACAATGGATCACGCAAGATTCAGGAGTGCCATTTCCGCTATGGCTCTAACAGAAGACTATCTACTGCACTAGCAATCCACAATGTGTCCCAAAACCGGTATAGTTTCTCTGCAATGGCATAACGATAAATAATAATTTCCTCAAATATCTGAGTCGTGTTTCGTAATTCATTTTGTTCAAAGACGTCTAAATCTGTTCAATAAGCTATGTTCAGATAAAGCAGCCATGTCGTTGTCATTGTTTGGTAATAGAGTTCAACCAATAGTGGACGATTCTTCAATCCCAGGTCTCTGGTCTTTAATTCAGAAAATCCAGAGATTTAGCGCGTTTGACATATGAGTTTGATATACGGAATTTATGGAGGAGACCAAACAAAGTGCATGTGCAGAAAGCGGCCCCTTCATTAAATAATACAGTTCTATATTATGTCAATAGTAACTCAGGTATAGAACTAGGTAATTTATTAAATAAAAGATTTATGAAATATGCGGCTGAAAATATTTTAGAGATCTCAATAAAATCTGTTTAAACTAATTTTTTTTTTTCAAACGCAACAAGCTTCTAAAAAGATGTGTTCAGTATTTAAAGAGCTTTGTAACCCACCTCGAGATGGGGTGGGCTTACAACAGTGCCATGGAACCAAAAATATTTGTCTGTCTAATTCAGTTCCGGTCTGTAATTCCTGTCCACTAATCTGGGAAAATGATCAAGGTCCTTTCCTCTATTCCAAAAGGATCAAGTGTCAAGATGATTTCCTATTTTCATTCTGTTATCACCAGATCTCACATTCTTTTATTGACATGTTGATTGGAGATTAATTTACATACTTTTTCTTCACAGCGCCATGTTAAACCAGCTGGAAGCTTTGATGCTGAGATTTAATTCTTGACCTGTCATTCCATTCCACATGCACCTGATTATTATCCATTTCAAATTTCATCTCTGTGCAACTAATCGTTTCTCATCCGCAGACCTTCAAGGAAGCGCAGTTGAATTACAACCACTCAGGATATAATGCCAGTTTGAAACCTTTCACTTCTTCCTTTCCTAAATTTGAAGGTTAAATACTGACCTAGATTGAAAAAAGATACATATATATTTTTAATTTCTTGAAACATTATTTAAAAATATTATTTGGTTTTATAAAGAAATAGAAGTTCAGACTATATGCTGACCACGTATGAATCAAACAGCCTGCAAATACACGTGGAAAACCATCGTACATATATATATGTATTCATTTGTGGCACGTGAGCACCTAAACAAGTGAAAGCAATACGTATAACGAAACCAACTCACAATGAAGGAGGGAAGTGTGGTTTTTGCATTGACCCAGAGCAGTTGGGTTGAATTTTTTTTGCACTTGAGAGGTTCTTTTCTGCACACGATGGTATAAATGGTTAAAATATTGGGAGCAAGGGACCCTCAGGAAAACTGTTAGGTGACAGATGGTTGTCTCCTATAATTTGGGTTGGGTTGTTTTATCTCTGAGCGGCAGTTTTTCGCACACCATGGGCTAAATTACCAGGTCACATGGACCCCGAAGGCTCAGAGAAGGTTAGGGGAGGGGACACACTGGAACAGCTGTTGGGAGACAGATGGTAGCCTCCCGTCAAGGCCATCCAGCGTGTTCTTTAACGTGCACAGGTATCACTCTCCGGCACACGGGGCCCCGGCTTAACATCCCATCCGACAGACGGTGGCCTTTCCAAGCACATTTGTGTCACCTACTGACCGTGAGCAGGGCGGGGAATTTTTCGTAGTCTCCTATAAAGGACATTCATCGTGTTATTTATATTATGTATGTTAGCTTATGTCATGCATAGGGTACTCTGTCATGCACGGTGTCATGATTTTATGCCCCATCCAATGGACGGTGGGTTTTTCCAAGTCCATCAATACTCTTACTGACCAAGAACAGGGTGAGGGTTTTGGAGAGATTAATTTCATCGATGGCTCAGGAGGATTGGGTTGGGTTGTTTTACTTCTGAGCGGCGCTTTTTATGGCCATGTCTATGGACCCCGAAATTCCCCCGATTGTAAATGGCCAGGTCACAAGAACCCCGATGGCTCAGAGAAGGTTGAAGGGAGGGGACCCACTGTACAGCTGTTAGGAGACACATGGCAGCCTCCTGTCAAATCGATCCAGCATGTTTCTTTAACGTGCACAGGGTATGACTCTCCCGCACCTCAAGCGACAGCTAAAAGTCCAAAGCCAAGTACGGTGGCCTTTCGAAACACATCGGCGTTCCCTACTGACCGTGGGAAGGGTTGGGTGTTTTGCGGAGAAATCTCAACGCTGGTCCAGCTGGGACTCATTGACTTTTATATTATTTATAGATTTATGAATTCTGTATTTAATTTTTGAAGCAAAGCTAAAAACGTTTCTCTTTAATGTCTTGTTAAACTTTAAATGTTTGTAGGCTTTTAGGTTAATATTTCAGAAGAAAATATTACATATATTTGATATTGTTATGAATTTATTAAATTATCATTTTCAGAAATTTGGAATGAAACTATCAGTACAAATTAAAAAAATTATATTTTATTTTTATCTGACACTCATTAGAATGAAAGTGTGAAAAATACTTTTATTATAAAGGACACAATTGGAAATCAATCGAAAGTATTACAGGAAATCAAAACAAATGAGATTGAGAATTATTATCGCTAATCCGACTTTCTATACAACGGAATTTTAAATTTATGTTCCATGCTGTTCGTTCGAAATAAAACGATCTGGAATAAACATAACCTATCCTAGAAAACGAAACTCCGTAGACACAGTTAATATTCTGATTAAGCCAGCATTGAATAAAAGAATGTTTTGAAGATACTTTTCTTCTTATAGAAACAGACGGAAATCGAAAAACATATAAAAGCAAATGATAACATCCACCATTATTATTATTCTCGCTAATCAGGCTTTGCTCGAAACGGATTTTCACGAATGAATTTCATTATGTTTCTTCTAAAGTCAAAGGAAAGGAGGTCTTTAGTTAAAGGAAAGGACTGTTATGTAATGTTTAAAACAGGGATCAGTATAAATATTTCACGAATTTTAAAGTTTCTTTTAATTCATATCTATGGGGCGGGGGTGGCTCAGTCGGTAGCGCGCCAGGCTCGTAATCTGTAGTTCCCAGGTTCGAGTCCCGGCTGGGTCAGCGTTAAGATTTATTCCGCAAAATTCCCCGCCCTGCCCACGGTCAATAGGGGACACCGATGGGCTTGGAAAGGCCGCCGTCCGTCGGATCGGACGTTAAGCCGTGGCCCCGTGTATGGGAGAGCCATACCCTGTGCACGTTAAAGAACACGCTGGATGGCCTTGACGGGAGACTACCATCTGTCTCCCAACAGCTGTTCCAGTGGGTCCCCTCCCCCAACCCTCTCTGAGCCTTCGGGGTCCATGTGACCTGGCCATTTAGCCCATGGTGTGCAAAAAAGTGCCGCTCAGAGGTAAAACAACCCAAATTCATATCTATGCTATATCATATTATAATATATACGTAATTGCGTTTGGGCAATTATACTTCAGCAACTATTTTTCGATACGAAAAAACTAAAAAATACATAAATTACATGAAAAATAATTTATATAAATAATTTTCTAATTATAATTTATATAATATTTAAGGTCTGTAATGGTAGCTAGGTAGTCACTGGAAGGAGAGCTGTGCACCAATCCCCTGTGATGATGCATAGAACCGGCCAGGCCTAGCACCTAATGCTGGCTTAATCAGACCCCGCCTTCTCGTGGTGCAGACCGTTAGTACCTTTCAAAAGACATACTCTCTTGTGGAAGTGAACGGAAGGGGAGGGCTGCCAGATTAGTGTGGCCTACTGATCTGGACAACTATGGCTACTTTTCTTTTTTTTCTACCCTGCTGAGGAGTGGTCAATCACACAGGGTCCTGGTGCTGACCATATAAACCCACTGGACTGGACAGATATATTGGCTCTGAGCTTGATTATGGATCCTGATTTTGCTGCACTGGTGGGCTTCTGTGGAGGGAAAATCTTCCGCTGTGTTTTCTGTTTGTTTGTGGGTTGACAGCCCCAAGGGAATAGAATCACAGGATATGTTTATCAGCTGGTGGATAATCCTGAGCAGAGGTCATCGCAAGCACCTGAACTCTTTGCTTCTATTGGCATCGTCAAATTCTACATTGGAGGAAGTCTTCCAGTGTAGATGGCTCCAGCCTTTAGTGGTGGAGGAACGGGTCTTTGCCCCATGTCTGCGATTAGGGGGCTGTTTGATATTGTCGGCATTCCCTCTCTCAATAAACATAGTTTCTTTAAACATCCTACTAACCATTTTCTCTCCATAGGTAGTTGGAATGTGAGGACTCTGCACAGAGCTTTTTCTCTTGATGTCCTCACACAAGAATTCCACCATTATAATTTAGATATTCTCGGCTTGCAAGAGACCAGATAGACAGATAAAAGTCAGATTCTTAAAAATAATCTTAAATTTCTCTTTTCAGGGAGGGACGACAACAAGCATCACCAAGGCGTGGGTCTGCTTCTCAGCAGACACGCTAGCGATGCTCTTCTAGGATATGAGTGCATTAATGAAAGGTTTCTTACAGCAAAATTTCAGACCAGCGTTAAAGACCTGAATGTTATCTGCTGTTATGCCCCCACTGAGGATGCCGATGAGGAAGAGAAGGATAGGTTTTATGAACAACTTCAGGATATTTTGAATTCTGTCAAGAAATGAGATATTACCCTTGTTCTTGGTGACTTCAATGCCAAAGTTGGTACTGACTCTGACCTTTGGGGAGGGGTGATTGGCCCTTTTGGTATTGGTAGCTGCAATGGCAATGGGCAACGTCTCCTACAGGTAAGTAAACTCAATGGTTTCAGAATAACTAACACATATTACAAACACCGCGACATACATAAGTACACATGGGTTTCACCTGATTGGCTGCATAGGAATATGATTGATTATATATTAATTAACAGCAAATGGGCTAGTTCTGTTAGAAATACCAGGGCATATAGGGGAGCTGAAATTGGATCTGACCATTACCTAGTTAAAAGTGTCTTGCAACTTAAACTTAAAAAGTGTTGTGCTAGGGTTAAAAAATTTACCTTTAATACTGAAGCTCTGAAAGACCCAGTTATATTGTCCCATATATATAGACCCATAATATAGCCAAAGCTTACCATGATAGGTTAGTTAGTCATTATGACAGTCATGGTATGCTTACCACTGAAGTTGAGGAAGAATGGGATCATTTTAAACAGGCTTTTTTGGACACTAACAGTACTGTTTTAGGAAAAAAGGAGCAGAAGAGGCAGAATAATCTGAGTGATAAGGCACTTGAGCTTATTTCAGAAAGAAAGAACTGCAGGAATGTCCTTAATCAATACCCTACTAGTCCTAATAGAAAGCATTACAGAGAACTTAATAAACGTGTAAAAAATCAGTTAGCTGCTGATAAGAGTCTTTGGCTTGATGGTTTGGCTGACGAAGCCGAGGAAGCAGTTAGACAGCACAAGAGCAGAGAGCTGTACCAGATAGTTAATGTTTTGTGTGGTAGAAAACGGACAGGTATACAGGGATTGAAGGATAAACAAGGTAAGGTTATAGAAGGTGAGGATTCTGTCATGGCTAGGTGGGCTGAGCATTTCAGCGATGTACTAAACAATGCGGTTAGTTCTATTCCCATTGTTTGCAATGATGATAGATGCATTGGTGGCTTTAATGTTGGCCCTATAACACAATCCGAAGTTATTTTGGCTGTTTCTAAACTTAAGCTTCATAAATCCCCAGGGGTAGATGAAATTACTACAAAAATGCTTAGAGCTGGAAATGTATCGGTTACCACTTGGATGAATGAAATTCTGAATATATTTTATGATAAAGGCATGGTTCCTAAGGATTTTACCAGATCTATTGTTATCCCTATTTTCAAAAAAGGTGATCGCAGTTCTTGTGATAACTATAGGGATATTAGCCTACTCTTTGTTCCAGGTAAAGTTCTTCCATGATTGTGCTTAATAGAATTAAGAATCTGGTTGACAGTCAATTGCGTGATGAGCAATGTGGATTCAGAAGTGGTAGGGGATGTGTGGATCACATATTTTCACTTAGGCAGATTCTTGAGAAATGTTTAGAGTTTCAGAAACCTTTGGTTGCTAGATTTGTTGATTTCAAAAAGGCTTTCGACTCTGTTGATCGTCATAATTTGTGGTTGATTGTGCAATCATATGGTATACCAGACAAGTTAGTTAACATAATGAAAGCTCTCTATAATAACACTGAGTCGTGTGTGAGAGTTGGTAAGGCTTGTAGCAATTGGTTTAGCATTACTTCTGGTGTTCGACAAGGGTGCATTTTGTCTCATTTTCTCTTTAGTTTGGTTATTGATTATGTTATGCGAAATTCACTTCAAGGGAAAGATTTTGGCCTTAAATGGGCTGGAGATAGGAAAATTTCTGATTTAGATTATGCTGATGATTTAGCCCTTTTGGCAAATGATGTTGATGAGATGAACTCTTTCATTCGAGCCGTTGATGACACTGGTAGTAGAGTAGGTTTGGTTATAAACAGAGAGAAAACTAAAGTGATGAAAATTGGTCAGGCAGGCTGTGATTCAGTTAATCTGAATGGTTGCCGTCTTGAGCAGGTGTCACAGTTTAATTATCTTGGGAGCTATGTAACAGATAATGGTGATGTGCGGCATGAGATTAACAGACGAATAGGGATTGCTGCCGGGACTTTTAAGAATCTATGGAGAGTGTGGAGAAATAGGCGTATACATCTAAAGACTAAAATTAGACTGTATAATAGTTTGGTTCTTTCTAGGGTTAGTTATGGTAGTGAAACTTGGACACTTTGTAAACAAGTTAACGGGAAACTAGATGCTTTTGATTCCAGATGCTTACGCAGTATCTTGGGCATTAGGTGGTTCAACTTTGTAACTAATGATGAGGTTAGGCAAAGGAGTTTGCAACCTCCTTTAAGCAGCATATTGTGCAGAGAGAGACTCCGTTGGTTTGGCCATGTTGCCCGTATGAATAATTATAGATTGGCGAATAGGGTTATGAACAGTGTGCCAAAAGGCCTCAGAAAGAAGGGGAGACCTAGGATGCGGTGAGCAGACAATGTCAAACAGGACCTTGTTAAAATTGGTGTGCAGTGGCCAGATGCAGTAGATGTAGCTCAGGATAGACTTGCTTGGAGAACTAAATTGCACGGTCTGGTTGGATCGTGCAATTTAGATTACAATGATGATAATGATGATGATGATAATATTTAAATAACAAGTCCTAACGATCTAGGATCGAAGTCACGACTCTGTTTTTTAAATGTGGAAAATACAAAAATTAAAAACGAATGTTTCAAATAATATATCAGGAGAGAGATTTAGAATTTAGTTGATGGTATGTGATGATCAAAATATTTATTTTCATTTCTTCCCCTTAACTTCAAAGGGATGGGAAAGTAAAAGATTTTCATTTTAAGAGATATATGAGAGAATGATTTCTATTTTGTGTTTTGTTTGTACCAGTATATTATGCAATTTTTTTTTTTTATAAATCATCCATTAGTTCGTATTTCCAGTATCAGATGGGGAAAAACTGGAAACCGAAAAATTTCATTTTCTTTGAAAACAAGCAACTTATTATCACCAGAGATGATTAGCTATTCTTTCAATTGTTCGTTACATCTTGTTAGAAGGCTTTCTTGTTTTATCCGAATTTGTATTTCTAACTTTAACTCAGTTAATCGAAATTTCATCCTACATAGCAAGAGAAAAATATTTGAAGAAGCAAATGACAAACTCTTCAATTTAAATCAACTCCTCTTTTGTAGCAAATTATGATACATAAAATATTCTTTACGTGTGGACTCAAAATCGATTACTAGATAACCACATTTCTTTAACGTTTATCAAAATTTTCTGTCCAAAACGATTTGGATTCATCATACCTAGTATCATCCTAACTCCCACGTTCTCCTCATTTATAATCAGTTAACCAACAAATGTAATAGATTTGACACTTATTTCAAATATATACATATTTGTTTTTTTTGAAAAATCATATCCAACCAATGCTTGGGTTGGGTTGTTTTACCTCTGAGCGGCGCTTTTTGCACACCATATGGGCTAAATGCCAGGTCACATGGACCCCGAAGGCTCAGAGAAGGTTGGGGGAGGGGACTAACTGGAACAGCTGTTGGGAGACAGATGGTAGCCTCCCGTCAAGGCCATCCAGCGTGTTCTTTAACGTGCACAGGGTATGGCTCTCCCACACACGGGGCCACGGCTTAACGTCCCATAGGACGGACGGCGGCCTATCCAAGCTAATCGGTGTCCCCTACTGACCGTGGGCAGGGCGGGAAACTTTGCGGAGATAAATCTCAACGCTGACCCAGCTGGGACTCGAACCTGGGAACTACAGATTACGAGCCAGGCGCGCTACCGACTGAGCCACCCCCGCCCCACCAACCAATGCTCTTTGATTTTAATTGCACAAAAGCGCTGTTATTTAACTTATTATCATGCTCTTTGAAAATTCGATTATTATGGTTTTCAATTTCTAAATTTCTGAAATTAAACTTAACGTGACCGGATACATGATAATTGCTTTGGAGACTAAGAAGCAATATCGATGATACAATTGTATATTCAGTATCAAGACATGCAAAGAATGCATGAGCATATCACTTGCCTTTCCTAGTAAAATATAATTTTCTTAAATATTGGATATATCGTTGAGATACATCCGTGATATACCTGTGCAATATAATTCATGCTGATGCTGATTGAACGAATGATATCTAATTGTATTAAACTATTTTATTAATATAGTGGTAGTTACTGCCAATTTTCTATTAATTTCTACCTATTTTGAAATTGCTTTTCCCACTCATTTGTTGCGTTTCTCAATTTATGTGCGTATTAAAACGACTGTTCCAGTATATAATTACAACATTTTGACCCATCACAACAAGTTGTGTAAACACACTCTAGATCATTTACCACCCCTTCTCTTTCCCCTCCCAAAAAAGTGGGGAATAACATAAACGATTGTTTTTTATATCCATGGGATTCTCACCAGTAGTGAATGAAAAGTGCTTTCGACACTACTCTAAGATATAGGGGAGACTTCTCTAATATATGAGGAGTTAGCGAAGATATTCACTTGGAATTGCCTTACATCAACTTAAATATAGTGCAGGATATTATGAGGCAAGTTTTAAAATGTGCACAGAAATAATAACTGATTGTAAACAATTATGCCACGTATATATCTGTAATAAGATGGATCCAACTTCAATTGTCGAAAATGTGTATGCATGTCATTACTATATCGCGATTTTTCTTTTCATAAGAGGCTGAATTTCTTTTTATTTAACTGGTAATTGTTGCAGAAATTCCTTCGAATATTCGGTAATGCATAGATATACTGTTTATATATATAGTAAGATTCTGTTATTATTAATATTTATTCCATGCAGGTCAATTACAGTAAAGCCATTGTACAGGTATTTTAGGTATTAAGTGTTCCAGTGGCTTGTTGCTGCAAATATTAAATCGATCATTTTAATTTTGTAATGGAAAATATTTTCCTCCACATTCATGCATTATGATTCAAACGTATCAAAAGCTATAATATTTGCTCAGGAATTGCAGCACATGTAAAAAATGCAGTAAAATGATTTAAATAAACTTTAAACTATTAAAATTCACATTTAAATATTATAACTAAAGACAATCTTGTAATATGCTTTAATAATGTTGAGATATTTTGAAGAGGATTTTATTATAATTGTAGTAAAGAGTTGTTTTTCAGAGAGGTAAAGGTCGATAAAGAAAAACTTTTATGGGTAATCATTATTTATGAATTTAAGAAAACTGTTGTAACGAATTCTTTTTATGGTAGAATACTATTAATTCGATGCCTAGTCTACGGACCTGTGTGCTGTTTAGGAGTTGTAGGCGGATGGATATTTGCAGCTTGCGAACTGATACATTTGCTTGAGTTGTAATGTTTCTAACGGAATTCCGTAAATTTGTGTTCTTTGTCTGTAATGAGAAAGGAGCATTAATTCGTTAAAATTGTTTGTTCCAATAAATCGTTAATAAGGTTTAAGTCACTGATCATTTAGTTTCAGTTGTATTCTTAACCGGGGTAAGTGTCTTGTTAAAGAATTTCCATCGTTTGAAGTAGTTCTCTGTGACTGGATTATTCTGTAATGATGTTGTCTCAAGACAGCTCCGTTCAGTACTAAAAATGAAATACCGAGACTAATTTAATATTTAGATTTAATTAACGATTTTCTGGAATAAACTATAGCATGAATAAATGTTCTTCAAGTCATTACAGACGACCAATCTAAATTTACATTGAACATCTGTAACGACTATCCTTAGCAGTATTACTAACTCAACCAACACTATGTATATCGCCGTCTCTTTGAACAGTTGTATCGCGTTCGCTTGCAGTGACATTGCTTCTGCCGATGTCCGAGTCAGAATCCTAGGATGGCACAGTCGTTTGTTCAATCATTTACGTTGCGATTGTCTCTCATTAACAGTTCAGTTCCAGATAAGTACAGTCGCTCAGAAAAGTATCCGAACGCTAGGGTTGATTACAGAATTCAGAAAAATATCTGGCAACGAAGTTTTTTTTAGATATTAGTGATCTGGCAACCTTCGTGTACAGTCGTTCAAATAAAAATCCAAACACTATGGTTAATTACAGAATTCAGAAAAACTATCTGGCAACGATTTTTTTAGAAATTAGTGATCTGGCAACCTTCGTGTACTGTACACGAAGGTTGCCAGATCACTAATATCTTAAAAAAACTTCGTTGCCAGATATTTTTTCTGAATTCTGTAATCAATCATAGTGTTCGGATATTTATTTAAGCGACTGTACCTTGAATTTTTAAGTATCTCACATTGCTTTCTTGTTCCAAGTAATTTACCCTTTATGATAAATTTTCGATCGTATTTTCAAATTTTCGATTTTTAGCAAATAATTGTTTATTTTCCTGTCTGCAGAGAACCAAGTCCTGAGTCACATTTTCAACCTTATCTCGAAATACATCATTTTTTCCTGATAAAAAAATCTAATGATTTGGTAAGTGCCTCGATGTTGTTCTTCAGGTCACCTATGCATTCATCCATTTCTTGTTTAACTGACTGGTATATAAAGATTTTATTGATGCCATTTGTTCGGAGCTGAAGAAACATCTGACACATCATATTCAATATCGTGCGACCTGGCAGGGGAAGCATAAAAATATTTAAAATTCATACACTACTATTATATTTTTGCGTTCTGCAGAAAATTTACGGTAATTATTTTCTGTAATATTTGTGCAATAGTAATGAAATTGGCTTCTACAGTCAGCTTTACATCTGACGGAATATCTGATGGAATCTGAGAGTTTGTCAGCAGTCTCTAGAACTTCATTCCGACGAATATCACACAAGCCTTCCATTGCTGAGCAATATAGAGTGGAAAAACTGCAACTTACCAAGCGAGCGTCGTCGTCCTACAGCGTGGGTACTTGAACAGTCCCTTTACGGAATTTCTTATGCGCATGCGCGTGAAAGGGTCAGTACGAGACAAGAGGCACGCCGAGCTGACCAACTTTAAAAAGTAAATAAATACCCCCTCAAGCAGCTGCTTTCCACAGAGGTCTGACAGGAGCCTGTCAGTTTATATGCCAAAGTAGAAGGTCTGTGAGGATGGCAGGACCTCAGCAGAAAAACAACACAAAGGTCCATGCCTTATCTGTGGCTCGAACCCAACGTTAGGCTTTACAAAATGACCATTTCAAAGTTGCAAAGATTTAATGAGGTAGTTCTCGAAATGGGCAAGAAAGATATCTAAGGAATTAAGCAAATCTTGGAAACATTAAATATAAAGGTTTAAACTCACAGAACGACGAATGATCATTCTATTAAGTGATATAAGTCATCAGAACCACATCCTTCTCCTATTACAGTTGCCACTCCGTTGTGGATTTCTCAGAAATCGTAGCCAATTTTTCATTTTCATTTTTATATTCGTGTTCAGCACCTGGGAATCTTTAAGAAATGGCTACTTTTATCTCAGAGGCATCACTTTTATGAAAATTTTTACTCAGTGTTATTTGTTAATGTAGTAACAAGAAACTAAAGATCAAACCTTTCCATGGCTTCGATAAATATCACTTTTCGGATCAATGATTATATCGCATTTTTCATTTAATTCACTCCACTTGCCAGCTTGTGAAGTTATGCAGTAGACGTTTAGGACGTTCTGTTTTACATTAGATTAATTGTCTGGTTATTAATATTAAATAATTTTAGTTTTCTAATTGAGGTAAATCAGAATTTATCACAAGAAAGGTTTCGGGATCATGTCGAATTATTACTCAAGTAATATGGCATCAGCCAAACAGTGACGTAACAAACACATACGTTTATTATTTGAAATGCGCAATAATTAAACGAATATGAAAAGTGAAAGAGGAAAAGTGAAAAGTTAATTTCAAATGTTTCGATCGAAGATTTCGCATTAAATAATTTCCTTTTGCTCTTTAAAGTCTAGAGGTTGAACAAGAGGAGAAACCTGGGATGTCAGAGAGGTTTTTGGAAGAATTGTGGCGACAAACTGAGTCAGAAGGGTAAGTCTGACAAATTAATGGCGAAACCTTTGATAGGCGAAATTTTTATTATATTTATTTAAGATACGAAACATTGCATGCTTATAAAATTAGGCAAAAATAAGAGTCAATATGATAGCTCTTTTCATTTGCTTTCTTGACATAATTGTGCTTCATAGTATATTTTTTTAAATGGTAGGAGGCGCTCCCGTATACAAAGAATGAGTTGGGTTATTTTACCTCTCAGCGGCATTTTTTGCACACCATGGGCTAAATGGCCAGGTCACATGGACCCCGAAAGCTCAGAGAAGTTTGGGTGAGGGGACCCACTGGAACAGCTGTTGGGAGACAGATGGTAGACTCCCGTCAAGGCCATCCACCTGTGTTTTTTAACGTTGGGTTATTTTACCTCTCAGCGGCATTTGTTTGCACACAGTGTTCTAAATGGCCAGGTCACACGGACCCCGAAGGCTCAGAGAAAGTTGGGGGGGCGGACCCACTGGAACAGCTGTTGGGAGACTGATGGTAGCCTCCCGTCAAAGCCATCCTGCGTGTTCTTTAACGTGCACAGGGTATGGCTCTCCACGGCTTAACGTCCCATCCGACGGACGGCGACCTTACCAAGCCCATCGGTGTCCCCTACTGATAGTGGGCAGGGCGCGGAGTTTTGCGGGGATAAATCTCAACGCTGACCCAGATGAGACTCGAACCTGGGAACTACAAATTACGAGCCTGACGCGCTACCGACTGAGCCACCCGCCGCCCCACAAATAATGGAGATAGCCTAGAAGCTATATTAGGCTTATCCTTGTTTCTCATATAACATACAAACAAAGGTCATGCCCGCTAGGTTAGTAGTCATGTGTGCTAACCACTAGACCAGATATGGGCTAAACTAGAATTAAACATTTTGACTTATAGATTGATATGATCTATACTGTACAGAACATGATTGAACTGATTGGTTCCTTTTGGAACTTGCATTGCAGTTGAATAATCTTTTGTCATAATATGAAAGACATAAGGTTTAGAGTGAAAAAATACGTTGATATAGAAATTTTGTGCGATTTTTCCATCCAGATAAAAGTAGAGGCCTCTGAGCTTATTATTTCAATTCTGATATTCATTTTCTGCAGAAATGATATCCGAACAATTATATAACCAGGAAAGTAGTACAGTCGCTCAAAAAAGTATCTGAATACTATGGTTGATTACAGAATTCACAAAAATGTCTGGCAACGATTTTTTTAGAAATTGGTGATCTGGGAACCTTTATGGATGATTAGAGAATTCAGAAAAAATATCTGGCAAAGGATTTTTTTTAGTAATTAGTAATCTGGCAACCTTTATGGATGATAAGAGAATTCAGAAAAAATATCAGGCAAAGGATTTTTTTTTAGTAATTAGTGATCTGGCAACCTTTATGGATGATTAGAGAATTCAGAAAAAATATCTGGCGACGATTTTTTTTTAGAAATTAATGATCTGGCAACCTTTATGGATGATTAGAGAATTCAGAAAAAATATCTGGCGACGATTTTTTTTAGAAATTAGTGATCTGGCAATCTTTATGGTTGATTACAGAATTCTGAAAAAATATCTAGCAACGTTTTTTTTAGAAATTACTCATCTGGCAAACTTCGTGTACGTACACGAAGGTTGTGTGATCACTAATTTCTAAAAAAAATCGATTTTTGCCAGATATTTTTTCTGATTTCGCTAATCAACCATAGTGATCGGATACTTTTTTGAGCGAATGTATATGAATTCAGTAATTGGCATTTTATAAATGAGAATGATTTCATCGAAAACTCTAAATTGGTTTCTAAGGAAAAAAATCGAGGTCTTTGAAATTTAACAACGTTTTCTCTTAATGATTTACTATATGAAACAGTGTAATCATAAAAATTGTCTTCTTTATACTGATCTTGTTCTCGCATCTCTTAGGGGCGGGGGTGGCTCAGTCGGTAGTGCGCCAGTCTCGTAATCTGCAGTTCCCATGTTCGAGTCCCAGCTGGGTCAGCGTTGAGATTTTTCTCCGCAAAATTCCCCGCCCTGTCCACGGTCAGTAGGGGACACCGATGGGCTTGGAAAGGCCGCCGTCCGTCGGATGGGACATTAAGCCGTGACCCCATGTGCGGGAGAACCATACCCTGTGCACGTTAAAGAGCAGGCTGGATGGCCTTGACGGGAAGCTACCATCTGTCTCCCAACAGCTGTTCCAGTGGGTCCCCTCCCCCAACCTTCTCTGAGCGTTCGGTGTCCTTGTGACCTGGCCATTTAGCCCATGGTGTGCAAAAAATGCGATCAGAGGTAAAACAACCCAACGTTAAAGAGCAGGCTGGATGGCCTTGACGGGAGGCTACCCTCTGTCTCCCAACAGCTGTTCAGTGGGTCCCCTCCCCCAACCTTCTCTGAGCGTTCGGTGTCCTTGTGACCTGGCCATTTAGCCCATGGTGTGCAAAAAATGCGATCAGAGGTAAAACAACCCAACGTTAAAGAACACGCTGGATGGCCTTGACGGGAGGCTACCCTCTGTCTCCCAATAGCTGTTTCAGTGGGTCCCCTCCCCCAACCTTCTCTGAGCCTTCGGGGTCCTTGTGACCTGGCCATTTAGCCCATGGTGTGCAAAAATGCGCTCAGAGGTAAAACAACCCCAACAACCAACGTTTGTATGACGATGGCACAACGGTGGTGAATTTTCACTCATGAAGTTACTGTTCAGGATCATGGACGAACCAGTGGGGATGACCAGGAGGTTAGGACCCCCATCTTCCGAAAATCCGTCGTCTTAGAGGAAATCTCAAAATTGTCTACCTCTTTTGAAATACAGAACATTTGACTTTGTGTAATTTATTTTAGCCCGTATTTCATGTACGACACAAAAATATAAATTTAAGAAAAGTGTAAAATTTGTTCCGCAGAGAATATTTATTTTTCCTCTTTGGTCGACCAATTCAGTAATTTGAAAACCCTACTCAATCTTATTCTAAGTGTCATCCCCCTTCTCCCCGGTAAAAAACTAAATCCTTGGTAGAGTCGCTCAAAAAATATCAAAACAACATGATTCATTACAGAATTCAGAAAAAAATATATGGCAACGATTTTTTTTAGAAAATAATGATCTGGCAACCTCCGTGTTGATCTTAACACGAAGGTTGTCAGATCACTAATTTCTAAAAAAAAAATCGTTGCGAGATATTTTTTATGAATTTTTGTAATCAACCATAGTGTTCGGATATTTATTTGAGCGACTGTACACGAAGGTTGCCAGATCAATAATTTCTAAAAAATATCGTTGCCAGATATTTTTTTCCGAATTCTTTAATCAACCATAGTGTTCGGATACCTTTCTTAACGACTGTAGGTGCCTGTCTGTTCAGGATGAAGGAATCCTGAATGTCATCTCAATTGAGATCATTTGAAAGATTACAACAGGCAAAATAGTAATTATAGAGAACTTCATTTTAACTTGAAAAAGGCCAATTTCATGTTAGGCATTTTAGCTTTTATTTTTGAACCACAAACGTACTATTGTTTTCATTTTGTCTTATGGCCGTGGATATTTTGTTTTTTATTTTATTTTTGTTATCATCATTTTTTAATAAATGTAGTATTTTTAATGCAGATGGTTACTAAAGCACTATTAGCACTAGAATTTTTGCATACTACTTAAATACACACGAAACGTTGACGCCAAATATAGGTTCATGGATTACTTTAATCACAGCTTACCACACATAGTACTCCATTCACAAGGTTGGCTGAGTGGTTTGTTTTACCTCTGTCACCATGGGCTAAATGGACAGGTCACAAGGACACCCGAAGGCTCAGAGAAGGGTTGGGAAGGGTCTCAGTGAAAGAGCTGTTGGGAGACAGATGGTAGCCTCCCGTCCAGGCCATCCAGTGTGTTCTTTAAAGTGCAGAGGGTACGAATCTCCCGCACACGGAACCCACGACTTAACGTCCCATCCGACGGACGGCGGCCTTTCCAAGCCCATCGGTGTCCCCTACTGACCGTGGGCAGGGCGGGGGAATTTCACGGAGATAAATCTCAACGCTGACCCAGCTGGGACTCGAACCTGGGACTACAGACTACGAGCCTGGTGCGCTGCCAACTCAGCCACCCCCGCCCCCCATTCACAAGGTAGGCGACGCCAGCGGTCCTAGAAAAAACAAGGTAGGCGACGGCAGCGGTCCTAGCCTGGCTGTTCGCCGGAAACTTCAATTACTAATATGATCATTCCTAGGTTTAGAGCAGGCATGTCAAACACGCGGCCCGCCAAGAATGATAACCAATACGTTTATTTAACTTTTGAAAACACTGGATTCTTTAATTAAAATTATAAGTACGTACACGGTACATGAATTAAATAAACGTATTTCAGAAAACATTTCCATTTATATATAAGGGAAACTATTGCGCATAAATGTATATGTCGGAGCCCGATCGTAGAATTGCGAACAACTATTTTCCACTTTAAAAAATAATAAAACTGCGGAAAGATCAAGATTAACAGACAAGCATGTGCAAGCGATTTTAAAAATAACTACAGCTCAACAAATTCAACCAAATTTTGAAGATTTGGTTAATGAAAAACGTTGCCAAGTTTCTTCAAAAAAAAAAGATGATATTATTTTATTTAAATAATGTTAAATTGAAAAAAAGAAACTTTCCTACATGGATATGTACTTTTAAATATGTTTATATTCTGTGTATTATTATTTTGTATGTATTGATTTGTTTATAATAAAAGCTATGCTTCAACTTTATATCCATTATTTTTTGTTTTGCGGCCCGCGATATAATATATAATACTTAATATGGCCCTCGGTGGTTAACGAGTTTGACATGCCTGGTTTAGAGGAATATTTTTCCCAAGTTTCGAAAATTTTTCAAAGTCGGAATTTTGCACATTCGGAAAATGGAGTTTCCATTGTTAAGGCTCTAAAGTTGGAAAAAAATACGTTTATTAACAATTTATTAAATATTCCTCTTCTACTTGCTTAATTGAAGAGAGGAATAATAAGTTTTTTTTTAGTTTTAATCATAGTAATTAAAGCATTTTTTAATTATTTCAAAATTCCTTAGCCTATATTCTTAAAATGTTTAAATTATAGTACATATAAGTAATATATATATATAATATATATAACTTCAATTATAGTTTTCCCCAAATTCTATAGACACAGATCTAAATGGTTCCTGCATAAGCAGTAGCTGAAATGTTGGTATTCAGCGAATTAGAAAAGATAATGCAATTCCAGAATAGTATATGAAATTATGAACAAAAATATTACAGAATATATTTACGTAATCTCGCAACGATTTTTTTTTTGAAATTAATGATCTGGCAACTTTCGTGTACGTACAGGAAGGTTGCCAGACAAGTAATTTCTAAAAAAATCGTCGCCAGATATTTTTTTCTGAATTCTGTAACCAACCATAACGTTCGTATATTTATTTGAGCGACTATACGTACAAGAAGGTTGCCAGACAACAAATTTCTACAAAAATCGTCGCCAGATATTTTTTTCTGAATTCTGTAATCAACAATAGTGTTCGGATATTTATTTGAGCGACTGTACCTACACGAAGGTAGCCAGACAACTAATTTCTAAAAAAAAACGTCGCCAGATATTTTTTATGAATTCTGTAATCAACCATAGTGTTCGGATATTTATTTGAGCGACTGTACACGAAGGTTGCCAGATCACTAATTTCTAAAAAAATATCGTTGCCAGATATTTTTTATGAATTCTGTAATCAACCACAGTGTTCGGATATTTATTTGAGTGACTGTACACGAAGAATGCCTGATCACTAATTTCTAAAAAAAATCATTGTCAGATATTTTTTCTGAAATCTGTAATCAACCATATCGTTCGGATATTTATTTGAGCGACTGTACGTAGACGAAGGTTGCCAGATCACTAATTTCTAAAAAAATTGCTGCCAGATATTTTTTCTGAATGCTGTAATCAATCATATATCTATAAATATATATATTTCTATTCATCCACCGCTTTTACAGGGCTAAAGGCGAAAGTTTGACTCCAGAGGTTACGTTTGAAGTTCATCCGTGAGCAATAGTGATTACGTCTCTTTTAAGGAAAAACATCAATAGTTGCTGCTTTCCTGGTTGTATTTTCCCTCTTGCTGATATTCATATTGGTAAACGGCCTTTCGATCTGTTTAGACTCGATACAGTGATTATGCCAATCAACCTTAAAGGTTTTTCTTTCCTCCTGCTCTAACCACCACTATTCTTTCAAACTCGATTATTAGAAAAAAGAAATGTTTCGTTTACTCTAATGTGAGTGATTTCGTCGTTTTATAAGTATCAGGAACGCATCCCTAGGATGCATCATAAGAGTCAAAAGATAGTTATGGGCGTATACTGTGAACAGGACACCTACAATGAATGGCCAAACGCTGTACAGTTCCTCTGAGGAAGATCAAAGCTTCCCTTTAAAGCTACCAAGAATATTCTTTAAAGTATCGCTCTCCTGCCCACGGCTTAACCGATCTACGACAGCCTTTCAAACTCATTCATGTGTTCTCTCTCACTAACAGAACGATGGGATTCACCGGGGATAAGTTTCTTCGCTGACATAATTGGGACTGGAACCAGGGAACTGCAGATTACGAGTCTGGCACGCTGCCAACTCTCGTCTCTCATTCAAATGAGTCATATATTTCATTCAATATTCTTTTACAAAACACAGAGTATGGAGATAGAAGCTCTCTTAAGCCATCCCAGGCTTCTCTTACATCAAACAGCGCCTTCTCTATAACACTGCCTGTCCATTCGCCCTCAAAGTAAGTAAAAAAAAAATCAACTTCAGCCTAGTTTAAGCATTGGGCAATAGATGGCAGTATCTGCCTAGAAAACGTTTCAAAATGGGAATTACTGATACTGAATAATTTTCTACATATTCAGCAAATAATATTACAGTTATTAAATCAGTATAGAAATAAATCTGCGTGGCATTGCTTCTGTTACAGCTCAACTATAGGAAAAACATATATATTCTATCCGTTATCCTAATTGCTAATGGATTGTTTCAGATGCTTGAGTCCTACTTTTCATAACTTTCAATATTAAACGAATAAATTTAACCCTAAATAAACTGCTCTACCAAAATATTACATAATTTTCATGTTCTAACAATGGGAATTTAACTTCGAAGCTCTATAATTTCTATAAGACGCATTCAATGTCTTTTTTCTAAGTGATAAATATCATTCATAAATGAATACAGGTCCAATGAATGTAACATCCAGCAGATCTGTGGCTTCACTTATAACCTCAGGTGAAGAGAAATTGTTCGGGAATTACCACACCAGTCTACGACAACAACGTTGGCGTTAAATTCTTCCATTTATAGATGTAAAATAATTTAAAAGGAATTTTCCGAAAAATTTACGTTGCTGCAGAAATTTTGCCGTGCAACGAAACTGAGTAGTGAAATTAAATTTCGGTAAGTGAGAAATTAGTAAGTGAGTAAGTGTTCCTAAGTGAGAAATTTTATTACAGCAGTCCCCGATTTACGGAAATTATGTAAATAATTTCCGTAAATCTATCAATGTACATAATTTTCGTAAATCGGAGACTACTGTAATAAAAAATTAATAGGAGATTATGGTTAGTTTCGCTACACCGTATTTATAAAATATAGTAAGAAAGCAATCGGGAAAGTTTTATCGAAACACATGATTATTTCCTATAAAAACATCTGTGAGTACCTCAGTGGAAATTGTTTATTGCAAGTGTCACATTGGAAATATTTCATGATTCGTGAAGCACTGAAGGATAAATTGAGCTGGATATAATGTTGGAACTCTTTGGAAGATGTTCTGTAATGCTTTTTAGACGACATCATAAGACACAAATGTGTTGCGTTCATAAACTCCGTTGAAGTCCTTCGATTGTTCCTTGGGAAACCTTTTCCTGTCTCCAGACTTATAGGAGACTTAGGAATTCGAATCGTGATTTAAAACATGAAAATCTCTCAAATTGATCGTCATAATCGCGGTGATTCATGATACGTGGAGATTATTTAAACGACTCCTTTTATTTCTAGTGATGTACAGAACCTTGCTTGCCATTTGGGAAAAACCTCTTCTAATCACTATGCACTCTTTCTTTCCACTGTTTTTATACATTAAATTGAAAGTAATGCAAACATGTCATTATAACCCTCTGATAAGCTTGCTACGTGGCAGTATTTAGATGTAAATGATTGTGTTTCAAAATTATAGACAACTAATTTTTGTTTCGATTTTCTCTTAGTGATCCTCCCTCAGTATAAAAAACGGGGGCGGGGGTAGTTCAGTTGGTAGCGCGCCAGGCTCGTAATCTGTAGTTCCCAGGTTCGAGTCCCAGCTAGGTCAGCGTTGAGATTTATCTCCGCAAAATTCCCCGCCTTGCCCACAGTCAGTAGGGGACACCGCTGGGCTTGGAAAGGCCGCCGTCCGTCGGATGGGACGTTAAGCCGTGGCCCCGTGTGTGGGAGAGCTGTACCCTGTGCACGTTAAAGAACACGCTGGACGGCCTTGACGGGAGGCTACCATCTGTCTCCCAACAGCTGTTCCAGTGGATCTCCTCCACCAACCTTCTCTGAGCCTTCGGGGTCCTTGTGACCTGGCCATTTAGCCCATGGTGTGCAAAAAAGTGCCGCTCAGAGATAAAACAACCCAACACGGTGTGCAAAAAATTGTCGCTCAGAAGTAAAACAATCCAACGTTGAAGAACACGCTGGATGGCTTGGACGGGAGGCTACCATCTGTCTCCCAACAGCTGTTCTAGTAGGTTTCCTCCCCAAACTTTCTCTGAGCCTTTGGGGTCCATGTGACCTGGCCATTTAGCCCATGGTGTGCAAAAAAGTGGTACTCGGAGGTAAAACTATCCAACGTTAAAGAACACGTTGGATGGCCTTGACGGGAGGCTAACATCTGTCTCCCAACAGCTGTTCCAGTGGGTCTCTTCCCGCAACCTTCTCTGAGCATTCGGGGTCCATGTGACCTGGCCATTTAGCCCATGGTGTGCAAAAAAGTGCCGCTCAGAGGTAAAACAACCCAACACGGTGTGCAAAAATGTGCCGCTCAGAGGTAAAACTACCCAACGTTAAAGAACACGCTGGGTGGCCTTGACGGGAGGCTACCATCTGTCTCCCAATGGCTGTTCCAGTGGGTCTCCTCCACCAACCTTCTCTGAGACTTCGTGGTCCTTGTGACCTGACCATTTAGCCCGTGGTGTGCAAAAAGTGCCGCTCAGAAGTAAAACAACCCAACACGGTGTGCAAAAAAGTGTCGCTCAGAGGTAAAACAATCCAACGTTAAAGAACACGCTGGATGGCCTTGACGGGAATCTACCATCTGTCTCCCAACAGCTGTTCCAGTGGGTCTCCTCCCCCAACCTTCTCTGTGCCTTCGGGGTCCATGTGACCTGGCCATTTAGCCCATGGTGTGCAAAAAATTGGTACTCGGAGGTAAAACAATCCAACGTTAAACAACACGCTGAATGGCCTTGACGGGAAGCTACCATCTGTCTCCCAACAGCTGTTCCAGTGGGTCTCCTCCCCCAACCTTCTCTGAGCCTTCGGGGTCCATGTGACCTGGCCATTTAGCCCATGGTGTGCAAAAAAGTGCCGCTCAGATGTAAAACAACCCAACGTTAAAGAACACGCTGGATGGCCTTGACGGGAGGCTACCATCTGTCTCCCAACAGCTGTTCCAGTGGATCTCCTCCCCTAACCTTCTCTGAGCCTTCGGGGTCCATGTGACCTGGCCATTTAGCCTATGGTGTGCAAAAAAGTGCCGCTGACAGGTAAAACAGCCCAACCCTCTTGCTGATATTCATATTGGTGAACGGTCTTTCGATCTGTTTAGACTCGACACAGTGACTATGGTAATTGGCCCAAAGAATTTTCTTTACTCCTGTTCTAACTACCACTATTCTTTTAAACCTATTAAATAGAAAACAGAAATGTTTCCTTTTATCCACAACATTTTGGTACGATTTTGTCATATTAAAGATCCGGAACGCATGCATTACAAGAAGTCAAGAATCGAAGCATTTACTTGAAAAAGACGTTTATTGCCAGTGGATAAGGCATTGAATCTAACATATGTTATCGTGTTACACATAGAGTAACATCGGACGCATTATAAGACGTAGCAATAACAATAATAGTCACCGTGTACGGATTAATTATGATATTTTAAAGAGAAAAAAAAATGCACGCTAATAAAGTCACAAATTAAAAGAAAAATTTATTTTATGAAAATGAAGCGATCTCTCTGCTGACAGAGCAAACTAGTTGAAAAAATTACTCGGTTGTTGCGTAAAAAATCTGAATTAAAAGTATGGAATTTCAGTCGTGCAAATCACGAAGTCTACAGAGTCAAATGGAAAGGAGAGATGCTGGTTAATAAAGTGAGTAGACTTTCGATAATAGCGTATAATTATATTTAAAGAAGAATTAGGAAAATTCAGATTTTAGATGGATTGGTAGCAACATATTTAATATTGTCATTTGCTTTTCCTGAATCTTCCATTGGTTTGAAATGCTAAACTTTATCTCCTATTAATATGAACATCTGTTATTTCGTTGGAAGAATTTGCGATTGTTATTTTGCAAATAATTTTAAAATCCTACTCAGAAGATTATTGAGCTGGCATCTAGTATTTGGGAAATTTTCAATTATCCTGATGCTACCCATTTTAATTTGAAACAAAGAGTTTAAAGATCCTAAATCACTTTTTTTTACTTTCTATGGGACATCAATACTTTCAAGTGCATTGCGCTTGTGTCAACTCCTCTTCCTAGGTATTTCCTTTGCTAATCCAATCGCAGGTTCATCTTTCAATCAATCGCCTTTTCTATAATGCACTGTTGCATCTTTCTGATAAATAGGGGCGGGGGTGGCTCAGTCGGTAGCACGCTAGGCTCGTAATCTGTAGTTCCCTGGTTCGAGTCCCAGCTGGGTCAGCGTTGAGATTTATCTCCGCAAAATTCCCCGCCCTGCCCACGGTGAGTAGGGGACACCGATGGGCTTGGAAAGCCGCCGTCCGTCGGATGGGACGTTAAGCCGTGGCCCCGTGTGCGGGAGAGCCATACCCTGTGCACTTTAAAGAACACGCTGGATGGCCTTGACGGGAGGCTACCATCTGTCTCCCAACAGCTGTTCCAGTGGGTCTCCTCCCCCAACCTTCTCTGTGCCTTCGGGGTCCATGTGACCTGGCCATTTAGCCCATGATGTGCAAAAAATTGGTACTCGGAGGTAAAACAATCCAACGTTAAAGAACACGCTGGATGGCCTTGACGGGAAGCTACCATCTGTCTCCCAACAGCTGTTCCAGTGGGTCTCCTCCCCCAACCTTCTCTGAGCTTCGGGGTCCATGTGACCTGGCCATTTAGCCCATGGTGTGCAAAAAAGTGCCGCTCAGATGTAAAACAACCCAACCTTAAAGAACATGCTGGATGGCCTTGACGGGAGGCTACCATCTGTCTCCCAACAGCTGTTCCAGTGGATCCCCTCCCCTAACATTCTCTGAGCTTTCGGGGTCCATGTGACCTGGCCATTTAGCCCATGGTGTGCAAAAAAGTGCCGCTCAGAGGTAAAACAACCCAACCCAACCTCTTCCTAGGTATTTCCTTTGCTAATCCAATCGCAGTTTCAGTCATCCTGGATAAGGCATCAGCGTTTCAGTGGGAAGCACCTTTTCTATAATGCACTGTTGCATCTTTCTGATTAATGACAAAGGTTCTCTGCTATTTGCTGCTCAATGTTGGAAGAGCTATGAGGTACCTTAGCAGGATATGGTCTGAAAGAAACTCGATCTGGGATCTACATAACCAGGTCCAAAACTTTTGTAGCCCTCCCACCCACACCCTCCCATACACACACAACCACCATTATATTTCTGCTGGGTTCCGTGAGCTTCTTCGAAGTAAAGGCGATGAGATGTTCTTGTCCCTGGGCTTCAGTCAGTGAGATACATGCGCAGACCGCAAGCGCAGATGCATTTCAATGAAGAATGTAATCTCACGCAGGATCAGGCGTATTGCATTCTAATGCCTGGTAGAGCGCCCCCCCCCCCCCCTCAGTACCTCGAATGCTTAATCTGCTTGTAAGCACCATTTCAACTGTGCAGGTGCCTACTTCAGGGTCACGTCTGTGAGTGGCTTTGCAATTGCTGTATACTGATCTAGTTAGTGTCGGTAATAACCGAAGAGTCCTAATATGCTCTTCAGTTCCTTCTTCATTCGAGGAGCTTTCATCATTTTGATGACGTCTAGTTTTGCATGGTGTGGTCGTTGGCTCACCGAACCAACAATGTGACCAAAATATTTGGTCTCGCTACTCTCCCAAGAAGTTTGCTAGTTTGATTGTGAATCAACCTAGCAGGACTTGGAGCGGATCTACGCACTGATATCCCTAAGATCCGCTCCAAGATGTTAAGATGATCTTCCAAGCTTTTTGAGAAAGAAAGCTATATCATCTAGATAGCACAGCAATAATCAACATGGGGCGTAATTATGACATTCACAATTTTTTGGAAAAATGTCCCATAGTCCTTCAGTCCTAAGGGAAGCACTTCCCACTGGTACAGCCCTCGGTGGTTCACAAATGCTGTGTAACCTCTTTGGTATTTGCCAATATCCCTTTAGCATCTCCAGAGTTACTATATAGCTCGTCCGTTCCACCTGGTACAGTGATGGCATTGAGGCTGTGAAAGATGATGCATAACCTCACTGTACAGTCTCTTTTCGCCACACACACAACTAGGTGTGTAAACTCACCGTTGAAGGGCATAATCAGTCCCTTCAGTCTCCCACCAGACGGTCAACTTCATCGCGTGGTCAATGGGAACCATATAATGATGTGCTTACTTGTCCACTGGTGGAACCTTGAGCTTAAAGAACACCATGAATGGCATTGAAGGGAGACTACCGTCTGTCTTCTAGCAGTTATCCAGTGGTTCCCCCCCTTCAGGGTCGTTGTGACCAGGCCACTTAGCACACTGTGTGCAAAAAGGTGCTACTCATAGGTAAAACAACCCAACTCAACATATATTCCCATTCACATGTAAGAGATCAAAAAGGATTTCGAAAAAACAAAAAAAAAAAACGGTGATTTTGGTTGTTTTAAGTCTTGATTTATAGAAACCAGGGTAAAATACGTATAGTCCAAAAACATTGCTTAATATTAAGTTATTTTAAATTTTATGGCAAAATATCTAATTTCACTTACTACTTATGATTAACTGTATTCGTAGTATTATATCTGTATTCATCTATTTCAACTTTCTACCAGGAACCAACAGGAAATTCCTCTTTCTGTGAAGAAGAATGGAAATGAGAAAAGGAACAAATTGCAACTGAAAACCTTTGTTTCATCAAAGATGATTCAATTGTTTACATTTATTGTATAATATTTAATATTCTGTACCGAAATAAATAATGTTGTACGTAATTAAGAAGTGTCTTTTATGAATCGCTTATTGACGCCATGACTGAAAGAATTAATTTATTGGAATATATTGCATAAAATGCCAGTTTGAGATTTTCCGTCTATTAGAGATTTACAAAAAGAAATCGAATCTTTATCTTCAGAAATTGACGTAAAAGATTGCGATATGATCATCAAACTGTAGACTGTAAATTCATTTCCAGTGAAATATACAATTCTTTTTCAAAACTCTTTTCATCGTAATGTAACTGATGATATATTGGAATCTCCGTAAAATCGTATTTCCAAAGAGTACGTAAACAGAAAATAACGGGAAGATGTCAATAGATTTTATCGAACTTTTTAACAATTACTTATTATGAAATGGAGACTCTGGATGTCGAATATGTAACTGGAGCTCTACGGTTGAGTTTATTGTGCACAAGAACAACACAGAAGATCATTTTCCAAACATTCCGGAAAAGAATTATATAAACCCCAAATGCAGAGGAATATTGATTAATTAAATCTTCAGCGTTATCAATAGGTCTTTCACTTTATATTGTTTGTGCACTATCAATTGGTTAGTTGAATGTTATTAACATGATATTTATTTTGGCATTACATATTCTCATCTACAGAATTCACCTAAACATGCATTTCGTTAAACAAGCCACCGACAAAGTACACTACGACATTAAAATGATGTATTTATTTTTGCAATTAGTCTTTTTAGTGTTTTCCGATTTAAAAAATCATGTTTTAATGTAATATCCCTTGTAATTAAATACGAGTACAGTTAATACTCACTTGGTATGTTGACATTCGTACGAAAGTGAAGAATCCTACACAAAATACGTTAGTAAAATGAAGAGGCAGTCGTGATACGTACAGCGGGTGGGGTGGGGTGTCAAATCCTCTGATACGTTATATATATCATAAACGACCTGTTGTAAAATAACAGGTCGTACACTATTATTGTTAATTTTTATTGACTTACGTTGGAAGTCACTGAACTGGAATCCATCTATTGAAAACAGCACATTTCTCATTAAACGACTGCACAATACTATACTAAATGATGCTATAATTTATAGTGGTAGCTGTTCCACCCTCCTTTAATTACTTTATCTAGCAAATAGCATGTGATAAAAAAAATGAGGATTTAAGGTTTCGTTGAAAAAAAATATTCATTGTTTGCACTGACTGCTTTCAGAATGAAATAAAGTTTTCTACCTTTTCTAAACCATGCATCTTAAACTTAATATAAGAGGTTACCCAAATTAAACTGACAATATTTAAGTATATATGTAGAGAGAATTCAGTGGATTTAAACAATATTTTGAATTTCCACATTTCAGATCATTACTGAAGCAATACATAAAACAGTAGGCATCATGATATACAAATGGAAGAGGTGTAATTTTAAATTTTACAGAAGATAAAAAATATCCTGTAAACATGAAATTCATCGCAATTAGCTCAGCTGTTATATCTAGAAATTGTTTTCTCGACCGTCATCTTCAATTATATTTAAGGCAACTTCCAATGACTGATTACATGGTATAATCAGTGCCTACGTAATGGGAATGCGTGCCGAATTCCGAGAATCTCCGTGTTAGCGAGCGCGCATTGGAAGCTTCAGAACTTGCCACATGAGGGCAGCACCGCTCCGCAGTCACCTAACCTACGCCATCATCATCATCATCATCATCATCGTCGTCGTCGTCGTCGTCATCATCATCATCAAGCAGCCATGGGCTACGGAGGTCCAACCAGACCGCGCAGTTTAATTCTCCAAGCATATCTGTCCTGAGCTACATCTGCTGCATCCGGCCACTGTACACCAATTCTAACAAGGTCCTGTTTGACATTGTCAGCCCACCGCATCATAGGTCTCCCCCTCCTTCTGAGGCCTCTAGGCACAATGTTCATAACCCTATTCGCCAATCTATAATTACCCATACGGGCAACATGGCCAAACCAGCGGAGTCTCTCTCTGCACAACATGTTGCTTAAAGGAGGTTGCAAACTCCTTTGCCTAACCTCATCATAACCACCTAATGCCCAAGATACTGCGTAAGCATCTAGAATCAAAAGCATCTAGTTTCCTGTTATCTTGTTTACACAGCGTCCAAGTTTCACTACCATAACTAACCCTAGAAAGAACCAAACTATTATACAGTCTAATTTTAGTCTTTAGGTGTATACGCCTATTTCTCCACAATCTCCATAGATTCTTAAAAGTCCCGGCAACAATACCTATTCGTCTGTTAATCTCATGCCGCACATCACCAGTATCAGTTACGTAGCTCCCAAGGTAATTAAACTGTGACACCTGCTCAAGACTGCAACCATTCAGATTAACTGAATCACAACCTGAATGACCAATTTTCATCACTTTTTTTTCTGTCTGTTTATAACCAAACCTACTGTACTACCAGTCTCATCAACAGCTCGAATGAAAGAGTTCATCTCATCAACATCATTTGCCAAAAGGGCTAAATCATCAGCATAATCTAAATCAGAAATTTTCGTATCTCCAGCCCATTTAAGGCCAAAATCTTTCCCTCGAAGTGAATTTCGCATAACATAATCAACAACCAAACTAAAGAGAAAAGGAGACAAAATGCACCCTTGTCGAACACCAGAAGTAATGCTAAACCAATTGCTACAAGACTTACCAACTCTCACACATGACTCAGTGTTATTATAGAGAGCTTTCATTATGTTAACTAACTTGTATGGTATACCATATGATCCCACAATCAACCACAAATTATGACGATCAATAGAGTCGAAAGCCTTTTTGAAATCAACAAAGCTAGCAACCAAAGGTTTCTGAAACTCTAAACATTTCTCAAGGATCTGCCTAAATGAAAATATCTGATCCACACATCCCCTACCACTTCTGAATCCACATTGCTCATCACGCAATTGCCTGTCAACCAGATTCTTAATTCTATTAAGCACAATCATGGAAAGAACTTTACCTGGAACAGAGAGTAGGCTGATACCCCTATAATTATCACAAGAACTGCGATCACCTTTTTTGAAAATAGGGATAATAATAGCTCTGGTAAAATCTTTAGGAACCATGCCTTTATCATAAAAGTTATTCAAAATTTCAGTCATCCAAATGGTAACTGAAACATTCCCAGCGCTAAGCATTTCCGTAGTAATTTCATCCACCCCTGGGGATTTATGAAGTTTAAGTTTAGAAATAGCCAAACTAACTTCAGATTGTGTTATAGGGCCAACATTAAAGCCCAAATTGCATCTATCATCATTCCTAACAATGGGAGTAGAAATAACCACATTGTTTAGAACATCACTGAAATGCTCAGCCCACCTAGCCATGACAGAATCCTCACCTTCTATAACCTTACCTTATTTATCCTTCAATCCCTGTATACCTGTTCGTTTTCTACCACACAAAACGTTAACTATCTGGTACAGCTCTCTGCTGTTGTGCTGTCTAACTGTTTCCTCAGCTTTGTCAGCCAGGCCATCATGCCAAAGATTCTTATCAGTAGCTAACTGATCCTTTACACGTTTATTAAGTTCTTTGTAATGCTTTCTATTAGGACTAGTAGGGTACTGATTAAGGACATTCCTGCAGTTCCTTCTTTCTGAAATAAGCTCAAGTGCCTTATCACTTAAATAATTCCACCTCCTCTGCTCCTTTTTCCCTAAAAGAGTACTGTTAGTTTCCAAAAAAGCCTGTTCAAAATGGCCCTATTCTTCCTCAACTTCAGTATTAAGCAAACCATGACTGTCATAATGACTAAGTAACCTATCATGGTAAGCTTTAGCTATAACTGGGTCTTTCAGAGCTTCAGTATTAAAGGTAAATTTTTTAACCCTAGCACAACACTTTTTAAGTTTAAGTTGCATGACACTTTTAACAAGATAATGGTCAGATCGAATTTCAGCTCCCCTATATGCCCTAGTATTTCTAATAGAACTAGCCCATTTGCTGTTAATTAATATATAATCAATCATATTCCTATGCAGCCCATCAGGTGAAACCCATGTGTATTTATGTATGTCGCGGTGTTTGTAATATGTGTTAGTTATTCTGAATCCATTGAGTTTACTCACCTGTAGGAGACGTTGCCCATTGCCATTGCAGCTAACAATACCAAAAGGGCCTATTACTCCTCCCCAAAGGTCAGAGTCGTACCAACTTTGGCATTGAAGTCAGCAAGAACAAGGGTAATATCTCCTTTCTTGACAGAATTCAAAATATCCTGAAGTTGTCCGTAAAACCTTTCCTTCTCATCCTCATCAGAATACTCAGTGGGGGCATAACAGCAGATAACATTCAAGTCTTTAATGCTTGTCTGAAATTCTGCTGTAAGAAACCTTTCATTAATGCACTCATATCCTAGAAGAGCACCACTGGCATGTCTGCTGAGCAGCAGACCCACGCCTTGGTGATACTTTCCGTCCTCCCTCCCTGTGAAAAGAAATTTAAAGTTATTTTTAAGTATCTCACCTTTACCTGTCCATCTGGTCTCTTGCAAGCCTAGAATATCTAGGTTATAGCGCTGGAATTCCTGCATGAGGACATCAAGAGAATAATCTCTATGTAATGTCCTCACGTTCCACGTTCCTGCAGAGAGAAAATGATTAGTAGGATTTTTAAAGAAATTAGGTTTATTGAGATTGGTATGGCCAACAATATCAAACAGCCTCCTGATCGCAGGCATGGGGCACAGACCTGTTCCTCCTCCGCTAAAGGCTGAAGTCACCGATGCTGGTAGGAACTTCAGGCATATAAATATAAATACCTCCTCAAGAAGCTCCTTGCCACAGAGGTCTGACAGGAGCCTGTCAGCTCATATGACAGAGTAGAAGGTCTGAGAGGATGGCAAGTCCTCAGCAGAAAAACGACGCATACATCCATGCCTTACCCGGGGCTCGAACCCAATGGTAAGTATATAGCGATCTATTCGAAATCATATGGTAAAGAATCAGACAGATGGTTAATCAAATGCAATAAACTAGAATCTTTCTCAGAGATACAACGGGAATAACCAAAAATATGTTTAAAAATAATCGTTACGTTTAAAAATTATTATTCATTAGAATTCGAAATTTTCAAGCGTTTGCCCAATAACATTATTTAACGGTAATTCTTTGCAGAACAAAATTTAAATTGTTTCCAAACCAATTCTTTATCTAATTTACTAATTTTAATTACTATTGCAATAGAACTTATTTATTGTTAAGGGAAATTCATAAGCAATAGATTTTGGCAAGATTATTTTGATATTAATACTCGATTTTTTAAATTAAGCATGAAATGTTAAATTTGCTAAAAAATTAAAGATTAAAAGTAATAGTTTTTTAAATGCAACAAGCGCAAAGTTTATGTTGCAGTACAGAATTGACTCTTTATATGTTGGTCTTTTTATTTCATTACTTCTCCCGACCTACAGGGACCCTCCTGTTTTGTTTTTGCTTGTTTTAAAGTAATGTTATTTATTTTTTACCACGTCAATCGACGATTTTACCTAAGTTGTACAATTTACTTCATTTTTCAGTTTAGAAGGATAAAAGGGCTTCATTTAGAATATTGCTCTAAGGCTCTTATTTAGAACACATATTTGTGCAGTTCAGAAAGCTCACAAAAAGTGTTTTAAACTTCAACATTCCATTAGTCATATATATGTACAAGACTGGTTTCAGAAGAGATGGAGGGGGGACAGGATGTCCGAGTCGAAGAAAATGATCGACATTTTTATTACTATACCTAGTACTATTTTTTTAAAGTAACACAATATTTGAATTAGTGAAATATTTTAAATTGGTAGCAACAATATAATGCTCAAAGAAAGCTATAGCATTTTCTTTCCGTGTTATTTCAAAGGGAATCTAACTATGAAGCTCTATAGCAGGGAGGACCAAATTTTTAGACTCTGCGATCGATTATAAAGTTGGGTTGGGTTGTTGGGTTGTTTTACCTATGAGCGGCACTTTTCTTCACACCATGGGCTAAATGGCCAGGTCACATGGACCCCGAAAGCTCAGAGAAGGTTGGGGGAGAGGACCCACTGGAACAGCTGTTGGGAGAGAGATGGTAGCCTCCCGTCAAGGCCATCCAGCGTGTTCTTTAACGTTGGATTGTTTTACCTCTGAGCGGCACTTTTCTGCACACCAAGGGCTAAATGGCCAGGTCACATGGACCCCGAAGACTCAGAGAATGTTGGGGGAGGGGCCCACTGGAACAGCTGTTGGGAGACAGATTAGAGCCTCCCGTCAATTCTATCCAGCGTGTTCTTTAACGTGCACAGGGTATGGCTCTCCCGCACACGGTGCCACGGCTTAACGTCCCATCCGACGGACGGCGGCCTTTCCAATCCCATCGGTGTCCCCTACTGTCCGTGGCAAGGCGGGGAATTTTTGCGGAGATAAATTTCAACGCTGACCCAGCTGGGACTCAAACCTGGGAACTACAGATTACGAGCCTGGCGCGCTACCGACTGAGCCACCCCTCCCCGACTATTAAGACAGAAAATCTTTCGCTATCGACCTTAGTACATAAGTCATAATAATGATTTAACACTGCTTGACCAACTAAGTATAAAATAACAATTTAGCATCAAACATACTAACGTGACATTCTTACATTAATTAAAATCTTTGCCATCTAAAACTGGCAGCTACGCCATTCACCGTTTGGCCGTCTCTGCTCTATAACATCTAAAATGTGCATTTAATAGAGAAACGTGAAGATGATAAAGATTGTAGATTGGTAATTGTGGACCCATCAGGGCTAGATCCTTTTCGAGTCGCTCGTCTCTGCAGAAGGATAGTTGTCTCCCCTTTAAGGATGTTACTGCTGTCTAGGTTGCCGATAAACACCAAACTCAGATTTTATATATACGCATTTAATGAAAAACTCTGACTAAAATTAAATCTAATTTATTTCAATTCTAGATTTATTATCAATATTCGTTCAGTAATTAAAGAGTTATGGACGCTGGAAAATTTAATAATAAATTATCTTGTTTCATAAAAATCATTCATAATTATTCTAACATCGAAAAAATCGTTATGAAACTTTCAAAATTTATATTTTATTAAGTGATTTGAAGAAATATTTATTAAGTTTTAATTACTATCTGAAATAAATTCTTATGGCACATTTCTGCTATGAAATATTCTGGTTTCCATAATTTCTTAAATACTTGACGAATGCTGTTGAAAAACGAGATTTAAATGGATAAGATTAGGATCTTGAATTTATTTTTAGCAATATTTTTTCATTAAATGAATATGTTAGAAATTACACAACTTGCAAGTAAGACTCCAATTCACATAGGAGATAAATTCTCTAATATTCTGTTACGGCAGTATAACTGAATTCCGTATAATGTAAAGATTTGTGCGATTCCAAAATATTATTAAGTCAAAAGTGATCTCAGAATTTTTTTCTAATTTCATGTCAACGTTACGTTGCCGAAATACTATTACTGCAGCCACCTGTCTTGCAGATCTAGTTTGGAAACGGTTCGATAGAAACTGAGTTTTTCTTCATAATTTCGCTTCTGCAGAACATCACACAATGCTGCATCATCGTTCAGATGTCTACTTAAAGACAGGAGAAAGTAGACAGAACAGTAAATAAATCACAAATGAACAAATCCGTCAGAATCCAATTTTGAAACTAGCTGTAAACAGTGTAATAACCTATACTGCAACGAAGCAAGTAGCAGGCAAAACAGCGGACCGCCAGCGTCATAGTGGACGAAAATGTAACTAGCGCTGCTTTCGCTTCACGTCTTGAAATCGGCAGGCATTCCCATTACGTAGGCACCGGTACAACAGAATGGTTTCGTCCATTGGGCCACCTGGGGCACTGCCCCACCAAATATAATCACAGAAAATTTGTATTTGACGTGTTACGCAGATAATCACAGAAATTACTTTCGAATCAAGGCTACGTCGGCTGCTTTTTCATTGCCAATACCAACGTAACACGGGGGCGAGGGTGGCCATGAGGGAGGAATGTGCTCAGTCGGTAGCAAGCCAGGCTCGTAAACTGTAGTTCCCAGGTTCCAGTCCCAGCTGGGTCAGCGTTGAGATTTATCTCTGCAAAATTCAGCGCCATGCTCACGGTCACCAGTGGACACCGATGGGCTTGGAAAGGCCGCCGTCCGTCGGATGGGACGTTAAGCCGTTGCCCCGTGTGCGGGAGAGCCATACCCTGTGCATGTTAAAGAACACGCTGGATGGCCTTGACGGCAGGCTACCATCTGTCTTCCAATAACTGTTTCAGTGGGTCCCCTCCCCCAACCTTCCCTGAGCCTTCGGGGTCCATGTGACCGAGGCTACCATCTGTCTCCCAATAGCTGTTTCAGTGGGTCCCCTCCCCCAACCTTCGGGGTCCATGTGACCTAGCCATTTTAGCCCATGGAATGCAAAAAAAGTCCCGCTCAGAGGTCAAACGTCCCAATGTTAAAGAACAGGCTGTATGGCATGTTCAAGACATGATTACAGGCACGTTCAAGTTTCAAAAATAAAAATTAAAATTCTATATTTATTTATTTTCTTTAAAACCAAACCGGTAAGTTTTAATTTGAAAAAAAAAAATAGCAAAATAGTAGTAACCTTCCTTTAGTATTTCCATAATAGCTAATATCAAAAATTATCAATTAACTCATGGTTGACCTATGCAGGAAATAAATGCCCCCCGCCCCCCCAAAAAAAGAAAAAAAAAGTTTATTTCTTATTCTACATGCGGCCCAGTTTATATTAAATGTCAGGAACGTGAGGCCCGAACGGAACAAGTTCCATGTCACATGAAAATTCGTTAAGTAGGTAATGCTGCTGTCCATAAAACTAACAACCTTCGTTTTCTTTCCCGTCAAAATAGAAGAAATTTACTAGTTACTACATGTTCGGACAGCAAAGAATTACGAATTTCCTTTGAAATGGAAGCTCTTATGAGGATCTCTGTGTGGGAGACAGTGTGGAGTCTGTAAAAACCTTTTTTCTCATCCTCATCGGCATTCTCAGTGGGGGCATAACAGCAGATAACATTCAGGTCTTTATCGCTTGTCTGAAATGTTGCTGTAAACAACCTTTCATTAATGCACTCTTATCCTAGAAGAGCATCACTAGCGTGTCTGCTGAGAAGCAGACCCACGCCTTGGTGATGTTTATTGTCTTTCCTCCCCGAAAAGAGATGTTTAAGATACTCACGGTGAATCCGAAAAACTTTTGAAAGAGGTACTAGATTAAAAGAAATGCGTCTTTTTTCTACTCCTTAATTTTTAGTAAATTTGGTATAGAAGGAATCGAAAAACATAAGTGCGGAGAGTAAACAAACTCCTCTGTTGGGAATACGAAACAATGGAAATGTCACTTTCTTGCGATTCTGCAAACAATGCATTCTCAATCGTCACTGTCAGATGTCATTCGCCTATTATTGAAATCGTCCGACGCTTTTCTCGCTGTTCCATAGCTATTAAAATATGGCGAAGAAGTCATCCTTTTCTGAGGGTTTGTAGTTATCAGAGCTTTGCCTATCGCGAACAGATTTGAATATAATAAGCAGCCATAGGCAAGGCCCTTGCGGTTGATAAATACCGTCGGTCTGTCCTTCTGTAACCTTCAACTCTGCTGCTCGAAAAGTATCAGCTAAATCAAGTTAAATAATCTTCGTGAAGTGTTTGCGGTTCGTTTATATTTTCCTTCAGGTAAGTAACTTTGTAGTGAATGATTAGTTTAGAGTAGAAGTAATCTAATTCTACTATTTTTAGCCTAAGAGCTATGAAATTTCGGTCGGTTTCGAACCAACAAATAGTATGCAGCACATTATTCTGATTATGGGATATAAAATTGATAGTTAACCGCTATTTGTCGGTGTCGACCACTTTATTTTGGCTCGTCATACGGACATTATTCATTTCCTATGATTTTCAGGTACCCTACCGAACGGCTACAGAAGTTCCTTGTTATGCCAGTGAGAAACCTTACTTGGAAGCTCTAAAAATGTGCATTTAATGGGAAAATGTCACTGATGATAAATCAAAGATCACAATCAAATATTTTTTAAATATCGGTTTTCAAAAATATTGTTTTAGTATTTAAATAGTTGCAGAAGCTGGAATGGTTAACAATAATCTTCAGTGGTATGCCAGTGAGAAACTGAAATTATTATTTCAGCAGGTAAATTAGAATTACAAATCATATCGCGAAAACACGGACGTGACGTCATCTCTGGAATGTCCAAGTGTTGCCACCATAATTTCTATAAGATGTTTAAAAGCCAAAGTGTATAAATCAAAACACTTCTAATCCTAAAATACTAACTGGTAGTTATTCCTTTTTTAATTTTGGTAAATATTTTTTATAATATTCTGAAATATTTAAATAAAATCTTAATAAGTAAATTATTTTGAATGTTATTAAAATAAATTAAATTTAACTTATCTTAAACCAATGAAAGGAATTGCTTGTTCAGGCATATTTATTTTCGCTCTTTTTGTTGAAGGCTATCGAGACAGGCGGTAACTAGGTGGCTTTCACGGTGCGCGTTTCCCTATGGTGTTCAACGAGAAATTCCTAGATCGAGGCTAGGTGTGAATCTCTTACGTATGTCATAGGCAACTTTGTCCTTAGGGGTAAAGAACGCTTTTTCCTGTGTTCCCAAAGGACAACTCTGTGGTTTAATCTAAGGCTTCTATTACACATTTCGCTGTACTGTACAGTCGCTCAAAAAAGTATCCGAACGCTATGGTTGATTACAGAATTCAGAAAGAATACCTGGAAACGATTTTTTTAGAATTTAATGATCTGGCAACCTTCGTGTACTGTACGCGAAGGTTGCCAGATCACTAATTTCTAAAAAAATCGTTGCCAGTTGTTTTTACTGAATTTTGTATACAACCATAGCGTTCGGATACTTTTTTGAGCGACTGTACATTACCTTCTTCTTAGCTCTGAACAATGCGTTTCCGTGTAGTGGGTAAATTATATTTTTATCGTCAAGTTGACACTTCGTGGTTGACATTTCAAAAATATCACAGCGGAAGATTTTCCCTCCACAGAAGCCCACCAGTGCAGCCAAATCGGGATCCATAATCAAGCTCAGAGCCATATATCTGTCCAGTCCAGTGGGTTTATATGGTCAGCATCAGGACCCTGTGTGGTTGACCACTCCTCAGTAGGCTAGAAAAAAAAAGAAAAGCATAATTATATAAGCATTTTCAATTTTCTCTAGAAAAATATTTATTACTTAACAGGTACATCGAAATATTTCACTTTGCAGATATTCGTTCCACTAAAGTAGCGATATTATGATTTACAAAAGCATTTGTACAATGCGTTTCCGTGTAATGGGTAAATTATATTTTTATCGCAAAGTTGACATTTCTTGGGGTCGTTACGTCACGCTATCAGCTCGATATATCTGTTGCGAATATCAGACGTTGGTTTCGAACTTCGTCCACGATAATGTGCAAATAGATATGAAAGCCTGTACATAAAAATACTGCCGTTTGATCATTTACGATATAGAAATATTTCTACGCATACTGTAACGACGAATAGCAAAATGAAGAAATCAAAAATTAAGCAAAGAATTTTTTTCCTCGGACAATCATTAGTTCTACTGAGCGAGTTTTACAAAATCCGAGTCGAAATGAAAGGGGTCGTTTGTGGTCGAAAGCGACAAATAGCGTTTAACTATAAAATAATTATCCCATAATCAGATTAATGGGCTGTATAGTAAGCTCTCGTTTGAAATTTCATAACTTTCATGCTAAAAAGTGAAAAATTAGATTTCCTCTACTGTAAATTAATTATTCACTACAAAGTTACTTACCTGAAGGAATTTATAAACGAACCACAAACACTTTATGAATATTATTAAACTTGATTCACCTGATATTTTTTCGAGCAGCAGAATGGTGGTTTAGAGAAAGACATAGGGAATACAGTCCGTGTGTATTTTTTAATCCCATAGACTTTGCCAATGGTTGCTTATTACACTGTAATGTGTTCCTGGTACGCAAAGCTCCGAAAATCTCAAAAAAAAAAATCTCAAATTATATCAATTATTGTTCGCCAATCTATAATTATTCATACGGGCAACATGGCGAAACCAACGGAGTCTCTCTCTGCACAATATGCTGCTTAAAGGAGGTTGCAGACTCCTTTGACTAACCTCATCATTAGTTACAAAGTTGAAGCACCTAATGCCCAAGATACTGCGTAAGCATCTGGAATCAAAAGCATCTAGTTTCCTGTTATCTTGTTTACAAAGTGTCCACGTTTCACTACTATAACTAACCCTAGAAAGAACCAAACTATTATACAGTCTAATTTTAGTCTTTAGGTGTATACGCCTATTTTTCCACACTCTCCAAAGATTCTTAAAAGTCCCAGCAGCAATCCATATCCGTCTGTTAATTTCATGCCGCACATCACCATTATCTGTTACATAGCTCCCAAGATAATTAAACTGACACCTGCTCAAGACTGCAACCATTAAGATTAACTGAATCACAGCCTGCCTGACCAATTTTCATCACTTTAGTTTTTTCTCTGTTTATAACCAAACCTACTCTACTACCAGTTTCAGTTTCATCAACAGCTGGAATGAAAGAGTTCATCACATCAACATCATTTGCCAAAAGGGCTAAATCATCAGCATAATCTAAATGAGAAATTTTCGTATCTCCAGTCCATTTAAGGCCAAAATTTTTCCCTTGAAGTGAATTTCGCATAACATATTCAATAACCAAGCTAAAGAGAAAAGGAGACAAAATGCACCCTTGTCAAACACCAGAAGTAATGCTCAACCATTTGCTACAAACCTTACCAACTCTCACACACGACTCAGTGTTATTATAGAGCTTTCATTATGTTAACTAACTTGTCAGATATACCATATGAGCTCACAATCAACCACAAATCATGACGATCAACAGAGTCGAAAGCCTTTTTGAAATCAACAAAGCTAGCAACCAAAGGTTTCTGAAACTCTAAACATTTCTCTTCGCCTTAATAATGAATTGGATAAAACACAGAGATGACGTCAGGAACGCGGTTTCGGCTGCTTGCAGAGATAATTCCTATGGTATGCATGTATCGTAAAAGCATTTCCAATGTGTCATGAACGCCATACAAGAAAAATATATATCGAAAGAAACATTCATATTCCAATATTCATCTCAATATATTTTTTCTCCTGAGGTCAATCGCAACACGTAGGTCAATGATCAAAAAATCGGAAACGTTTCCGTAATACCTCAGTAGCAAAATAACAGACCCACCTCAAGAACTTATACAATATCATTTGCATTATACATCTGTAACACCTACACAAGATATCTCTAATCTCGATTATAAATCTCGTTAAAATTACCCCACCACTCACTCTAAATCGAATATTTATTGACATAGTCTACCCTTACCATAAAGAGCATTTTTTTAAACACTTGAAACGTTGAGGAAAACTTTTATGATGCCATGCAATTCCATTCCTAATTTTCTATCTTATCATACCATGACGTGCACATAAGTGTTAATTTTGATTTGTCAGCCACAACAAAAATATTATTTTTGATATTATTATTCGAAAAAAAACAAAAGAGTTTTTACCGAAAATGACTTTCCAAATACCGGAATTTTCAAAGCTTTAACGATGGGTAATCATATGAATGGCTGCTGCCAACTGAAAAGCCCTGCAATACCGTAGTCCATCACTAGAATCTCACCCGAAATATATTTAAAAAAAAAAAGATTTTATCCTCTACCCCCCCCCTTCCCCTATGGATGGTAGTAGTGTAAGAAAAATCATCCTGTGGATTTCTCATCTTACAGCAAAAATCACTTGCAATACGAAACTTCCAACTTTTACTACGCTGCTTCGCACTGTTTCGTCTGTATCTCTACGAACCTTACATAAGCATTTTCAATTCTCTCTAGAAAAATATTTGTTACGTAACAGCTTATTAAACCATTACACCATTAGTTCTACTGATACCATTAATTACACCATTAGTTCTACTGATACCATTAATTACACCATTAGTTCTACTGATACCATTAATTACACCATTAGTTCTACTGAGCGAGCTTTACAACATTCGAGCCGAAATGAAGTGGTCGTTAGTGGTCGACAGGGTTGGGTTGGGTTGTTTTACCTCTGAGCGGCACTTTTTTGCACACCATGGGCTGAATGGCCAGGTCACATGAACCCCGAAGGCTCAGAGAAGGTTGGGGGAGGGGACCCACTGGAACAGCTGTTGGGAGACAGCTGATAGCCTCATGTCAAGGCTATCCAGCGTGTTCTTTTACTTGCACAGGGTATGGCTCTCCCGCTCACGGAGCCACGGCTTAACGTCCCATCCGACGGACGACGGCCTTTCCAAGCCCATCGGTGTTCCCTACTGACCGTGGGCAGTGCGGGGAATTTTTGCGGTGGTCCACAGCGACAAATAGCGTTTAACTATAGAATTTATAACCCATAATCAGAATAATGTGCTGTATAGTAGCTGTCGGTTGAAATTTCATAACTCTCATGCTAAAAAGGGGAAAATTAAATTACCTCTACTCTAAATTAATTATTCACTACAAAGTTACTTACCTGAAGGAATTTATAAACGAACCACAAACACTTTATGAATATTATTTAACTTGATTCACCTGATATTTTTTCGAGCAGCAGAATGGTGGTTTAGAGAAGGAAATAGGGAATACAAGCCGTGTGTATTTTTTAATCGCATAGACCTTGCCAATGGTTGCTTATTACACTGAAATCTGTTCGCGGTACACAAAGCTCTGAAAACCTCAAAAAACCATCAAATTATATCAATTCTTCGCCATATCCATACGCTAACGCGGCAAACTTAACAGCAACATAGCCGCTTGATATAAACTCATAAACTGACATTATAATTTTTTTTCCTGGCTATAATAGAGTAATGACGTCTGACAGAGTGAAGTTAAAGAATGCACTGTTTGCTCACTCATAGGAAGTGACTCTTGCAGTGTTTCGTATTGCGAACAGAGGTGTTTGTTTACTCTTCCGCAGTTGTATTTTCCAATATCATGTTTACGAAAATTACTATGAATTGTGGAAGAGAAATAAGACGCATTTCTTTAAACATCGGATTCACGGTGAGTATTATTTCTTCAGGACATTTAATAATTATACCTACAATTAATAATCCTCACTTTACATCAATGAGGTTGGGTAAGATAAGCTATGACGCTTATTCCTAGTTTCTTCCCAACAAATCGATAAATAATAAATACCCCCTCAAACAGCTGCTTGCCACAGAGGTCTGACAGGAGCCTCTCAGTTTATATGCCAGAGTAGAAGGTCTGAGAGGATGGCAGGACCTCAGCAGAATAACGACACAAACAGCCATGCCTTACCCGGGGCTCGAACCCAGGTCTCTTAGATCAGTAACCAAGCGCGCTAACCTCTCGGCCATGGGACGGCTACGTACAACAAAATATATGTTGGAGAGGTACTGAATTCCTTTCCTTTGCCTTTTACGCTGTCAACGGCAGCAACATGAACAAAAGTACACCATTGCTACTAACCTCGTCCTTTCATTTACGTCATGTTTAGTTTTTCTTTACCCGGTAAAGCAATAGTTATTTCCGTGTTCCACTTTCTCCCTTTCTTCGCTGTTTATAAATCGAACACTTATCCTTTTCAAAGGAAATTGCTTGGAGGGCAAAACTAATTAATAACATGTGTGAATGCGTAGGTTGCACCTGCGCAGAGGGCAGTATTAATGTACGCAATACAAACTTTAATACCTCAACAATTAACAAGTAAAATAATTACTTCGCTTACAATATAACAAATTAAATTCTCAGTCTTAAACTTTCAGAGTCATAGATACTTAACGCAATATTTCAATCCGTTTCAGCTTAGCAAACCTCCCTCTCTTTCAGTATGAGACACTGCATAGCTACGAAAGGCCGCCGTCCGTCGTACGGCACTTAAACACGTGAGCCCATGTGCGTAACTCGTAGCCTCCTGCCAAGTCCATCCAGCGTGTTATTTAACGTGCACAGGGTATAGCTGTGCAGCACACGTAACCGTGGCTTAACTTTTCACGGTGGACTCTCTAAGCTCACCAGTGAACCCTATAGCACTGCTGGTGGGCAGCTTTTATCTTTAGACTTCCCAGCTGGGACTAGAAACTTCAGGTTGGGTTGGGTTGTTTTACCTCTGAGCGGCACGTTTTTGCACACCAAGGGCTAAATGGCCAGGTCACAAGGACCCCGAAGGCTCAGAGAGTGTTGGGGGAGGGGACCCACTGGAACAGCTGTTGGGAGACAAATGGTAGCCTCCCGTCAAGGCCATCCAGCATGTTCTTTAACGTGCACAGGGTATGGCTTAACGTCCCATCCGACGGATGGCGGCCTTTCCAAGCCCATCGGTGTCCCCTACTGATCGTGGGTAGGGCGGGGAATTTTGCGGAGATAAACCTCAACGCTTACCCAGCAGGGACTCGAACCTGGAAACTACAGATTACGATCCTGGCGCGCTACCGACTGAGCCCCCTCCCGCCCCCCTAGAAACTTCAGATTGCGAGTCTAGAACGCTAACGATTAGAAAACCTTGCCCCATTTATTCAGTTAACTCATGTTTTGTCTAAATTTTGTGTCTAAAGCCCTCAGAAAGAGGGGAAGATCTAGGATGCGGTGGGCAGACAATGTCCAACAGAACCTTGTTAAAATTGGTGTGCAGTGGCTAGATGCAGCAGATGTAGCTCAGGACAGATGCTTGGAGAACTAAATTGCACGGTCTGGTTGGATCTACGTAGCCCATGGCTGCTTGATGATGATCATGATTATGATGAAATAGAGCATTACTGAATGTCAAAATTTAGGATTAAGATTGCAGTACAGATCTAAGAAATAGTTCCCACATTTCTTCAGGTCAAACAATGATAAATATGCTAAGAAAACATATTTTTCTTATAAGACAACTATTGCACTCTCTAAAATAAAATTTATCATTTAGTCTAAGTTTTATCAAATTTTGTATTGTAGCAAAAAATTGTTTAAGACAAATTTGAAAAGAATGTAATAATATTACTTGAAAAATTTAGGATGATACATACTCTTTAACGATTCATGAAAATAATGAAATAACATATTTTGCAAGTATTGCAATATGTGCTAATTAGGTAATTGAGGAAAAAATTTTTGATACATCATTTTAGTAAAAAACCACTCTTCGGAATTTAGTAAAAGACCACAACGGGAAGAAATATTTTCTCCCATTCATTATCTTTTTTTTTTATCCTGGATTTGATGTCAGAAATGCTTGAGAACGTTTTGTACGAATTGAATGCTTAATGGGTTTTTTTTTTGTAGACTACTAAATTGGTAGAGATATGCAACGTTTGATTGTTCAATAATAATTAATCTGGAAAAAATAAAAAAAATTGAATTTTTGAATTAATATAACTAAAGAAATGATAAATATCATATTGCTTTTGGTATATCGATAAATAGCCTTACGATTATAACATTAGATTCGCTTTAAATATTAAAAGTATAAGGGTGAAAGATGCTAATATACAGCTGTATTCAGTTCTAATCAGTCGATGAATTGTTTGGAAAAATCACATGCAAGAATTAAGTTCAGCACTATTGTAAATTTCCAAAAACATTTTACAATTTCCTTGTTTCTTTCCCGAAACCGAGAGCCTCTTTTTACTACGTCACACACTGCCGTTGTCACATGACATATGTCCTTCTCCATATGTCATGTATGTGTAGAGAGGGCTTTGTATGATGGCACAACCGTTTTCAGAAACACCGAAACCGAAAAAAAAAGAGGGAAAAACTATAAAATACTAGGTAAAAGTGGAAAAAAAATATTAATAGCTACCACTTGTTTTATATGAAGGTGAAATTAAAATAAATATCTTTCGTTCAATCGGGGAAGGTCAATGCGTTACATTTAAATGATACGTTACGGATGTACTCAATGGTATGTTTGGAAAAAGGGAATTTTTGCGAAATACACAAATGGTTATCCTTCTGCCTCTATTGGATGTCTCATTACTGAAATGTACAATTGTATCATCACTATAGTTTCCTATAATATTCTCGGACTAATTTAGCCTTTAAAATGCCTATTAATTGGAAATTTCAACCTCTATACCTATATACGACAAATTCAACCTATATGCATCGAATGATACGTAACGTAACGTAAAAAGGACAATAAAAACTAATTTTCGTATACAGCATTTGTCCAAATTTCGTTTTTGAGCAAACCAATACATATAGTCGAAATAAGTTATTAATATCTTGAACCCACTGCGCTCATCTTAGTGTTGCCAACTTTACATTACAGGAGAAGCGTACATTTTGTTTGGGAGAGATTTCTCTCTCTCTCTTTTTTACTTCTTTCTATCAAATGTTTAGGGGAAACGCATGTAAATATATATGCAAAACTGTTTTACAGATTTTATCAGACTAAATACAAACACCCTTCACTCCCAAAATTTGAATCTATCAGCCATTGTTATTAAGCATGGTCATCTCCAGAACTATTCCATCTCACAATCGATTAATGACTTAAAACATGGGTGCTAATACTCTGTCGCGTTCAATATACCAGCTTCTAAACAACAAGGAGAGACTTTTTCCATCTGGGAGTCCCCACAGAGAAGTTAAATGATGTTTAAAAATAAAAAATTATATATATTCTTTCAAAAATAAAACTTTATTTAATAAAAAATAAAAAATAATTTTTTTCGAAAATATTTAAACCTTTCTTCAAACATATTTCTTGAACTTATATTTATTTCCTCCTTAAGGGGATATTAACAGACCTTTCCAGATACTCATGCAATTGTTCTGTATTTTCGTTAAGCACTTCGTGTAGTCTGGTAGCTTTTTGTAATTACGCTAATACTTGTAATATCTATGCTGTTTGTCAATTACAGTACTTGACTCAAGTTTATATATAGTGCAATTTTTAACAGATTTAGACCCGTTTAAATAATACAACATAGGTAAGTTCTTATGTTTTTAACGCCAACTTCTTAACTCACTTCAACGAATTGGGTCTAATGGTTTCGTTGCCTTCAATGAATAGTTATCACTGCAACGGATTTAAGAAGGAGGACCAAGTACTCTTCATCCTACGAGCAAGCAGGTTGTATCCCTTTCTATTTCATTAGTACTCTTACTGTAAAAGAAGAGACTGTATCGCATGAAGTTGTTGAAATTATCGAGGTAATAAGCAGTGTTATATGCTTATTTGTGGACCATCTTTCTTAGAAGTCTAAGCTTTATCTTATCTTCCATGCATCTCGCCGGTCTAGATGTAATGTATCACCATATCCGCCTGCTTCCAAAATGCGCATTATTTAAATCCGAAGATAGAGAAACCAGAAAACGTGTGTCTTTTCGAAGTCATAACCTGGACACCGAACATTTCAGTTGAAAACAGGGCGTTTAGCAACTCTAGTCATCCCTGTTTTATTTTGGTGACCCTGGCTGAATCCCGTTCGTTGTATCACAGAAATTATGCAAGCACGAAGAATGTTTCATAGTAAAATCGACAGTGACACCATATGAATGATTCATTATGGTGGAGAGCGTTTAATGATACATCAGTGACGGTAGGTTAGTGATGTCTAAATGGTGAAATAATGGGATATGTAAACAAGGGATGCTTTCCGAAAAACTACCGTGCAATGTTGGATGAAAGAATAACACAAGCAGATGATCATTATCTGGTTCTGAGTGGCAGATGCCATAAGTGAATTCTGTCCCAAATGGAATCATATCTCGTTGGAAGGTTGTAGAAGAGAGGTATGCAAGACTAACCGAGATTTCTATCCGCAACAAATCAATGCAGTAAGGAATGGTTTCAACTGGTGTCGTGAACATGGAAACTGGAACTCGGAGAAATGTTCAATCTAATATTTACTGATGAGTCCAGATTGAGTCTACGATCTGAATCTCGACGTTTTTAACATGAAGAACGACCAGATACCGCCTCATGGGCACTGGAGAAAAGGAGCAGTGTGAGGAAGGTGCATTGGTGGTCTGAAGAGAAGTAAGATGCAAAAATTGTACGGAACTCTATTTTCTTCGGGAGAGAAATATTAATTGCTTTGAGATTTAGGGGCGAAATCCTTGCAATCTGTTTTAGACTTTTATGAATGACGGAAGCAGGAATTAATTCTAATTTGCGATATAGAAATTTTCCCTTAAAAGGATATGTGTATTTAGTGATTAACCTAAATACATCATTTAAAGAATAAAAATACCAATTTTTCCTACATGCGCTCTAAAAATTAAAAAATGAAGTAAAGCATACCAATGATGAAATCTCTTACTGAATAAGTATTATCTTCAAGAAAGATAAGATGCCAAAACTGATTTACCTACCGTAAAAAATATTTCAGGAGACCTTATTTTTTACTTTTTTTTATTTCCTAACTCGCTCCAGAAAAGTTGGGTCTATAGCAACCCCCTATTCCCGTGTCATACTGATAAAGGGGAAAGAATGAACTAGAGTCTCTTGAAGGGGAGCTTGATCTTCTAGGTTGAGGGTTAGAAGACATTCTTCGCCTTGTCGGCAAAATTTGACTTTTTTTTTCAGAACGTAATTTGACGCTATCGACCACAGGGAACAGAACAATGTAAAAGTATTGAGTATTTTTTATATATCCTGGTATTTTCCAATCTTCTTAAGAAATGCAAAGACCAGATAGGCACTCTCAGTGAGTTGGAGGGGTAGTGCAGAATATTTTGTAGGTTGAATTCTTTGCCAGTTAATTTTCTGAAGTTTTCCTGGAAAATATTCCTTTCTGCTATATAATTTTGACCTTTCATGACTATGGGTTCTGTGTTCTCTATTTCTTCATATTTCGTACAGTTGGGAGAGTTTTTTTTAACGTAAGCATATTTTTAGAAGGGTGTGGTATGCTATCATTCTGATTATATTTATTTGCTGTTCCTTTTTAATTTTCTTAATTCTAAGTCTCTTCTTATGGAATTTCTTCATACTCGGGATCTGTGGTTTACTCTATGGAGTGTTTGTTGTAGAAAATATGCTTCAAAATTCTTTCATTTTCACTTCTTTGATTTTTTTTTTAGCGCAGTGTTTTTATTACGGTACTCAGTGTTGATTATGTTGCAATCAAGGGCCTCTTTGGCTAACTGATCGACCACTTCATTTCTGTTATACCACAGTGATTGGATGTCCAATTTAGCGTGATTTCATTGCGGTTAATAGTAATATGGTTATTCATTTCATCTAAAAGTTTCATATCTAATTTTTCTTCATATTTTTGTAAGCATATTTTGTTAGTGCAGTCAGCGCTGATTTGCTGTCAGTAAATATGCAGATATTTTTATCTTTAAGATTTTTGCAGAACTTCAGAGCTTCAGTGAAGGCAGTAATTTTTGTATCCTTATTATATATATTATTATATTAAGGTTATTTTTAAGTTTGAAGCCCGCTTTCAGGTTGAGAGTGGAACAGAAGTATGCACCAGCGTGGTATTGTCATCCAGTTTCTTAGAGCCATCTGTGAAAATGCAGAGATTAGTGCTTTTGCTGTTTTGGATAATTTCGTTCATAATATGTTTGTAAATTTCTGCTCCAGGGCTTCATTTTTTTATCATTACCACTTCTCTTAGATTAATGGAATGAAATTCCCACGTCCATTTGGCTGGTAGATAATCCGTTGCAATTTTATTGTTATAAAGTGATGAGACTTCTGGATATAATGGGTGGTTTTTGATTTCAGCTATGACTTTAGATCTTTTTTAACTTTTTCCGTTTTTGCCAATAAGGTCATGTGTAGCATGTTTTGTAGCAAGTCTTATCTACCGCTGAAATAGTAAATATTTTCTTCTAATGGTGTGCTTCTCAACACTTGCTGTAGATAATAAGTGGGAATAGGGACTGTGGGAAGTTGTGAAGTACATATCCTAATGGCTCTGTTTAGAAATATTTTCTATTATATTCTGTTAGGATGAGGTAGCATTATCAATGATGATACATCCATAATCCAGGTGTGATCTAAGTAGACATTTGTACAGCATGATCCTGCGAGGGCTCTCATTTAGGTCCATGCACCATTCTCAGAGGGTTGTTAATACTGGTACTTTTATTTTGCAAATAAGTGATGTATTCGGCTCCATTGAACTGCTCATCTAAAATTACCCCTAGATATTTGTGGGTAGTGACTTGTTTTATTCTTTTATCCTCTAGTTTAATATTAATTTCTGGCCTTTCTTTTTTGTAAATTGGTAACACTACTGATTTCTCAGGTTCAAGTTTTAAACCTCTTTTTTCGCAATATAGAGTAATCTTGTTCAGGGCTATTTGTAGTCGTTCTTGAATGGTGTGGAAATATTGTCCGGATGTCCACATACAGATATCGCCCTCAAATTGTGTATAGTGCACTCTAGGGGGTATTACGTCTTTTAAATCATTCAGATATATGTTGAATAATAAGGGTGAGGTCACGGAGCCCTGCGGCAATCCATGAGTGGCAATGAAAGATTCAGATACAGTGTTCCCAAGTTTAATGATTTTTTTTTTCTTTGGGTTAGTGCATTAGTGAGGAATGCTAAAAGTCGGTTTTTTATTCCAATTTGTTTTAGCTTGTAGATCATTCCTTCGTGCCAGACAGAGTCAAAGGCACTCTTTAGGTCCAGGAAGATCATGATAAGAGGATGGCCAACTGCAATGCTGGTTTGCGCTGCAATAGTTATATCTAATATGCTATCAGCTCTACTGCGGTTTTTTTCTGAAGCCGGTTTCATTGTAGTAATTCACATTTTTCTTAATAATAATTAATAATTTAATAACAATGTTAATAAAATAAAACATATAACAGTGGATCTCAACATTTTATGCTTCACGTACCCCCTGGAAATGTGCATGTAACTAACGTACACCTTGTAAATAACTATAGCTATACTATAGCTATACTATAACTTATAGATTATACTATAGTTATAATATAACAATGAGAATAAAATAAAATATATATAGTAGTTCTTAACCTTTTATGCTTCACGTACCCCCTGGAAATGTGTATGTATCTGGCGTACCCCTTGTATAGATAGATAAAACTATAGTTATAATATAACAATGATAATAAAATAAAACATATATAGTAGTTCTTAACCTTTTATGCTTCACCTACCCCCTGGAAATGTGTATGTATCTGGCGTACCCCTTGTATAGATAGATAAAACTATAGTTATAATATAACAATGATAATAAAATAAAACATGTATAGTAGTTCTTAACCTTTTATGCTTCACCTACCCCCTGGAAATGTGTATGTATCTGGCGTACCCCTTGTATAGATAGATAAAACTATAGTTATAGTATAACAATGGGAATAAAATAAAACATATATCAGTGGTTCTCAAACTTTTACACTTCACGTACCCTCTGCAAATGTGAATGTAACTGGCATACCCCTTGTATAGATGGATAAAACTAGAATCATAGTATAACAATGGGAATAAAGTAAAACATATATAAATACATTAAATTTTGTATTCACAAATTACATATATCGATAAACACAAAAAATGACGTAAACAATTTAACAAAACTTATAAAATCAACATTTTAATGGATAATCGACTTTTGAGCTCTCATGGCGTACCCCAAATAATTTTACCGCATACCCCACGTTGAGACCCTTAATCTAGAGAGTTTTGGGTTCGATTCCCGCAATGTCAGTAATAATTTTTTAGATGGATAATTGTTATTTCTCATAATTTCCCTATTTCAACCCAATTATCACATCCTTCTAATTGTGTCCCATCTAATTTGCAAAATTACATTTGTCAAAAATTACATTTGCAAAATTACATTACCATCTAATTTGCAACATCTAATTTGTAACATCTAATTTGTACAATTACAATTGTCGTGTCCTTCCGGTTGTCCTATCCACCCAATTGTCGCACTTCCAGTTGTTATCCACCCAGGAGACATACCAAATTGTTTGGCTCCAGTGTAAAATTCGTAGAATACAATATATTTTAAAGGATTCAAATTCAAAACCTTTATCTTAAGAAGGAAATGACGAGTTGTTTTCATTGCAGATGAATTATGTGATGGATGGTGCTGATGGATATTTATCCATGGATGATGCTGGATATGTAGCTTGAGAGTCCTCAATTCTTCTCTCATCATCGCTATCATCCTCCGCTTATACAGGGCTAAAGGCGCAAGTTAAACTCCAAAGGATACGCTGATGGCTCATCCGCGAGCAATTGTGATTACATCGTATTCAAGAAAAAACGTTAATAGTTGCTGCTCTCAGGCTTGTATTTTCCCTCTGCTGATATTCATATTGGTGAACGGCCTTTCGATCTGTTTAGACTCGATTGTGTGACTATGCCAATCGGTCCCAAAGGTTTTCTTTACTCATGTTCTAATCACCACTAATGTTTCAAACCTATTAAATACAAATAAAAATGTTTCGATTAATCGAGAGTGTGTTGCGGATTCCCAATCGAGGCTGACTGAATCTGCAAATTCGAATTAGCAAGGGAAATACTTGGGAAGGGGACTGACACAAGCTCAGTTTATTTTAATGTATTGATGTGCAAGGACGAAAACAGTGATTTAACTTCGTATCACTGTTTATTTCGAATTGAAATAAGTAGCAATAAGCAAAGGATAATTGAAAATTTCCCAAATGTTACATGCCAGCTGAATAATCATTTCAGTAGGATTTTAAAATTATTTGCGAAATAAAAATCGCAAATACCTGTAAACAAATAAGGGATGTTCATATTAATAGGGGATAAAGTTTAGCATTTCACACAAATCGAAGAGTCAGGAAAAGCAAATGAGAATATTAAATATGTTACTACCAATCCATCTAAAAATCTGCATTTTCCTAATTTTTCTTTAAATATAATTATACGCTATTATTGAAAATCTATTCACTTTATTAACCAACATCTCTCCTTTCCATTTCACTCTGTAGACTTCGTGATTTGCACGACTGAAATTTCACACATTTAATTCAAGTTTTTTACGCAACAGCCGAGTAATTTTTTCAACTGGTTTGCGCTGTCAGCAGAGAGATCATTTTCATAAAATAAATTTTTCTTTTAATTTATTACTTTATCCAATTGAATTTTTTCTCTTTAAAATATCATCATTCAATTTTCAAATTTGTTTTTTCTCATTATCGAAAGTCATTTTCCCCTTAGGTCATCTATCAATAATGCAGTAATGTTTGAACACGTTTCAAGAGATTTTATCTACTGTCCGTGGTAATATAAATATTTATCCGAGGCTAAGGGACCAGCAAGCATCCTCTTTAAGAATACTAGTAAGGGTAAGAGAGTGTCTCAAAATATTTAACATATTTAGCAAATTTTAAAAATCTGTAAAACGGAGGAGGATGTGTTATACCTCGTTAATCCAGTCTTTTGCGCCCCCCCCCTTTGCATTTTTCCGGCTAGATGGTGTTTCTTGCCCCCACTCCCTCCCCTTCGATGTTTTGTAGATCCGGGCCCTGTCATTATTATTGTGACGTCTTATAATGCATCCAGTTGTTACTCTATGTGTAACACGATAGGATATTTTAGATTCAATCCATTATCCATCAGTAATAAATGTCATTTTTAAGTGAATGCTTCGATTCTTGACTTCTTATAATGCATCCTATGGATGCGTTCCGGATTGTTGTTATAATTTGAAAAAGATGTGTGGATTAAACGACACATTTCTTATTTGTAAAAAATAAGTTTGAAAGAATAGTTGTAGTTTCTGGAGCAGTAAAGAAAAACCTTCTGTGGACGATTGGCGTAGTCACTTAATGGAGTCTAAACAGATAGAAAGGCTGTTCACCATTACGAATTTGAGCAAGAGGGAAAATACAAGCAGGAAAGCAGCAACTATTCATGTTTTTCCTGAAAAACGACGTAATCACAATTGTTCACGGATGAGTCTCGAACGTAACTTTTGGATTTGAACTTCCGCCTTTAGTCCTGTATAAGCGGAGGATGATAGCGATGATGAGAGAACAATTGAATAATCTCAAGCTACATATACAGCATCATCCATCACATAATCATCACTCAACTCCATCTGCAATCAACACAACTCATCATTTCCTTCTTGAGGAAAAGGTTTTTGCATTTGAATACTTTAAAATATATTGTATTCTATGAATTTTACACGGGAGCGCGATAATTGTATGGACGTGAACTGGGTGGATAGCAACTGGAAGTGCTACAATTGGGTGGATACGACAATTGGAGAGATAATTGGATGTAACACAATTAGGAGGATATGAAAATTGGGTTGAAATAAGGAAATTATGAGAAATAACAATTATTCATCCGAACAATTATTACTGACACGGCGGGAATCGCACCCGCAACTCTCTAGATACATGCCAGAGCCCTCTACCATAAAAACCACGCATCAGACGAAAATACTCTTCCAGGAAAAGACAAATTTTTCACCGAAATATGGCGGACTTTGCGCCATCTATTCTTCATGAGGGGCAACTTATTTTCCAATTGTTGCCAATGACTTAGATGTTAATGAGAAGATCACTCACTCTTAAACGTTCTGATAAAAAATAATTCTAAATTACAGGAACTGCAGTATTTGTGTCTGTTCTCTTTAATCTATTTTTCTATATAGGTTTTGCAAAGTTGTACCATCTTTAATCCGACCCCACACTATGGCAAAATATTTAGAAAGTATGTTCCTTCTAATCGTAGTAAACGGAAAACGAAAAGAAATTCCCTACTGCAAAACAAAGATTCGTTGGATAATCTGCTTTTCTCACTAATACAACCCTCATTAAAACGAAATTTTCAAAAAAAATTATAAAAAAAACATTTGGAAACAATTGAACGTATCATAGGATATTCAAACAGCGGATATAGAGAATTTTTCTGACTAATGCGATTTTCATTAAAGGGGATTCTTAAAATTTTTGTTTGATTCTCTTGGTTTTAAGCGAAACATTCTGAAATAAAAGGATCGACTAACGGACCCGACGATGCATAAGACTACTAGTATTCCCTTTAGTCAATAAAATAAATATTTTAAACATTCTTTACTTCTAATAGAAACAATTGGAAATTTATTAAATGTATTACAGAAAATCGAAACAGGCGATATTGAGAATTATTCTCGCTTATCCATCCTCGGTTATAACGTATTTTTGTATTCTTTCCTGCATGAACTAAATGAAGCAAAGTGAGTAGTGTTTAAAAGGAGTAGATATTGAAAAATGTCGTCCAAACCATTTTTTATCAGAGTAAACAAACAAACGCTTATTCTAATGTATTCGTTCGATTTCTCAGTGATCCATTCACAAAGTATGCTTTAAAAATATCGATTGCTTTGATATATCGGATCAGAAAGAATAGATTCAAAGCTTTATTAAAAGTCGAGTAAGGAAAATTAGGTGTTATACAGAATGTTTAAAATTCCCTGTGCATTTCTAATTGTTTCATTACAAAGGGAAAAAATTATTTTATTGAATGTCGTACTAGTGAGAGTATTTACAGTTCTAGTCTCTTTGGTTGCCTCTGGTGCCATCTTTTGATATCCCTATTTATTTTTTGTTCAGAAAATTGGCTGTGGAAAATAAAATTCGCTTCAATGAAATTCAATTTAAAGAAATTAAAAAATTATCGTTCATGTAGTGAAATGCGTAAAATATAGTAGCAGGTAGATTCATTCAAACGAGTTTTGACAATATTCTATATATTGGAATATTAGATTATTGAGAGTACATGTGAATGGTTTATTGAGTAAAAGACCAGGTGGAATAAATGTTGTTCTTTTCAGTTTCTTTCCTGGGTTCCTTCGATTACAAATAATCAATTAACATATTTTAATCAATGTCGTATTTTAAAGAATAGAGACAAATGCGTCATTACTCATGGATTAGCTAAAATACTTGTAAATGAATGTTGGTTTAGTGTCCCAAAGGCATTCCTTTGATATTCGATTGGTTAGTTCAGAAATAAAAAGATTTTTCTTTTTATTCAATGCAGGATTTGTGAGAATACAAAATTCTTATTCTGATTACGTTCCTGCATCTCCTTTCCTCCTCTCCCCAGCTCATGACTGGTGGAGTCTCCTTTGGACATTTTCCAATTGGGGAGCCTGTCTGTCGCGGGGCTCGGCAGCGGATTCGGGAGTCGGTGCTATACACTGCTTTGGCCTCTGCTTTAGTTAAACGCGAGGTCCTGTGGTGCCCCCCTCAGGATCAATCGACTGGTGGGTAGGTCCAGCTGGGCTCAACTATACAGATCCGTTAGTAATCTTGAAAACGTCTGGTAACGGTTTGCGAGTTTCTCCACACGTTCACTAATTTTATAATTTTCTTTCTTTTGTGAGGCCAGTTCTTTTCTCACACCTTATTAATTGTTTGCTTATATTCTGTTGTGGGAACTCAGATGAGTTTCTCACCATTTCTCTTTTTCGTTTCCTTTTGTTTCGTTGTGAGGGCTTGTCTCACTGGTCGTGTGGGTATGGTACCCTGCTGACCTGGTGCCCGACTGGGCATCCTCTTGTTGCACTCCGTGGTGGGTGGGAACAACGGGCACTGAATCCCAATATGAAAAACACCATTAGTTCTACAACTCAAAATTTAGTTGCCAGTGCCGCCAAGAGGGCTCGCCATGAACCACCATCTTCTTCATCTTCCTCTTCATGTGTGTCTCCGTCTCCGAGGTTCGTGGTCAATTTGGTTCTATATACCATCTTTGTGGCTAACAGGGGGAACAGATTAAATTTAGGTTTTGATCGATGGATGAACCTTCCTTCTATAGGATTGTTCATCTTAGGTAGCCGTGGATGAGCTGTGTCCTTGTGGCACTGTCTTGCCCCGGCTTAGGTAGTGGTGTTTCAGGCATTCTCCCTAAAGGTCAGGTGCAGTCGATGTATTGTGGAGCATCTGGGATTTGCCTTTATATAATGTAAATGTAAATCCACTCTACTGGTGATTAGGTGCTTGGGGACATGTCCCCGTTTATATAACATATACAGTACAACCTTTCACGCGCATGCGCATAAGAAATTCCGTAAAGGGACTGCTTCAAGGACCCACGCTGTAGGACGACGACGCTCTCTTTGTAAGTTGCAGTTTTTCCACTCTATATTGCTCAGCAATGGAAGACTTGTGTGATATTCTTGGGAATGAAATTCTAGAGACTACTGACAAACTCTTAGATTCCATCAGATGTAAAGGTGCCATCAGATGTTCCGTCAGATGTAAAGGTGCCTGTAGAAGCCAATTTCATTACTATTGCGCAAATATTACAGAAGATAATTACCGTGAATTTTCTGCAGAGCGCAAAAGGTAATAGAAGTGTATGAATTTTATTTTTTTTATGCTTCCCCTGCCAGGTCACACGATATTGAATATGATGTGTCAGATGTTTCTTCAGCTCCGAACAAATGGCATCAATAAAATCTTTAATATACCAGTCAGTTAAACAAGCAATGAATAGGTGACATGAAGAACAACATCGAGGGACTTACCAAATCATTAGATTTTTTATCAGGAAAATATGATGATTTTAGAGATAAGGTTGAAAATGTGATTCTGGACTTGGTTCTCTGCAGACAAATAAAAAAAAAATTATTTGCTAAGAATCGAAAATTGGAAAATACGATCAGAAATTTATCAGAAAGGGTAAATTATTTGGAAGAGGTAACCAATGTGAGATACTTAGAAATTCAAGGTACAGTCGCTTAAATAAATATTCGACCACTATGATTGATTACAGAATTCAGAAAAAAATATCTGGCAACGACGTTTTTAGATATTAGTGATCTGGCAACCTTCGTGTACAGTCGTTCAAATAAATATCCAAACACTATGGTTGATTACAGAATTCAGAAAAAACATCTGGCAACGATGTTTTTTAGATATTAGTGATCTGGCAACCTTCGTGTACAGTCGTTCAAATAAATATCCAAACAATATGGTTGATTGCAGAATTCAGAAAAAATATCTGGTAAAGATCTTTTTAGAAATTAGTGACCTGGCAACCTTCGTATACAGTACAAGAAGGTTGCCAGATCACTAATTTCTAAAAAATCGTTGCCAGATATTTTTTCTGAATTCTGTAATCAACCATAGCGTTCGGATAATTTTCTGAGCGACTGTACTTATCTGGAACTGAACTGTTAATGAGAGACAATCGCAACGTAAATGATTGAACAAACGACTGTGCCATCCTAGGATTCTGAGTCGGACATCGGCAGAAGCAATGTCACTGCAAGCGAACGCGATACGACTGTGCAAAGAGACGGCGATATACATAGCGTTGGTTGAGTTAGTAATACTGCTAAGGATAGTCGTTACAGATGATCAATGTAAATTTAGATTGGTCGTCTGTAATGACTTGAAGAACATTTATTCATTGCTGTAGTTTATTCCAGGAAATCGTTAATTAAATCTAAATATTAAATTAGTCTCGGTATTTCATTTTTAGTACTGAACGGAGCTGTCTTGAGACAACATAATTACAGAATAATCCAGTCACAGAGAACTACTTCAAACGATGGAAATTCTTTAACAAGACACTTACCGCGGTTAAGAAAACAACTGAAACTAAATGATCAGACATAAACCTTCTTAACGATTTATTGGAGCAAACAATTTTAACAAATTAATGCTCTTGTCATTTCAAACAAAGAACCCAAATTTACAGAATTCCGTTAGAAACAATACAACTCAAGCAACTGTATCAGTTCGCAAGCTGCAAATATCCATCCGCCTTACAACTCCTAAACAGCACACAGGTCCGTAGACTAGGCATCGAATTAATAGTATTCTACCATAAAAAGAATTCGTTACAACAGTTTTCTTAAATTCATAAATAATGATTACCCATAAAAGTTTTTCTTTATCGACCTTTACCTCTCTGAAAAAGAACTCTTTTCTACAAATATAATAAAATCCTCTTCAAAATATCTGTACGTTATTAAAGCATATTACAAGATTGTCTTTAGTAATAATATTTAAATGCGAATTTTAATACTTTAAAGTTTATTTAAATCATTTTACTGCATTTTTTTCCTGTGCTGCAATTACTGAGCAAATATTATAGATTTTGACACGTTTGAATCCTAATGCATGAATGGGGAGAAAAATATTTTCCATAACAAAATTAAAATGATCGTTTTAATATTTGGATCAACAAGCCACTTGAACACTTAATACCTAAAATACCTGTACAATGGCTTTACTGTAATCGACCTGCATGGAACAAATATTAATAATAACTGAATCTTACTATATATTTACAGTATATCTATGCATTACCGAAATATTCGAAGGAATTTGTGCAACAATTACCAGTTAAGTAAAAAGAAATTCAGCCTCTTATAAAATGAAAAATCGCGATATAGTAATGACATGCATACACATTTTCGACAATTGTAGTTGGATCCATCTTATTACAGATATATACGTGGCATAATTGTTTACAATCAATTATTATTTCTGGGCACATTTTAAAACTTGCATCATCATATCCTGCACTATATTTAAGTTGATGCAAGGCAATTCCAAGTCAATATCTTCGCTAACTCCTCATATATTAGAGAAGTCTCCCCTATATCTTAGAGTAGTGTGGAAAGCACTTTTCATTCACTACTGGTGAGAATCCCATGGATATAGAAAACTATCGTTTATGCTATTCCCCACTTTTTGGGAGGGGAAAAGAGGGGTGGTAAATGTTCTAGAGTGTGTTTACACAACTTGTTGTGATGAGTCAAAATGTTGTAAATATATACTGGAACAGTTGCTTTAACACCCAAATGAAATTGAGAAACGCAACAAATGACGTGGGAAAAGCAATTGGAAAATAGGTAGAAATTAATAGAAAATTGGCAGTAACTACCACTATATTAATAAAATAGTTTAATACAATTAAATATCATTCGTTCAATCACAAGGCCGCAACTACATAGTACAGGTATATCACGGATGTATCTCGACGATATGTCCAATATTTAATAAAAATATATTTTACTGCGAAAAGCAAATGATATGCTCATGCATACTTTGCATGTCTTGATACTGAATATACAATTGTATCATCGATAGTGCTTCTTAGTCTTCAAAGCAATTATCATGCATCCGGTCACGTTAAGTTTAATTTCAACAGTTTAGCCATTAAAACCCATAATAATCGAATTTTCGAAGAGCACGATAATAAATCAAATGACAGTGCTCTTGTGCAATTAAAATTTAAAATCAAAGAGCATTGGTTGGATATGATTTAAAAAAAAAACAAATATATATATATATTTGAAATAAGGGTCAAATCTATTACATTTGTTGGTTAACTGATTGTAAATGAGGAGAAATTGGGAGTTAGTATGATACTAGGTATGATGAATCCAAATTGTTTTGGACAGAAAATTTTGATAACTGTTAAAGAAATGTGGTTATCTAGTAATCGATTTTGAGTCCACACGTAAAGAATATTTTATGTATCATAAGTTGCTTCGAAAGAAGAGTGGTTTTATATTATATGTATGATAATTTGCTACAAAAGAGGAGTGGATTTAAATTGAAGAGTTTGTAATTTTACTATTTCAAATATTTTTCTGTTGCTATGTAGGATGAAATTTCGATTAACTGAGTTAAAGTTAGAAATACAAATTCGGATAAAACAAGAAAGCCTTCTAACAAGATGTAACGAACAATTGAAAGAATAGCTAATCATCTCTGGTGATAATAATTTACTTGTTTTCAAAGAAAATAAAGTTTCTTCGGTTTCCAATTTTCCCCCATCTGATACTGGAAATAAGAACTAATGGATGATTTATAAAAAAAAAATCGCAATAATGTACTGATACAAACAAGACACAAAATAGAAATCATTCTCTTATATATCTCTTAAAACGAAAATCTTTTACTTTCCCATCCCTTTGAAGTTAAGGGGAAGAAATGGAAATAAATATTTTGATCATCACATTCCTTCAACTAAATTCTAAATCTCTCTCATGGTATATTATTTGAAACATTCGTTTTTAATTTTTGTATTTTCCACATTTAAAGAACAGAGTCGTGACTTCGATCCTAGATCGTTAGGACTTGTTATTTAAATATTATATAAATTATTAATTAAAAAATTAGTTATATAAATTATTTTTCATTTAATTATGTATTTTTTAGTTTTTTCGTACAGAAATTAATTGCTGAAGTATAATTGCCCAAACGCAATTATGTACATATTATAATATGATATGGCATAGATATGAATTAAAAGAAACTTTAAAATTCGTGAAATATTTATATTGATCCCTGTTTTAAACATTATATAAGAGTTGTTAAACACATTTTTCAGAATACTAACATTTTAAATTCAATATTTCATAGATTAGCCCTGTGTTTAAATAAATGTTTTATGTGATTTTTGCATGGAATGTACTAATTTAAGTTCGTCTGTAATAAAATATGATTAAGAAGTAACAGGAAAGCCTTAATTAACTCGCGTATTTGGACGTCTCTGCTCGGAAATTTCCTTACCTATTCTGGAATACAAGCTCTGTATAGTCTTAAAGTGTGGAGACTGTCCAGTCGATTCCATTTTTTCAATCTTCCGATCTGCTAACCACTTCTGAAGAACCTTTTCACACTGACAAAGTGCATTTCGTCCAGTTAATTAAAACATTATTAAGATCTACGTTCATCGCAAAATAAGATCAAAGACCCTTGATAATAATTTTGTTTCCGATATTTTGATGTAGTCCTTAGCTTTCGCTATTCCTTTTACAATATGTAGCTTTCCAACATCCTGACAGAACACGGAATACCTTACAATGACTTTCGTTGAATGTTCACAATAACAGTAACAGACTAAGTGCTGAATGCCTTATGAGATCGTTTTCGTATGTGGACACTGATATACAATGAAGAAAAGCTTATTTCCATCACTAAAACTTTCATTTGGACCAAAATATTAACTGTAAGAAATATCTCAATCCAATTTCTTGGAATTTTCCTCTTAGTTATTGAGCACACATTACTGCCTGCTACCAAAATTCATCCTTTCAGTACTTGTGTTGATTTCAACTTCTTACAGTAATACCCAGATTTACGACGTTTCACTTTATGACGATCCGCTCATAAGACGATTTTCAATCATGACGAGAACGCATTCGCTCATACGATGGTTTTAGCGACATGACTTGCACTGATCAACCAAAGCTTCTGGAAGTGGACCGGTGCCTACGTAATGGAATGCCTGCCGATTTCACGACGTGAAGCGACAGCAGTGCTAGTTAAGTTTTCATCCGTTGTGGCGCTGGCGATCCGCTGTTTTTAGTGGTCCTATATAGGGAGAGGTTGGCAAACGGCGATCATGGGCGCCATGTCTGTGCTCTGCGAATGCGTCAGTTAGGCTAGCTGACTGATGATCTAGCTTCGTCAGCACACACATGAGGACGGAACAACTATGCAAAAATAGAATTTGTTACTTGAAAATTTTAGGATTTTGTTACTTGAAAATCATGGAAGTGCTTTCTATTCTCAGTATTTTATACTAATATTTATTGATTGTTAAGTTAATCAGAATTATTTAAAATAATAAAAATGAAATCAATAACTGTTCTTTCATACATTCAGTCCGAGATATTAAATTTTTACTTAAAAAGTAAAAATGCTTAACATTCCTGAAACGATATGGCAATATTTTTAATTTGGGCTCTGATTTATGCTTTTACAACTTGTACTTGTAGCATAAGCGAGCTTTATAAAAATATTTCTACATATTCGGAAATCTGTCAAAATTATGCTATATATAGATGCAGAACTAGAACATCCTAATGATTTTTTTTCCTTTATTACACTACAATAATATAAATAAATACCCCTTAAGCAGCTACTTGTCACAAAGGTCTGACAGGAGCCTGTCAGTTTAATATGCCATATTAGGAGATCAGTGAGGATGGTGAAACCTGAGAAGAAATATAGCATACATCCATGTCTTAACCGGGGCTCGAACCCAGGTCCCTTTGATCAGTAGCCTAGGACGCTAACCACTTGTAATCGCTTTATATTGTGCATTTACACGTTTTTTCAATCTGGTAACCTCAGCCTGTAGTTTAGCACACGAAGTACTCTGTTCAGATTTGAGTTGGGATGCTTTACCTTTGAGGAAGCCATTTCAAACGTCAAACCTAAAAGTCTTCCTAAAATATTTTTTTTATTTGCAATACACAAAATTAAAATATATATATAATTTTGGAAGAATATTTTGAAAAGTACAATTAATATATTTTTAACTAAACATATATTTTTAATTATCTTAATTAAACTAATTTCTTTAATAATAAGCAAACACAGGTAAGCACCTCTAAGCTGAACAATTAAAACAGAAAAAAAATCGATTTAATCCTGGTGGGACACAAACCTACGATCTCCTGATGACATGGGTCAGGTACTCAAACTGCTGAGCTATCATCCGCCGACTGAGATCTCTTCTATTGAGGTTTTTTTTATACCATTGTTACCTTCATATTACCTTTATTATATCAATCAGTCATTGGAAGTTTCCTTAAATATAATTGAAGATAATGGTAAACAAACAATTTCTAGATATAACAGCTGAGCTAATTGCGATGGTCTGTAAATGGTAGCTAGGTAGTCACTGGAAGGAGCGCTATGCACCAATCCCCTGTGATGATGCATAGAACCGGCCAGGCCTAGAACCTAATGTCCGACCCCGCCTTCTCGTGGTGCAGACCGTTAGTACCTTTCAAAAGAGATACTCTCTTGTGGAAGTGAACGAAAGGGGAGGGCTGCCAGATTAGTGTGGCCTACTGATCTGGACAACTATGGCTACTTTTCTTTTTTTTTCTACCCTGCTGAGGAGTGGTCAACCACACAGGGTCCTGGTGCTGACCATATAAACCCACTGGACTGGACAGAAATATGGCTCTGAGCTTGATTATGGATCCCGATTTTGCTGCACTGGTGGGCTTCTGTGGAGGGAAAATTTTCCGCTGTGTTTTCTGTTTTTTGTGGGTTGACAGCCCCAAGTGAATAGATTCGCAGGATATGTTTATCAGCTGGTGGATAATCCTGAGCAGAGGTCATCGCAGGCACCTGAACTCATTGCTTCTATTGGCATCGTCAAATTCTACATTGGAGGAAGACTTCCAGTGTAGATGGCTTCAGCCTTTAGTGGTGGGGGAACGGGTCTTTGCCCCATGTCTGCGATTAGGGGGCTGTTTGATATTGTCGGCATTCCCTCGCTCAATAAACATAGTTTCTTTAAACATCCTACTAACCATTTTCTCTCCATAGGGAGTTGGAATGTGAGGACTGTGCACAGAGCTTTTTCTCTCGATGTCCTCACACAAGAATTCCACCGTTATAATTTAGATATTCTCGGCTTGCAAGAGACCAGATGGACAGATAAAGGTCAGATTCTTAAAAATAATCTTAAATTTCTCTTTTCAGGGAGGGACGACAATAAGCATCACCAAGGCGTGGGTCTGCTTCTCAGCAGACACGCTAGTGATGCTCTTCTAGGATATGAGTGCATTAATGAAAGGTTTCTTACAGCAAAATTTCAGACAAGCGTTAAAGATTTGAATGTTATCTGCTGTTATGCCCACACTGAGGATGCCGATGAGGATGAGAAGGATAGGTTTTATGAACAACTTCAGGATATTTTGAATTCTGTCAAGAAAGGAGATATTACCCTTGTTCTTGGTGACTTCAATGCCAAAGTTGGTGCTGACTCTGACCTTTGGGGAGGGGTGATTGGCCCTTTTAGTATTGGTAGCTGCAATGGCAATGGGCAACGTCTCCTACAGGTAAGTAAACTCAATGGTTTCAGAATAACCAACACATATTACAAACACCGCGACATACATAACTACACATGGGTTTCACCTGATGGGCTGCATAGGAATATGATTGATTATATATTAATTAACAGCAAACGGGCTAGTTCTGTTAGAAATAACAGGGCATATAGGGGAGCTGAAATTGGATCTGACCATTACCTTGTTAAAAGAGTCTTGCAACTTAAACTTAAAAAGTGTTGTGCTAGGGTTAAAAAATTTGCTTTTAATACTGAAGCTCTGAAAGACCCAGTTATAGCCAAAGCTTACCATGATAGGTTACTTAGTCATTATGACAGTCATGGTATGCTTACTACTGAAGATGAGGAGGAATGGGATCATTTTAAACAGGCTTTTTTGGACACTAAGAGTACTCTTTTAGGGAAAAAGGAGCAGAAGAGACAGAATTATCTGAGTGATAAGGCTCTTGAGCTTATTTCGGAAAGAAAGAACTGCAGGAATGTCCTTAATCAATACCCTACTAGTACTAATAGAAAGCATTACAGAGAACATAATAAACGTGTAAAAGATCAGTTAGCTGCTGATAAGAATCTTTGGCTTGATGGTTTGGCTGACAAAGCCGAGGAAGCAGTTAGACAGCACAACAGCAGAGAGCTGTACCAGATAGTTAATGTTTTGTGTGGTAGAAAACGGACAGGTATACAGGGATTGAAGGATAAACAAGGTAAGGTTATAGAAGGGGAGGATTCTGTCATGGCTAGGTGGGCTGAGCATTTCAGTGATATTCTAAACAATGCGGTTAGTTCTATTCCCATTGTTTGCAATAATGATAGATGCATGGTGGCTTTAATGTTGGCCCTATAACACAATCTGAAGTTATTTTGGCTGTTTCTAAACTTAAACTTCATAAATCCCCAGGGGTAGATGAAATTACTACATAAATTCTCAGAGCTGGGAATGTTTCAGTTACCACTTGGATGACTGAAATTTTGAATATCTTTTATGATAAAGGCATGGTTCCTAAGGATTTTACCAGAGCTATTGTTATCCCTATTTTCAAAAAAGGTGATCACAGTTCTTGTGATAACTATAGGGGTATTAGCCTACTCTCTGTTCCAGGTAAAGTTCTTTCCATGATTGTGCTTAATGGAATTAAGAATCTGGTTGACAGTCAATTGCGTGATGAGCAATGTGGATTCAGAAGTGGTAGGGGATGTGTGGATCAGATATTTTCACTTAGGCAGATTCTTGAGAAATGTTTAGAGTTTCAGAAACCTTTGGTTGCTAGCTTTGTTGATTTCAAAAAGGCTTTCGACTCTGTTGATCGTCATAATTTGTGGTTGATTGTGAAATCATATGGTATACCAGACAAGTTAGTTAACATAATGAAAGCTCTCTATAATAATACTGAGTCGTGTGTGAGAGTTGGTAAGGCTTGTAGCAATTGGTTTAGCATTACTTCTGGTGTTCGACAAGGGTGCATTTTTTCTCCTTTTCTCTTTAGTTTGGTTATTGATTATGTTATGCAAAATTCACTTAAAGGGAAAGATTTTGGCCTTAAATGGGCTGGAGATACGAAAATTTCTGATTTAGATTATGCTGATGATTTAGCCCTTTTGGCAAATGATGTTGATGAGATGAACTCTTTTATTCGAGCTGTTGATGAGACTGGTAGTAGAGTAGGTTTGGTTATAAACAGAGAGAAAACTAAAGTGATGAAAATTGGTCAGGCAGGCTGTGATTCAGTTAATCTGAATGGTTGCAGTCTTGAGCAGGTGTCACAGTTTAATTATCTTGGGAGCTATGTAACAGATAATGGTGATGTGCGACATGAGATTAACAGACGAATAGGGATTACTGCCGGGACTTTTAAGAATATATGGAGTGTGTGGAGAAATAGGCGTATACACCTAAAGACTAAAATTAGACTGTATAATAGTTTGGTTCTTTCTAGGGTTAGTTATGATAGTGAAACTTGGACACCTTGTAAACAAGATAACAGGAAACTAGATGCTTTTGATTCCAGATGCTTATGCAGTATCTTGGGCATTAGGTGGTTCAACTTTGTAACAAATGATGAGGTTAGGCAAAGGAGTTTGCAACCTCCGTTAAGCAGCATATTGTGCAGAGATAGACTCCGTTGGTTTGGCCATGTTGACCGTATGAATAATTATAGATTGGCGAATAGGGTTATGAACAGTGTGCCTAAAGGCCTCAGAAAGAAGGGGAGACCTAGGATGCGGTGGGCAGACAATGTCAAACAGGACGTTGTTAGAATTGGTGTGCAGTGGCCAGATGCAGTAGATGTAGCTCAGGATAGACTTGCTTGGAGAACAAAATTGCACAGTTTGGTTGGACCTCCGTAGCCCATGGCTGCCTGATGATGATGATGATGATGATGATGATGATGATGATTTTGATGATGAATCAGGCTTTGCTCGAAACGGATTTTCACGAATCAATTTCATTATGTTTCTTTTAAACGGAACAATCTTAAGTCAAAGGAAAGGAGCTTCAGGAACGTAATCAGAATAAGAATTTTGTATTCTCACAAATCCTACATTGAATAAAACGAATATTTCTTTCCTTTCTTAACTAACCAATCGAATATCAAAGGAATGCCTTCGGGAAGCTAAACCAACCGTCATTTAGAAGTATTTTAGCTAATCTAAGTAATTTAAAGTAATTTTAGTCAATAAAAGTATTTAAAAGTATTAATCTAATAATTAATAATTTAAAAGTAATTAAGCTATAATCCATAAGAAATGATGCATTTGTGTCTATAATACCACATTTATTTAAATATATTAATTGATTATTTGTAATCGAAGGAACCCAGGAAAGAAATTGCAAAGAACAACATTTATTCCATCTGGTCTTTTTCTCATTAAAGCATTCACATCTACTCTCTCTAGTCTGATATTCCAATATATCGAATTTTTTGAAAACTCGTTTGAATGAATCTATCTGATATTATATTTTACCCATTTCACGACACGAACGATAATTTTCACTTTCTTTAAATTGAATTTGATTGAAATGAATTTTATTTTCCACAGCCAATTTTCTGAACAAAAAATAATAGGGATATCAAAAGATGGCACCAGAGGCAACCAAAGAGACTAGAACTGTGAATACTCTCACTAGTACGACATTCAATAAAATGATTTTTTGTTTCCTTGTAATGAAACAATTAAAAATGCACAGGGAATTTTAGACATCCTGTATAACACCTATTTTTTCTTACTCGAATTTTAAAAAAGTTTTGAATCTATTGTTTCTGATCCGACATATAAAAGCAATCGATATTTTTAAAGCATAATTTTTGAACGTGAAGCATACACGTTTGAGAACCACTGATATATGTTTTATTTTATTTGCATTTTTATACTATAACTAGAGTTTTATTTATCTATGCAAGGGGTAGGCCAGTTACATACACATTTCCAGGGGGTACGTTATTATTTTTATTTCAGTGAGTGTACGTGAAGGTTGCCAGATCTCTAATTTCTAAAAAAATCGTTCCCAGATATTTTTTCTCAATTCTGTAATCAATCATATTGTTCGGATACTTTTTTAAGCGACTGCATATCAAAATTTTACTTTTGATCTCGAAGAACACAACATATCCAAAATTAAAAAAATCTCTAAGATCTGCTGCTCAAAATACCCACAGTCACCATTTTTTTGTCGTTTATCACCAGTATACCTATATTTGACTTTTAACCTTGAAGGACTCTTTGCATCCCAAATTTCACACTTGTTAGATCTACGACCCAAATATCCCCCAGCGTTAGGTTTTTTAGCTCTTTAGCACGGGTAGATCTAAAAGTTCACCTTTGACCTTAAAAGACCCTCTGGATCTAAAGTAGGGGAGGGGGTGGCTTAGTCGGTAGCACGCCAGGCTCCTAATCTGCAGCTTCTAGGTTCGAGTCACAGCTGGGTCAGCGTTGAGAGTTATCTCTGCAAAAATCTCCGACCCGATTACGGTCATTAGGAAGCACCGATGGGCTACCATAAACGGCTCTGCTTCAGATGGGACGTTAAGCAGTGCTAGACTGCCATAACCTGTGCACGCTAAAGAACACGATGGATGACCTTGACGGGGGCTACCATCGGTCTCCGAACTGCTCTTCCAGTGGGTCTCCTCTCCCAACATTCTCTCAGCCTTCGGGGTTCTTGTGACCTGGCCATTTAGCCCATTGTTTCGAAAAAAGTGCCTCTCAGAGGTAAAACAACTCAATTGGATTGGAGGCTACCACATGTCTCCCCAACAGCTGTTCCTGTGGGTCCCCTACCACAACATTCTCTGAGATTCGGGGTCCTTGTGACCTGGTCATTTACCAATTGTTTGTAAATATGTTCCGCTTAGAGGTCCAAACCCTCCGGGTCCAAAGTATTATCTGATTTCGAGATCTACAGTCTGAAATGCTAGTAATGTAGACAACCATTTATTAAACTTGTGAATATTTCATGTATTTTTGAAGAAACTTTTCCAAGACCTCTATAAAACGAAGGGAAAATTGTTATTCTGCAATGGATATCCAGTATCTTCACAATCCCCCTCCCACTTACTATATTCCGGATCTATTACATCAGTTCCAGCCTCCCTTGTTTTCTTTTTCTGAATCCCCGGTCCTGGTATTATACATATTTTAGAATCTCATTATTTTGATCAATCTTGATATGATAAAAACCCAGGTATCGTGTTAGTTTATTTTTTTATCATTTTGTAAAACAATTACATCGATGTTGCGTACGAGAGTCTCTGGTATTCATAAAACTTGTTTTAATTAAACGAAATAAAATGTATTTAAATCTTTTCCTCAATAATTTTAAAGGTAGTGAATTATGGTTTTTTTAATGAATAAAACTGAAAGTTCGATTATTCATTTTACTTATTTATTTCACGCATGGATTTTATGTTCCATCTACATCAATACCTTTGCAGATATCATTGAATTGGGCTCGGTTATTTTACCTCTGAGCGGCATATTTTTGCACACAATGGGGGAAATGGCCAGGTCACAAGGACCCCAAAGGCTTAGAGAAGGTTGGGGAGGGGATCTACTGGAACAGCTGTTGGAAGACAGATGGTAGCCTCCCATCAAGGCCATCTAGTGTGTTCTTTAACGTTGAGTTGTTTTACCTCTGAGGAGCACTTTTTTGCACACAATGGGTTAAATGGCTAAGTCACAAGGATCTCGAAGGCTCAGAGAAGGTTGGAGGAGGGGATCTACTGGAACAGCTGTTGGGAGACAGATGGTAGCCTCCCATCAAGGCCATCTAGTGTGCTCTTTAACGTTGAGTTGTTTTACCTCTGAGGAACACTTTTTTGCACACAATGGGTTAAATGGCTAGGTCAAAAGGATCTCGATGGCTCAGAGAAGGTTGGGGGAGGGGATCTAATGGAACAGCTGTTGGGAGACAGATAGTATCCTCCCATCAAGGCCATCTAGTGTGTTCTTTAACGTTGAGTTGTTTTAACCTCTGAGGAGCACGTTTTCGCACACAATGGGTTAAATGGCTAGGTCAAAAGGATCTCGAAGGCTCAGAGAAGGTTGGGGGAGGGGATCTATTGGAACAGCTGTTGGGAGACAGATTTTATCTTCCCATCAAGGCCATCTAGTGTGTTCTTTAACGTTGAGTTGTTTTACCTCTGAGGAGCACTTTTTTGCACACAATGGGTTAAATGGCTAGGTCACAAGGATCTCGAAGGCTCAGAGAAGGTTGGGGGAGAGGACCCACTGGAACTGCTGTTGGGTTCTTTTGGGATCAAGCCTGTCTTCAACCCATGTCGGGCTATGGGCACTGAAATCGCCACATAATAGCCATGGAGAAAGGCATGGTTCTAAATTTTTACCTAAGCATTTAACTGTAATGTCTTCACCTGGATTATAGAAGGATATAAGTGAAATATATTGATGCTTTATTTTAAGTCTTACAGCCACACATTCTATTCTGGTCTCATCTGTAGGAAGTGATATCCTATTATGGGTTATATCTCTTTGAATAAAGATCCCAGCGCCAGCTGTATTTGGAAATTTGTTGCAGAGATGAGGGGTAAAATTAGGAATATTTATTTTTCTTTGAGACTCAGTTTTTACCACCTCCTTTATAGCCAAGGCGGAGAAGTTATGCTGAGTTAGTACTTCCGAAAGAGGACATAATTTCGGAAGTAAGGATCGAGAGTTCCAACTGAAGAACTGCAGAATAGCGTTCGCTAAAAAAATTATCCATAATAAGCAAACAAATACTCGGAGGGAAGGTGAAGGAGTGATTTATTTTTCTGAGATCGCAGCAATAATATCAGATCCTGTGTCTGATTGGGCAGGGTTGGGATTAGATTTATTTCTGGCTAAAACGTGATTTCTAACTTCGGTGAGACTTTCGGTGAATGAGAGCAAGATGTTTTGCATTCTGAGTTGCAGTTCGGTTACGGTTACGTGCAATTTCTCTGCATCAGTGAGAGAAACGTCTGATCCTGTGGATGAGATGGATAAACATTCTTCAACTTCTATATTGGAAGTTGAATTAGAGGCTACGTTGCTGCTAGGAAATGAAGGGAATTCCAATTCGTAGCTATTTTGTATGTTCCTTGATCTAGAAATAGGCTATCGAGCTGTATTTTGGTTTTAGGCGCAGAATATCTCGAGGAGAATGGTCGTTCAGAATTCCTCCCCCAATATTGAATTTCGGATTTTTTCTCATACTTTCCCATATAGATGGCCGCAGCTTGAGACCACGAGAGACAGATCTATATAATTCATTTTCTCATTATCGAAAGTCATTTTTCTCTTCGATAAGTCATTTTTATATTAATATCCCTTACTTCTTTAAAGGCATTTCAGATTGATTTTGAGGGCGGGGGGGGGGGGGGGCTCAGTCGGTAGCGCGCCAGCCTCGTAATCTGTAGTTCCCAGGTTCGAGTCCCAGCTGGGTCAGCGTTGAGATTTTTCTCCGCAAAAATTCCCCGCCCTGCCCACGGTCAGTAGGGGACACCGATGGGGCTTGGAAAGGCCGCCGACCGTCGGATGGGACGTTAAGCCGTGTCCCCGTGTGTGGGAGAGCCATACCCTATGCACGTTAAAGAACACGCTGGATGGCTTTGACGGGAGGCTACCATCTGTCTCCCAACAGCTGTTCCAGTGGGTCCCCTCTCCCAACCTTCTCTGAGCCTTCGGGGTCCATGTGACCTGGCCATTTAGCCCATGGTGTGCAAAAAAGTGCCGCTCAGAGGTAAAACAACCCAAGATTGATTTTGTATTATACAAATGAAGCAAGAAACTAGCAAATATTGGTGTTTTTCTTTAAAAACGACGTAATTACTTTTGTTCACTAATGGACCTGAAACGTCACCTCTGGAATCGAACTTGCGCCTTTCGCCCTGTATAATCAAGATCAATCTGAATACCCCTGTATAATACAAAATCAATCTGAAACAAATTAGTGATGTTCGTATAATCAATTTTAATTTTCCTGATTTTATTCGCCAAGTATTTGGCTTCGCATCCTGCATAAGTTGCGTAGTGATTGCCATGACAACTGGAGCATTTTGAGGTTCGAGGGTTACAGTATTCGAAAGCGTGAGCCCCGTCACATTTTTTACAGCGAACTCTGCTGAGGCATCTTTTGGCAGAATGTCTGAATCTGAAACATCTGAAACACAGAAGAGGGCGTGAGTAATTATTCTGAACTTTGAAATAAAAATCATCTATTATAATAAAATCGGCTATTGGTTTGGTTGCAAACGTGAGGATGATATCTTGGTTGATAGTGGTGATTTTTTGATCAGAGTTCATACTTTTTTCACTGTAGGTAATCCTGTGCACATCAATGACCCCTTGAGATTTGCTCTGTTCATAAATTTCCACTTTTGAAGCGTTAACAGGAATTCCTGTTAGGAGCCCTTGAGGATGAAACACATGCTTTTTGGGGAAGCGTAGGTTGGTTCTGAGCCCCATGATATGCGTGATATTCTTGCAAATGTTAGTGGTTCTTTGTGTCTTCAGTTCCATAAGAATATTTTTTCTTCGAGTTAGCCTTAATTTAAATTTTGTGTCAAAAATTAATTTTATTTCGTCCAGAAGTTTCGTTGTGACATAGGCTGCGAGATTTTCCTCACTACAGCTAATGATACATATTTTCGGTTCTTTAAGTATATGGTCTTCTTCTGAATCTGGGATTGGATTGTTTTACCTCCGAAGGCTCAGAGAATGTTGGGGGAGGGGACCCACTGGAACAGCTGTTGGGAGACAGATGGTAGCCTCCCGTCAAGGCCATCCAGCGAGTTCTTTAACGTGCACAGTGTATGGCTCTCCCGCACAAGGGGCCACAGCTTTACGTCCCATCCGACGGACGGCGGCCTTTCCAAGCCCATCGGTGTCCCCTACTGACCGTGGGCAGGGGGGGGGGGAATTTTGCGGAGATAAATCTCAACGCTGACCCAGCTGGGACTCGAACCTGGGAACTACAGATTACGAGTCTGGCGCGCTACCGACTGAGCCACCCCTGCTCCTCTGAATCTGGGATCATGATGGTGGGTTATGTACAAGTGAATTTATTATCCTCTGTGACAATGCTACTTTTGCCACTGCTGGGAGCTGCTTCGTTTTAGGAAAAGTCTTTTTTGCAGGACGGGTCTTGTTGGATGGGACTGCAACAAACTTGAGGGTTATCGTCTTCTAACAGAATACCGTTTTTCGCTTCAATTCTGATATGCATTTGGATGGGCAGCAAAGAGAAAGTAAAAAATACGACCTGAGCAGAAGCACGCTTCTTCCTGGATCCAGAAAACCCTACATAACTCATCTAATCTAACTGTTAAGCTCTGAAAAGAGCTGTGGAACGTTTTCTTCAAAGTTAGGTTTAAAACTAAGCTAACCTGACTACGCGAGATAACAAACTGAAAGGAAAGAAACAGTGATTTAACATCTTAAAACTCTTTATTTCAAATTAAAATGGGTAGCATTAGGCGTAGGATAATTGAAAAATTCTCAAATGCTATATACCAGCTCAATAATCTTCTCAGTATAATTTTAAAATTATTTGCAAAATAAAAATCGCAAATGCCTGTAAACAAATAAGGGATGTTCATATTAATAGGGGATAAAGTTTAGCATTTCACACTAATCGAAGAGTGAGGAAAAGCAAATGGCAATATTAAATGTGTTACTACCAATTCATTTAAAATCTGAATTTTCCTAATATTTCTTCAAATATAATTATACGCTATTATCGAAAGTCTATTCACTTTATTAACCAACATCTCTCCTTTCCATTTCACTCTGTAGACTTCGTGATTTGCACGACTGAAATTTCACACATTTAATTCAAGTTTTTTACGCAAACAGCAGAGAAATATTTTCAACTAGTTTGCTCTCTCAGTTGAAAGATCGCTTCATTATCATAAAATAATTTTTACTTTTAATTTTTGACTTTATCCAAGTGCATTTTTTTCTCTTTAAAATATCATCATTGGATTTTCAAATTAGCTTTTTCTCATTATCGAAAGTCATTTTCCCCTTTGGTCATATATCAATAATGCAGTAATGTTTGAACACGTTTCTACAGATTTTATCTACTGTTCATGGTAATATAAATATTTTATTCGAGGCTTAAGGATCAGCACGCACACCCTTTCAGAATACAGCTAAGAGTAAGAGAGTGTCTAAAAATATTTAACATATTTATCAAATTTTAAAGACCTGTAAAACGGAGGGGGATGTGTTATACTACATTAATCCAGTCTTATGCGCCCCACCCCGCTTTGCATTTTTCCGGTTCGATAATATTTCTTGCCCCCACTCCCTTCCCTTCGATGTTTTTTAGATCCGGGCCCGGACACTGTTATTGTGACATCTTACAATGCATCCCATGTTACTCTATGTGTAACACGACAGGATATGTTCGATTCAATAGGTGGTTCAACTTTGTAACTAATGATGAGATTAGGCAAAGGAGTTTGCAACCTCCTTTAAGCAGCATATTGTGCAGAGAGAGACTCCGTTGGTTTGGCCATGTTGCCCGTATGAATAATTATAGATTGGCGAATAGGGTTATGAACAGTGTGCCTAAAGGCCTCAGAAGGAGGGGGAGACCTAGGATGCGGTGGGCAGACAATGTCAAACAGGACCTTGTTAGAATTGGTGTGCAGTAGCCAGATGCAGTAGATGTAGCTCAGGATAGATTTGCTTGGAGAACTAAATTGCACGGTCTGGTTGGACCTCCGTAGCCCATGGCTGCTTGAGGATGATGATGATGATGATGATGATCCATCGGTAATAAACGTGTTTTTCGTATGAATGCTTCGTTTCTGACTTCTTATAATGCATCCTATGGATGCGTTCCGGATATTCAAACTGTACGTCTTTCCCATTATGATTAAACGAAACATTTTTTATTTGTAATTAACGTATTTGAAAGAGAATGGTAGTTAAAACAGTAGTAAAGAAAAACCTTTTGTGTCGATTGGCAATAAGTCACTGTATCGAGTAAACAGATGGAAAGGCCGTTCAGCAACATTAATATCAGCAAGAGGGAAAATACAAGCAGGAGTAGAAGGTTCGACTCTTTCGGGGCAAATGACCCTGAACTCTATTTTGACCTTGAAGGTCATGCAACACTCAGATATAGCGACCACGGCCCTTTTGAAAAAAGTCCCGCTATTTTGTCGTTCGTCGGCCATTTTGGATTCTGACTCCCCCCCCCCAAGACCCCCTACCACCCAAATCCATCGTGAAGTAAACAACGAAAAAAGGTCTCAAATAATTTTAAGTCCGCACTTGGGAACTTTTTTTACTTCTAATAAATTATATTTTTATTTCTTGTAAATTAAGAATATATTTTTCTTTATTTCTTGTAAACCGCACTGGGAATTAATTTTATTATTTCTTGTAAACCACAATAAGAATTTTTTTTTACCTTGTAAACCACATTCGAAATTAATTTTATTATTCCTTTTAAACCATATTGGGAATTAATTTTATTATTTCTTGTAAACACATTGAAAATTAGTTTTTTATTCCTCGTAAATGACACTTAGAATCTGAAAAGTCCTGCGAATCACAAGTTTAAAAACCGTATTAAAAAAAAATCCTTATATATTTGTGGATACTTCATACGTTGAGGAGTCTACGAGTTTATCCACGGCATGGAGGATGACGTTGATGGGTAGGGTTGATTTACCTCTGAGCGGCACTTTTTTGCACACCATGGGCTAAATGGCCAGGTCACATGGACCCCGAAGTCTCAGAGAAGGTTGGGGGAGGGGACCCACTGGAACAGCTGTTGGGAGACAGATGGTAGCCTCCCCTCAATGCCATCCAGCGTGTTCTTTAACGTTGGGTTGTTTTACCTCTGAGCCGCACTTTTTTGCACACCATGGGCTATATGGCCAGGTCACATGGACCCCGAAAGCTCAGAGAAGGTTGGGGGAGGGAACCCACTGGAGCAGCTGTTGGGAGACAGATGGTAGCCTCCCGTCAAGGCCATCCAGCGTGTTCTTTAACGTGCACAGGGTATGGCTCTCCCGCACACGGGGCAACGGCTTAACGTCCCATCCGACGGACGGCGGTCTTTCCAAGCCCACCGGTGTCTCCTACTGACCGTGGGCAGGGAATTTTGCGGGGAGAAATCTGAACGCTGACCAAGCTGGGACTCGAACCTGGGAACTACAGATTACGAGCCTAGCGTGCTACCGACTGAGCCACCCCGGCCCCTATTAATCAGAAAGGTGCAACAGTGCATTATAGAAAAGGCGATTGATTGAAAGATGAACCTGTGATTGTATTAGCAAAGGAAATACCTAGGAAGAAGAGTTGACACAAGCGCAATGCACTTGAAAGTATTAAGGTCCCATAGAAAGTAAAAAAAAAAAGTGATTTAGCACCTTAAAAATCTTTGTTTCAAATTAAAATGGGTAGCATTAGGATAATTGAAAATTTCCCAAATACTAGATGCCAGCTTAATAATCTTCTGAGTAGGATTTTAAAATAATTTGCAAAATAAAAATCGCAAATTCTTTCAACGAAATAAGATGTTCATATTAATAGGAGATAAAGTTTAGCATTTAAAACCAATGGAAGAGTCAGGAAAAGCAAATGACAATATTAAATATGTCACTACCAATCCATCTAAAATCTGAATTTTCCTAATTCTTCTTTAAATATAATTATACGCTATCATCGAAAGTCTATTCACTTTATTAACCAACATCTCTCCTTTCCATTTCACTCTGTAGACTTCGTGATTTGCACGACTGAAATTTCATACTTTTAATTCAAATTTTTTACGCAACAACCGAGTAATTTTTTCAACTAGTTTGCTCTATCAGCAGAAAGATCGCTTCATTTTCATAAAATAAATTTTTCTTTTAATTTGTGACTTTATTATAGTGCATTTTTTTTCTCTTTAAAATATCATCATTAATCCGTACACGGTCACTATTATTGTTATTGCGACGTCTTATAATGCATCCGATGTTACTCTATGTGTAACACGATAGCATATGTTAGATTCAATGCCTTATCCACCGGTAATAAACGTCTTTTTGAAGTAAATGCTTCGATTCTGGAACTCTTGTAATGCATCCTATGGATGCGTTAAGGATCTTTAATATGAATGAAAAGCGATAGCAAAATGTTGTGGATAAAAGGAAACGTTTCTTCTTTCTAATTAAGAGGTTTGAAAGAATAGTGGTAGTTCGAACAGGAGTAAAGAAAATTCTTTGGGCCAATTACCATAGTCATTGTGTCGAGTCTAAACAGACCGAAAGGCCGTTCACCAATATGAATATCAGCAAGAGGGTTGGGTTGTTTTACCTCTGAGCGGCACTTTTTTGCACACCATGGGCTAAATGGCCAGGTCACATGGACCCCGAAGGCTCAGAGAAGGTTAGGGGAGGAGACCCACTGGAACAGCTGTTGGGGGACAGATGGTAGCCTCCCATCAAGGCCATCCAGCGTGTTCTTTAACGTTGGATTGTTTTACCTCCGAGTACCACTTTTTTGCACACCATGGGCTAAATGGCCAGGTCACAGTCTTCCCGAAGGCTCAGAGAAGGTTGGGGGAGGAGACCAACTGGAACAGCTGTTGGGAGACAGATGGTAGCCTCCCGTCAAGGCCATCCAGCGTGTTCTTTAACGTGCACAGGGTATAGCTGTCCCACACACGGGGCCACGGCTTAACGTCCCATCCGACGGACGGCGACCTTTCCAAGCACAGCGGTGTCCCCTACTGACCGTGGGAATGGCGGGGAATTTTGCGGAGAAAAATATCAACGCTGACCTAGCTGGGACTCGAACCTGGGAACTACAGATTACGAGCCTGGTGCGCTACCGACTGAACTACCCCGCCCCCATTTTTATACTGAGGGAGGAACACTAAGAGAAAATCGAAACAAAAATTAGTTGTCTATAATTTTGAAACACAATCATTTACATCTCAATACTGCCACGTAGCAAGCTTATCAGAGGGTTATAATAACATGTTACATTACTTTCAATTTAATGTATAAAAACAGTGGAAAGAAAGACTGCATAGTGATTAGAAGAGGTTTTTCCCAAATGGCAAGCAAGGTTCTGTACATTACTAGAAATAAAAGGAGTCGTATAAATAATCTCCACGTGTCATGAATCACCGCGATTATGACGATCAATTTGAGAGATTTTCATGTTTTAAATCACGATTCGAATTCCTAAGTCTCCTATCAGTCTAGAGACAGGAAAAGGATTCCCAAGGAACAATCGAAGGACTTCAACGGAGTTTATGAATGCAATACATTTGTGTCTTATGATGTCATCTACAAAGCATCACAGAACATCATCCAAAGAGTTCCAACATTATATCCAGCTCAATTTATCCTTCAGTGCTTCACGAATCATGAAATATTTCCAATGTGACACTTGCAATAAACAATTTCCACTGAGGTACTCACAGATATTTTTATAGGAAAATATCATTTGTTTGGATACAAGATTTCCCGATTGCTTTCTTACTATATTTTATAAATACGGTGTAGCGAAACTAACCATAATCTCCTATTAATTTTTTATTACAGTAGTCTCCGATTTACGAAAATTATGTACATAGATAGATTTACGGAAAACATTTACATAATTTCGGTAAATCGGGGACTGCTGTAATAAAATTTCTCACTTAGGAACACTTACTCACTTACTAATTTCTCACTTACGGAAATTTTATTTCACTACTCAGTTTCGTTGCACGGAAAATTTTCTTCAGGAACGTAAATTTTTCGGAAAAGTTTTTTAATTATTTTACATCTAGAAATGGAAGAATAAAACGCCAACTTTGTTGTCGTAGACTGGTGTGGTAATTCCCGAACAATTTCTCTTCACCTGAGGTTATAAGTGAAGCCACAGATCTGCTGGATATTACATTCATTGGACCTGTACTCATTTATGAATGATATTTATCACTTAGAAAAATGACATTGAATACGTCATAGAAATTATAGAGCTTCGAAGTTAAATTCCCATTGTTAGAACATGAAAATTCCGTAATATTTTGGTAGAGTAGTTTATTTAGGGTTAAATTTATTCGTTCAATATTGAAAGTTATGAAAAGTAGGACTCAAGCATCTGAAACTATCCATTACAATTAGGATAACGGATAGAATATATAAGTTTTTCCTATATTTGAGCTGTAACAGAAGCAATGCCACGCAGATTTATTTCTATACTGATTTAATACTGTAATATTATTTGCCGAATATGTAGAAAATTATTCATTATCAGTATTTCCCATATTGAAATGTTTTCCAGTCAGATACTGCCATCTAGTGTCCAATGCTTAAACTAGGCTGAAGTTGATTTTTTTTTTACTGACTTTGAGGGCGAATGGACAGGCAGTGTTATAGAGAAGGCGGTGTTTGATGTAAGAGAAGCCTGGGATGGCTTAAGAGAGCTTCTATCTCCATACTTTGTGTTTTGTAAAAGAATATTGAATGAAATATATGGCTCATTTGAATGAGAGACCAGAGTTGGCAACGTGCCAGACTCGTAAACTGCAGTTCCCAGGTTCCAGTCCCAATTATGTCAGCGAAGAAACTTATCCCCGGTGAACCCCATCGTTCTGTTGGTGAGAGAGAAAACATGAATGAGTTTGAAAGGCTATCGTATATCGGTTAAGCCGTGGGCAGGAAAGCGATACTTTAAAGAATATTCTTGATAGCTTTAAAGGGAAGCTTCGATCTTCCTCAGAGGAACTGTACAGCGTTTGGCCATTCATTGTAGGTGTCCTGTTCACACTATACGACCATATATGTCTTTTGATTCTTATGATGCATCCTAGGGATGCGTTCCGGATACTTGTCAAGACTAAAGAAAAGTTATTAGATTAAACGAAACATTTCTTTTTTCTAATAATCGAGTTTGAAAGAATAGTGGTGGTTAGAACAGGAAGAAAGAAAAACCTTTAGGGTCGATTGGCATAATCACTGTATCGAGTCTAAACAGATCAAAAGGCCGTTTACCAATATGAATATCAGCAAGAGGGAAAATACAACCAGGAAAGCAGCAACTATTGATGTTTTTCCTTAAAAGAGACGTAATCACTATTACTCACGGATCAACCTCAAACGTAACCTCTGGAGTCAAACTTTCGCCTTTAGCCCTGTATAAGCGGTGGATGAATAGAAATATATATATTTATAGATATATGATTGATTACAGCATTCAGGAAAAATATCTGGCAGCAGTTGTTTTAGAAATTAGTGATCTGGCAACCTTCGTCTACGTACAGTCGCTCAAATAAATATCCGAACACTATGGTTGATTACAGATTTCAGAAAAAATATCTGACAATGATTTTTTTTAGAAATTAGTGATCAGGCATTCTTCGTGTACAGTCGCTCAAATAAATATCCGAACACTATGGTTGATTACAGAATTCAGAAAAAAATATCTATCAATGATTTTTTTTAGAAATTAGTGATCAGGTATTCTTCGTGTACAGTCACTCAAATAAATATCCGAACATTGTGGTTGATTACAGAATTCAGAAAGAAATATCTGCCGACGATTTTTTTAGAAATTACTGATCTGGCAACTTCGTGTACAGTCGCTCAAATAAATATCCGAACACTATGGTTGATTACAGAATTCAGAAAAAAATATCTGACAATGATTTTTTTTAGAAATTAGTGATCAGGTATTCTTCGTGTACAGTCACTCAAATAAATATCCGAACATTGTGGTTGATTACAGAATTCAGAAAAAATATCTGCCGACGATTTTTTTAGAAATTACTGATCTGGCAACTTCGTGTACAGTCGCTCAAATAAATATCCGAACACTATGGTTGATTACAGAATTCAGAAAAAAATATCTGACAATGATTTTTTTTAGAAATTAGTGATCAGGTATTCTTCGTGTACAGTCACTCAAATAAATATCCGAACATTGTGGTTGATTACAGAATTCAGAAAAAAATATCTGACAATGATTTTTTTTAGAAATTAGTGATCAGGTATTCTTCGTGTACAGTCACTCAAATAAATATCCGAACATTGTGGTTGATTACAGAATTCATAAAAAATATCTGACAATGATATTTTTTAGAAATTAGTGATCTGGCAACCTTCGTGTACAGTCGCTCAAATAAATATCCGAACACTATGGTTGATTACAGAATTCAGAAAAAAATATCTATCAATGATTTTTTTTAGAAATTAGTGATCAGGTATTCTTCGTGTACAGTCACTCAAATAAATATCCGAACATTGTGGTTCATTACAGAATTCAGAAAAAAATATCTGCCGACGATTTTTTTAGAAATTACTGATCTGGCAACTTCGTGTACAGTCGCTCAAATAAATATCCGAACACTATGGTTGATTACAGAATTCAGAAAAAAATATCTGACAATGATTTTTTTTAGAAATTAGTGATCAGGTATTCTTCGTGTACAGTCACTCAAATAAATATCCGAACATTGTGGTTGATTACAGAATTCAGAAAAAAATATCTGACAATGATTTTTTTTAGAAATTAGTGATCAGGTATTCTTCGTGTACAGTCACTCAAATAAATATCCGAACATTGTGGTTGATTACAGAATTCAGAAAAAAATATCTGGCGAGGATTTTTTTTAGAAATTACTAGACTGGCAACTTTCGTATACGTACACGAAGGTTGCCAGATGACTAATTTCTAAAAAAAATCGTTGCGAGATTACGTAAATATATTCTGTAATATTTTTGTTCATAATTTCATATACTATTCTGGAATTGCATCATATTTTCTAATTCGCTGAATACCAACATTTCAGCTGCTGCTTATGCAGGAACCATTTAGATCTGTGTCTATAGAATTTGGGGAAAACTATAATTGAAGTTATATGTATTATATATATATATTACTTATATGTACTATAATTTAAACATTTTAAGAATATAGGCTAAGGAATTTTGAAATAATTAAAAAATGCTTTAATTACTATGATTAAAACTAAAAAAAAACTTATTATTCCTCTCTTCAATTAAGCAAGTAGAAGAGGAATATTTAATAAATTGTTAATAAACGTATTTTTTTCAACTTTAGAGCCTTAACAATGGAAACTCCATTTTCGGAATATGTAAAATTCCGACTTTGAAAAATTTTCGAAACTTGGGAAAAATATTCCTCTAAACCAGGCATGTCAAACTCGTTAACCACCGAGGGCCATATTAAGTCGTCGTCGTCGTCGTCGTCATCATCATCATCATCATCATCATCATCATCATCATCATCATCATCATCATCATCATCCTCAAGCAGCCATGGGCTACGGAGGTCCAACCAGACCATGCAATTTAGTTCTCCAAGCAAGTCTACCCTGAGCTACATCTACTGCATCTGGCCACTGCACACCAATTTTAACAAGGTCCTCTTTGACATTGTCAGCCCACCGCATCCTAGGTCTCCCCATCTTTCTGAGACCCTTAGGCACATTGTTCATAACCCTATTCGCCAATCTATAATTATTCATACGGGCAACAAGTCTCTCTCTGCCAAACCAAAGGAGTCTCTCTCTGCACAATATCCTGCTTAAAGGAGGTTGCAAATTTCTTTGCCTAACCTCATCATTAGTTACAAAGTTGAACCACCTAATGCCCAAGATACTGCGTAAGCATCTGGAATCAAAAGCATCTAGTTTCCTGTTATCTTGTTTACAAAGTGTCCAAGTTTCACTACCATAACTAACCCTAGAAAGAACCCCAAACTGTTATAAAGTCTAATTTTAGTGTTTAGGTGTATACGCCTATTTCTCCACACTCTCCATAGATTCTTAAAAGTCCCAGCAGCAATCCCTATTCGTCTGTTAATCTCATGCCGCACATCACCATTATCTGTTACATAGCTCCCAAGATAATTAAACTGTGACACTTGCTCAAGACTGCAACCATTCAGGTTAACTGAATCACAGCCTGCCTGACCAATTTTCATCACTTTAGTTTTCTCTCTGTTTATAACCAAACCTACTCTACTACCAGTCTCATCAACAGCTCGAATGAAAGAGTTCATCTCATCAACATCATTTGCCAAAAGGGCTAAATCATCAGCATAATCTAAATCAGAAATTTTCGTATCTCCAGCCCATTTAAGGCCAAAATCTTTCCCTTGAAGTGAATTTCGCATAACGTAATCAATAACCAAACTAAAGAGAAAAGGAGACAAAATGCACCCTTGTCGAACACCAGAAGTAATGCTAAACCAATTGCTACAAGCCTTACCAACTCTCACACACGACTCAGTGTTATTATAGGGAGCTTTCATTATGGTAAGTAACTTGTCTGGTACACCATATGATTTCACAATCAACCACAAATTATGACGATCAACAGAGTCTAAAGCCTTTTTGAAATCAACAAAGCTTGCAACCAAAGGTTTCTGAAACTCTAAACATTTCTCAAGAATCTGCCTAAGTGAAAATATCTGATCCACACATCCCCTACCACTTCTGAATCCACATTGCTCATCACGCAATTGACTGTCAACCAGATTCTTAATTCTATTAAGCACAATCATGGAAAGAACTTTACCTGGAACAGAGAGTAGGCTGATACGCCTATAGTTATCACAAGAACTGCGATCAACTTTTTTGAAAATAGGGATAACAATAGCTCTGGTAAAATCCTTAGGAACCATGCCTTTATCATAAAAGATATTCAGAATTTCAGTCATCCAAGTGGTAACAGAAACATTTCCAGCTCTAAGCATTTCGGTAGTAATTTCATCTAAACCTGCGGATTTATGAAGTTTAAGTTTAGAAACAGCAAAAATAACTTCAGATGGTGTTATAGGGCCAACATTAAAGCCACCAATGCATCTATCATCATTGCAAACAATGGGAATAGAACTAACCACATTGTTCAGAATATCACTGAAATGCTCAGCCCACCTAGCCATGACAGAATCCTCACCTTCTATAACCTTACCTTGTTTATCCTTCAATCCCTGTATACCTGCCCATTTTCTACCACACAAAACATTAAGTATCTGGTACAGCTCTCTGCTGTTGTGCTGTCTAACTGCTTCCTCGGCTTTGTCAGCCAAACCATCAAGTCAAAGATTCTTATCAGCAGCTAACTGATCTTTTACACGTTTATTAATCTCTCTGTAATGCTTTCTATTAATACTAGTAGGGCATTGATTAAGGACATTCCTGAAGTTCTTTCTTTCTGAAATAAGCTCAACTGCCTTATCACTTAAATAATTCTGTCTCTTCTGCTCCTTTTTCCCTAAAAGAGTACTGTTAGTTTCCAAAAAAGCCTGTTTAAAATGGCCCCATTCTTCCTCAACTTCAGTATTAAGCAAACCATGACTGTCATAATTACTAAGTAACCTATCATGGTAAGCTTTGGCTATAACTGGGTCTTTCAGAGCTTCAGTATTAAAAGCAAAATTTTCAACCCTAGCACAACACTTTTTAAGTTTAAGTTGTAAGACACTTTTAACAAGGTAATGGTCAGATCCAATTTCAGCTCCCCTATATGCCCTGGTATTTCTAACAGAATTAGCCCATTTGCTGTTAATTAATATATAATCAATCATATTCCTATGCAGCCTATCAGGTGAAACCCATGTGTATTTATGTATGTCGTGGTGTTTGTAATATGTGTTAGTTATTCTGAAACCATTGAGTTTACTTACCTGTAGGAGACGTTGCCCATTGCCATTGCAGCTACCAATACCAAAAGGGCCTATTACTCCTGCCCAAAGGCCAGAGTCAGTACCAACTTTGGCATTGAAGTCACCAAGAACAAGGGTAATATCTCCTTTCTTGACAGAATTCAAAATATCCTGAAGTTGTTCATAAAACCTATCCTTCTCATCCTCATCGGCATCCTCGGTGGGGGCATAACAGCAGATAACATTCAGGTCTTTAACGCTTGTCTGAAATTTTGCTGTAAGAAACCTTTCATTAATGCACTCATATCCTAGAAGTGCATCACTAGCGTGTCTGCTGAGAAGCAGACCCACGCTTTCGTGATGCTTATTGTTGTCCCTCCCTGAAAAGAGAAATTTAAGATTATTTTTAAGAATCTGGCCTTAATCTGTCCATCTGGTCTCTTGCAAGCCGAGAATATCTAAATTATAATGGTGGAATTCTTGTGTGAGGACATCAAGAGAAAAAGCTCTGTGCAGAGTCCTCACATTCCAACTACCTATGGAGAGAAAATGGTTAGTGGGATGTTTAAAGAAACTATGTTTATTGAGAGAGGGAATGCCGACAATATCAAACAGCCCCCTAATCGCAGACATGGGGCAAAGACCCGTTCCCTCACCACTAAAGGCTGAAGCCATCTACACTGGAAGACTTCCTCCAATGTAGAATTTGACGATGCCAATAGAAGCAAAGAGTTCAGGTGCCTGCGATGACTTCTGCTCAGGATTATCCACCAGCTGATAAACATATCCTGTGAATCTATTCACTTGGGGCTGTCAACCCACAAACAAACAGAAAACACAGCGGAAGATTTTCCCTCCACAGAAGCCCACCAGTGCAGCTAAATCAGGCTCCATAATCAAGCTCAGAGCCATATATCTGTCCAGTCCAGTTGGTTTATATGGTCAGCAACCAGGACCCTGTGTGATTGACCACTCCTCAGCAGGGTAGAAAAAAAAAGAAAAGTAGCCACAGTTGTCCAGATCAGTAGGCCAAACTAATCTGGCAGCCCTCCCCTTCCGTTCACTTCCACAAGAGAGTATCTCTTTTGAAAGTTACTAACGGTCTGCACCACGAGAAGGCGGGGTCTGACATTAGGTGCTTGGCCTGGCCGGTTCTATGCATCATCACAGGGGATTGGTGCATAGCTCTCCTTCCAGTGACTACCTAGCTACCATATTAAGTATTATATATTAAATCGCGGGCCGCAAAACAAAAAAAAATTGAAATAAAGATGAAGCATAGCTTTTATTATAAACAAATCAATACTTACAAAATAATAATACACAGAATATAAACATATTTAAAAGTACATATCCATGTAGGAAAGTTTCTTTTTTTCAATTTAACATTATTTAAATAAAATAATATCATCTTTTTTTTTTTTGAAGAAACTTGGCAACGTTTTTCATTAAACAAATCTTCAAAATTTGGTTGAATTTGTTGAGCTGTAGTTACTTTTAAAATTGCTTGCACATGCTTGTCTGTTAATCTTGATCTTTCCGCAGTTTTATTATTTTTTAGAGTGTAAAATAGTTGTTCGCAATTCTACGATCGGGCTCCGACATATACATTTATGCGCAATAGTTTCCCTTATATATAAATGGAAATGTTTTCTGAAATACGTTTATTTAGTTCATGTACCGTGTACGTACTTATAATTTTAATTGAAGAATCCAATGTTTTCGAAAGTTAAATAAACGTATTGGTTATCAATCTTGGCGGGCCGCGTGTTTGACATGCCTGCTCTAAACCTAGGAATGATCATATTAGTAATTGAAGTTTCCGGCGAACAGCCAGGCTAGGACCGCTGCCGTCGCCTACCTTGTTTTTTCTAGGACCGCTGGCGTCTCCTACCTTGTGAATGGGGGGCGGGGGTGGCTCAGTTGGCAGCGCACCAGGCTCGTAGTCTGTAGTCCCAGGTTCGAGTCCCAGCTGGGTCAGCGTTGAGATTTATCTCCGTAAAATTCCCCCGCCCTGCCGACGGTCAGTAGGGGACACCGATGGGCTCGGAAAGGCCGCCGTCCGTCGGATGGGACGTTAAGTCGTGGTTCCGTGTGCGGGAGATTCGTACCCTCTGCACGTTAAAGAACACACTGGATGGCCTGGACGGAAGGCTACCATCTGTCTCCCAACAGCTCTTTCACTGAGACCCTTCCCAACCCTTCTCTGAGCCTTCGGGCGTCCTTGTGACCTGTCCATTTAGGCCATGGTGACAGAGGTAAAACAACCCACTCAGCCAACCTTGTGAATGGAGTACTATGTGTGGTAAGCTGTGATTAAAGTAATCCATGAACCTATATTTGGCGTCAACGTTTCGTGTGTATTTAACTAGTATGCAAAAATTCTAGTGCTAATAGTACTTTAGTAACCATCTGCATTAAAAATACTACATTTATTAAAAAATGATGATAACAAAAATAAAATAAAAAACAAAATATCCACGGCCATAAGACAAAATGAAAACAATAGTACGTTTGTGGTTCAAAAATAAAAGCTGAAATGCCTAACATGAAATTGGCTTTTTCAAGTTAAAATGAAGTTCTCTATAACTATTAATTTGCCTGATGTAATCTTTCAAATGATCTCTATTGAAATGACATTCAGGATTCCTTCATCCTGAACACACAGGCACCTACAGTCGTTAAAAAAGGTATCCGAACACTATGGTTGATTACAAAAATTCATAAAAAAATATCTGGCAACGATATTTTTTAGAAATTATTCATCTGACAACCTTCGTGTACAGTCGCTCTATGGTTGATTACAAAAATTCATAAAAAATATCTCGCAACGATTTTTTTTTAGAAATTAGTGATCTGACAACCTTCGTGTTAAGATCAACACGGAGGATCACTATTTTCTAAAAAAAATCGTTGCCATATATTTTTTCTGAATTCTCTAATGAATCATGTTGTTTTGATATTTTTTGAGCGACTGTACCCAGGATTTAGTTTTTTAATGGGGAGAAGGGGGATGACACTTAGAATAAGATTGAGTAGGGATTTCAAATTACTAAATTGGTCCACCAAAGAGGAAAAATAAATATTCTCTGCGGAACAAATTTTACACTTTTCTTAAATCTATTTTTGTGTCGTACATGGAATACGGGATAAAATAAATTACACAAAGTCAAATGTTCTGTATTTCAAAAGAGGTAGACAATTTTGAGATTTCCTCTAAGACGACGGATTTTCGGAAGATGGGGGTCCTAACCTCCTGGTCATCCCCATTGGTTCGTCCATGATCCTGAACAGTAACTTCATGAGTGAAAATTCATCACCGTTGTGCCATCGTCATACAAACGTTGGTTGTTGGGGTTGTTTTGCTCTGATCACATTTTTTGCACACCATGGGCTAAATGGCCAGGTCACAAGGACCCCGAAGGCTCAGAGAAGGTTGGGGGAGGGGACCCACTGGAACAGCTGTTGGAAGACAGATGGTAGCCTCCCGTCAAGGCCATCCAGCGTGCTCTTTAACGTTGGGTTGTTTTACTTCTGATCGCATTTTTTGCACACCATGGGCTAAATGGCCAGGTCACAAGGACCCCGAAGGCTCAGAGAAGGTTGGGGGAGGGGACCCACTGGAACAGCTATTGGGAGACAGATGGTAGCCTCCCGTCAAGGCCATCCAGCGTGCTCTTTAACGTTGGGTTGTTTTACCTCTGATCACATTTTTTGCACACCATTGGCTAAATGGCCAGGTCACAAGGACCCCGAAGGCTCAGAGAAGGTTGGGGGAGGGGACCCACTGGAACAGTTATTGGGAGACAGAGGGTAGCCTCCCGTCAAGGCCATCCAGCGTGCTCTTTAACGTTGGGTTGTTTTACCCCTTATCGCATTTTTTGCACACCATGGGCTAAATGGCCAGGTCACAAGGACACCGAACGCTCAGAGAAGGTTGGGGGAGGGGACCCACTGGAACAGCTGTTGGGAGACAGATGGTAGCTTCCCGTCAAGGCCATCCAGCCTGCTCTTTAACGTGCACAGGGTACGGTTCTCCCGCACATGGGGTCACGGCTTAATGTCCCATCCGACGGACGGCGGCCTTTCCAAGCCCATCGGTGTCCCCTACTGACCGTGGACAGGGCGGGGAATTTTGCGGAGAAAAATCTCAACGCTGACCAGCTGGGACTCGAACCTGGGGACTGCAGATAACGAAACTGGCCCACTACCGACTGAGCCACCCCCGCCCCTAAGAGATGCGAGAACAAGATCAGTATAAAGAAGACAATATTTATGATTACACTGTTTCATATAGTAAATCATTAAGAGAAAATTTTGTTAAATTTCAAAGACCTCGTTTTTTTTCCTTAGAAACTTATTTAGAGTTTTCGATCAAATCATTCTCGTTTATAAAATGCCAATTACTGAATTCATATACATTCGCCCAAAAAGTGTCCGAACAATATTGTTGATTAGAGAAATCAGAAAAAATATCTGGCAAAAATCGATTTTTTTTTTAGAAATTAGTGATCACACATCCTTCGTGTACGTACACGAAGGTTGCCAGACGAGTAATTTCTAAAAAAAACGTTGCCAGATATTTTTTCAGAATTCTGTAATCAACCATAAAGATTGCCAGATCACTAATTTCTAAAAAAAAATCGTTGCCAGTTTTTTTTTCTGAATTCTCTAATCATCCATAAAGGTTGCCAGATCACTAATTACTAAAAAATATTCCTTTGCCAGTTTTTTTTTCTGAATTCTGTTATCATCCATAAAGGTTGCCAGATCACTAATTACTAAAAAAAAAATCCTTTGCCAGATATTTTTTCTGAATTCTCTGATCATCCATAAAGGTTGCCAGATCACTAATTACTAAAAAAATTGTTTGCCAGATATTTTTTCTGAATTCTCTAATCATCCATAAAGGTTCCCAGATCACTAATTTCTAAAAACATCGTTGCCAGATATTTTTGTGAATTCTGTAATCAACCATAGTATTCAGATACTTTTTTGAGCGACTGTACTACTTTCCTGGTTATATAATTGTTCGGATATCATTTCTGCAGAAAATGAATATCAGAATTGAAATAATAAGCTCAGAGGCCTCTACTTTTATCTGGATGGAAAAATCGCACAAAATTTCTATATCAACATATTTTTTCACTCGAAACGTCATCTCTTTCATATTGTGACAAAAGATTATTCAACTGCAATGCAAGTTCCAAAAGGAACCAATCAGTTCAATCATGTTCTGCACAGTATAGATCATATCAATCTATAAGTGAAAATGTTTAATTCTAGTTTAGCCCATATCTGGTCTAGTGATTAGCACACATGACTACTAAACTAGCGGGAATGACCTTTGTTTGTATGTTATATGAGAAACAAGGATAAGCCTAATATAGCTTCTAGGCTATCTCCATTCTTTGTGGGGCGGGGGGTGTCTCAGTCGGTAGCGCGCCAGGCTCGTAATTTGTAGTCCCAGGTTCGAGTCTCATCTGGGTCAGCGTTGAGATTTAACCCCGCAAACCTCCGCGCCCTGCCCACTGTCAGTAGGGGACACCGATGGGCTTGGTAAGGTCGCCGTCCGTCGGATGGGACGTTAAGCCGTGGAGAGCCATACCCTGTGCACGTTAAAGAACAGGCAGGACGGCTTTGACGGGAGGTTACCATCTGTCTCCCAACAGCTGTTCCAGTGGGTCCGCCCCCCCAACTTTCTCTGAGCCTTCGGGGTCCGTGTGACCTGACCATTTAGCCCACTGTGTGCAAACAAATGCCGCTGAGAGGTAAAATAACCCAACGTTAAAGAACACGCTGGATGGCCTTGACGGGAGTCTACCATCTGTCTCCCAACAGCTGTTCCAGTGGGTCCCCTCACCCAAACTTCTCTGAGCTTTCGGGGTCCATGTGACCTGGCCATTTAGCCCATGGTGTGCAAAAAATGCCGCTGAGAGGTAAAATAACCCAACTCATTCTTTGTATACGGGAGCGCCTCCTACCATTTAAAAAAATATATACTAAGAAGCACAATTATGTCAAGAAAGCAAATGAAAAGAGCTATCATATTGACTCTTATTTTTGCCTAATTTTATAGGCATGCAATGTTTCGTATCTTAAATAAATATAATAAAAATTTCGCCTATCAAAGGTTTCGCCATTAATTTGTCAGACTTACCCTTCTGACTCAGTTTGTCGCCACAATTCTTGCAAAAATCTCTCTGACATCCCAGATCTCTCCTTTTGTTCAACCTCTAGACTTTAAAGAGCAAAAGGAAATTATTTAATGCGAAATCTTCGATCGAAGTATTTGAAATTAACTTTTCACTTTTCCTCTTTCACTTTTCATATTCGTTTAATTATTGCGCATTTCAAATAATAAACGTATGTGTTTGTTACGTCACTGTTTGGCTGATGCCATATTACTTGAGTAATAATTCGACATGATCCCGAAACCTTTGTTGTAATAAATTCTAATTTACCTCAATTAGAAAACTAAAATTATTTAATATTAATAACCAGACAATTAATCTAATGTAAAACAGAATGTTCTAAACGTCTGCTGCATAACTTCACAAGCTGGTAAGTGGAGTGAATCAAAATAAAAAATGCGATATAATCATTGATCCGAAAAGTGATATTTATCGAAGCCATGAAAAGGTTTGATCATTAGTTTCTTGTTACTATATTAGCAAAAAACACTGAGTAAAAATTTTCATAAAAGTGATGCCTCTGAGATAAAAGTAGCCATTTCTTAAAGATTCCCAGGTGCTGAACACGAATATGATAATGAAAATGCAAAATTGGCTACGATTTTTGAGAAATCCACAACGGAGTGGCAACTGTAATAGGAGAAGGATGTGGTTCTGATGACTCTTATATCGCTTAATAGCATGATCATTCGTCGTTCTCTGAGTTTAAACCTTTATATTTGATGTTTCCAAGATTTGCTTAATTCCTTAGATATCTTTCTTGCCCATTTCGAGAACTACCTCATTAAATCTTTGCAACTTTGAAATGGTCATTTAGTTAAGCCTAACGTTGGGTTCGAGCCACAGATAAGGCATGGACCTTTGTGTTGTGTTTCTGCTGAGGTCCTGTCATCCTCACAGACCTTCTACTTTGGCATATAAACTGACAGGCTCCTGTCAGACCTCTGTGGAAAGCAGCTGCTTGAGGGGGTATTTATTTACTTTTTAACGTTGGTCAGCTGGGCGTGCCTCTTGTCTCGTACTGACCCTTTCACGCGCATGCGCATAAGAAATTCCGTAAAGGGACTGTTCAAGTACCAACGCTGTAGGACGACGACGCTCGCTTGGTAAGTTGCAGTTTTTCCACTCTATATTGCTCAGCAATGGAAGACTTTTGTGATATTCGTGGGAATGAAGTTCTAGAGACTACTGACAAACTCTCAGATTCCATCACATGTAAAGGTGCCATCAGATGTTCCGTCAGATGTAAAGCTGACTGTAGAAGCCAATTTCATTACTATTGCACAAATATTACAGAAGTTAATTACCGTAAATTTTCTGCAGAACGCAAAAATATAACAGTAGTGTATGAATTTTAAACATTTTTATGCTTCCCTGCCAGGTCGCACGATATTGAATATGATGTGTCAGATGTTTCTTCAGCTCCGAACAAATGGCATCAATAAAATCTTTATATACCAGTCAGTTAAACAAGAAATGGATGAATGCATAGGTGACCTGAAGAACAACATCGAGGGACTTACCAAATCATTAGATTTTTTTATCAGGAAAAAATGATGAATTTCGAGATAAGGTTGAAAATGTGACTCAGGACTTGGTTCTCTGCAGACATGAAAATAAACAATTATTTGCTAAGAATCGAAAATTTGAAAATACGATCGAAAATTTATCAGAAAGGGTAAATTACTTGGAACAAGAAAGCAATGTGAGATACTTAAAAATTCAAGGTACAGTCGCTTAAATAAATATCCGAACACTATGATTGATTACAGAATTCAGAAAAAATCTGCAACGGAGTTTTTTTTAGATATTAATGATCTGGCAACCTTCGTGTACAGTACACGAAGGTTGCCAGATCACTAATTTCTAAAAAAATCGTTGCCAGATATTTTTTCTGAATTCTGTAATCAACCATAGTGTTTGGATTTCTATTTGAACGACTGTACACGAAGGTTGTCAGATCACTAATATCTAAAAAAACTTCGTTGCCAGATATTTTTCTGAATTTTGTAATCAACCCTAGCGTTCGGATACTATTCTGAGCGACTGTACTTATCTGGAACTGAACTGTTAATGAGAGACAATCGCAACGTAAATGATTGAACAAACGACTGTGCCATCCTAGGATTCTGACTCGGACATCGGCAGAAGCAATGTCACTGCAAGCGAAAGCGATACAACTGTGCAAAGAGACGGCGATATACATAGTGTTGGTTGAGTTAGTAATACTGCTAAGAATAGTCGTTACAGATGATCAATGTAAATTTAGATTGGTCGTCTGTAATGACTTGAAGAACATTTATTCATTGCTATAGTTTATTCCAGAAAATCGTTAATCAAATCTAAATATTAAATTAGTCTCGGTATTTCATTTTTAGTACTGAACGGAGCTGTCTTGAGACAACATCATTGCAGAATAATCCAGTCACAGAGAACTACTTCAAACGATGGAAATTCTTTAACAAGACACTTACCCCGGTTAAGAAAACAACTGAAACTAAATGATCAGTGACTTAAACCTTATTAACGATTTATTGGAACAAACAATTTTAACAAATTAATGCTCTTGTCATAACAAACAAAGAACACAAATTTACAGAATTCCGTTAGAAACATTACAACTCAAGCAACTGTATCACTTCGCAAGCTGCAAATATCCATCCGCCTACAATATCCATCCGCCTGAAAATATCCATCCGCCTGAAAATATCCATCCGCCTGAAAATATCCATCCGCCTCGAAATTTATCTCGAATTTCATTATTCTTTTTCTGATAAAAAGAATCTAATGATTGTATCATTTGTTCGCAAGCTGCAAATATCCATCCGCCTACAACTCCTAAACAGCACACAGGTCCGTAGACTAGGCATCGAATTAATAGTATTCTACCATAAAAAGAATTCGTTACAACAGTTTTCTTAAATTCATAAATAATGATTAAACATAAAAGTTTTTCTTTATCGACCTTTTTACCTCTCTGAAAACAACTCTTTTCTACAATTATAATAAAATCCTCTTCAAAATATCTGTACGTTATTAAAGCATATTACAAGATTTTCTTTAGTTATAATATTTAAATGCGAATTTTAATGGTTTAAAGTTTATTTAAATCATTTTACTGCATTTTTTACCTGTGCTGCAATTACTGAGCAAATATTATAGCTTTTGACACATTTGAATCCTAATGCATGAATGTGGAGAAAAATATTTTCCATAACAAAATTAAAATGATCGATTTAATATTTGGAACAACAAGCCACTTGAACACTTAATACCTAAAATACCTGTACAATGGCTTTACTCTAATCGACCTGCATGGAATAAATATTAATAATAACAGAATCTTACTATATATATATATACAGTATATCTATGCATTACCGAAATATTCGAAGGAATTTGTGCAACAATTACCAGTTAAGTAAAAAGAAATTCAGCCTCTTATAAAAAGAAAAATCGAGATATAGTAATGACATGCATACACATTTTCGACAATTGAAGTTGGATCCATCTTATTACAGATATATACGTGGCATAATTGTTTACAATCAGTTATTTCTTCTGGGCACATTTTAAAACTTGCCTCATAATATCCTGCACTATATTTAAGTTGATGCAAGGCAATTCCAAGTGAATATCTTTGCTAACTCCTCATATATTAGAGAAGTCTCCCCTATATCTTAGAGTAGTGTCCAAAGCACTTTTCATTCACTACTGGTGAGAATCCAATGGATATAGGAAACAATCGTTTATGCTATTCCCCACTTTTTTTGGGAGGGGAAAAAGAAGGGGTGGTAAATGTTCTAGAGTGTGTTTACACAACTTTTTGTGATGGGTCAAAATGTCGTAATTATATACTGGAACTCTCATTTTAACAGCTACATAAATTGAGAAACGCAACATAGGACGTGGTAAAAGCAATTGGAAAATAGGTAGAAATTAATAGAAAATTGACAGTAATTACCACTATATTAATAAAATAGTTTAATACAATTAAATATCATTCGTTCAATCACTATTTTGAAATTGATGTTTCACAGGTATATCACGGATGTATCTTCAAAGATATGTCCAGTATTTAAGAAAATTATATTTTACTGCGAAAAGGCAAATGATATGCTCATGCATTCTTTGCATGTCTTGATACTGAATATACAATTGTATCATCGATATTGCTTCTTAGTATCCAAAGCAATTTTCATGCATCCGGTCACGTTAAGTATAATTTCAGAAGTTTAGCCATTAAAAACCATTATAATCGAATTTTCAAAGAGCACGATAATAAGTCAAATGACAGTGCTTTTGTGCAATTAAAATCAAAGAGCATTGGTTGGATATGATTTTTCAAAAAAACAAATATATATATATTTGAAATAAGTGTCAAATTTATTACATTTGTTGGTTAACTGATTATACATGAGGAGAACTTGAGAGTTAGGATGATACTAGGTATGATGAATCCAAATCGTTTTGGACAGAAATTTTTGATAAACGTTAAAGAAATGTGGTTATTTAGTAATCGATTTTGAGTCCAACGTAAAGAATATTTTATGTATCATAATTTGCTACAAAAGAAGAAGAAAGCTGTCCATCTGGTCTCGTGCAACCCGAGAATATCTAAATTATAACGGTGGAATTCTCGTGTGAGGACATCAAGAGAAAATGCTCTATGCAGAGTCCTCACAAAACATCTACCTATGGAGAGAAAATCGTTAGTGGGATGTTTAAAGAAACTATGTTTATTGAGAGAGGGAATACCGACAACATCAAACAGCCCCCTAATCGCAGACATGGGGCAAAGACCCGTTCCCCCACCACTAAAAGCTGAAGCCATCTGCACTTCTTTTGTAAATGATTTCCATAAATGATATATTACGAATGTACTCAATGGTATGTCCAAGATTTAGGAAAAAGAGAATTTTTTGCGAAATACACAAATGGTTATCCTTCTGCATCTATTGGATGTCTCAATACCGAAATGTGCAATTATATCTTCACTACAGTTTCTTATAATATTCTCAGATTAATTTGGCCTTTAAAATGGATATTAATTGGAGTTTCAACCTGTATACCTATATACGTCAAGTTAAACCTATATACGTCAAAGGATACGTAACGTTTAAACACAATAAAAACTAATTTTGGTAAAAAGCATTTGTCCCAATTTCATTTATGAGCAAACCAATACATATAGTCGAAATGAGTTATGAATATCTTGAACCCACTGCGCTCATCTTAGTGTTGCCAATTTTATATTACAGGAAAAGCGGACATTTTGTTTGAGGGAGATTTCTCTCTCTCTCTTTTTTACTCTTTCTATGAAATGTTTAGGGGAAACGTATATAAATAAATATGCAAAACTGTTTTACAGATTTTATCAGACTAAATACAAACACCCTTCACTCCCAAAATTTGAATTTATCAGCTATTGTTATTAAGCATGGTCATCTCCAGAATTATTCTATCTCACAATAGATTGATGACTTAAAACGTGGGTGCCAATACTCTATCGTGTTCAATATATCAGCTTCTAAGCAACAAGGAGAGACTTTTTCCATCTGGGAGTCCGCACAGAGAAGTTAAAGGATGTTTAAAAATAAAAAATTATATATATTCTTTCAAAAATAAAACTTTATTTAATAAAAAATAAAAAATAATATATTTCCAAAATTCTTAAACCTTTCTTCAAACGTGTTTCTTCAACTTATATTTATTTTCTCCTTTAGGAGATATTAGTAGACCTTTGCAGACACTCATACAATTGTTCTGTATTTTCGTTAAGCACTTCGTGTAGTCTGGTAGCTTTTTGTAATTACGCTGATACTTGTAATATCTATGCTGTTTGTTAATTGCTGTACTTGACTAGAGTTTATACATAGTGCAATTTTTAACAGATTTAGACCCGTTTAAATAACACAACATAGGTAAGTTCTTATGATTTGAACGGCAACTTCATAACTCACTTCAACGAATTAGATCTAATGATTTCGTTGCCTTCGACGAATAGTTATCACTGCAACGGATTTAAGAAGGAGGACCAAGCACTCTTCATCCTAGGAGCAAGCAGGTTGTATCCCTTTCTATTTCATTAGTACTCTTACTGTAAAAGAAGAGATTGTATCGCATGAAGTTGTCGAAACTATTGAGGTAATAAACAGTGCTATATGCTTATTTGTGGACCATCTTACTTAGAAGCCTTAGCTTTATCTTATCTTCCATGCATCTCGCCGATCTAGGTGTAATATATCACCATACCCGCCTGCTTCCAAAATGCGCATTATTTAAATCCGAAGATAGAGAAACCAGAAAAGTTGTGTCTGGTCGAAGTCATAACTTGGACACCAAACATTTCAGTTGGAAACAGGGCGTTTAGCAACTCTAGTCATATCCCTGTTGTATTTTGGTGACTCTGGCTGAATCCAGTTCGTTGTACCACGGAAATTATGCAAGCACGAAGAATGTTAGACAATAGAATCGAGAGGGACATTATATGAATGATTCTTTAAGGTGGAGAGCGTTTAATGATACATCGGTGACGGTAGGTTAGAGATGTCTAAATGGTGAAGTAATGCTATATGGAAACAAGAGATGCATTCCGAAAAACTACACGTACAATGTTGGATGAAAGAATAACACAAGCAGATGACCATTATCTGGTTCTGAGTGGCAGATGCCATAAGTGAATTAAATATCCCACATCGAATCATATCTCGTTGGAAGGTTGTAGAAGAGAGGTATGCAAGACTAACCGAGATTTCTATCCGCAACAAATCAATGCAGTGAAGATTGGTTTCAACTGGTGTCGTGAACATGGAAACTGGAACTCGGAGAAATGTTCAATCTAATATTTACTGATGAGTCCAGATTGAATCTACGATCTGAATCTCGACGTCTCTTAACATGGAGAACGACCAGATTGAAGCCGGTTTGATTGTCGCAAAGCACATTTTTCTCTTGTAGCATCCAGTCTATTCCAGGTTTTATAATTTTTTTTCTATTATTTTTTTATGGTCGCGGAGATCGTGATGAGTCGATGTCGTTCAAAGGTGTTCTGATCTTTGTTCGGTTTGAGAATGGATACGAAAAATGCTTCACACCATTGTTGGGGCAGTTTTTCTGTGATTCAGTAGTAGTAAATGATGTTAATAAACTGACTGACTGCTTTATTCGGTAGATGTTTTAGCATTTTATTTGTTAATTAATCTGAGCCTGCTGATTAACTAGTTTTAGAGAAGGGCATGGCATTTATTAATTCTTCTATTTTAAATTTATCGTTTATTCTGTCTTCATCAGTAATGTCTTCTTGTTTGCTTTTTTTTGTTTTCCAGTTTTCAATCCTGTCTTGGTTTTCTAGAAATGTTTCAGTGGCGGGATTTTCTCCTATGTTTTGGAATTGTTGAGCAAACTTGTTAGCCGCCGTTTTAATGTCAATATTTTGCTTCACAAATATATTTTTCCATGGAGTTTCTGTTGTTATTGGCTTTCCAATTTTTAAATTAATTTCCATGCTGTGGATGTGGGGATATATATATTTATTTCGTTGGCTATTTTTTGCCACTCCATCTATCTCGCTTATTTTAATTTTTTTATTAACTGCAGTCCGTCTTTTGTGTGCTCTTATTAAGTCTTCTTCCATTCTAGTTCTTCTGGCCTTTCTTTCCTCTCTTCTTCGGATAGCGATCCTCTTCATAATGCTAGATAATTAATATAGTTGTGTTTGAATTTCAATAGAGTTAGCTGCATGATTGTTCGTAACTTGGTTTAGGAATTTTAGTAACAATTGATCATTTATTTGAGTTTCGGTGTTGATAATGTTGTTTAAATCTAGAGTGAAGTCTTGCAATTAAACTATTTTTCCTTTGTTCGAAGCTTTTTTTTTGCGAATAACGGGAATCCCTTAATAATGATGTGCGTGTGGTCACTTGTGAGCAGATCCGTTGAAGTGGACCAATTTAAAAAATATTCCAGCTCAGGTGATTCAAGGGTCAGATCGATAGCTGATGAATTAAAGTTGTGTTCAAAAAACGTATGTTGTCCGTTGTTAAGTAAAGTTAGATCCAATCTGTGAATGATATTCTCGATAACTCTGCTTCATGGGTCAGTAAAGTAATTTTCCCAATTGATGCTGTGGGCGTTGAAATCTCCGCAAATGATCCAAGGAGGGGGGGGGAGAAGCATCTATAATCCCTTCAGTTATAATCTCAGGAATGTCCTCCTCTGGGTTATAGAAGTTATGGAGGAAATTTCCATATGTTTAATCTTGATATGGACAGCTGTGATTTCTAATCTTGTATCGTTTTCAGGTACCTTGATTAAGCTGTGTGGTATGGGGCGATGTACACAGTCGTATATGAATAATATGACCACCTATTATATTATATCTATGGTAGGTGATCATATTATTCTGATACGACTGTGTATAAGTAGACCAACACCTTGACTATAAAAATCGTTTCTAGTGAAAAAGTTTACATGTTCTGGTATTTTAAAATGGTCAATATTTCCGGAGCTCGCAATGTCTTGTATGGCCAAAGCAAAGACTGATTTATATTTGAGAAAGTCCAGGAGCACAATTTTCTTATTTGAAAGGGATCTAGCATTCCCCTGAATAATTTAAGACAAGAACGCAATGGAAGGTTAGCAAATGAGATCCCATAGAATGGAGAAAAAGTTAATATTCAGTTTCAACGATAGCCTCTGGCGATGGGATATCGCTCTCTGATTCTGATTGCCTTGACCTGTGACCTCTCTTTCAGTAATCGCCGGTGCAATGACTGACATTAGATCGTTGGTGAATTCTTGCAAGATGTTATTTATATGGGATTGGACTTTTTTTCACGAGGAACTCTAATATTTCCTGATCATTTACACTTTCAAAAAGATGAGACCGGTGGCTGGAGGTGGAACTTCTGGCTGCTGGACTTGCGACTGTAATTTGAAGGTCTGTTTAAGGAAGGAAATTCTTCGGGTTGAACTACGATAATTTCTGTTGCAATGGCGATTCTAGATTTCTGGAGTGAAGACTCTCGGACTTGGTTACGACAGGGGTGGCGGGAAGGACCTCAAAATTGCGGCCGAATATGGGATTACGTGATATAGTAGACAGTTTCACTCTTTTTGTTTTAACTGCTTCCGTACATGTGACATTCATTTCCACTTGTATTTTTCTGACCTACATATCTCTGATCTGCATATTATATCTGACACACATATCTGACCTACATATCTCTGATAGGATACCCTTTGAAAGTGACCGGATGTCTGCCACTGCATTTGGGGCAGCAGGAAATTCAAGCCAAACATTCCTAATGATGGTGCGGTTCACTGCAGTGAACCACACCACGCATATTTCATAAATCTTTTATTTAATAAATTACTGAGTTCTATACCTGAGTTACTATTGATATAACATAGAACTGTATTACTTAACGAAGGGGTCGCTTTGCGTACATTCACTCTGTGGGGTCTCCTCCATAAATTCCGTGAGGGTCTGAGGGGAGGGTAAGGTCACGATATTTTAAAAGAGTATTAAATAACATACTATTAACGATCTTATTAAACAAACCACCGACCTACTACGTTATGACATTAAAATGGTATATTTACCCTTGTGATTAGTACTTTGTAGCGTTTTTCGATTACAAACATAAGATATTTTTTGAAATAACTCAGTGGCTATAAGTAATATTTGATATTTGCACATTTCAGATCATAACTGAAACAACACATAAAACGGTAGGCATCATGATAAACGTATCGAAGTAGTTTAGAACTTCTACTCTGGCATATAAACTGACAGGCTCCTGTCACACCACTGTGGCAAGCAGCTGCTTAAGCGGGTATTATTTTTTTTTATTTAATTTTCAATATTAGAAAAACTCGGAAATTTTTATGTGAACATGAAACTCATTGTAACTAGCTCATCTGTTATATCTGGAAAGTGATTTTTCGTCCGCCATCTTCAATTGCATTTAAGCAACTTCCAATGACTGACTCCGTGGTATAAAAAAGCCATCAATAGAAGAGATCTCAGTCGGCGGATGGTAGTGAAACTGTCAGAGAACATGACGCACCTTTAGGAGTTCTTAGGTTTGTATCCCTTTCGGATCAAGTCGATTTTACCTATCATCCTCTTGCTTTTGGCTTTGACAATTTGTCGATTTGTCTATTTGAGGATTTGACAAAAGATTATTCCACCATATCTTCCGAATGCGATGAGAAGATTGATGATTTATATGTCTAATGAAATCTTGTGACGCGGGGAGTGTCAGACGCTGTAACAAATTAGCTCCCCATGTTTTCTTCCCACTCAAAAGAGAGGAAATAGGAAAATTGTTCTTGGCTATATCTCCAGAACGCGAATGCAGAAAGCAACAAGCTATACATCAAATGAATCCTTCTGAAGCACGGGAAGACATAGGCTGCGAAAACGCGACCCCCCATGCTTTTACCCCCCGAAAAAAAGGGCTAAATATGAAAATGATTGTCCTCCTATATCTTCTCAACGCCAGTGCGAACAGTAACAACCTATGTGTCAAATTAAAACCTGTGACGTAGGAAGTGTCACAGTCTGTAAAAATTGACCCCCTTGCTTTCTTCCCCCCAGAAAAACGGCAAAAATGAAAGTCATTCTATTATGTCTTCCGAACTCGAGATCCTATAGTTATGAGTCAGGTGTCAAATGAAAGCTCATTTAATGACAAGCATAAACTATTTTGAATTTTGCCTCCACTATTCCCCCCTGATAAAAGAGGGGGGAGGGGCAATTTCCGCGATGTTCGTCCTTAACGACTCGTATCTTAAATTAAAACATGACGTCTCCAGTGTCATGGGCTACCTCGAACACGACTCCAAAAAGGAAGAAAACTGTGGTCGATGCTTATGATTCATATGCAAATAAAAGGTTTCAAAGTAGGTGTTTTTAGTGACAAAAAATATAAATAAATTAAAATATTAGAAAATACCGATCTTCCTATATGGGCCTTAAAAAGTAGAAAACAAAACTAAAGCATATCGATGATGCAATTAGTCACTGAATCCGTATTCACTTCAAAGGAAGATAGGGCGTCGATTTACCTACTTAACAAGATTTCCCCGTCCCATGGCCGAGTGGTTAGCGCGCTTGGCTACTGATCTAAAGGACCTGGGTTCGAGCCCCGGGTAAGGCATGGATGTTTGTGTTGTTTTTCTGCTGAGGTCCTGCCATCCTCACAGACCTTCCACTATGGCATATAAACTGAGAGGCTCCTATCATACCTCTGTGGCAAGCAGCTGCTTGAGGGGGTATTTATTTTATTTATTTATATCTTCCTTTGAAGTAGATATGAACTCAGTGACTGATTGCACCATCGATGCGCCTTAGGAATACTTTCTACTTTTTACGGCCCATACAAGAAGATAGACCTTTTTTTTTAATTTTTAGTTTATTTCTCTTTTTTCCCCTATCTTTCTATTGCTTTTCGCTCTGACATTTGTCGGTTTGTCAGTTTGTGGATTTGTCAAAATATTTGTTGCACCATATCTTGCGAACTTAATGATTTATGTGTCAAATGAAAATTTGTGACGCGGGAAGTGTCATAGGCTATGAAAAATTGACCTCTCACGTTCTTTCTTCGCCCCTAGACAGGGGGGGATATGAAAATGATTCTTCCCCTATATGTTATGAACGCGATTGAGGAAATAAACGAATTATGCGTCAAATGAAATCTTTTGATGCCGGAAATGTGATAGGCTATTAGTAGAGCTGTAAGTTTTTCGCGTCGCAAAAGTTCCGCGGCAATTTCCGCGAATCACAGTGTTTTTGAAATGTTTCCGCGAATATCGATAATTTTCACGATTTCGCAACTTTCGAATTTTTTTCGATTCTGTGAACTTTGATGTTTTTTTTTAACTCGTTTTCTTTGAAAACGAGTTATTAGTTTCGCTTTCTCCTCTGTCTGTTTATACCCACCGTACTTTTTTGTTTACAGAGAAAAATTAAAATTTATTTCTGTGTTGGATAGGTATTGATGAAATATTACGATATAACTTTCTGATTGTCTCTAAAACTATAACTACGCCCTCTAGCGGTAAAATTTTTTGAAAATTCCCAAATTTCGAACGAATATTGCAAACGATGTATTTATATTCGAAATTTGAAATTTTGGTGGTGGAATATGAAGTTAACTAAGTTTGCATTGTCAACAATGATTTGATCCCTTAGACCCAAAGGGGGTGGGAAAACACACCTTTTAAATTTTAACAAATAATTGTCTTTTTTTTTTAAAGATAAATGAAAAAATTTTTTGGGTCAGATAGGAATGGATAAAAATATTAAGATTAGCATTTTCGGATTCTTTCGAACACTATAATTTCACCCTCTAACGGTGAAAAATCCAGAATATTGCAACGATGTGTTAATGATAGAAGTATGAAATTTTGGTGGTGGAAGTGAACTTAATGATGTTTCCATTGAAAAACAAATGGAAATGATAATTGGAGAACTCTTTTTTAATTTGATTGGTACTAATGAAATATTATAAACCGCATTTTTCAACCAGTTAGTAAATGTAATATATATATATTAACAAAACACTGAAATGATGAAAAGTCAGAGCTGTTATCGAGTTTTACAAGTAACATGTATAGAATAGAAATTTGAAAATTTGCATTTAAATTATCCATAGTTTTTAATCCATAGTTTTTAAGAGATATTTTCTAACACCAATAACCCCCATCAATGAGGTGGGGTAAGATAAGCTATGATGCTTATTCCTAGTTTCTTCCCAACAAATCGATACGTACAGTCGCTCAAATAAGTATCCGAACACTATGGTTAATTACAGAATTCAGAAAAAATATCTGGCAGCGATTTTTTTAGAAATTAGTGATCTGGCAACCTTCGTGTACTGTACACGAAGGTTGCCAGATCATTAATTTCTAAAAACATCGTTGCCAGATATTTTTTCTGAATTCTGTAATCAACCATAGTGTTCGGATATTTTTTTGAGCGACTGTACAACAAAATATATGTTGGAAAGGTACTGAATTCCTTTCCGTTACCTTTTACGCTGTCAACGGCAGCAACATGAACAAAAATACACCATTGCTACTAACCTCGTCCTTTCATTTACGTCATGTTTAATTTTTCTTTACCCGGTAAAGCAATAGTTATTTCCGGTGTTCCACTTTCTCCCTTTCTCCGCTGTTTATAAATCGAACACTTATCCTTTTCAAAGAAAATTTCGTGGAGGGCAAAACTAATTAATAACAGGTGTGAATGCGTAGGTTGCACCTGCGCAGAGGGCAGTATTAATGTACGCAATACAAACTTTAATACCTCAACAATTAACAAGTAAAATAATTACTTCGCTTACAATATTACAAATTAAATTCTCAGTCTTAAATTTTCAGAGTCGTAGATACTTAACGCAATATATCAATCCGTTTCATCTTAGCAACCCTCCCTCTCTTTCAGTATGCGACACTGCATAGCTACGAATGGCCGCCGTCCCTCGTACGGCACTTAAACACGTGAGCCCATGTGCGTAACTCGTAGCCTCCTGCCAAGTACATCCAGCGTGTTATTTAACGTGCACAGGGTATGGCTCTGCAGCACACGTAACCGCGGCTTAACTTTTCACGGTGGACTTTCTAAGCTCGCCAGTGAACCCTATAGCACTGCTGGTGGGCAGCTTTTATCTTTACACTTCCCAGCTGGGACTAGAAACTTCAGATTACGAGTCTAGAGCGCTAACGACTTAGAAAACCTTGTCCCATTTATTCACTTAACTCATGTTTTAAGGTTAGGTTGTGGGTTGTTACCTCTGAGCGGCACTTTTTTGCACACCATGGGCTAAATGGCCAGGTCACATGAACCCCGAAGGCTCAGAGAAGTTTGGGGGAGGGGACCCACTGGAATAGCTGTTGGGAGACAGATGGCAGCCTCCGGTCAAGGCCATCCAGCATGTTCTTAAACCTGCACAGATTATGGCTCTCCCGCACACGGGGCCACAGCTTAACGTCCCATCCGACGGACGGCGGCCTTTCCAAGTCCATCGGCGTCCCCTACTGACCGTGGGCAGGGCAGGGAATTTTGCGGAGATAAATCTCAACGCTGACCCAGCTGGGACTCGAACCTCGGAACTACAGATTACGAGCCTGGCGGGCTACCGACTGAGCCATCCCCGCCCCTAAAAGGCGATGGGGAGAGTAGCATGAGTGGAAAGTGGAAATGTTAGAACGCATGCAGTGGAAAAGGAGAAAGTGGGTTCACTTTCTTTTTAATGGTTGCCCTAATCAGGCTATTCGCCGTCCCATGGCCGAGTGGTTAGCGCGCTTGGCTACTGATCTAAGGGACCTGGGTTCGAGCCCCTGGTAAGGCATCGCTGTTTGTGTCGTTTTTCTGCTGAGGGACCTCTGTGGCAAGTAGCTGCTTGAGGGGGTATTTATTTTATTTTTTTATTTAATAAGGCTATCAGGTGTGCATACTCAGTTTACAAAAATACCACGACAAAAGTTGCGAACCCGTAGTGCAACATAAATAGCTACCACATACTGTGTCCTCTAGTGTGTTGTTTTTTTCATTATTAACAATACTCCTGTTACTTCCTCTTTCGCTATATCATTTCGGTAACATTTTTATGATTTGAACAGTTGGTTTTTTGAATGGATTTTTGAAAATTTTAATAGGTAAGCAATTTGGTTTTACAGTTGAAATCGCAGTGATATCTGAATGATAAAATTATTTGGTTTATAGTTGACATTCGCTGATATTTTAGTGGTAAAATGAAATGGTTTATAGTTGATATTTCAGTGCTAAAATGATTTGATTTACAGTTGACATTCACCGATTATTTTAGTGGTAAAATTATTTTGTTTTTAGTTGACCTTTTGTTGATATTTAAGTGGTAAAGTGATTTAGTTTAAAAATGACATTCGCTGAGATTTTAGTGCTAAATTGATTTGGTTTATAGCTAAAATTAAGCTGTTATTTAAGTGGTATAATGGTTAGGGTTATAGCTTATATTTCGCTGATATTTTAGTGGTAAAATTATTTGGTTTATAGTTCACATTTGGCTTATATTTAATTGGCAAAATAATTTAAATTACAGTTAACAGTTCGCTGATATTCAATTGGTAAAATGATTGGCTTTATAGTTCATATTTTGCTTATATTTAAATTGTAAAATAACTTAAATTTGACATTCGCTGATATTTTAGGGCTAAATTGATTTATATTAGAATTGACATACCACTGATATTTCAGTGGTAAAGTAATTAGACTTTACAGTCATTGCATTTTGAATGTAAAATTATTTCGTTCAAACTGGCATTTGATTAATACCTAGAATGAGAATGTATATGTCATTAAATGTGATTGAAATATTATGAATAGTTGGGGTTATATTATCATTTGATAAGTGTTATTAAAACTTAAATTTATATGAGGGATAAGCAGTCTTATTATGACAAGGCAAAGATATCAATTACTGACATGTTTTGTGTCATAGTGACACAAAACGTTTTAGGTTGTGTGGGGTTTCCCATTCAGATTAAATAGAAGGTTCTCTTCCATTTAAAATATGCATTACTGAAACAATTCAACTTTCAATAAAACTTTTAACGCTATTTTAAACCATTTGCATAATTAAAATTTAAACGTTGTAGAAAAGGATTCTCCAGTTTTGCTGAGAATGATAATCAATCAATATATGATAATGGTTGTTGACTTTTACTTCAGTAATTCCATTTAATTACTAACATTTTTTTAATTTCATAGCTGATCATGTTTATCAAACGCTTTGTTACTCCGTGAATAAAAATTCAATTTTACCAGGATATAAAATCCTAATCCATTTTATATTAATTCACTCTTCTCTTGTAATATATTCATAATGTGATAGGTAAATACAGCCGACCCTGCCTTCTCGTGGTGCAGGCCGTTAGTACCTTTCAAAATAGATACTCTCTTGTGGAAGTGAACGGAAGCTGAGGGCTGCCAGATTAGTGTGGCCTACTGATCTGGACAACTATGGCTACTTTTCTTTTTCTACCCTGCTGAGGAGTGAGCAACCACACAGGGTCCTGGTGCTGTCACACGCTGTCGTTATCACGTGAAGTATGGCCTTCTTCATACGAGAGAGGACATTTCTCCATACGAGAGAGGGCTTTGTATGATGGCACAAAGTTTTCAGAAACACCCAATCTGAAAAATATAGAGGGACAAACAATAAAATACTAGATAAAAGTGGGCAAAAAAATATTAATAGCTACCACTTGTTTTATATAAGGGTGAAATTAAAATAAATATATTTCATTTAATCACAGAAAGGTAATGTACTAGGTCTAAATGATACATACGGATGTACTCAATGGTATGTCCAAGATTTAGGAAAAAGAGAATTTTTTGCGAAATACACGAATGGTTATTCTTCTGCATCTATTGGATGTCTCAATACTGAAATGTGCAATTGTATCATCACTACAGTTTCTTATAATATTTTCAGACTAATTTAGCCTTTAAAATGACTATTAATTCGATATATACGTCAAATGATACGTAGTGTTTAAACACAATAAAAACTAATTTTGGCAAAAAACATTTGTCCAAATTTTGTTTTTGAGCAAACTAATACATATAGTCGAAATAAGTTATGAATAACTAGAACCCACTATGCTTATCTTAGTGTTGTCAACTTTATATTAAAGGAAAGCTGACATTTTGTTTGCGAGAGACTTCTCTATCTCCCTTTTTTTTACTTCTTTCTACCAAATGTTTAAGGAAAATGTATATAAATAAATATGCAAAACTGTTCTACAGATTTTTTCAGACTAAATACAAACACCCTTCACTCCCAAAATTTAAATCTATCAGCTATTTTTTTAAGCATGATCATTTCCAGAACTATTCTATCACACAATCGATTATTGACTTAAAACATGGGTGCTAATACACAATCGTGTTCAATATATAATAATAATAAATTTATACCCCGTCAAGCAGCTGCTTGTCACAGAGGTCTGACAGGAGCCTGTCAGTTTATGTGCCATAGTAAAAGGTCTGTGAAGATGGCAGGACCTAAGCAAGAAAACAACACCAACATCCATGCCTTACCTGGGACTTGAACCCAGTTCCCGTAGATAGGTATCCAAGCGCGCTAACCACTCGGCCACGGTGACGGCTCAAAAATTCATCGCCCACACGGGGAGCATCGAACCCGCATCTCTCCAGATTCATGCCAGAGTGCACTACCATTGACCAGCTTCTAAACAACAAGGAGAGACTTTTTCCATCTGGGAGTCAGCACAGAGAAGTGAAAGGATGTTTACAAATTATATATATACATATATTCTTTGAAAAATAAAGCCTTATTTAACAAAAAATAAATAATAATAGATTTCCAAAATATTTAAACCTTTCTTCAAACGTGTTTCTTCAACTTATATTTATTTTCTCCTTTAGGGGATATTAGCAGACCTTGGCAGACACTCATACAATTGTTCTGTATTTTCGTTAAGCACTTCGTGTAGTCTGGTAGCTTTTTGTAATTACGCTGATACTTTTAATATATATGCTGTTTGTCAATTGCAGTGCTTGACTCAAGTTTATATATAGTGCAATTTTTAACAGATTTAGACCCGTTTAAATAATACCACATAGGTAAGCTATTATGATTTGAACGCCAACATCTTAACTCACTTCGACGAAGGAGGTCTAATGATTTCCTTGCCTTCGATGAATTGCTTTCGATGAACCTGGGAACTACAGATTACGAGCCTGGGGTGCTACAGCCCCCCCTACCCCCTCCCCTAACTCACTTCGACGAAGTAGGCCTAATGATTTTGTTTCCTTTGATGAATAGTTATCACTGCAACGGATTTAAGAAGGAGGACCAAGTACTCTTCATCCTAGGAGCAAGCAGGTTGTATCCCTTTCTATTTCATTAGTACTCTCACTGTAAAAGAAGAGACTGTACCGCATGAAGTTGTCAAAACTATTGAGGTAATAAGCAGTGTTATATGCTTATTTGTGGATCATCTTTCTTAGATGCCTTAGCTTTATTTTATCTTCCATGCATCTCGCCGGTCTAGATGTGATATATCACCATACCCGCCTGCTTCAAAAATTAACATAATTTAAATCCAAAGATAGAGAAACCACAAAGTTGTGTCTGGTCGTAGTCATAAACTGGACACCGAACATTTCAGTTGGAAACAGGGTGGTTAGCAACTCTAGTGATATCCCTGTTGTATTTTGGTGACCATGGCTGAATCCAGTTCGTTGTACCACGGAAATTATGCAAGCACGAAGAATGTTTGATATTAAAATCGACAGGGACACCACATGAATGATTCATTATGGTGGAGAGCGTTTAACGGTACGTCGGTGGTGGGAGGTTAGCGATGTCTAAATGGTGACGTAATGGGATATGGAAACAAGGGATGCATTCCGAAAAACTACACGTGCAATATTGGATGAAAGAATAACACAAGCAAATGACCATTATCTGGTTCTCAGTGGCAGATGAAATAAGTGAATTAACTCTCCCACATCGAATCATATCTCGTTGGAAGGTTGTAGAAGAGAGGTATGAAAGACTAACCGAGATTTCTATCCGCAACAAATCAATGCAGTAAGGAATGGTTTCAACTGGTGTCGTGAACGTGGAAACTGGAACTCTGGGAAATGTTCAATCTAATATTTACTGATGAGTCCAGATTGAGTCTACGATCTGAATCTCGACGTCTCTTAACATGGAGAACGACCAGATTGAAGCCGGTTTCATTGTCGCAAAGCACATTTTTCTCTTGTAGCATCCAGTCGGTTCTAGGTTTTATCACTTTTTCTATTATTTTTAGTATGGTCGTGGAGAGCGCGATGGATCGATTCGTCCAAAGGTGTTCTGATCTTTGTTCGGTTTGAGAATGGATACGAAATATGCTTCACACCATTGCTGGGGCAGTTTTTCTGTGATTCAGTAATAGTAAATGATGTTAAGTAACTGACTGACTGCTTTATTCGGTAGATGTTTTAGCATTTTATTTGTTAATTGATCTGAGCCTGCTGATTAACTAGTTTTAGAGAAGCGCATGGCATTTATTAATTTTTCTATTTTAAATTTATCGTTTATTTTGTCTTCATCAGTAATGTTTTCTTGTTTGGTTTTTTTTTTTGGTTCCAGTTTGTAATCCTGTCTTGGATTTCTAGAAATGCTTCAGTGGCGGGATTTTCTCCTATGTTTTGGAATTGTTGAGCAAACTTGTTAGCCGCAGTTTCAGTGTTAATATTTTGCTTCACAAATATATTTTTCAATGGAGTTTCTGTTGTTATTGGCTTTCCAATTTTTAAATTAATTTCCATGCTGTGGATGTGGGGGTATATATATTTATTTCGTTGAATATTTTTTCCCACTCCATCTTTCTCGCGTATTTTAAATTTTTTTATTAACTGCAGTCCGTCTTTTGTGTGCTCTTATTAAGTCTTCTTCCATTCTAGTTCTTCTGGCCTTTCTTTCCGCTCTTCTTCGGATAGCGATCCTCTTCATAATGCTAGATAATTAATATAGTTGTGTTTGAATTCCAATAGAGTTAACTGCATGATTGTTCGTAACTTGGTTTAGGAATTTTAGTAACAATTGATCATTTATTTGAGTTTCGGTGTTGATAATATTGTTTAAATCTAGAGTGAAGTCTTGCAATTAAACTATTTCTCCTTTGTTCGAAGCATTTTTTTTTTGCGAATAACGGGAATACCTTAATAATGATATGCGTGTGGTCGATTGTGAGCATATCCGCTGAAATGGACCAATTTAAAAAAATATTCCAGCTCAGTTGATTCAAGGGTCAGATCGATAGCTGATAAATTAAAGTTGTGTCCAAAAAACGTTTGTCCTCCGTTGTTAAATAAAGTTAGATTCAATTTGTCAATGATATTCTCGATAACTCTGCTTAATGGGTCAGTAAAGTAATTTCCCCAATTGATGCTGTGGGCGTTGAAATCTCCGCAAATGATCCAAGGGGGGGGGGGGAAGCATCTATAATCTCTTCAGTTATAATCTGAGGAATGTTCCCTTCTGGATTATAGAAGTTATGGGGGAAAATTCCAGATGTTTAATCTCGATATGGACAGCTGTGATTTCTTGTATCGTTTTCAGGTACCTTCATTAAGCTGTGTGGTATGGGGCGATGTACACAGTCGTATCTGAATAATATGACCACCTACTATATTACATGCATGTTAGGTGGTCATATTATTCTGATACGACTGTGTATAAGAAGACCAACCCCTTTACTGTAAAAATCTTTTCTAGTGAAAAAGTTTACATTTTCTGGTATTTTAAAATGGTCAATATTTTCGGAGCTGCCAATGTCTTGTATGGCCAAAGCAGTGACCGATTTATATTTGAGAAAGTCCAGGAACACAATTTTCTTATTTGAAAGGGATCTAGCATTCCCTTGAATAATTTAAGACAAGAAGGCAATAGAAGATTAGCAAATGAGATCCCGTAGAATGGAGAAAAAGTTAATATTCAATTTCAACTATAGCCTCTGGCGATGGGCTGTGGCTCTCTGATTCTGATTGCCTCGACCTGTGACCTCTCTTTCAGTAATCGCCGGTGCAATGACATCGTTGGTGAATTCTTGCAAGATGTTATTTATATGGGATTGGACTTTTTTCACGAGGAACTGTAATATTTCCTGATCATTTACACTTTCAGAAAGATGAGACCGGTGTCTGGAGGTAGAACTTCTCGCTGCTGGACTTGCGATTGTAATTTGAAGGTCTGTTTAAGGCAGGAAATTCTTCGGGATGAAATACGATAATTTCTGCTGCAATGGCGATTCTAGATTTCTAGAGTGAAGACTCTCGGAATTGGTTACGACGGGAAGTGACGGGAAGGACCTCAAAATTGCGGCTAAATATGGGATTACGTGATATATTAGACAGTTTCACTCTTTTTGTTTTGACTGCTTCCGTCCATGTGACATTCATTTCCACTTGTATTTTTCTGACCTTCATATCTGTGATCTGGTAGGGCACCCTTTGAAAGTGACCGGATGTCTGCAACCGCATTTGGGGCAGCACGAAATTCGAGCCAAACATTCCGAATGGTGGTGCGGTTCACTGCAGTGAACCACACCACGCATATTTCATAAATCTTTTATTTCATAAATTACTGAGTTCTATGCCTGAGTTACTATTGACATAACATAGAACTGTATTACTTAATGAAGGGGCCGCTTTGCGTACATGCACTTTGTGGGGTCCCCTCCATAAATTCCGTGACGATCTGAGGGGAGGGTAAGGTTAGGTTGTTTTAAAAGAGTATTAAATAACATACTATTAACGATCTTATTAAACAAACCACCGACCTACTACGATATGACATTAAAATGCGATTTCAACTTTTGTGATTAGTTCCTTGCAGCGTTTTTCGATTACAAACATAATACTTTTTATGTATGACCCATCTTGTAATGAAATACTACTACAGTTAACACTCACTTGGTATGTTGACACTCGTACAAAAGTAAAGATTCCTTCACAAAATATGTTACGTAAATTGAAGTGGCGGTCCCGCTAAGCACTGCGTATAAGGTGAAGTGTTAAATCCTTCTGATAGGTTATATAAATTATAGACGACCGGTTGAAAAGTAAATAGGTTGTACAGTCGCTCAAAAAAGTATCCGAACGCTATGGTTGATTAAAGAATTCAGAAAAAATATATGGCAACGATTTTTTCAGAAATTAATGATCTGCCAACCTTTGTGTATTGGTACACGAAGGTAGCCAGATCACTAATTTCTAAACAAATCGATGCCAGATATTTTTCCTGATTTCTGTAATCAACCATAGCGTTCGGATACTTTTTTGACCGACTGTACTCTTTTAAGGTTAATTTTAGCGACTTACACTGCAAGTCACTGAACTTGAATTTTGGACATTTCCAGAAATTATACTGATTAAACGAATGCAAAATACTACATTAAAAGATATTGTAATTTATAGTGGTAGTTGTTTCCACTCTTCCTTTGAATACTTTTATCTAGTTAAAAGCATATGATAAAAAATGATGTTTTAGTGTTTCGTTGAAATAATATCTTCATTATTACACTGACTGCTTTCAGAATAAAATAAATTATTATATTTTTGCTAAACTATGTGTCTTAGTGTTTATATACGAGGTTACTCAAATTAAACTGACAATTCCCTAGGAAGCTTTTTGAAATAACTCAGTGGCTATAAGTAATATTTGATATTTGCACATTTTAGATCATAACTGAAACAACACATAAAACGGTAGGCATCATGATAAAGAAATCGAAGTAGTTTAGAACTTCTACTCTGGCATATAAACTGACAGGCTCCTGTCAGACCACTGTCGCAAGCAGTTGCTTAAGGGGGTATTTATTTTTTTTAAATTAAATTTTCGATATTAGAAAAACTCGGAATATCTTCTGTGAACACGAAACTCATTGTAACTAGCTCAGCTGTTATATCTGGAAAGTGATTTTTCGACCGCCATCTTCAATTGCATTTAAACAACTTCGAATGACTGACTCCGTGGTATAAAAAAGCCATCAATAGAAGAGATCTCAGTCGGCGGATGGTAGTGAAACTGTCAGAGAACATGACACACCTTTAGGAGTTCTTAGGTTTGTATCCCTTTCGGATGAAGTCGATTTTACCTATCTTCCTCTTGCTTTTGGCTTTTACAAATTGTCAATTTGTCTATTTGAGGATTTGACAAAGATTATTCCACCATATCTTTCGAATGCGATGAGAAGATTAATGATTTATATGTCAAATGAAATCTTGTGAGGCGGGGAGTGTCAGAGGCTGTAACAAAATAACTCCCCATGTTTTCTTCCCACTCAAAAGAGAGGAAATAGGAAAACTGTTCTTGGCTGTATCTCCAGAACGTGAATGTAGAAAGCAACAAGCTATACGTGAAATGAATCCTTCTGAAGCACGGGAAGACATAGGCTACGAAAACGTGACTCCCCCTTCTTTTTTTCCCCCGAAAAAAGGACGAAATATGAAAATGATTGTCCTCATGTATCTTCTCAATGTGAGTGCGAAAAGTAACAACCTTTGTGTCAAATTAAAGCCTGTGACGTAGGAAGTGTCGTAGTCTATAAAAATTTACCCCTTACTTTCTTCCCTCCAGAAAAACGGAAAAAATGAAAGTCATTCTATTATGTCTTCCGAACTCGAGATCCTATAGTTATGAGTCAGGTGTCAAATGAAAGCTCATATAATGACAAGCATAAACTATTTTGAATTTTGTCTCCACTATTCCCCCCTGATAAAAGAGGGGGGAGGGGAAAATTTCCGCGGCGTTCGTCCTTAACGACTCGCATCTCAAATTAAAACATGACGTCTCCAGTGTCATGGGCTACCTCGAACACGACTCCAAAAAGGAAGAAAACTGTGGTCGATGCTTATGATTCATATACAAATGAAAGGTTTTAAAGTAGGTGTTTTTAGTCACAAAAAATATAAATAAATTGAAATATTAAAAAATACCGATCTTCCTAAATGGGCTCTAAAAAGTAGAAAATAATGCTAAAGCATATCAATGGTGCAATCAGTCACTGAATCCGTATTCACTTCAAAGGAAGATAGGGCGTCGATTTACTTACTCAACAAGATTTCCGGCTCCCTATCTTCCTTTGAAGTGAATATGAACTCAGTGATTGATTGCACCATCGATATGCCTTAGGATTACTTTCTACTTTTTAGGGCCCATATACGAAGATAGACTTTTTTTTATTGTTAATTTATTTCTCTTTTTCCCCCCTATCTTTCTACTGCTTTTGGCTCTGACATTTGTCGGTTTGTCAGTTTGTGGATTTGTCAAAATATTTGTTGCACCATATCTTGCAAACTTAATGATTTATGTGTCAAATGAAAATTTGTGACGCGGGAAGTGTCATAGGCTACGAAAAATTGACCTCCCACGTTCTTTCTTCGCCTCTAGACTGGAGGGGGGATATGAAAATGATTTTTCCCCTTTATCTCCTGAACGCGATTGCGGAAATAAACGAGTTATGCGTCAAATGAAATCTGTTGATGCGCGGAATGTGATAGGCTATTAGTAGAGCTGTAAGTTTTTCGCGGCGAAAAATTTCCGCGGCAATTTCCGCGAATCACAGTGTTTTTGAAATGTTTCCGCGAATATCGATAATTTTCACGATTTCGCAACTTTCGAATTTTTTTCGATTCTGTGAACTTTGATGTTTTTTTTAACTCGTTTTCTTTGAAAACGAGTTATTAGTTTCGCTTTCTCCTCTGTTTGTTTATACCAACCGTACTTTTTTGTTTACAGAGAGAAATTAAAATTTATTTTTATGTTGGATAGGTATTGATGAAATAACTTTCTGATTCTCTCTAAAACTATAATTACGCCCTCTAGCGTGAAAAAATTTGAAAATTCCCAAATTTCAAACGAATATTGCAAACGATGTATTTATAGTAGAAATTTGAAATTTTGGTGGTGGAATATGAAGGTCACAAAGTTTGCATTGTCAACAATGAGTTGACCCTTTAGACCCAGAGGGGTTGGGAAAACACAGCTCATCCATTTTAGCACATATATGTCTTTTTTTTTTAAAGATATATGAAAATTCTTTTTGGGTTAGAATAGGAATTGATAAAATATTAGAATTAGCATTTTCGGATTCTTTCGAACACTATAATGGCGCCCTCTAATGGTGAAAATTCCAGAATTTCAAACGAATATTTTAACGATGTGTTATTGATGGAAATATGAAATTTTGGTGGTGGAATGTGAACTTCATGAAGTCTCCATTGGAAAAAATGGAAACGATAATTGGAGAACTCTTTCTTTAATTTGATTGGTACTAATGAAATATCATAATGCGCATTTCCCAAATTGTTAGTAGTTGTAATATATATATATTTACAAATCACTGAAATGATGAAACGTGAGAGCTGTTATCGAGTTTTACAAATAATATATATAGAATAGAAATTTGAAAATTTGTATTTTTTTTTAAGTTATTCATAGTTGTTAAGAGATATTTTCTGACACCAATAATCTACCCACGATTCTGAGAGACATGTAGAAAATGCAACTTTTTAGATTTCAGAATTAAAAGTGAAACTCTTTCACGTTGTATAATTACTAATGAAATATTTTTTGCATTTTTTCCATCGTCCGCTAACTCAAATTAAAACGATTAAGGAATGAAACGGTAGGTAAAGGAAAAACTTCTTCTCTTTCGAAACGAGATTTTCATATGCACCAGAGGCGATATGCTTCCTTCTAATTTTCTCCTAAAATTCTCTGACTTATCAGACGTTGAATAATTTGAAAACTATAAAACTTCTGATAAGTCACCTAAGGGAATAGTCACTTGGGGTAAATTTATGACTTTTCACGCATTTCATATGCTATTTTATCTGAAAGGTATTAGAAGAATCTTACTAGCAGCATGGACGGATTAGCAGCTAGTTGGAATGACCATTGCTCCATCCCATGGCTTCCTCTCTCCAAACGACAATAGGGCGGCCATATTGCGACAATGAGGGCCAGACGAAGCAATCCTGTTTCATGGATCACATTCTTGATATTTATTGTTTTCAAAGCATTTAAAAGTCCTGTTCCGTCATTTCCGGTTCGCTGTAGAATATCTGAAAGAAGCCTTCTCCTGTATCGCCTTTTTAAACTTACAAGCACGCCTTGATCTATTGGTTGCACTAAAGATGTTACATTAGGTGGCAAAAACATGGCTTTTATGCTGTCAGAAATGAGTTCGCTTGCGTGTGTTGGGGGCATTGTCGAGAATGCGTAGGGCCTTTACAGCCATTTTAAGACTTGTCGAGTAGTTTTTTACTTTTCGAACAAATCCTGTAAAGAACCACTCTTTAAACAAATACCACTCTATTGAACAGAATTTTGAACTTTATATTAAACTGGCAGAGCAGATAAATTTAAATGTTTGAATGCTCGGGGTTTTGCTGATTTCCCAATTACAAAAAGAGGAAGTTTGTGCGTACCTACAGCATTTGTACACACAGCCACAGTGATTCTTTCATTGTTTGTTTTAAATCTTGATGCTTCTTGCGCTGTCGCAAACGTTTTCGTTGGAAGAAGTTTAAAATTTAACGCAATCTCATCTACATTGTAAATTTGTTCAGCGCATACGCCTTCTTCTTCAATAAGCACTAAAAGATTTTCTGAAAATTCCTTTGCTGCTAAAGGATCAGCTGACAATTTCTCAACACAAACACCAAGGTTATGAACACCATGACATTTTTTTTTCAGCAAGAAAGCCGACCCACGCTTGCTGAGAAATATTTCCCATTATCGATTTTAGAATCAAGGATTAATGCTTTTTCTTTCAAGATTGGCCCACTGATTGGCGTTCCTTTTCGACGCTCTTGTATGAACCATAACCAAAGTGCATCATCGAGAATTTCATTTTTCGGCTTTTTAAGAGTGCACCGAGAAGAAAGCGTTTTTTCGGACTCGACTTGAGTGCAAAAATCTTGCAAAGATTTTCTATTCCTCCTCCAGTCATTTACCTTGCTTTTACCTACACCTAATTCATCACAAATTTGCTTTACTGAATCACCTTTGCCAATACGTTCTAACGCTTTTAATTTCATCTCCTCGTAACGACATTACGCTGACGTTTGCACCCGTTCATTTTGTACCACACAATAATTAATAGATCACAACACACACTCCTGTATACGAACAGTACACCGTGCACTGTAATATTCACAAAGAGGAACTGAAGCAAATATGTACTGTACTATAAACAAAACACGCGCCGACTCGCTTCCCCTTCTTGCAACGACAGGTTAAAGCGGAGGCCGGTTGAGCCGAGACCGGATAAGAGAGAGCCTAGTGTAATTAATTTTATCTTTATTTTAATCACTAGCTGACTAAGAAATACATCTGACTAGTATCTGTTGAACATCCGAAGATAACTCTAATTACCGATACCGGGATATTTATTATTTTGGGACAAACTGTACACAAGCTAATGACAAATAGACCTACCTAGGCTGCTTTGTTGGGCTTTCGTATAAACATCGTTCTAACCAGGAATAATAGCCTTCAGCAACGTTCTTTACCAGCAATATACACTACAGAAAATAAAAAAAATGCAACACTTGCAGGAATTTATGGAAATGTGACAAAATTAGGGAGGCGGTAGTGTATGGAAATGCATGGAAATGATTACGTTTGGAGGACGATCGAAACAATTGGACAGGCGCAAGCTGACGTCACAAATGCGGAGCAATCGAATACAGATAAAGGCAACCAAAGCTCCCTGATTGACAAAACGTTGTGGAAATTGTTCTAAACCTCTAAAGATGTTGTCCTTAAGCAGACGGCGACAGCCGTTCCAACAGTTAACAGACTTTGAGCGTGGAAAAATCGTCGGTCTTAGAGAAGTTTATTGTACAGAGATATGGCCAACCTTGTTGGCCGCATCCCAGCACTATATTACACATCAGGCGCCAGTGGGTCCAGATGTGTAATCCAGCACACATCGAGAAGGATCATGAAGAAGCCATATGACCACGGAACGACAGGACCGCCATTTTGCGACGCATGGCATTGCGTGACTTATTCGGGATTATAACGCAACTGCAAAGGGACTGGCAAAGGTACCACATCGAATACCTACCAGAAGGACGATAAACATTAGGCCTTTACATTTATTATTACGAGCATGTCGTCCGTCACTGCGTTTGTCTCTCACATCTGCCCTCAGGCAAGCACTCTTCAGTGGTGTCGCTTCAGACAGAACTGGAACTAGCAGGAGTGGAGTAACGTGGTGTTTATTGACGAATATCGTTTTTGTCTTGGTCAGCACCACGGTAGACAACGTGTTTGCCTTCGTCCAGGGGAAACGAACGCCACCCAGTGCGTGCGACTTCGTTACACAGATCCAGCACCCGGTTCAGGGTGCCATTTTTCAGGCATCTCGTACAGAACTGTTCATCATACGGGGATCTTAAATTTCCAGAATAACTACATAGTCTGCAATATTTGTTTAAATTTTAGAATTTTTTCGATTTTTTTCCACCGTTAGAGGGAGCAGTTATAGTTTTCGAGAGATTCGGAAAATAAAATTCGCAATATTTCATCAATACCTGTCCATCCCAAAATTTATTTTTAATTTATCTCTAAAAACATACAGTTTTCTGTTAAAACCAAAAAAGTTGCTCCCCCCCCCGGTCTAAGGGATAACATTTTGCTACCATGGTGACTTCACGACCTTCACATTCCAACACAAAAATATCAATTTTCTAATATAAATACTTCGTTTGAAATATTAGTCTCAAATTTTGAATTTTAAAAATTTTCTACCATTAGAGGGCGTAGTTATACCTTTTGGGAGATTCGGAAGTGCAAATCCTAATATTCAATCCAATTTTCATCAATACCTATCTAACACAAAAAGATTGTTTTTACCTGTATGAAGAAACAGTTCAACGTCTACAGAAAGACAGAAGACAAAGCGAAATTACTATCTCTTTATTTTAAAGCCATAATTTTTACTTGCCTGTTTCATCACTTTTGCAAACTGCTTCCAATTGTGAACACTGAAATTTGTATCAAATATTAACGTACCTTTTCCTAATCAATAAGTATTCGTGCAACGCCATTCAACTTTGCAAGCTATACAATTCGAGCGACGACAAAGCATGGCGTCTAATTTTGATATGGCCAACCTCTACTTATATAAGGCCTCTAGTGGTATTAGTCATATATCTCTGCCAACTAGTTATTCTGTAGATATAGGATACTTCGTAAGAGGTTTTGTTCTTTTGACTGAACTAGTTGTTTTTTGACTGAACTAGAATACTGTCACTTGCATTTAATGGTAATTCAATTGAACGAGTGAATAAAACTACAATGAGAGATATAGATATTCATAGCGGTTGCTCTTTGAATTATCCCGTTATTTACTTTTCTTAACTAAGATCATATGAAGGAAATGAAGCTTAATGTTGCGTTAAAATAATATATTTAAAAATGAAAATCTTTTGAAGTTGAGAAAAAAATTTAAAAACATCATTAATACACTGCGTATTGGTTTAAATTAAATAAGAATCATATCTTTGCCAAACTATGTCAGTTAATCTTTTCATTTGAAGTTACCCATTGAACCTGACAATACCCAAGTAACCTTCTCGAAACAACTTGGTGGATAAATGTGGTATTTCACATTTTCATTTTTCAGATAAAACTAGTACAGAATTTCGTCACCAGATGGAGTTTATCGTTGGATGTGAAAAATCCAAAGAAAGCTCTGAGACAACTGCAACGTGAAAGCATAACGATGGTTCACATCTCAGGGAGATACAAGTGATGATCAAATGATAGGTAGCTAAAATGCAATCCGAATGCCATGAGTAGGATAAAGCCCCGATATAGAAGAAAATGAAAGAGGGAGGGGGGATACAAATGACCCAATAGAGCCTAAAAAGGTAAAGGGGGGGGGGAGACGTCAGAGTGAATTTCTATTGCACTATAATATTTGTCCCTTCCAATTAGAGGTTCTAAGAAATATTCATAAAGAATACGTGAAACATCCATGAGTTTAATAATTACTGTTATTAGTATCCTCACCTCCCACCTTTGACATTCATGCTCCCCCCCCTCTTCCTCCCTCCCCCCTCCCCCCCTCCTTAGATCCTTACCTTGGTGGGATATATGGCAAGCTTATAAGGTCGAAAACTGAAGGAAGCGAAGCTATTTTCTCTACAAATAATACACTGATTAATGATTAAAGACGAAAATATATTTTAAAATTATTTCATTTCTATTTCTCAAATGAAAGAAAAGGAAAGAATAAAATTGAGTAAGAGAATGTCAGGGTGTGCCTAGTTTGTGCCGTACTCCTTGTGGGATAAAGAAATACTCGACCGATTGAATGTTTGCAAAGATTTTGTGCAAATAGCTGACGATTAACATGACTCTAACGAATTTTTTTCTGTTTACCAAGATGAAATTGAGATTGAAAGTTGAACAATTTGATACGGTCGATGACATTCAGAAGACCATGAAGGTGGAACTGAATACCATTACAGCTGACGAGTTTTAATTCAAATGAGCAATATAGGGTTGGGTTGTTTTACCTCTGAGCGGCACTATTTTTGCACAACATGGGCTAAATGGTTAGGGTACATGGACCCCGAAGGCTGGGATAGGGGACCCACTGGAACAGCTGTTGGGAGACAGATGGTAACCTCCCGTCAAGGCCATCCAGCGTGTTCTTTAACATGCGTAGGGTATGACTCTCCCACACACGGGGTCACGGCTTAACGTCCCAGCCGACGAAAGGCGGCCTTTCCAAGCCCATTGGTGTCCCATACTGACAGTGGGCTAGGAGGGAAATTTTGTGGAGATAAATCTCAACGCTCACCCCAGCTGCGTTGGCGCGCCGAAGCTTGGTAGACGATAATGATGATTAATCCGAGACTTAGACGTTAAATAACCCTTGGATAGTCTTGATATGCGACTACAATCTGTCTGCTGCTGACCAGTAGGTTCCATTTCCCCAACTTTCTCTGGGCCCTTTCGGTCCTTGTAGTCTTGTCATTTAGCCCATTGTGTACAAGAAGTGTCACTCAAAGGTGAAACATCCATTTCCTATAGTATCGTAAGTCTGACACAATTATTCCAGCCAGTCCTCGAGACTCATTCCTGATGAGGAGGTGCAAACTGTTTTTGATAAGTGTCTGTAGATTTTCACTCGTTCCATCGAAGTCAATGAGTCTTCTTTGAACGTTTTTTTAAACTTCCTGTTAAATGTTAAAACAAAAGCTGCATGCAAGATCATTTCTAGATATAACAGCTGAGCTAATTGCGATGAATTTCATGTTTACAGGATATTTTTTGATCTTCACTAAAATTGAAAATTATATTACTTCCATTTGTATATCACGATGCCTACTGTCGTATACACCTAAAGACTAAAATTAGACTGTATAATAGTTTGGTTCTTTCTAGGGTTAGTTATGGTAGTGAAACTTGGACGCTGTGTAAGCAAGATAACTGTGTAAGCAAGCAATCGGTGTAATAATGAAGATATTAATTCAGCGTAGCCTTAAATCATCATTTTTTATCTTGTGCTATTTGCTAGATAAAAGTAATAAAAGAAGGGTCAAAACAGCTACCACTATAAATTTTAGTATCATTTAGTGTAGTTTTGTGTAGTCGTTTAATCACAGATATGATTGATTTCGATAATGAATTCCAGTTCAGTGACTTTCTACGTAAGTCGCTAAAAAATAGTAATAATAGTGTACGACCTGTTGTTTTAGAACAGGTCGTTTATAATATATATAACGTATCAGAAGGAGTTAACACTTCACCCCACCAGCTGTACATAGCAGGACCGCCTCTTCATTTTACTAACGTATTTTCTGTAGGAATCTTTATTTTTGTACGAGTGTCAGCATACTATGTGAGTATTAACTGTAACTAGTTTTTAATTAAAGGGATATTACATTTTAAAAAATGATTTTTAAAATCGGAAAACGTTGAAAAGAATAATCGCAAAAATAAATATTGCATTTTATGTCGTAGTGTACTTGGTCGGTGGCATGTTTAATAATAACGTTAATAGTATGTTTTGTGATATCACATTATAACATCCATCCCACCCTCATATCGCTTCGGAATTTACAGATGAGTCCCTACAGAGTACAGTCGCTCAAAAATCGATTTTTTAGAAATTAGTGATCTGGAAATTTTCGTGTACGTACAGTCGCTCAAAAAAGTATCCGAACGCTATGGATGATTACGGAATTCAAAACAAATATCTGGCAACGATTTTATTAGAAATTAGTGATCTGGCAGTCTTCGTCTAGAGTGCACGAAGGTTGCCAGATCATTAATTTCTAAAAAATTCTTGCCAGATATTTTTTCTGAATTCTGTAATCATCCATAGCGTTCGGATACTTTTTTGAGCGACTGTACAGTCGCTCAAAAACGTATCCGAACGCCATGGTTGACTACAACATTCAAATAAAATATCTGGCAAGGATTTTTTCAGAAATTAGTGATCTGGCATTCTTCGTGTACTGCACACGAAGGATGCCAGATCATTAAATTCTGAAAAAAATCGTTGCCAGATATTTTTTCTGAATTTTTTTAATCAACCATAGCGTTCGGATACTTTTTTGAGCGACTGTACACGAAGGTTGCCAGATCTCTAATTGTTCAGTATGACGGTTTTGCTTTCTTTTTAACTACTTTTTATTAACTTAGTAGAACAATTATTTAAACTGTCATTTTAGCTGTTAAATGTTACAATCTGTGCAACTGTGAAAATAGTAAAAGAATATTATTGAAAATCGACATTGAAATAGATTTGATTGCGATGATTTTAATGTAATGTTTATTTAAGATGTTACTAAGTCATGTATCTGAGTTATTACTGTGATAACATGAAACTGTACAAAATAAAGCATTGTGCTCTGGACATGCTTTATTTGTGTTATACGTGTTAGGAGATCATGGCTTAGACTTCCTCGAAGAAGAAGGGTTCCTAGATGAAAGTAGAATTTAAAACACACCACACAATAACAGGTGGAGAATGCTGTGAAATTTCATCAACGCCATACGATGTGACGATTCCATTTCCCAACAATGATGAGTATTGACATTAGCTGGAAGTTCGCCTCCTTACTCCGTAAAATGTTACATGGCCAATGGTTGTCCAGCTCCATCCTATACAGTCGTAAGCCATGAAAATACCAATTTGTATTGGAAGACTCTTGGTAAGACCTTGGAGACAGTCGATCACACAAGATTCAGGAGTGTTACATCGACTTTGGCTCTAAGAGAAGACTACAGCATTAGCCATTTACAATGTGTTCAAAAACCGGTAGACGTCCTCTGCAATGACATTATGATTTATAACCATTATTTCAAAATTCTGAGTCTCGTTTTGTAACTCATTTTCCTCCCAGGCGCCTCCATCTCATCAGCAAGCAATATTCGGCTATAGCATTCGTATCTTTGTTATTATTTTGGAAATAGAACTTACCAATAATGCACGATCCTTCAGTTCCCGTGTCGTGGCTCTTTTTGTCCAGTCTTCTGGAAAGCTTGGGAAAGTTGGGTTGTTTTACCTCTGAGCGGCATTTTTCTGAACACCATGGGCTAAATGGCCAGGTCACATGGACCCCGAAGGCTCAGAGAATGTTGGGGGAGGGGACCCACTGGAACAGCTGTTGGGAGACAGATGGTATCCTCCCGTCAAGGCCATCCAGTGTGTTCTTTGACGTGCACAGGGTATGGCTCTCCCGCACACGGTGCCACGGCTTAACGACCCATCCGACGGACGGAGGCCTTTTCAAGCCCATCGGTGTCCCCTACTGACCGTGGGCAGGGCAGGGAATTTTTGCGGAGATAAATCTCAACGCTGACCCAGCTGGGACTCGAACCTTGGAACTACAGATTACGAGCCTGGCGCGCTACCGACTGAGCCACCCCCGTCCCATTTGGGAAAGTGAAAATGATCATGCTCTCTATTACAAAAGGGTCAGGTCTCTTGATGGCTTTCTGTTTTCATTCTGTAACCACGTGATGTATTCTCTTATTAACACGTGATTGGTAAAAAATGTGCATCGTTTTTGTGTAGAGCGCCACGTTCAACCAGCTGGCATTTTTATAAGAATTTACTTTTTTACCTGCATTTTATTCTGCATGACCTGATTATTATCCCCTTCAAATTTCAGATTTGTGCAACTAACGGTGTTTTTCCGCAGAACTTCAAAGTAACGTAGTTTCATTTTATCTCTCAGTATGTATCATCAGATTGAAATATTTCACTTGAGACCTCTTCCTCCTTTTAGGGGCGGCTCAGTCTGTAGCGCGCTAGGCTCGTAATCTGTAGTTCCCAGGTTCGAGTTCCAATTGTGTCAGCGTTGATATTTATCGCCGAAAATTCCCCGCCCTGCCCACGGTCAGTAGGGGACACCGATGGCCTTGGAAAGGCCGCCGTCCGTCGCATGGGACGTTAAGCCGTGACCCCGTATGCGGGAGAGCCATACCCTGTACACGTTAAAGAACAGGCTGGATGGTCTTGACCGGAGGCTACCATCTATCTCACATCAGCTGTTTCAGTGGGTCTCCTCCCCCAACATTCTCTGAGCTTTCGGGGTCCTTGTGATCTGGCCATATAGCCCATAGTGTTGCTCAGAGTAAAAAAAAGTGCCGCTCAGAGGTAAAACAACCCAACGTTAAAAACACGCTGGATGGCCATGACGGAAGGCTACCATCTGTGTCTCAACAGCTGATCCAGTGGGTCCACTCCCCCAACCATCTCTGAGCCTTCGGGGTCCTTGTGACCTGTCCATTTAGCCCATGGTGTGCAAAAAAGTGCCGCTCACAGGTAAAACAACCCAACCTTAAAGAACACGCTGGATGGCCTTGAGGGAAGGCTACCATCTGTCTCCCAACAGCTGTTCCAGTGGGTCCCCTCCCCCAACCATCTCTGAGCCTTCGGGGTCCTTGTGACCTGGCCATTTAGCCCATGGTGTGCAAAAAAGTGACGCTCAGAGGTAAAACAACCCAACGTTAAAGAACACGCTGGATGACCTTGACGGGAGGTTTCCATCTGTCTCCCAACAGCTGCTCCAGTGGGTCTGCTCACCGAACATTCTCAGAGCTTTCGGGGTCCTTGTGACCTGACCATTTAGCCCGTGGTGTGCAAAAAAAGTGCCGCTCAGAGGTAAAACAACCCAACGTTAAAGAACACGCTGGATGGCCTTGAGGGAAGGCTAGCATCTGTCTCCCAACAGCTGATCCAGTGGGTCCCCTCCCCCAATCATCTTTGAGCCTTCGGGGTTCTTGTGACCTGGCCATTTAGCCCATGGTGTGCAAAAAAGTGACGCTCAGAGGTAAAACAACCCAACGTTAAAGAACACGCTGGATGACCTTGACGGGAGGCTACCATCTGTCTCCCAACAGCTGCTCCAGTAGGTCTCCTCCCCCAACATTCTCTGAGCTTGCGGGGTCCTTGTGACCTGGCCATTTAACCCATTATGTGCAAAAAAGTCCCGCTCAGAGGTAATAAACCCAATCTCCTCGTATTATAAATTTCAAGTTAAATCCTAACCTCGATTAAGATAATGAATAATCATATATTTTTTTAAACGTTACCTAAAATGTTATTTAGTTTCATAAAGAAATAGAAGTACAAACGTATATTCTGACCACGGATGAGTGTAATAGTCTGCAAATACACATGAAAACTCATCACACATAGATTCAGTGGTGGCCCGTAAGGATCTAAAGAAGCGATTGCAATATGTATCGCAAAACCAATATGTAAGATTGGAGGAAAGTTTTTTGCTATTGTTCGAGAGCATTTGGGTTCGGTAGTTTTACCTCTGAGAGGTACAGTCGCTCAAAAAAATATCCGAACACTATGATTGATTACAGAATTCAGAAAAAATTTGGCAACGATTTTTTAGAGATTAAGTGAACTGTCAACTTTCGTGTACAGTCGCTCAGAAAAGTATCCGAACGCTATGGTCGATTAAAGAATTCAGAAAAAATATCTGGCAACGTTTTCTTTTTAGAAATTAGTGATCTGGCAACTTCGTGTCACGTGACACGAAGGTTGCCATATCACTAATTTCTAAAAAAATCGTTGCCAGATATTTTTTCTGAATTCTGTAATCAACCTTAGCGTTCTGATACTTTTCTGAGCGACTGTACTTATCTGGAACTGAACTGGTTAATGAGAGACAATCGCAACGTAAATGATTGAACAAATGACTGTGCCATCCTGGGATTCTGACTCGGACATCGGCAGAAGCAATGTCACTGCAAGCGAACGCGATACAACTGTTCAAAGAGACGGCGATATACATAGTGTTGGTTGAGTTAGTAATACTTCTAAGGATAGTCGTTACAGATTTAGATTGGTCGTCTGTAATGACTTGAAGAACATTTATTCATTGCTATAGTTTATTCTAGAAAATCGTTAATTAAATCTAAATATTAAATTAGTCTTGGTATTTCATTTTTAGTACTGAACGGAGTGTCTTGAGACAACATCATTACAGAATAATCCAGTCATAGAGATCTACTTCAAACGATGGAAATTCTTTAACAAGACACTTACCCCGGTTAAGAAAACTACTGAAACTAAATAATCAGTGAATTAAACCTTATTAACCATTTATTGGAACAGTTTTAACGAATTAATGCTCTTGTCATTACAAACAAAGAACACAAATTTACAGAATTCCGTTAGAAACATTTCAACTCAAGCAACTGTATCAGTTCGCAAGCTGCAAATATCCATCCGCCTACAACTCCTAAACAGCACACAGGTCCGTAGACTAGGCATCGAATTAATAGTATTCTACCATAAAAAGAATTCTTTACAACAGTTTTCTTAAATTTCGTAAATAATGATTACCCAAAAAAGTTTTTCTTTATCGACTTTTACTTCTCTGAAAAACAACTCTTTACTACAATTATAATAAAATCTTCAAAATATCTGTACGTTATTAAAGCATATTACAAGATTGTCTTTAGTTATAATATTTAAATGCGAATTTTAATAGTTTAAAGGTTATTTAAATCATTTTACTGCATTTTTTTACCTGTGCTGCAATTACTGAGCAAATATTAAAGCTTTTGACACGTTTGAATCCTAATGCATCAATGTGGAGAAAAATATTTTCCATAACAAAATTAAAATGATCGTTTTAATATTTGGAGCAACAAGCCACTTGAACACTTAATACCTAAAATACCTGTACAATGGCTTTACTGTAATCGACCTGCATGGAATAAATATTAATAATAACAGAATCTTACTATATATATATATACAGTATATCTATGCATTACTGAAATATTCGAAGGAATTTGTGTAACAATTACCAGTTAAGTAAAAAGAAATTCAGCCTCTTATAAAAACAAAAATCGCGATATAGTAATGACATGCATACATATTTTCGACAATTGAAGTTGGATCCATCTTATTACAGATATATACGTGGCATAATTGTTTACAATCAGTTATTACTTTTGGGCACATTTTAAAATGCCTCATAATATCCTGCACTATATTTAAGTTGATGCAAGGTCGCTAACTCCTCATATATTAGAGAAGTCTCCCCTATATCTTAGAGTAGTGTCGAAAGCACTTTTTATTCAATACTGATGAGAATCAGATGGATATAGAAAACAATCGTTTATGCTATTCCCCACTTTTTTGGGAGGGGAAAAAGAAGGGGTGGTAAATGTTCTAGAGTGTGTTTTCACAACTTGTTGTGATGGGTCAAAATGTTGTAATTATATACTGGAACAGTAATTGAGAAAGGCAACAAAGGATGTGGGTAAAGCAGTTGGAAAATAGGTAGAAATTAAGAGAAAATTGGCAGTAATTACCACTATATTAATAAAATAGTTTAATACATTAAATATCATTCGTTCAATCAGAATTTACTTCTGGAACACGGACATGTATATCACGGATATATCTTCAACGATATGTCCAATATTCAAGAAAATTATATTTTACTGCGAAAGGCAAGTGATATGCACATGCATTCTTTGCATGTCTTGATACTGAATATACAATTGTATAATTGATATTGCTGCTTAGTATCCAAAGCAATTTTCATGCATCCGGTCACGTTAAGTTTAATTTCAGCAGTTTAGTCGTTAAAAACCATAATAATCGAAATTTCAAAGAGCACGATAATAAGTCAAATGACAGTGCTTTTGTGCAATTAAAATCAAAGAGCATTGGTTGGATATGATTTTTCAAAAAAACAAATATGTATAAGTTTGAAATAAGGGTCAAATCTATTACATTTGTTGGTTAACTGATTGTAAATGAGGAGAAATTGAGAGTTAGAGATGATACTAGGTATGATGAATCCAATTCGTTTTGGACAGAAAATTTTGTTAAACGTTAAAGAAATGTGGTTACCTAGTAATCGATTTTGAGTCCACATGTAAAAAATATTTTATGTATCATAATTTGCTACAAAAGAAGAGTGGATTTAAATTGTAGAATCTGTCATTTTCTTTTTCAAATATTTTCCTGTTGCTCTGTAGGATGAAATTTCGATTAACTGAGTTAAAGTTAGAAATACAAATTCGGATAAAACAAGAAAGCCTTCTAATCAGATGTAACGAACAATTGAAAGAATAGCTAATCATCTCTGGTGATAATAAGTTGCTTGTTTTCAAAGAAAATGAAGTTTTTTCGGTTTCCAATTTTTCCCCATCTGATACTAGAAATACGAACTAATGGATGATTTTTAAAAAAAAAATTGCTATAATGTACTGGTACAAACAAAACACAAAATAGAAATCATTCTCTCATATATCTCTTAAAACGAAAATCTTTTACTTTCCCATCACTTTGAAGTTAAGGGGAAGAAATGAAAATAAATATTTTGATCATCACATTCCATCAACTAAATTCTAAATCTCTCTCATGATATATTATTTGAAACATTCGTTTATAATTTTTGTATTTTTCACATTTAAAGAACAGAGTCGTGACTTCGATCCTAGATCGTTAGGACTTGTTATTTAAATATTATATAAATTATTAATTAGAAAATTATTTATATAAATTATTTTTCTTTTAAATTATGTATTTTTTAATTTTTTCGTATCGAAAATAATTGTTGAAGTGTAATTGCTCAAACGCAATTACATATATACTATAATATGATATAGCATAGATATGAATTAAAAGAAACTTTTGAAATATTTATGAAGATCTCTGTTTTAAACATTATATAACAGTTGTTAAACACATTTTTCAGAATACTAACATTTTAAATTCAATATTTCATAGGTTAGCCCTGTGTTTAAATAAATGTTTTATGTGATTTTGTCATGGAATGCACTAATTTATGTTCGTCTGTAATAAAATATGATGAAGAAGTAACAGGAAAGCCTTAATTAACTCGCGTATTTGGACGTCTCTGCTCGGAAATTTCCTTACCTATTCTGCAATACAAGCTCTGTATAGTCTTAAAGTGTGGAGACTGTCCAGTCGATTCCATTTTTTCAATCTTGCTAACTGCTAACCACTTCTGAAGAACCTTTTCACACTGACAAAGTGCATTTCATCCAGTTAATTAAAACGTTATTAAGATCTACATTCATCCCAAAATAAGATGAAAGACCCTTGGTAATAATTTTGTTTCCGTTATTTTGATGTAGTCCTTAGCTTTTGCTATTCCTTTTACAATATGTAGCTTTCCAACATCCTGACAGAACATGGAACACCATACAATGACTTTCGTTCAATGTTCACAATAAGAGTAACAGACTAAGTGCTGAACAGTGGCGGCTCGTAACTAAAATTAGTGGGGGTGCTGCTCCAGAAAATTTTTACCCTTTGTTTGAAAATTGTGTAAAAGGAAACAAACATGTATAAAAAGAAAATTTATTCGGAAACTTGATAAAATACTAAAAGGACAAAATCAAACATTTTTTACTTACTTTAACCTAAACTGTTACAGTTCAAGCTTAATCTATTCATTTAAAAATGAGATCCATTCTTCTTGTTTTAATTTGCGCGAAAAGATCAATAATTTTGATCTAGATTAATAATAATCTAGATGACAACTGAGGAAATTTTTCTCCATTGAAAGCACTGCAAGCGCATTTAGTTTTTCCGAATTCATAGTGCTTCTTAGAAAATTTTTAGTCTTTTCAATGTTGAAATGGTACACGATTTTTAAGCACAACACACGCGGAGTAAAAAAAAAACTACCTTCAACCAGCACGCCAGGGTCGGCACTGCGGGAACGACAGTGCTCTCTCTTCCTTGCAGCGTTGCGTGTAGCTTCCTATGTGCGCATGCGCACAACAGTCAAATACCTCGCCGCTAATACTGTAAAGCGTACAGTTCCATACAAGGATTTTTGTATCTTTTTCATAAACTGGGGGATGGCTACTGACATTAAGCTTAAGGATTATATATTGTACAAGTATAAAGAAAGAATTAAAGAAAAAAGGACTCATTATATTAAATATTATTGATAATATCAAGTTGAAATTGGGGGTGCTGCAGTTCCACAGTCGTATCGCTTTCATATGGCCTCTACATTTTCTCTAATATAGTATCGGAAGAAAAGATTAGTTCACTCGGTAACGCGCATGAATTGGGGTTTGAATGGCCTCTACATTTTCTCTAATATAGTATCGGAAGACAAGATTAGTTAACTCGGTAACGCGCATCAATTGGGGCGCAATTGAATTGGGGGTGCTGCAGTTCCAAAGTCGTATCGCTTTCATATGTCCTCTACATTTTCTCTAATATAGTATCGGAAGAAAGGATTAGTTCAATCGGTAACGCGCATGAATCGTAATCTGTAGTTCCCAGGTTCGAGTCTCAGCTGTTCCAACATTCATATATAACGGCTATTTCGAACCAATTCCTCGGTGAGAAGAGAACACCTATGGGATTGGAAATGTGTCGTCCGTGAGATGAAAAACGAGGCTTGGTAGACAATAAATACGGTAGATGGCGCGCCGAGACTTGGTAGACGATAATTATGATTAAGCCGAGGCTTGTTAGACAATAAATACGGTAGATGGTGCGCAAACATTGACGGTAAATACGGTAGAATGCGCGCCGAGACTTCGTAGATGATTATTATAATTATGCCTAGGCTTGGTAGACGTTAAATAACCCGTTGGATGGTCTTGATATGAGGCTATAATCTGTCTGCTGTTGACCTGTGGGTTCCATTTCCCCACCTTTCACTGGGCCCTTTTGGTCCTTGTAGCCTTTATGTCATTTTGCCCATTGTGTAAAAGAAGTGTCACTCAAAGGTGAAACACCCAGCTCCTATAGTATCGTAAGTCTGACACAATTACTCCAGCCAGTCCTTGGGACTCATTCCTACTGAGGAGGTTGAAACTGTTTTTGATAAGTGTTTGTAGATTTTCACTCGTTCCATCGAAGTCAATGAGTCTTCTTTGAACGCTTTTTTAAACTTCCTGTTACATGTTAAAACAAAAGCTGCATGCAAGATCATTTCTAGATATAACAGTTGAGCTAATTGTGATGAATTTCATGTTTGCAGGATATTTTTTGATGTTCTCTAAAATGAAAATTACACTACTTCCATTTGTATATCATGATGCCTAGTGTTCTATGTATTGCTTCAGTAATGATCTGAAATGTGCAAATTTCAATTATTGCTTATATCCACTGAATTATCTTTACAAATTTACTTAAATATTCTGTTTAATTCAGGTCACCTCGTATATAAAGATTAAGATGCATGGTTTAGAAAAGATAGAAATCTTTATTTCATTCTGAAAGCAATCGGTGTAATAATAAAGATATTAATTCAGCGTAGCCTTAAATCATCATTTTTTATCTTGTGCTATTTGCTAGATAAAAGTAATAAAAGAAGAGTGAAAACAGCTACCACTGTAAATTTTAATACCATTTAGTGTAGTGTTGTGTAGTCGTTTAATCAGACGGTTGTATGGGGAACTTCTGAAATGAATTCCAGTTCAGTGACTTCCTACGTAAGTCGCTAAAAATTAGCGATAATAGTGTACGACCCGTTATTTTAGAACAGGTCGTTTATAATATATATAACGTATCAGAAGGATTTAACACTTCACCTCACCCGCTATACATAGTACGACTGCCTCTTTATTTTACTAGCGTATTTTGTGTAGGAATCTTCACTATTGTACGAATGTCAACATACCAAGTGATTAATTGTACTCCTATTTAATTACAAGGGATATTACATAAAAAAACATGATTTTTAAAATCGGAAAACGTTGAAAAGAATAATCGCAAAAATAAATATTGCATTTTAATGTCGTAGTGTACTAAGTCGATGGCTTGTTTAATAATAACGTTAATAGTATGTTTTGTGATATCACATTATAACATCCATCTCACCCTCATATCGCTTCGGAATTTACAGATGAGTTCCTACAGAGTACAGTCGCTCAAAAAACGATTTTTTAGAAATTAGTGACTGGAAACTTTCGTGTCACGTAACACGAAGGTTACCATATCTCTAATTTCTAAACAAATAGTTGCCAGATTTTTTCTGAATTCTGAAATCAACCATAGTGTTCAGATATTTTTTGAGTGACTCTACAGGGATATTACATTAAAAATTGATTTTTGAAATCTTAGTGTACATGTACACTAAGCGGTTCCTTCATCAAATGAAGTTCTATGTTATGTGAATAGTAAATCAGGTTGCAGAATTCAGTAACTTCTTTAAATAAAAGTTTTGTAAAAAAAAATGCTTCCTAATTTAAAAATCTCTATCAAATCTATTCAAATCAAAACATCTTTTTCAAACGCAACAATTTTTAGAAAGATGCGTTTAGTGTTTAAGTGTTGTGGAAGCTGAAACATTTAGCAAGTTAGTTTGTTCTGCGAAACGTTATATCAACGCGAATAATATATTAAAATTCTAGTTCATTGAGATAACGGTACCTTTGCTTTCGTGCGTGGAATCTAGATGGAGGATCGAAAGATTTGATTCTGAAAATATTCCTTCAGTGTAAAAACAATAGAGTTTGTCACCTAGCGAGGGAGTGGAGCGAATTCCTTTGTGTTATTTTTACACTTCCGAGCAAGCTTTACTGTTGCCTACACCACGTGACTAATTTTACATACACTTTGACTGAAAATTGTTCGTTTCCAACATCATTATAATTTCTTTTCATTTCGAGAGACCAGAGTTAGTAGTTAGTGCGTTTATTTGGAAAAGGCTGCGTTTATTTGGGAAAGTTTAGGTCTGTTAAACCCTCTATTCCCATATGAAATGAAACAATAGATTTTTTGAGCAGCATAAATATTTAAAATAATTAGGGGTAAAATAAGTTTTAGGCAAGGAAAAGGTTTAGGAGAGGAGAAAAGAAGGGAAGTTGCCCCGATTGGCACTTCCGGGATGCAGTCCTTGGGGAACAAGAAAAATGCTTGCCTTTCGGATAAATAAAATAAATAATATAAATACCCCCTCAAGCAGCTGCTTGCCACAGAGGTCTGACAGGAACCTGTCAGTTTATATGCGAGAGTAGAAGGTCTGAGAGGATGGCAGGACCTCAGCAGAAAAACGACACACACATCCATGCCTTACCCGGGGCTCGAACCCAGGTCCCTTAGATCAGTAGCCAAGCGTGCTAACCATTCGGCCACTGGACGGCTCGCCTTTCGGATAGCCAGCTTGAAATTCTCCTTCCACATATCAGCCTACATTGCTTAGTTGTAATTAAAATTCTTAACAAGTTAATATTTATATTTTAAATCTATTTCATAATTTGTTTTGCTTTAGTATGATCTATTTAGCGCTGAAATCAGAATGTCTTTTTTAATTTTTGAAAATCAAATGTTTAATTTTGTTTTCATTCATTGAGTTTTCTTGATTTTCAGCCAATTCAGAGTTGCACCTCCCAAACAGCATCCCAGCCGCATGGCCTCTTTGTTGCTTTGCTAAAGGCAATGCGGATTCACATTTCGGGATGACCAAGGAAATGACCCACAATTGGGTTCCACATGTTGTTTGACCTCTGTCCCGTTGTATCCTGTCCCACCTTAAATCCCAACCCATTCCACAGCCTAAGCTGCTGTGGTATCTAACTGATGCAGTGGGTGCGGAGGATTCGTCTCTTGGATCAGGCTTGGGAGAACTGTGACTGATATCTGAGAAATGGCAAAAGAGGTCTGGGTTCGAATCTTTTTCTACGTATATAAATAATATATAATATACGACGTAAAGTCCGAATATCCCGATTTCCATTGTAGGTAGGAAATTAGATCCCCCACTAATTTTGACTACTCATCATGCAATTGTCCGTCAATCAAATTCTTAATTCTCTTAAGCACAATCATGCAAAGAGCAACTGATGAAAGGGACCTCGATTCAAACCCCGGGTAAGGTGTAGGGATGTCTGCATTGTCTTTCTGCTGAGGTCTCGAATTCCTCACAGATCTCCTCTATTATACTGACAGTCTCCTGCCAGACCACTGTGGCAAGTGGGGCGGGGGTGGCTTAGTCGGTAGCGCGCCAGGCTCGCAATCTGTAGTTCCCAGGTTCGAGTTCCAGCTGGGTCAGCGTTGAGATTTATTTCCGCAAAATTCCTCGCCCTGCCCACGGTCAGTAGCGGACACCGATGGGGCTTGGAAAGGCCGCCGTCCGTCGGATGGGACGTTAAGCCATGGCCCCGTTTATGGGAGAGCCATACCCTGTGCACGTTAAAGAACACGCTGGATGGCCTTGACGGGAGGCTACCATCTATCTCCCAACAGCTGTTCCAGTGGGTCCCCTCCCCTAACCTTCTCTGAGCCTACGGGGTCCATGTGACCTGGCCATTTAGCCCATGGTGTGCAAAAAAGTGCCGCTCACAGGTAAAACAACCCAACCCAACCTGTGGCAAGTAGTATCTTGAGGGATTATTTCTTTATTAATACCTTATTCATACTTCTCTGACCAATAAACAGTTCTTTATTTATAAATACATTTTAATGTTACATTTATTATAATAATAATTATAATTTATTAAAATAATTATTAATTATTATATTAAGGTGTCCCATGTTACGTAGAAACCTGATTTTTTCACCCAATATAGGTTCAGACAGGGAGATCCAACGTGTGAGAAATTTGACACCATTCGTAAAGTGTTTTGGGAATGGAAGGGGACGAACATTTCTCCAAATGGAAATAAAATCGAAGCAACGGGCTATGAGAGCTCACATGGACAACGCTTCTCAAAAACAGCGCTCAATGTTTCTATTCGCTAATACACCAGAGTAAAAGAAATTATGCTTTATAGTGTATATGCAATACTCTATTATTAGGAATATCATTTTTAATCACTTACCGCAATAAAGTATGCATGTTAATTATGTACATTAGAAAAAAGTACTTCTTTCTCTCATAAGCTGTGGAACTGTTTGCTGTGGCCGAGTGTTACATCTGAGAGCCTAGAACTCACGTGATGTGGCCTCTTTTCATTGGTTGATTCTCGTCTCCGATCTTCAGATTTTGCCTCTTCATTCTTTATCTGAAACGGAGTATAGTTGAATGATGATATTCAAATTTTTGTGTTTTTGAGTTTCGTACGACCTTTAACTGGAAAGTAACTCCCATTATTTTATTTTCGACATCATTTCTTCAAAACTTTCTAATTTTCATCGGTTCTTCTCTCTCCGTCTTAATGAACTCTTACTCTTAGTGAACTCCTGGCTCGTGTTCTTTTTGACAGACTTCAGACGACACATGAAATGACAAAAGAACTGCAACAATGATTCGAACTCCATAATTTCTTAGACCAGTGGTTCTCAAACTTTTATGCTTCAAGCATCCCCTGGAAATATGTATATAACTGGAGTATCCCTTGTATAGATAGATAAAACTATAGTTATAGTATAACAATGGAAATAAAATAAAACATATAAATATAGGCACATTAAATTTTGTATTGATAAATTTCATATATCGATAAACACAAAAAATGACATTTTTGTACAGCAGTGTTGCCAACTTAGTGACTTTATTACTAGATCTAGCGACTTTTGACCTCTCACGGCGTACCCCAAAAAATTTTACCGCGTACCCCACGTTGAGAACCCCTATCTTAACGATTGTGCAATAGCTTTGAACGAACATAGCGCGTAACTCTTTTCGTAATTTTTAGTGTCAATTATTCTAACGACGTGTGGGTTTGACATAGCCGAAGACACTTGTTTACCTAACAAGTAACATAGCAGATGACCAGAGTGGTGCTCAAGGTCATCAGGTCACCTGGCCATCTGCAGCTAGGGCTGCTGTCTACAGCGCAGCTGTCTATAGATCAGAGGTTCCCAAACTTATTTGTCCTACCGCCCCCTTTTCAGAAATAAAAATAACTCAGCGCCCCCCTGGAAATCTACCGTCTTTAAGCGAAAAAAGAACAGAAAAATGCAGTGGCAAATTTGCGTTCTTTTATGTATCTATATTTCTACCTATGTCCTACAACATGGTAAAGAACGATGTTGTTGTAAATAAGATACCTTGAAACTTGAAATTATAAAATTATTTATTAAAATCAACCATAGTAACATTCGCATTACACACAGAAAATTAAGATGACGAAGGATAATTTTAGGTGCTTATTTGGAAAATAAAGTAATCACTACGACTTTTACTCTATGTTACACAACATGAAACATTTACGAACGGTTTTTCAAAATTTTCTTATCTTCCCATCTTTCTTTATGCTTCAACAACCCCTCAATTGCACCCGAGGCTACTACCGACCCCTGGATCGTTCCAATGCCACCAGGGGGCGGTATCGCCCACTTTGGGGAACATTGGTCTAGAACACTGAGATATTTCTTATAATTCTAATACCATGGACAAACAGCATCTGATCGGTTATAATAATAATAAAGTTGTGACTCTATCTGCTCTCTTTACAGAGATTTGAAACGGGGTAAATATTATTAAGTCCTCCCTCAAACGAAGTGTATTCGCAAGCTGTAAGTTAACATTTAAATCGTTATTCTGAGTATATGGTATAACGGTACAAAGGTTTTTATATTTTAGTTTTAGGAGGGGAGTAGGGCGAAACGTTTTACACCCTATGACACTCTGAGCAGTTTAAGAATTTATTTGATGAACAATCGCTCAAAAAATATCCCAACACTACGGTTAATTACAGAATTCAGAAAAATATCTGGAAAGATTTTTTAGAAATTAGTGCTCTGGCAACCTGCATTTACTGCAGACGAAGGTTGCCAGATCACTAATTTCTAAATAAATCGTTGTCAGATATTTTTTGTGAATTTTGTAATCAACCATAGTGTTCGGATATATATTTGAGCGACTGTACGTTTCGTTAATTGCTAAATTTATTTTTGAATTTTATAGCTGATCATGTTTATCAAACGCTTTGTTACTCTGTGAATAAAAATACAATTTTACTAGGATATAAAATCCTAATCCATTTGAAATTAATTCACTCTTCTCTTGTAATATATTTATAATTTGATATGTAAATACAGCCGACCCCTCCTTCTCGTGGTGCAGGCCGTTAGTACCTTTCAAGAGAGGTACTCTCTTGTGGAAGTGAACGGAAGCGGAGGGATGACAGATTAGTGTGGCCTTCAACTATGGCTACTTTTCTTTTTTTTCTATGCTGCTGAGGAGTGGTCAACCACACAGGGTCCTGTGCTGACCATATATACGAACCTGAACTGACTTATAGCTCTGAGCTTGATTATGGATCCTGAATTTGCTGCATTGGTCAATGGGTTTAAGAGATATGATACAAAGTCCTCTCTACGGAAAGGCCAGATGTCACCTGACTGTGACGTTCGAAAAAGAGCATGAGCAGTCCCGTGAGCCTTTCGTGTCACGTGTTGTCGCTGGCCACGATGTAGCGCTGTGGCAGCGTTTTTGAACTTTTTAACTTTTGTAGTCGATATATATTACACGTTTTTGAGGTGAATACAAAGTTAATTGTTATTTGTTATAGTGTTTAACGTCCTCAACCGTCCCATGGCCTAGTGGTTAGCGCGCTTGGCTACTGATCTAAGGGACCTGGGTTCGAGCCCCGGGTAAGGCATGGCTGTTTGTGGCGTTTTTCTGCTGAGGGCCTGCCATCCTCTCAGACCTTCTACTATGGCATATAAACTGACAGGCTCCAGTCAGACCTCTGTGGCAAGCAGCTGCTTGAGGGGGCTTATTTTTTTATTTTTTTAACGTCCTCAGGTGTCATTGTAGATATTTTGTGTACATAATTTTTGTGTGAGCCACTTTGTGATAGTTCTTTGTTAGTCCTAGCCACCACCACTGGACTCGAAATGTACAGTCACTCAAAAAAGTATCCGAACGCCATGGTTAATTAAAAATTTCAGAAAAAATATCTGGCAACGATTTTTTCAGAAATTAGTGATCTGGCAACCTTCGTGTACTGTACACGAAGGATGTCAGATCACTAATTTCTGAAAAAATCGTTGCCAGATATTTTTTCTGAATTTTGTAATCAACCATAGCGTTCGGATACTTTTTTGAGCGACTGTACTGTGTGCTTGGTTGCAACAGCAGCTAACGCTCCGGCATTAGATTTGTTGGGTTGTTTTACCCCTGAGCGGCAATTTTTTGCACACCATGGGCTAAATGGCCAGGTCACATGGACCCCGAAGGCTCAGAGAAGGTTGGGGGAGGGGACCCACTGGAACAGCTGTTGGGAGACAGATGGTAGCCTCCCGTCAAGGCCCTCCAGCGTGTTCTTTAACGTGCACAGGGTATGGCTCTCCCTCACACGGGGCCACGGCTTAACGTCCCATCCGACGGACGGCGGCCTTTCCAAGCCCATCGGTGCCCCCTACTGACCTTGGGCAGGGCGGGGAATTTTGCGGAGATAAATCTCAACGCTGATTCAGCTGGGACTCGAACCTGGAAACTACAGATTACGAGCCTGTCGCGCTACCGACTGAGCCACCCCCGCCCTCCGGCATTAGAAAATATACTTTTGTGTGAAGTGATGTTTTGTGAAAATCATTTTGATCAGAATTTCATCATCGCTTTCAAGAACTCCCAAGGTAAATGGAATTTTGAAAATTTTAATGAGTAAGCGATTTGGTTTTACAGTTGAAATCTCAGTGATATCTGAATGATAAAATTATTTGGTTTATAGTTGACATTCGCTGATATTTTAATGGTAAAATAAAATGGTTTATAGCTGATATTTTAGTGCTAAAATGATTTGATTTACAGTTGACATTCACCGATTATTTTAGTGGTAAAACGATTTTTTTTAAAAATGACATTCGCTGAGATTATCAGGAAGTTGAGGCATCAGGCAGTTTTTCCAGCACTGCGTAAGCCATCGGAGCACCGTGTGGTGGTTTTAAGACCCAGTTAGGAACCACTAACGGATAATAAATAAAAAAATAAATACCCCCTCAAGCAGCTGCTTGCCATAGAGGTCTGACAGGAGCCTGTCAGTTTATATGTCATAGTAGAAGATCTGAGAGAATGGAAGGACCTCAGCAGAAAAATAACACGAACATCCATGCCTTATCCGGGGCTCGAACCCAGTTCCCGTAGATCAGTAGCCAGGCGCTCTAACCACTCGGCCACGGGACGGCATACTAACGGATAGCAAGCAGTTTTTCACTCAAATACCAGAGGCCTTGCGATGAGTTCCGGTAATCAAAGGGGTAGCACTACATGTGACCACCCTCTCCTAAACCTTCTTCTGTATATTCGGCATGTACGTGCGCGCAGATACAAATGTAATTTGCCCTCGGTCTCTCGTCGAGACCAAAGCGTTCGAGCCCATTTCTTCTTACTGCGCAAATCACTTCAGATCACCTCTTTACCCATACTTCTTATTCCCCCCCCCCCTCCACGTCTCTGCCCATGGTCAGTAGGGGACACCGATTGGCTTGGCCGCCGTCCATCGGATGGAACGTAAAACCGTGGTCCAGTGTGCGGGAGAGCCAAGGTATGGCTGTTGAAAGAAGAGAAACAAATAATCGTTGAAATATATTTTTTTCGGAATTCTGTAATCAACTATAGCGTTCGGATACTTTTTTGACCGACTGTAACATCTGTCTCCCAACAGCTGTTCAATTGCGACCCCTCCCTCAACATTCTCTGAGTCTTCGGGGCCTTTGTGACCTGGCCATTTAGCCCATTGTGCAGAAAAAGTTCCTCTCAGAGGTGAAATAACCCAATATTAAACAACGCTCTGGATGGCCTTGACAGGAGGCTACCATCTGTCTCCCAGCAGTAATATAGTCTCACGTTAATAACGTTCAACTCACGAATTGATAGTGCACAAACGTGTGACCTATTGACGCACAAAAGTGAACGCACAAAAAGTGAAAGACCTATTGATAACGCTGAAGATTTAATTCATCAGTATTCTTTTGCATTTGGGATTTACATATTTCTTTTACTCAATATATGGAAAATGATCTTCTGTGTCGTTCTTGTGCACACTCAACCGTAGAGCTCCAGTTACATATTCAGGACATCCAGGGTTGTTGGGTTGGGTTGTTTTACCTCTGAGCGGCACTTTTTTGCACACCATGGGCTAAATGGCCAGGTCACAAGGATCCCGAAGGCTCAGAGAAGGTTGGGGGAGGGGACCCACTGGAGCAGCTGTTGGGAGACAGATGGTAGCCTCCCGTCAAGGCCATCTAGTGTGTTCTTTAACGTGCACAGGGTATGACTCTCCCACACACGGGGCCACGGCTTAACGTCCCATCTGACGGACGGCGGCCTTTCCAAGCCCATCGGTGTCCCCTACTGACCGTGGACAGGGCGGGGAATTTTGCGGAGATAAATCTCAACGCTGACCCATCTGGGACTCGAACCCGGGAACTACAGATTACGAGACTGCGCGCTACCGACTGAGCCACCCCCGCCCCTCAGGGCATCCAGAGTCTCCATTTCCTAATAAGTAATTGTTAAAAAGTTCGATAAAATATATTAACATTTTCCCATTATTTTCTGTTTACGTAACCTTTGGAATTGCGATTTTACGGAGATTCCAATATATCATAAGTTACCTTACGATGAATAGATTTTTGGAAAAGGCTTGTATATTTCACTGGAAATCAATTTACAGTCTACAGTTTGATGATCATATCATAATCTTTTATGTCAATTTCTGAAGAGAAAGATTCGATTTCTCTTTGTAAATCTCTAATGGATGGAAAATCTCAAATAATCATTTTATGCATATATTTCAATAAATTAATTCTTTCAGTAATGGAATCAATAAGTGAATCATAAGAGACACTTCTTAATTACGTAGAACACTAATTATTTCCCTAAAGAATATTGCATATTTTACAATAAATGTAAACAATTGAATCATCTTTGACGAAAAAAAGCGCACCACAGGTTTTCAGTAACAATTTGTCCCTTTCTCAGCCTCAATGCCATCACTGGGTGGCAAACCCAATAGAGTTGCTGGACCAGGTGCAACGGACGAGCTATATAATTACTCTGGATATGCTAAAGGGATATTGGCAAATACCAATCAGCCCATGTAGTAAACATAAACGTGACCCACGGAGGGCTGTACTAGTGGGAAGTGCTTCACGTAGGGCTAAAGAAATCTGGGGCATTTTCCAGAAAATTGTGAATATCATAATTACGCCACCGTTGTTGATTATTGCTGTGCATATCTAGATGATATAGCTTTCTTTTTCGAACAGCTGGGAGGATCATCTTAACATCTTGGAGCGGATCTTAGGGATATCAATGTCAAGTATTTCACAATCAATCGGGCAAAGTGTACTTGGCGGAGGAGCGAAACCAAATATTTTGGTCATATTGTTGGTTCGGTCAGGCATCGGCCCCACCATGCAACACTAGAGGTCATCAGAAAGATGAAAGCTCCTCCAATGAAGAAGGAACTGAAGAGCACCTTAGGACTCATCGGATATTACGATAATACCTAGATCAGTATGTAACAATTGCAAATCCACTGACAGACGTGACTCTGAAGCAGGCACCTGCACAGGTAAATATATATGAGACAAGACCCACCAGTTCCGCCTGAAGCACTACCAGTAGAGGGAAATGCTATATTCCCCACTAAACTACGGTCAGGGGCAAGACAGTGCTATATAGATACAGTCCATCCCCGACTACCTAATGGCGAGCAGTACTATAGAAGTAAACTCATCCATCGGTTAAAACCTAAATTTAATCTGCGCCCCGTTTAGCCACAAACAAGGATATATAGATCCAAGTTGCCTCGGCTCTCGTGGTGGGAACTCTTAGTGGGGCCCGAGATTTTGGGCCTTGTCCGACGTGACGAATCAGGACAGTCAGCAGGGCCCCTAACGACTCCTCTGAGACTCTGAGATGGAGGTCTTAGCCTGTCCAACCGGGTCCCATACCGTTCAACAGAGCCTTCGATCTCGAGATCTTAGCCTGTCCAACCAGGGCCAAACCCGTAAGCAGAGCCTTCGACCTTAGTGGGACCGCAAGCACCCCCCCCCCCCAACACACACACACATACACACTACGTCAAGATGGTTTCGTATCGGGGGGCAGGCACCTGCACAGTTCAAATGGTGCATACAAGCAGATAGGGCATTCGATGCACTGAGGGGGGGGGGGGGGGGGCTCTGCGAGGCAGCAGAATGCAACACGCCTGAACTTGCGTTACGTTCTGCATCGAAATGCATCTGGGATTGCGGTCTGCGCAGGTCTCTCCCAGATTGAATCCCAGGGACAAGAACATCCCATCGCCTTTGCTTCGAAGAAGCTCATGGAACCCAGCAGAAATGTGGGGCTCAGTCGGTAGCGCGCCACGCTCGTAATCTGTAGTTCCCAGGTTCGAGTCCCAGCTGGGTCAGCGTTGAGATTTATCTCTGCAAAATTCCCTGCCCACGGTCAGTAGGGGACACCGATGGGCTTGGAAAGGCCGCCGTCCGTCGGATGGGACTTTAAACCGTGGCCCCGTGTGCTGGAGAGCCATACCCTGTGCACGTTAAAGAACACGCTGGATGGCCTTGACGGGAGGCTACCATCTGTCTCCCAACAGCTGTTCCAGTGGGTCCCCTCCCCCAACCTTCTCTGCGCCTTCGGGGTCCTTGTGACCTGGCCATTTAGCCCATGGTGTGCAAAAAAGTGCAGCTCAGAGGTAAAACAACCCAACCCAGAAGAAATGTGGGATGGTTGCCAGTGTGAAGGGGCTAGAAAAATGTGGTGGCGGTGGTTGTGAGTGTGTGGTTGGGGTTCGTGTGTGAGAGGGGCTAGAAACGTTCAGACCATAACCTGCTTAGGTACCTCATAGCTGTCGAAACATTGAGCAGCAAATAGCAGAGAGGTGGTTCCCACCGAAATATGGACGTCCTATCGAGGCTGACTGAACCCGCGAATTCGGATTATCAAGAGAAATACTTGCGAAGCGGGACTGACAAAAGCGCAGTGCACTAGAATGTATTGATGTGCCATGGAAAGGACAAAAACCGTGATTTATCTTGTTATAACTCTTTATTACAAATTAAAATGGGTAGCATTAGGCGTTGAAGAAAATTTCCCAAATGCTAGATTCTACCTGAAGAAACTTCTCAGTAGGATTTTAAATTTTTTTGCAAAATAAAAAACGCAAATGCCTATGAACAAATAAGGGATGTTCATATTAATATAGGATAAAGTTTAGCATTTCAAACTATTCGAAGAGTCAGGAAAAGCAAATGACAATATTAAATATGTTATTACCAATTCATCTAAAATCTGCCTTTTCCAAATTTATTCATCTCTCCTTTCCATTTCACTCTGTAGACTTCGTGATTTGCACGACTGAAATTTCACGTGTTTAATTAAAAATTTTTACGCAACAGCCGAGTAATTTTTTCAACTTGTTTGCTCTGTCAGCAGAAAGATCGCTTCATTTTCATAAAATAAATTTTTCTTTTAATTTGTAACTTTATGCAAGTCCGTTTTTTTTCTCTTTAAAATATCATCATTGAAATTTCAAATTAGATTTTTCTCATTATCGAAAGTAATTTTTTTCCATAGGTCATCTTCCAATAATGCAGTAATGTTTGGACACATTTCTACAGATTTTATCTCCTGTCCGTGGTAATATAAATATTTTATTCGAGGCTTAAGGGACCAGAACCCTTTCAGAATACTAGTAAATATAAGAGAGTGTCTAAAATATTTAATATATTTAGGAAATTTTAAAATAAACTCCTGTAAAACGGACGGGGATGTGTTATCCTATATTAATCCAGTCTTTTGCGCGCGTCCCTTGCAATTTTCAGTTTCGATGGTATTTCTTGCCCCCACTCTCTCCCCTTCGATGTTTTGTAGATCCGAGTTGGGTTGGGTTGTTTTACTTCTGAGCGGCACTTTTTTGCACACCATGGGCTAAATGGCCAGGTCACATGGACCCCGAAGGCTCAGAGAAGGTTGAAGGAGGGGACCCACTGGAACAGTTGTTGGGAGACAGATCGTCAGGCCTCTCGTCAAGGCCATCCAGCGTGTTCTTTAACGTGCACAGGGTATGGCTCTCCCGCACACGGGGCCACGGCTTAACGTCCCATCCGACGGACGGCGGCCTTTCCAAGCCCATCGGTGTCCCCTACTGACCGTGGGCTGGGAGGGGAATTTTGCGGAGATAAATCTCAACGCTGACCCAGCTGGGACTCGAACCTGGGAACTACAGATTACGAGCCTGGCACGCTACCGATGAGTCACCCCTGCGCCATTTTTGTAGATCCGAACCCGGTCACTATTGTTGTGACGTCTTGTAATTCATCCGACGTTATTCTATGTGTAACATGACAGGATATTTTAGATTTAATCCATTATTCACGGTAATAAACGTCTTTTTCAAGTCATTGCTTCGATTCTTGACTTCTTATAATGCATCTTATGATTGTTTTCCGGTATGCGTCAAGAATTCGGGAATAACAGTACATTGAACGAAACATTTCTTATTTGTAATTAATTGGTTTGAAAGAATAGTGGTGGTTAGAAAAGGAGTAAAAAAGTTCCTTAGGTCGGATAGGCCTAGTCATTGTATCGAATCTCAACAGATCGAACGGCCGTTCACAATGTGAATATCAGCAAGTGGGAAAATACAAGCAGGAAAGCAGCAACTATTGATGTTTTTTCCTTAAAAACGACGTAATTACTATTGTTCACGAATGAGCCTGAAACGTAACCTGTTTATACTGGGATAAAGGCTGGCGCCTTTATCACAGTATAACAGTGAGGACGTTTACTCCCTCTCAGCTACGATCCTATCGCAGCAGCCACTGGGAAGGTTGTATGATAATACGGTAGATACGGTAGATGGCTCGCCGAAACTTGGTAGACGATATTGATGATTAAGCCGAGACTTGGTAGACGATAATGATGATTAAGCCGAGACTTGGTAGACGATAATGATGATTAAGCCAAGGCTAGTAGAGAATAAATACGGTAGATGGCGCGCCGAAACTTGGTAGACGATAATGACGATTAAGCCGAGACTTGGTACACGATAATAATGATTAAGCCGAGGCTTTCGAGATAATAAATACGGTAGATGGTGCGCCGAAACTTGGTAGATGAAAATGATGATTAAGCCGAGACTTGGTACACGATAATAATGATTAAGCCGAGGCTTGTTAGATAATAAAAACGGTAGATGGCACGCCGAAACTTGGTAGACGATAATGATGATTGAGCCGAGACTTGGTAGACGTTAAATAACCCTTGGATGGTCTTGACATGTGGCTACAATCAGTCTGCTGCTGACCCGTAGGTTCCATTTCCCCAACTTTCTCTGGGCCCTTTCGTTCCTTGTAGCCTTTAGGTCATTTAGCCCATTGTGTACGAGAAATGTATCTCAAAGGTGAAACACCCAGCTCCTACAGTATCGTAAATCTCACACAATTACTCCAGCCAGTCCTCGGGACTCATTCCTATTGAGGATGATCAAACTGTTTTTGACAAGTGTGTGTAGATTTTCACTCGTTCCATCGAAGTCAATGAGTCTTCTTTGAACGCTTTTTTAAACTTCCTGTTACCTGATAAAACAGGAGCTGCAAGCAAGATCATTTCTAGATATAACAGCTGAGCTAATTGCGATGAATTTCATGTTTACAGGACATTTTTTATCTTCTCTGAAATTGAAAATTACATTACTTCCATTTGTATATCACGATGCCTAGTGTTTTAGGTATTGCTTCAGTAATGATCTGAAATGTGGAAATTTAAAATATTGCTTGTATCCAATAAGTTCTCTCTACAAATTTACTTAAAAGTATTCTCAGTTTAATTTAGGTCACCTTGTATACAAAGATTAAGATGCATGGTTTATAAAAGATAGAAATCTTTATTTCATTCTGAAAGCAGTCAGTGTAATAATGAAGATATTAATTCAACATAACCTTAAATCATCATTTTTTATCATATGCTATTTGCTAGATAAAAGTAATAAAAGAATGGTGAAAACAACTACCACTATAAATTTTAGTACCATTTAGTGTAGTTTTGGGTGTTCGTTTAATCACACAGACTATTACGTTTTGCCAAACGAATTCCAGTTCAGTGACTTCCTACGTAAGTCGCTAAAAATAGCAATAATAGTGTACGACCTGTTATTTTAGAACAGGTCGCTTATAATATATATAACGTATCAGAAAGATTTAACACTTCACCCCACCCGCTGTACATGCAGGACCGCCTCTTCATTGTACTAACGTAATTTCTGTAGGAATCTTTATTTTTGTACGAGTGTCAACGTACCATGTGAGTATTAACTGTAACTAGTATTTAATTACAAGGGATATTACATTTTAAAAAATGATTTTTAAAATCGGAAAACGTTGGAAAGAATAATCGCAAAAATAAATATTGCATTTTAATGTCGTAGTGTACTAAGTCGATGACTTGTTTAATAATAACGTTAATAGTATGTTTTGTGATATCTCATTATAACATCTATCTCACCCTCATATCGCTTCGGTATTTACAGATGAGTCCCTACAGAGTACAGTCACTCAAAAAACGATTTTTTAGAAATTAGTGGTCTGGAAACCTTCGTGTCATGTGACAGGAAGTTTGCCAGATCTCTAATTTCTAAAGAAATCGTTGCCAGATTTTTTCTGAATTCTGAAATCAACCATAGTGTTCAGATATTTTTTGAGTGACAGTACAGGAATATTATATTAAAAAAATGATTTTTTTAAATCTTAGTGTACACTAAGCGGTTCCATCATCAAATGAAGTTCTATGTTATGTCAATAGTAAGTCACTTGCAGAATTCAGGAACTTCTTTAAATTAAAGTTTTATAAAAAAAATGCTTCCTAATTTAAAAATCTCTGTCAAATCTATTTAAATCAAAACATCTTTTTCAAACGCAACATATTTTTAGAAAGATGCCTTTAGTGTTTAAGTGTTGTGGAAGCTGAAACATTTAGTGAGTTAGCTTGTTCTGCAAAACGTCATTTACAATTAGTGGAAATTAACATAATTATTATAAGAACTGCTAAAACACTCTTATATGAATCAGTAATGTTCAGTATGACGGTTTTGCTTTCTTTTTAACTAGTTTTTATTAACTTGACAGAACAATTATTTAAACTGTCATTTTAGCTGTTAAATATTTCATTCTGCGCAACTGTGAAAATAGTGAACGAATTTTGTCGAAAATCGACATTGAAATAGATTTGAGTGCGATGATTTTAATGTATTTAAGAAGTTACTAATTTATGTATCTCAGTTATCACTAAGATAACATGAAACTGTAGCAAATAAAGCATTATGCTCTGGACATGCTTTATTTGTGCTATACGTGTTAGGAGATCACGACTTGGACCTAGTGGAGAAGAAGGGTTCCTAGATGATAGTAGCATTGAAAACACACCAAACAGTAACAGGTGGAGAATGCTGTGAAATTTCATCATCCTAAGAGGATGTGACGATTGCCTCATCCAACAATGCTGTGTGTTGACATTACCATTCATCCGGAAAGTGTGTCTCCTCACTCTGTAAGAGTCAATGGCCAGCTCCATCCTATCCAGCCCTAAGCCTTGAAAATACCAATTTGTACCGGAAGTAGCGCAACACATTTCGTAGGACCTTGAAGACAGTTGATCACGCAAGATTCAGGAGTGTTACATCGGCCCTGGCTCTAAGAGAAGACTACAGGAATAGCCATTTACAATGTGTTCAAAAACCGGTAGACTCGCTCTGCAATTGCATAACGATTAATAAACGTTTGTTAAATATTCTGAGCCCTGTTCTGTAACTCATTTTCCTCAAAGGCGTCTCCATCTTTTCAGTAAGCGATATTCGACTATAGCATTCGTGTCTTTGTTATTATTTTGGAAATAGAACTTAACTAATAATGCACGATCCTTCAGTTCCGGTGTCGTGACTCTTTTTATCAATTATTCTCGAAAGTTTGAGAAAGTGAAAATGATCATGCTCTCTATTACAAAAGGGTCAGGTCTCTTGATGGCTTTCTGTTTTCATTCTGTAACCACGTGACGTATTCTCTTACTAACACGTGATTGGTAAAAAATGTGCATCGTTTTTGTGTAGAGCGCCACATTCAACCAGCTGGCATTTTTATAAGAATTTACATTTTTACCTGCCATTTTATTCTGCATGACCTGATTATTATCCCCTTCAAATTTCAGCTTTGTGCAACTAACTGTGTTTATCCGCAAAACTACAAAGTAACGTAGTTTCATTTAACCACTCAGTATGTATCATCAGTTTGAAACATTTCGCTTGAGTCCTCCTCCTCCGTTTAGGGGCGGCTCAGTCTGTTGCGCGCTAGGCTCGTAATCTGTAGTTCCCAGGTTCGAGTTCCAATTGTGTCAGCGTTGATATTTATTTCCGCAAAATTTCCTGCCCTGCCCACGTCAGTAGGGGACACCGATGGGCTTTGAAAGACCACCGTCCGTCGGATGGGACGTTAAGCCGTTGGTCCATATACCGGAGAGCCATACCCTGTGCACGTTAAAGAACACGCTGGATGGCCTTGACGGGAGGCTACCATCTGTCTCCCAACAGCTGCTCCAGTGGGTCTCCTCTCCCAACATTCTCTGAGCTTTCGGGGTCCTTGTGACCTGGCCATTTAGCCCATGGTGTGCAAAAAGTGCCGCTCAGAGGTAAGACAACCCAACATCCTCCTTTTATAAATTTCAAGGTTAAATCCTAACCTCGATTGAGATAATAAATAATCATTTATTTCTTGAAACATTACCTAAAATGTTATTTAGTTTGACAAAGAAATAGAAGTACAGACGTATATTGTGACCACGGATGAGTCTATCAGCCTGCAGATACACATGGAAACCCATCATACATAGATTCAATAGTGGCCCGTAAGCATCTAAACAAGCGAAAGCAATCCGTATCGGAAAACCAATTTATAAGATTGGAGGAAAGTTTTTTGGCATTGTTCGAGAGCATTTGGGTTCGGTAGTTTTACCTCTGAGAGGTACAGTCGCTCCATAAAATATCCGAACTCTATGTGTGATTACAGAATTCAGAAAAAATCTGGCAACGATTTTTTAGAGATTACTGATCTGGCAACCTTCGTGTACGTACACGAAGATTGCCAGATCACTAATTTCTAAAAACATCGTTGCCAGATATATTTTTACTGAATTCTGTAATCAACCATAGTGTTCGGATATTTTTTGAGCGATTGTAAGTGTTTGCAAAAATGAGTTAAATAATCAGATCACAAAGACTCCGATGTCTCAGAGAAGGTTCGGGCAGGGAACCCACTGGAAAATTGTTAGGAGACAGATGATAATCCCACCAAGGCGATCCAGTATTTTCTTTAACGTGCATAAGGTATGGATCTCTTCCGCATGAGGAGCCACGGCTTAACGTCACATCCGAAGGAAGGCGGCCTATCTAATCCCATCGGTGTCCCCTACTGACAGAGAGCAGGGCGAGTGTTTTGCGAAGTTAAATCTCAACGCTGGCCAGGTTGGACTTGAACATTTGAACTGCAGATTCCGAGCCTGGTGCATTATCAACTGTCTCCCCCCCCCCCAAACCCAGAGCAGTATTCTGTTGTTCTAAGGTTGAAGTCCCAACTTACTTTTCTCTCTTAACTGCCACTCTGAATTTGGTAAGAAAAGAAACACCGATGGGCTTCGTAAGATTAATTTATATATTACTAGAAATCAATCGTTGTCATGTCATTTACCAGACTATTTTTCTCTGATTGGATTATTCTGCTATGATGTCGTTATGCAAATCAGCTTCCCACTTAAGAAAAGCAGTGAAACAAAATAACCCAATCAGAGACAACTTGTCCGAATAATGGAAATTCATGAACAAGTCACTTCCAGTCCAGACATAAAAACACGGAAAGTGAATAATGGAATCAATAACACTTATTAATTATTTTCTGGTACATGGTGTTGTAAATAATAAATGCTCTTGTACGTCACTACAGACAATCAATCTAAACTTACAGAATACCATTAGCTAATTTCCAACTCTATCACTATGCAGTCCTGTTCGAACCATAACCACGGATTTACACCGACTCACCTTCGAGAAATAAGCATACCGATTGACTTCCAGTTCGACAGCGATTCCGTTAACAAAAACTCTAATTGTCTACGAGTTTTTATCCCCGTTTAACCTTCTGATATAATAAAATAAATAAATAACAAATACCCCCTCAAGCAGCTGCTATCCACAGAGGTCTGACAGGAGCCTCTCAGTTTATACCCCAGAGTAGAAGGTCTGAGAGGATGGCGAGTCCTCAGCAGAAAAACAACACGAACATCCATGCCTTAAATGTCTCGAACCCAGGTCCCTTAGGTTGGTAACCATGCGCGCAAACCACTCGGCCATGGGATGGCATATCCTTCTGATATAAACCTATTTATTACATTTCTTAACTAAAGCCATTCAAAATGCCAGTAAACGATTTTAAGAAATTATCAAGTTTTTTAACTGCATTTTTAGCAGAATCAAATATTGGACTAAGATCAAAAGACTCCAAAGCTATTTTTACCTTAGAATTCAGCAATTAATTGCTTTAATGCTTCTAAGAGAAATTGTTATGTAAGCTTCCATCATATTTAGGCAATGTTAATCATTTTCGAAAATTTTAGCGGTAGTTTATTTACCCTTTACGGCCGTTTTGTGAACAATAGTTCACAAAATGGTCGTACAAGGCCGGATCTGGTGGTGGTGGGCAGAAGATGGTGCCCCCTTTGAAAACTTAGGGTTAAAATAAGGGTAATGGAAGACAAAAATATTAAACATTTGCATATTCATCCACTATTCAAGATAATTTTTAAAGACATCTGAAATGGAGAGGCAATATCATATTGCAAAATTCTTCAATATTATCTGCAAAAAACTTCCCCAATTCTTTTTTCTAGATTAGAGCCTATTATACGAATGTACGATGGTTATGAATTGCAATCAAAAAGGAAGAAATTGAACAGATTTCGTAATTAACTCTATTCAGGTTTAAATTAAGATAAAAATTTGAAATTGACTTAAAAGTATAGTACTGAAAGTTTGGTGAAGCTGGATCTCTAATTGTTGATGCCCTTGGTCATAACCATTATAAACGCATGATAGTTAACCTTACTTCTTCCTATTCTTACTTCCTTCCATAAATTTAATAGAGATGCTAATGACTTTTCTTAAACCTAGTACAGTCGCTCAAAAAAAGTATCCGAACGCTAAGGTTGACTACAGAATTCGAAAGAAATATCTGGCAACGATTTTTTTTTTAATTAGTGATCTGGCAACCTTCATGTACAGTACGTGAAGGTTGCCAGATCACTAATTTCTAAAAATTCGTTGCCATATATGTTTTTCTGAGTTCTGTAGTCAACCATAGCGTTCGGATACTTTTTTGAGCGACTGTACCTGATTTGCTTCAACAAGACATTGAAGAATCACCTTTTAGCATTCCCTATTTCTTTAAATCCTGTTGAAACATCGAACCCGTTGATCGTTACCATTTTTGTCTACGGATCATTCCAAAAAGTTATAAAGCCGAATTTCATGAGAAATAAATACCTCTTTTCTAAATTCTGAACTACCGTTTGCTTCATATGTTGCTTTTACTAATGATCTGAAAGACGTAAATTTCAAATATCGTGTGTTTGAAATGAATTGTTTCTACAGGAATATTCAAGCATTGCCATCTTAATTCCGATCAAAGGATACTAAAAATTAACATCCGAATTTGTTTATGAAAAGATATTTTATTGAATTTTGAAACCAGTCAGAGAATTTCAAAAAGTTTTCCTAAATTTTATACATCTTAGATATTTCAGTGGAGCAGTTCAACGAAATGTTTAAATTTCATTTCTTAATATATGTATCTATTTATGAAAAGGAAGCTAAGATATAAGTAGAGATAATTACCGCTATGAAATGCGATATCTTTAAATACAATTTTGAATGGTCTTTTAATCTATATCATTCACGAAGTATCAAACTAGATCAGTTGCCACAACTTAAACCGCTAAAATGAATATGAAAATTATTCAACTTGTTAAATAACTACATAAAATATATGCTATATTCAAGAAGGAAATTAAAATAGCCGTTCATTTATGATTTGAGAACATGAAAATGTTGTTTTCTCTTTGGATTTGAAGAGCTAAGGCCGAAACATTCAAGAATATTTGACAAACTGAATGTAAATTAATCCGATGAATCTAAAGCCAATTTAAGTTACTCTTTCTTGATAATAGTTAAGATATTTTAATAGATATTTTAAGTTATATGATCTTGAAATTTTACCAGAGAGCCGTAGCTATATTTCCATTTCTTTGAATTATTATCTAACGAGTCAATAATTTAAAGTTATGCAAAAGGATCGATTTAACGCTAAAATATATTTTGGGGGTGGATAATTAATCCCCATATTACGTATAATTATATGTATATATTCATACACCTCTGTCTTCTAATACACTGAAAACGACTTTGCTTCGAATACAAAATTATTTGATTAAAATTTCTTTCCTCGTAACGTAGCAACAGGAACACTTCGTTGGCTACCTCGAAGTCAACACAGCAAGACATGGAGACAAACTTAACATTGACTCCAGGAGGACATCATATTCATCTTGTGAGAAAAGTCTTTCATCGAAAGGTATTATTTTCGTCTTTCACTCGAAATATGATAAAGCTCCGTCTTAGAAAGAAATGAAGCAAACTTTTATGTGATTTCCATGATAATCACAGCGACTACTTATACTCAGTACATTAATTAAAAAGGTTTTTGCAGTTTAATTTTATTATAGAAATATAAAAACGGTGAGAAGACCACAACCTTTTTTAATACATTTGGGAAAATTTCCTGCAGGAGTTTTGCAGGAAAAATCGTTAAAAGCTTTTAAGAAATTAGTAAAAGCTACTAAGCAAATATTCTGACGAATCTAACAAAACAGGTAAATTAATATTGTAAAAATTTAGTTTTCATTTTTGCGCAAATTTTGAGTTTATTTCGTTATGTTTGTGTGTGTGTTTTTATTATTTTTTGTGAGTATCTAAAGGAATATTTTTAAGAAATGTTTAAAAACGTTTTAAGAAACATGTTTAACTTCGTTAAGGTACTCGCTGAAAATAATTCCTCAAATATTACGCTGAAACGTATGCACAAATTTAAATATATCATTGTTTAATTTTCGTCTTTCTTTATTTTACATTTTATAATATACATTTCTATTAATATTTAGAAAAGATAAGTTCATTGTTAGTTTCTTGTATACCTATTTTTGAATTGAACAAAAATATTTATGCTAAATCAAAAAACTATAACACTGAATAAAAATGTGTCTTTATGTTAGGAACCTGGCAGTTAAAACACCGAAATAAGCAACTTCTTGGAAATGACCGTGCTTTCTTTTTTCGAACTTTGGCTCTTGTCTCGCTTTTATAGAAATATAAAAATCTTTTAAAGCTTGTTTTCTTACATTACGCTAAATATTTAACCAATAAAAGTAAATTTCATATAGTTAAAGGAACCACAAGCTTCACTTCAGGGAAATTAGGAGAGTAGACATTTTCTGGGAAATTGGCCTCATGGAAAAACACGATGACGACACAAACGTTAACCGAAATTTGATCACCTGATAAAACAGGCAAACAATATAGTTCTAATACTGTATATTTGTTTATTGTTTATTTGCGACATATAGGACAGAGAAGAATCCTAGAAGCTACTCCTAGCTTAATACAGGCCTTCTCATACAAGGACATGCTCTACTAAGACCGAAGTCACTGCTGACCACTGCCTTAGTTAGAGCTAACACAACACACAAAGTTTGCCTTGCTGGAACAGTCGCTAGCTGCCTAACCACTATGCCAGTTAAGGCTATATATATATTGTATTACTTGTAAATAAACTAAAATATCGTTAAAAAAAATATTACGTTTGAAATAATATGAAATTACAGAATTCACACCTGCTGCATTACTTCTCCATGTAACACAAGTTGTCAGCCCTTCAGACAATAGAAGTTACAGTTAATATTTTATAAAGCCTTTTCCACACAATTACGTGTAGTTCACAAACCGATTTAGAATCATGCATTGACTTACGAGGAAAGAAACTGTTACGTTTTAGATATTTTAATAAGGTTAATTATCGGAAACGAAAGGCAGCTCGAAAACCAAACTTTTCCAACTGTTGCAGGCTCAAAAGAAAATGGCGACAGAGTTTTGTTGCCAGATACCTTGCGTCTATTACATTTATAATATTAATAAGGAATAAGAGGTCGAACAGGACTGCTTACACAGTTCATTCGTACTTGAAATTGAAACGTCGAAAAATCAATTCATGACGTTAGAGAAACGCAGCATTAAGCGAAATAATGTTAAAGTAGCGTTAATTTTCAGAGAAAAGAGTATTATGATTTATAGTTGGTTACAAAACATCTTGTCTTAAATATAAATAAAGATTTCTTGAAGTGTAATATCAACTTAATGTTCAAATTTTTTGGATGTTTTGGTGCAAATTTGTGGTTATTTAGTTTAGTATAAATGTTTAACAGAATATTTAAATAGTAATACTAGTAAATAATCACAGGGTTCCTGTAGTAATGGAACTCATGAAATAATAAGCTGAATAATGAAAAAGTTTTCTTCAGCTTATTATTTCATCAGTTCCTTGTCTACAAGACATATTCTGTGATTATTTACTAGTAAATTATTGATTTAACGCCATGAGCGTGAGTGGCAAATATTAATACCAACTATATGAGGCAACAGATTTGTCCACTTCTTGGATAGATGGCGCCACAGTGCAAATCAAATAAAAAACCCGGAAAGTTTATAACGTCACACAAGCTGAGAAAAGGTTAGCTATTGGTGGTGTAGTGGTTAGCATAACAGGCATGTTTCCTAGAGACGTGAGTCCGAATCCCACTCATGGTAATAGTTATACCTTTCTCTTCTAGTGTTTATTCATATATAAAAAATACAGTCCATAGCTATATCAGTAGCATAACTATGCTCCTTTGCGCTAAAATTAATATTTGGACTAAAATAAGTCAGTTAAAATATTAAATATATAAATACCCCAAATGCCTAAATCTAGGAAAACTAAAGGGGAATGGGTGCAGGGCCGGTCTTGAGTACTGGCCAGATCAAGACGCAGATGACGTCAGAGGCATGGACGATCGTTTCTCCGACACTGCAGATAAAATATGTAGTTATGCTGGAAATTTGAAATGTTGGTGGTATAATGTAAATGTCACGAAATTTTCTTTGTGAACAATGAGATGACCCCTTAGACCCGAGGGGAGAAGAAATACAACTTTTTAAATTCGTTTTTTTCCCATTCATTCATTATTTTGGTCATTTTGCTCAAACGACTGACAGACAGATGTCGCAAAGTAGTCTGTTGCATTATCATCTTGAAATGTTTCGTCTCTATCGGCGAAAAATTGAATATGCTGTTTACATATGCTGCAGTAATTTGTCGATGCTTGAGACATAATAATATACGGAAACCGTGTCATGTGATTCTCTTCAACTTCATAGAGTGGATGTGACACATGAGGAGTTCATTGTCTGACGTGGTCGCCAACGCACCTTATCTCTGCCATATGTAGAAAATATTATATTTTATATTTCATTTGATTTTTGTTTGATGGTTTGGCTGACAAAGCCGAGGAAGCAGTTAGACAGCAGAACAGCAGAGAGCTATACCGGATAGTTAATGTTTTGTGTGGAAACGATCCAAGGAGGGGGGATCATCTATAATCCCTTCAGTTATAATCTCAGGAATGTCCTCTTCTGGGTTATAGAAGTTATGGGGGAAAATTCCAGATGTTTAATTTTGATATGGACAGCTATGCCTTCTAATCTTGTATCGTTTTCAGGTACCTTGATTAAGCTGTGTGGTATGGGGCGATAACACAGTCGTATCTGAATAATATGACCACCTATTATATTATATGTATGGTAGGTGGTCATATTATTCTGATACGACTGTATATAAGTAGACCAACCCCTTGACTGTAAAAATCTTTTCTAGTGAAAAAGTTTACATGTTCTGGTATTTTAAAATGGTCAATATTTTCGGAGCTTCCAATGTCTTGTATGGCCAAAGCAGTGACTGATTTATATTTGAGAAAGTCCAGGAGCACAATTTTTTTATTTGAAAGGGATCTAGCATTCCCCTGAATAATTTAAGACAAGGAAATTTATTTAAGGCTCAGAGAAGGTTGGGGGAGGGGACCCACTGGAACAGCTGTTGGGAGACAGATGGTAGCCTCCCGTCAAGGCCATAAATCGTGTTCTGTAACGTGCACAGGGTATGGCTCTCCCGCACACGGGGCCACGGCTTAACGTCCCATCCGACGGACGGCGGCCTTTTCAAGACCATCGGTGTCCCCTACTGACCGTGGGCAAGGCGGGGAAATTTTGCGGAGATAAATCTCAACGCTCGCCCAGTTGGGACTAGAACCTGGGAACTTCAGATTACGAGCCTGGCGCGCTACCGACTGAGCCACCCCCGCCCCCCAATTAGAAGGATGTGATAATTGGGTTGAAATAGGGTAATTATGAGAAATAACAATTATCCATCTAAAAATTATTACTGACATTGCGGGAATCGAACCCAAATTTCTCTAGATTAAGGGTCTCAACGTGGGGTATGCGGTAAAATTATTTGGGGTACGCCGTGAGAGCTGAAAAGTCGATTATTCATTAAAATGTTGATTTTATAAGTTTTGTTAAATTGTTTACGTCATTTTTTGTGTTTATCGATATATATAATTTGTGAATACAAAATTTAATGTATTTATATATGTTTTACTTTATTCCCTTTGTTATACTATGATTCTAGTTTTATCCATCTATACAAGGGGATGCCAGTTACATTCACATTTGCAGGGGGTACGTGAAGCGTAAAAGTTTGAGAACCACTGATATATGTTTTATTTTATTCCCATTGTTTTACTATAACTATAATTTTATCTATCTCTACAAGGGGTACGCCAGATACATACACATTTCCAGGGGGTACGTGAAGCATAAAAGGTTAAGAACTACTATATATGTTTTATTTTATTCTCATTGTTATATTATAACTATAGTATAATCTATAAGTTATAGTATAACAATAGTATAATTATAGTTATTTACAAGGTGTACGTTAGTTACATGCACATTTCCAGAGGGTACGTGAAGCATAAAATGTTGAGATCCACTGTTATATGTTTTATTTTATTCCCATTGTTATTAAATTATTAATTATTATTAAGAAAAATGTAAATTACTACAGTGAAACCGGCTTCAGAAAAAACCGCAGTAGAGCTGATAGCATATTAGATATAACTATTGCAGCGCAAACCAGCATTGCAGTTGGCCATCCTCTTATCATGATCTTCCTGGACCTAAAGAGTGCCTTTGACTCTGTCTGGCACGAAGGAATGATCTACAAACTAAAACAAATTGGAATAAAAAACCGACTTTTAGCATTCCTCACTAATGAACTAACCCAAAGAAAAGAAAAATCGTTAAACTTGGAAACACTGTATCTGATTCTTTCATTGCCACTCATGGATTGCCGCAGGGCTCCGTAACCTCACCTTTATTATTCAACATATATCTGAATGATTTAAAAGAAGTAATACTCCCTAGAGTGCACTATACACAATTTGAGGACGATATCTGTATGTGGACATCCGGACAATATTTCCACACCATTCAAGAACGACTACAAATTGCCCTGAACAAGATTACTCTATATTGCGAAAAAAGAGGTTTAAAACTTGAACCTGAGAAATCAGTAGTGTTACCAATTTACAAAAAAGAAAGGCCAGAGATTAATATTAAACCAGAGGATAAAAGAATAAAACAAGTCACTACCCACGAATATCTAGGGGTAATTTTAGATGAGAAGTTCAATGGAGCCGAATACATCACTTATTTGCAAAATAAAAGTACTAGTATTAACAACCCTCTGAGAATGGTGCATGGACCTAAATGAGGCCTTCGCAGGATCATGCTGTACAAATGTCTACTTAGATCACTCCTGGATTATGGATGCATCATCATTGATGATGCTACCTCATCCTAATAGAATATAATAGAAAATATTTCTAAACAGAGCCATTAGGATATGCACTTCACAACTCCCCACAGTTCCTATTCCCACATTATTATCTATAGCAAGTGTTGAGCAGCACTCCATTAGAAGAAAATATTCACTATTTCAGCGGTAGATAAGACTTGCTACAAAACATGTTACACATGACCTTATTGGCAAAATCGGAAAAAGTTAAAAAAGAGCTAAAGTCATAGCTGAAATCAAAAACCACCAATTATATCCAGAAGTCTCATCACTTTATAACAATAAAATTGCAACGGATTATCTACCAGCCAAATGGACGTGGGAATTTCCTTCCATTATTCTAAGAGAAGAGGTAATGATAAAAAAATGAAGCCCTGGAGCAGAAATTTACAAACGTATTATGAACGAAATTATCCAAAACAGCAAAAGCACTAATCTCTGCATTTTCACAGATGGCTCTAAGAAACTGGATGACAACACCACGCTGGTGCATACTTCTGTTCCACTCTCAACCTGAAAGCGGGCTTCAAACTAAAAAATAACCTTAATATAATAATATATATGATAAGGATACAAAAATTACTGCCTTCACTGAAGCTCTGAAGTTCTGCAAAAATCTTAAAGATAAAAATATCTGCATATTTACTGACAGCAAATCAGCACCGACTGCACTAACAAAATATGCCTACAAAAAATATGAAGAAAAATTAGTTATGAAACTTTCAGATGAAATGAATAACCTTATGATAATTAACCACAATGAAATCACGCTAAATTGGACACCCAGTCACTGTGTGGGATAACAGAAATGAAGTGGTCGATCAATTAGCCAAAGATGCCCTTGATTGCAACATAATCAACACTGAGTACCGTAATAAAAACACTGCGCTAAAAAAAAATCGAAGAAGTGAAAATGAAAGAATTTTGAAGCATATTTTCAACAACAAACACTCCATAGAGTAAACCACAGAGCCCGAGTATGAAGAAATTCCATAAGAAGAGACTTAGAATTAAGAAAATTAAAAGGAACAGCAAATAAATGTAATCAGAATGATAGCATACCACACACCATTCTAAAAATATGTTTACGTTAAAAAAAAAACTCTCCCAACTGTGCGAAATATGAAGAAATAGAGAACACAGAACCCATAGTCATAAAAGGTCAAAACTATATAGCAGAAAGGAATATTTTCCAGGAAAACTTGAGAAAATTAACTGGCAAAGAATTCAACCTACAAAATATTCTGCACTACCCCTCCAACTCACTGAGAGTGCCTATCTGCTCTTTGCATTTCTTAAGAAGATTGGAAAATACCAGGATATATAAAAAATACTCAATACTTTTACATTGTTCTGTTCCCTGTGGTCGATAGCGTCAAATTACGTTCTGAAAAAAAAAAGTCAAATTTTGCCGACAGGGCGAAGAATGTCTTCTAACCCTCAACCTAGAAGATCAAGCTCCCCTTTAAGAGACCCTACTTCATTCTTTCCCCTTTATCAGTATGACACGGGAATAGGGGGTTGCTATAGATCCAACTTTTCTGGAGCGAGTTAGGAAATAAAAAAGAGTAAAAAATAAGGTCTCCTGAAATATTTTTTACGGTAGGTCAATCAGTTTTGGCATCTTATCTTGCTTGAAGATAATACTTATTCAGTAAGAGATTTCATCATTGTTATGCTTTACTTCATTTTTTAATTTTTAGAGCGCATGTAGGGAAAATTGGTATTTTTTTTCCTTTAAATTATGTATTTAGATTAATCACTAAATAATCACTAAAATTTCTATATCGCCCATTAGAATTAATTCCTGGTTCCGTCATACATAAAAAGTCTAATACAGATTGCAAGGATTTCGCCCCTAAATCTCAAAGCAATTAACATTTCTCTCTCGAAGAAAGCAAAGTTCCGTACAATTTATGCATCTTACTTCTCTTCAGACCATCAATGCACCTTCCTCACATTGCTCCTTTTCTCTAGTGCCCATGAGGCGGTATCTGGTCGTTCTCCATGTTAAAAACGTCGAGATTCAGATCGTAGGCTCAATCTGGATTCATCAGTAAATATTAGATTGAACATTTCTCCGAGTTCCAGTTTCCATGTTCACGACACCAGTTGAAACCTTTCCTCACTGCATTGATTTGTTGCGGATAGAAATCTCGGTTAGTCTCGCATACCTCTCTTCTACAACGAGACTTCTCTCTTCCAACGAGATGTGATTCGATGTGGGACAGTTTATGGCATCTGCCACTCAGAAACAGATAATTATCACCTGCTTCTGTTATTCTTTCATCCAACATTGCACGTTTAGTTTTTCGGAATGCATCCCTTGTTTACATATCCCATTACGTCACCATTTAGACATCATTAACCTACCGTCACTGATGTATCATTAAACGCTCTCCACCATAATGAATCATTCATATGGTGTCACTGTCGATTTCACTATGAAACGTTCTTCGTGCTTGCATAATTTCTGTGATACAACGAACGGGATTCAGCCAGGGTCACCAAAATACAACAGGGATGACTAGAGTTGCTAAACGCCCTGTTTCCAACTGAAATGTTCGGTGTCCAGGTTATGACTTCGACCAGACACACGTTTTCTGGTTTCTCTATCTTCGGATTTATAATGCGATTTTGGAAGCAGGCGGATATGGTGATACATTACATCTAGACCGGCCAGATGCATGGAAGATAAGATAAAGCTTAGGCTTCTAAAAAAGATGGTCCACAGATAAACAAATAGCACTGCTTGTTACCTCAATAGTTTCAACAACTTCATGCGATACAGTGTCTTCTTTTACAGTAAGAGTACTAATGAAATAGAAAGCGATACAACCTGCTTGCTCCTAGGATGAAGAGTACTTGGTCCTCCTTCTTAAATCCGTTGCAGCGATAACTATTCATCGAAGGCAACGAAACCATTAGACCCAATTCGTTGAAGTGAGTTAAGAAGTTGGCGTTCAAATCATAAGAACTTACCTATGTTGTGTTATTTAAACGGGTCTAAATTTGTTAAAAATTGCACTATATATAAACTTCAGTCAAGTACTGCAATTAAAGAAAGGTTTACATATTTTCGAAAAAAATTATTTTTTATTTTTTATTAAATAAAGTTTTATTTTTGAAACAATATATATATTTTTTTATTTTTAAACATCCTTTAACTTCTCTGTGGGGACTCCCAGATGAAAAAAGTCTCTCCTTGTTGTTTAGAAGCTGGTATATTGAACGCGACAGAGTATTAGCACCCATGTTTTAAGTCATTAATCGATTGTGAGATAGAATAGTTCTGGAGATGACCATGCTTAATAACAATGGCTGATAGATTCAAATTTTGGGAGTGAAGGGTGTCTGTATTTAGTCTGATAAAATCTGTAAAACAGTTTTGCATGTTTATTCATATACGTTTTCCCTAAACATTTGATAGAAAGAAGTAAAAAAGAGAAAGAGAAAATTTTCCCCAAACAAAATGTCTGCTTTTCCTGTAATGTAAAGTTGGCAACACTAAGATGAGCGCAGTGGGTTCAAGATATTAATAACTTATTTCGACTATATGTATTGGTTTGCTCAAAAACGAAATTTGGACAAATGCTGTATACGAAAATTAGTTTTTATTGTTCTTTTTACATTACGTTACATATCATTCGATGCATATAGGTTGAATTTGTCGTATATAGGTATAGAGGTTGAAACTTCCAATTAATAGGCATTTTAAAGGCTAAATTAGTCCGAGAATATTATAGGAAACTATAGTGATGATACCATTGTACATTTCAGTAATGAGACATCCAATAGAGGCAGAAGGATAACCATTTGTGTATTTCGCAAAAATTATCTTTTTCCAAAATCTTGGACATACCATTGAGTACATCCGTAATGTATCATTTAAATGCAACACATTGACCTTCAGCGATTGAACGAAAGATATTTATTTTAATTTCACCCTTATATAAAACAAGTGATAGCTATTAATATTTTTTTTTCCAATTTTACTACAATTTTTCCAATTTTACCAATTTTACTGGTATTTTATAGTTTTGCCCTCTTTTTTTTCAGTTTCGGTGTTTCTGAAAACGGTTGTGCCATCATACAAAGCCTTCTCTACACATACATGACATATGGAGAAGGACATATGTCATGTGACAACGGCAGTGTGTGACGTAGTAGAATAGGCTCTCGGTTTCGGGAAAGAAACAAGGAAATTATAAAATTTTTTTCGAAATTTACAATAGTGCTGAACTTAATTCTTGCATGTGATTTTTCCAAACAATTCATCGACTGATTAGAACTGAATACAGCTGTATATTAGCATCTTTCACCCTTATACTTTTAATATTTAAAGCGAATCTAATGTTATAATCGTAAGGCTATTTATCGATATACCAAAAGCAATATGATATTTATCATTTCTTTAGTTATATTAATTCAAAAATTCAATTTTTTTTATTTTTTTCCAGATTAATTATTATTGAACAATCAAACGTTGCATATCTCTACCAATTTAGTAGTCTACAACAAAAAAAAAACCCATTAAGCATTCAATTCGTACAAAACGTTCTCAAGCATTTCTGACATCAAATCCAGGATAAAAAAAAAGATAATTAATGGGAGAAAATATTTCTTCCCGTTGTGGTCTTTTACTAAATTCCGAAGAGTGGTTTTTTACTAAAATTATGTATCAAAAATGTTTTCCTCAATTACTTAATTAGCACATATTGCAATACTTGCAAAATATGTTATTTCATTATTTTCTTGAATCGTTAAAGAGTATGTATCATCCTAAATTGTTCAAGTAATATTATTACATCCTTTTCAAATTTGCCTTAAACAATTTTTTGCTACAATACAAAATTTGATAAAACTTACTCTAAATGATAAATTTTATTTTAGAGAGTGCAATAGTTGCTTTATAAGAAAAATATGTTTTCTTAGCATATTTAGCATTGTTTGACCTGAAGAAATGTGGGAACTATTTCTTAGATCTGTACTGCAATCTTAATCCTAAATTTTGACATTCAGTAATGCTCTATTTCATCATAATCATAATCATCATCATCATCAAGCAGCCATGGGCTACGTAGATCCACCCAGACCGTACAATTTAGTTCTCCAAGCATCTGTCCTGAGCTACATCTGCTGCATCCGGCCACTGCACACCAATTCTAACAAGGTCCTGTTTGACATTGTCTGCCCACCGCATCCTAGGTCTCCCCTTCTTTCTGAGCCCTTTAGGCACACTGTTCATAACCCTATTCGCCAATCTATAATTATCCATACGGGCAACATGGCCAAACCAATATAGTCTCTCTTTGCACAATATGCTGCTAAAAGGAGGTTGCAAATTCATTTGCCTAACCTCATCATTAGTTACAAAGTTAAACCACCTAATACCCAAGATACTGCGTAAGCATCTTGAATCAAAAGCATCTAGTTTCCTGTTATCTTGTTTACAAAGTGTCCAAGTTTTACTACCATAACTAACCCTAGAAAGAACCAAACTATTATATAGTCTAATTTTAGTCTTTAGGTGTATACGCCTATTTCTCCACACTCTCCATAGATTCTTAAAAGAACAGGCAGCAATCCCTATTCGTCTGTTAATCTCATGCCGCACATCACCATTATCTGTTACATAACTCCCAAGATAATTAAACTGTGACACCTGCTCAAGACTGAAACCATTCAGAGTAACTGAATCACAGCCTGCCTGACCAATTTTCATCACTTTAGTTTTCTCTCTGTGTATAACCAAACCTACTCTATTACCAGTCTCATCAACAGCTCGAATGAAAGGGTTCATCTCATCAACATCATTTGCCAAAAGGTCCAAATCTTTAGCATTATCTAAATACGACATTTTTGCTTCTCCAGAAAGGAGTTTAGGCCAAATCCAAAGCCATTTAAGGCCAAAATCTTTCCCTTGAAGTGAATTTCGCATAACATAATCAATAACCAAACTAAAGAGAAAAAGAGACAAAATGCACCCTTGTCGAACACCAGAAGTAATGCTAAACCAATTGCTACAAGCCTTACCACTCTCACACACGACTCAGTGTTATTATAGAGAGCTTTCATTATGTTAACTAACTTGTCTGGTATACCATATGATCTCACAATCAATCAGAAATTATGGCGATCAACAGAGTCGAAAACTTTTTTGAAATCAACAAAGCTAGGAGCCAAAGGTTTCTGAAACTCTGAACATTTCTCAAGAATGTGCCCAAGTGAAAATATCTGATCCATACATCCCCTACCACTTCTGAATCCACATTGCTCATCACGCAATTGACTGTCAACCAGATTCTTAATTCTATTAGGCAAAATCATGCGAAGAACTTTCCTTGGAACAGAAAGTAGGCTGATACCCCAATAGTTATCACAAGAACTGCGATCATCTTTTTTGAAAATGGTGATAATAATAGCTGTGGTAAAATCCTTAGAAACCATGCTTTTATAATAAAAGATATTCAAAATTTCAATCATCCAAGTGGTAACCGAAACATTTCCAGTTCTACGCATTTCCGTAGTACTTTCATCTACCCCTGGGGATTTATGAAGTGTAAGTTTTGAAATAGCCAAAATAACTTCAAATTTTATTTTAGGGCCAACATTAAAGCCACCAATGCAGCTCTCATCATTGCAAACAATGGGAGTAGAACTAACCACATTGTTTAGAACATCACTGAAATGCTCACCCCACAGAGCCATGACAGAATCTTCACCTTCTGTAACCTTACCTTGTTTATCCTTCAATCCCTGTATAACTGTCAGTCTTCTACCACACAAAACATTAACTATCTGGTACAGCTCTCTGCTGTTGTGCTGTTTAACTGCTTCCTCGCTTTGTCAGCCAAACCATCAAGCGCAAAATTCTTATCAGCAGTTAACTGATCCTTTACACGTTTATTAAGCTTTCTGTAACGTTTTCTATTAGGACTAATAGGGTATTGATAGAGGACATTCCTATTGTTCTTTCTTTCTGAAATAAACTCAAGTGCCTTATCACTCAAATAATTCTACCTCCTGTTCTTTTTTCCTAAAAGAGCACTGTTAGTTTGCAAAAAAGCCTGTTTAAAATGATCCCCTTCTTCCTCAATTTCAGTAGTAAGCAAACCACGACTGTCACAATGACTAAGTAACCTATCATGGTAAGCTTTAGCTATAACTGGGCCTTTCAGAGCTTCAAAATTAAAGGTAAATTTTTTAACCCTAGCACAACACTTCCTAAGTTTAAGTTTCAAGATACTTTTAATAAGGTAATGGTCAGATCCAATTTCAGCTCCCCTATATGATCTGGTATTCCGAATAGAAGTAGCCCATTTGCTGTTAATTAATATATAATCAATCATATTCTTATGCAGCTCATCAGGGAAAACTCATGTGTACTTATGCATATCGTGGTGTTTGTAACAAGTGCTAGTTATTTTCAAACCATTAAGTTTATTTACCTGTAGACGTTGCCCATTGCCATTGCAGCTACCAATACCAAAATGGCTATCTCCCCTCCCCAAAGGTCATAGTCAATTCCAACTTTGGCATTGAAGTCACCTAGAACAAGGGTAATATTTCCTTTTTTGACAGAATTCAAATTATCCTGAAGTTGTCCGTAATACCTATCCTCCTCATACTCATTGGCATCCTTAGTGGTGGCATAACAAACAGATTATATTCACGTCTTTAATGCTTGTCTGAAATTTTGTCTTAAGGATCCTTTCATTAATGCATTCATATCCTAGAAGAGCATCACCAGCGTGTCTGCTGAGGAGCAGACCCACGCCTTAGTGATGCTTATTATCTTCCCTCCCAGAAAAGAGAAATTTAAGATTAATTTTAAGGATATGATCTTTATCTGTCCATCTGGTCTCTTGCAACCCGAAAATATCTTAATTATCACGGTGGAATTCCTGTGTGAGGACATCAAGAGAAAAAGCTCTGTGCAGAGTCCTCACATAACATCTACCTGTGGAGAGAAATTGATTAGTGGGATGTTTAAGGAAATTATATTTATTGAGAGAGGAAATGGCGAAAATGTGAAACAGCCCCCTAATCGCAGACATGGTTAAAGACCCGTTCCCCCACCATTAAAGGCTGAAGCCATCTACACTGGAATATTTTCTTCAATGTAGAATTTGACGATGTCAGTAGAAATAAAGAGTTTAGGTGCCTGCGATGACCTCTGCTCAGGATTATCCTCCAGCTGTTAAACATATCCTGTGAATCTATTCACTTGGGGCTGTCAACCCACAAACAAACAGAAAACACAGCGGAAGATTTTCCCTCCACAGAAGCCCACCAGTGCAGCAAATTCAGGATCCATAATCAAGCTGAGACCCTTATTTCAGTCCAGTCCAGTAGGTTTATATGGCCAACACCAGGACCCTGTATAGTTGACCACTCCTCAGCAGTGTAGAAAAATATGAAAAGTAACCATAGTTGTCCAGATCAGTAAGCCACGCTAATCTGGCAGCCCTCTGTTTCCGTTCACTTCCACAAGAGAGTACATCTTTTGAAAGGTACTAACAACCTACAGCACGAGAAGCTCTGTCACATTATGCATGTTTTACAAGAGAAGTGTGAATTAATTTAAAATGGATTAGGATTCTATATCCTAATAAAATTGAATTTTTATTCACAGAGTAACAAAGCGTTTGATAAACATGATCAGCTATGAAATAAAAAAAAAGTTAGTAATTAAATGGAATTACTGAAGTAAAAGTCAACAACCATTATCATCTATTGATTGATTATCATTCTCAGCAAAAATGGAGAATCCTTTTCTACAACGTTTAAATTTTAATTATGCAAATGATTTAAAATAGAGTTAAAAGTTTTATTGAAAGTTGTATTGTTTCAGTAATGCATATTATACATGCAAGAGAACCTTCTATTTAATCTGAATGGGAAATCCCATACAACCTAAAACGTTTTGTGTCACTATGACACAAAACATGTCAGTAATTGATATCTTTGCCTTGTCATAATTAGACTGCTATAAATTTAAGTTTTTAGTAACACTTATCAAATTAAGCGAAAATAACCCCAACTATTCATAATATTTCAATCACATTTAATGACATATACATTCTCATTCTAAGTATTAATCAAATGCCGGTTTGAACGAAATAATTTTACATTCAAAATGCAATGACTGTAAAGTCTAATTACTTTACCACTGAAATATCAGTGGTATGTCAATTCTAATATAAATCAGTTTAGCCCTAAAATATCAGCGAATGTCAAATTTAAGTCATTTTGCCATTTAAATATAAGCGAAATATGAACTATACAACCAATCATTTTACCAAATGAATATCAGCGAAATGTCAACTATAAATTAAATTATTTTTCCAATTAAATATAAGCCAAATGAGAACTATAAACCAAATCCTTTTACCATTAAAATATCAGCGAAATATAAGCTATAACCCTAACCATTTTACCACTTAAATATCAGCTTAATTTTAGCTATAAACCAAATCAATTTAGCACTAAAATCGCAGCGAATGTCATTTTTAAACTAAATCACTTTACCACTTAAATATCAGCAAAAGGTCAACTATAAACGAAATAATTTTACCACTAAAATAATCGGTGAATGTCAACTGTAAATCAAATCATTTTAGCACTGAAATATCAGCTATAGAGCAATTCATTTTACCACTAAAATATCAGCGAATGTCAACTATAAACCAAATAATTTTATCATTCAGATATCACTGAGATTTCAACTGTTAAACCAAATTGCTTACCTATTAAAATTTTCAAAATTCCATTCAAAAAACCAACTGTACAGATCATAAAAATGTTACCGAAATGATATAGCAAAAGAGGAAGTAACAGGAGTATTGTTAATAATGAAAAAAACAACACACTAGAGGACACACAGTATGTGGCAGCTATTTATGTTGCACTACGGATTCGCAAATTTTGTCGTGGTATTTTTGTAAACTGAGTATGCACACCTGATAGCCTTATTAAACAAAAAAAATAAAATAAATACCCCCTCAAGCAGCTGCTTTCCACAGAGGTTCCTCAGCAGAAAAACGACACAAACAGCGATGCCTTACCCGGGGCTCGAACCCCAGGTCCCTTAAATCAGTAGCCAAGCGCGCTAACCACTCGTCATGGAACGACGAATAGCCTGATTAGGGCAACCATTAAAAAGAAACTGAACCCACTTTCTCCTTTTCCACTGCATGCATTCCGTTTCCGGATCTCATGCTACTCTCTCCCATCGCCTTTTAGGAGCGGGGAAGGCTCAGTCGGTAGCGCGCCGGGCTCGTAATCTGTAGTTCCCAGGTTCGAGTCCCAGCTGAGTCAGCGTTCAGATTTATCTCCGCAAAATTCCCCGCCGTGCCCACGGTCAGTAGGGGACACCGATGGACTTGGAAAGGCCGCCGTCCGTCGGATGGGACGTTAAGCCGTGGCCCCGTGTGCGGGAGAGCCATACCCTGTGCACGTTAAAGAACACGCTGGATGGCCTTGACGGGAGGCTCCCATCTGTCTCCCAACAGCTATTCCAGTGGGTCCCCTCCCCAAGCCTTCTCTGAGCGTTCGGGATCCATGTGACCTGGCTATTTAGCCCATGGTGTGCAAAAAAGTGCCGCTCAGAGGTAAAACAACCCAACCTTAAAACATGAGTTAAGGGAATAAATGGGGCAAGGTTTTCTAAGTCGTTAGCGCTCTAGACTCGTAATCTGAAGTTTCCAGTCCCAGCTGGGAAGTGTAAAGATAAAAGCTGCCCACCAGCAGTGCTATAGGGTTCACTGGTGAGCTTAGAAAGTCCACCGTGAAAAGTTAAGCCGCGGTTACGTGTGCTGCACAGTCATACCGTGTGCACGTTAAATAACACGCTGGATGGACTTGGCAGGAGGCTACGAGTTACGCACATGGGCTCACGTGTTTAAGTGCCGTACGACGGACGGCGGCCTTTCGTAGCTATGCAGTGTCGCATACTGAAAGAGAGGGAGGGTTGCTAAGCTGAAACGGATTGAAATATTGCGTTAAGTATCTATGACTCTGAAAGTTTAAGACTGAGAATTTAATTTGTAATATTGTAAGCGAAGTAATTATTTTACTTGTTAATTCTTGAGGTATTAAAGTTTGTATTGCGTACATTAATAATGCCCTCTGCGCAGGTGCGACCTACGCATTCACACCTTTTATTAATTAATTTTGCCCTCTACGCAATTTTCTTTGAAAAGGATAAGTGTTCGATTTATAAACAGCGGAGAAAGGGAGAAATGGAACACTGGAAATAACTATTGCTTTACCGGTTAAAGAAATATTAAACATGACGTAAATGAAAGGACGAGGTTAGTAGCAATGGTGTATTTTTGTTCATGTTGCTGCCGTTGACAGCGTAAAAGGTAAAGGAAAGGAATTCAGTACCTTTCCAACATATATTTTGTTGTACGTATCGATTTGTTGGGAAAAAACTAGGAATAAGCATCATAGATTATCTTACCCCACCTCATTGATGGGGGCGGGGGTGGCTCAGTCGGTAGCGCGCCAGGCTCGTAATCTGTAGTTCCCAGGTTCGAGTCCCAGCTATGTCAGCGTTGAGATTTATCTCCGCAAAATTCCCCGCCCTATCCACGGTCAGTAGGGGACACCGATGGACTTTGAAAGGCCGCCGTCCGTCGGATGTGACGTTAAGCCATGGCGTCGTGTGCGGGAGAGCCATACCCTCTGCACGTTAAAGAACACGCTGGATGACCTTGACGGGAGGCTACCATCTGTCTCCCAACAGCTGTTGGAGTGGGTCCCCTCCCCCAACCTTCTCTGAGCCTTCGGGGTCCTTGTGACCATGGCCATTTAGCCCATGGTGTGCAAAAAAGTGCCGCTCAGAGGTAAAACAACCCAACCCAACCTCATTGATGTAAAGTGAGGATTATTAATTGTAGGTATAATTATTAAATATCTTGAAGAAATAATACTCACCGTGAATCCGATGTTTAAAGAAATGCGTCTTATTTCTCGTCCACAATTCATAGTAATTTTCGTAAACATGATATTGGAAAATACAACTGCCTAAGAGTAAACAAACACCTCTGTTCGCAATATGAAAAACTGAAAGAGTAACTTCCTATGAGTGAGCAAACAGTGCATTCTTCAACGTCACTCTGTCAGACGTCATTACCCTATTATTGCAAGGAAAAAAAATTATAATGTCAGTTTCTGAGTTTATATCAAGCTACTACGTTTGCCGCGTTAGCGTATGGATATGGCGAAGAATTGATATAATTTGAGGGTTTTTTGAGGTTTTCAGAGCTTTGCGTACCGCGAACAGATTTCAGTGTAATAAGCAACCATTGGCAAGGTCTATGCGATTAAAAAATAAACACGGACTGTATTCCTTATTTCCTACTCTAAACCACCATTCTGCCGCTGGAAAAAATATCAGGTGAATCAAGTTAAATAATATCCATAAAGTGTTTGTGGTTCGTTTATAAATTCCTTCAGATAAGTAACTTTGCAGTGAATAATTAATTTACAGTAGAGGTAATTTAATTTTCCACTTTTTAGCATGAGAGCTATGAAATTTCGATCGGCATTCAACCGACAGCTACTATACAGCACATTATTCTGATTATGGGTTATAAATTTTATAGTTCAACGCTATTTGTCGCTGTCGACCACTAACGACCCCTTCATTTCGGCTCGAATGTTGTAAAGCTCGCTGAGTAGAAGTAATGGTTGTCCGAGGAAAAAAATTCTTTGCTTAATTTTTTATTTCTTCATTTTCCTATTTGTCATTACAGTATGTATACAATTTATTTCTATATCGTAAATGATTGGTTTCATATTACTGTTTTTCAGTGGTGGCTCGCGTATAGGCACTGTGGAACTGCAGCACCCCCAATTTCAACTTGATATTATCGATAACATTTAATATAATGAGTCCTTTTTTCTTTAATTCTTTCTTTATACTTATACAATATATATATAATCCTTAAGCTTAATGTCAGTAGCCATCCCCCAGTTTATGAAAAAGATACAAATATATTTGTATGGAACTGTGCGCTTCACAGTACTAGCGGCGAGGTGTTTGACTGTTGTGCGCATGCGCACATAGGAAGCTACACGCGACGCTGCAAGGGAGAGAGAGCACTGTCGTTCCCGCAGTGCCGACCCTGGCGTGCTGGTTGAAGGTAGTTTTTTTTTTACTCCGCGTGTGTTGTGCTTAAAAACCGTGTACCATATTCTTGAATGGAATAAAGTGTAGAATTAGATTATTATCCTGCTTCCAGCTATTCTATTTGATTCATTTTTTTTTTCGCGCAAATTAAAACAAGAAGAATGGATTTCATTTTTAAATGAATAGATTAAGCTTGAACTGTAACAATTTAGGTTAAAGTAAGTAAAAAATGTTGGAATTTGTTCCTTTAGGATTTTATCAAGTTTGTGAATAAATTTTCTTTTTATATATGTTTGTTTCCTTTTACACAATTTTAAAACAAAGGTTAAAAATTTTCTGAATCAGCACCCCCACTAATTTTAGCTACGAGCCGCCACTGCTTATGACGATCAATTGGAGAGATTTTCATGTTCGAAATGACGATTCGAATTCCAAGTCTCCTATCAGTCTATAAGACTCAAGCATCTGAAATTATCCATTGGAAATTATGGCTAATGGATAGAATATATACGTTTTTCCTATGTTTGAGATGTAATAGGAGCATTGCCACGCAGATTTATTTCTATACTGGTTTAATAACTGTAATATTATTAGCTGAATATGTAGAAAATTATCCAGTATCAGTATTTCCCATATTGAAATGTTTTCCAGGCAGATGCTGCCATCTAGTGCCCAATGCTTAAATTAGGCCTAAGTTGATTTTTTTTTATACTTACGTAGAAGGCGAATGGACAGTCAGTGTTATAGAGAAGGCGGTGTTTGATGTTGTATGAGAAACCTGGAATGGCTTAAGAGAGCTTCTATCTCCATCCTTTGTGTTTTGTAAAAGAATATTGAATGAAATATATAGCTCATTTGAATGAGAGACGAGAGTTGTCTTAGTTGGCAGCGTGCCAGACTCGTAATCTGCAGTTCCCAGGTTCCAGTCCCAATTATGTCAGCGAAGAAACTTATCCCCGGTGAACCCCATCGTTCTCTTGGTGAGAGAGAACACATGAATGAGTTTGAAAGGCTGTCGTAGATCGGTTAAGCCGTGGGCAGGAGAGCGATACTTTAAAGAATATTCGTGGTAGCTTTAAAGGGAAGCTTCCATCTTACTCAGAGGAACTGTACAGCGTTTGGCCATTCATTGTAGGTGTCCTGTTCACAGTATATACCCATTTCTTTCGGAGCAGGAGATGGCTCAGCCAGAAGTGTGCCAGGCTCTTAAACTTCAGTTCCGAAGTTCGGTTCCCAGTTGTACCTGCTTTCAGGTTTACTCTTCTAACCTCCATTCTTTCCTCAGTGATAAAGGGGACAACGGTTGGACCTGGAACCAACCGTTGTCCAGTAATTCCACCGTATATTGGATGGGACTTAAACTTCCCATACCCTCTGTACAATCGCTCAAAGATAATATCCGATAACTATGGTTGATTACAGAATTCAGAAAAATTTTCTGGCAATGATATTTTTTTAAGAAATTAGCAATTTGGCAACATTCGTGTACGTACACGTTTGAACACCCAATGAAACCCAATAGAGTTGCTTTACCAGGTGGAACGGCCGAACTATACAACAACTGTGGATATGCTAAAGGGATATTAACAAATGCATTAGCCCCTGTAGTAAAGGTTACACAGCATTCGTGACCCACCGAGGGCTGTGACAGTGGGAAGTGCTTCTCTTCCAAACTGAAGAATTCTGGGATATTTTTCCAGAAAAATATGAATACCATAATTACTCCCCATGTTGATTATTACTGTGCATATCTAAATGATAGAGCTTTCTTTTACGAACAGCTGGGATGATCATCTTAACATCTTAGAGAGGATCTTAGGGATATCAATGTCAAATATTTCATAATAAACCTAGCAAAGTGTACTTGGAGGAGTAGAGAGACAAATATTTTGGTCACACCAATTTGTGGGTCCGTCAGGCAGCGCCCCCACCATGCAAAACTAGAGGTCATCAGAAAGATGAAAGCTCCTCGAATGAAGAAGGAACTGAAGAGCATATTAGGACTCTTCGGATATTACCGACACCACCTAGATCAGTATGCAGCGATTGCAAATCCACTGATAGACGTGACTCTGAAGCAGGCACCTGCACAGTTGAAATGGGGCATACAATCAGATTAAGCATTCGAGAAACTGAGGGGGGGGGGGGTTGTGATACAGCAGAATGAAATACTCTGTCCTGCGTGACCTTACATTCTGCATTGAAATGAATCTGCGCATGCCTCTCCCTGATTGGAGGCCAGGGACAAGAATATCCCATTCCCTTTGCTTCGAGAGAAGCTCACGGAACCCAGAATAAATGTGGTGGTGGTTGTGAGTGTGGGGGGGGAGGGGGGAGGGGCTAGAAAAGTTTTTGACATAGTCATATCGATCCCAGGTCAAGATTTTTTCAGACCTTAACCTGCTAAGGTACTTATATCTATCGCAGCATAGAGCAGCAAATAGCCAAAATTGGCCTTTGTCATTAATCAGTAAGATGCAACAGTGCATTATAGGAAAGGTGCTTCCCACTGAAACGAGACGCCCTATCAAGGCTGACTGAACCTTCGAATTCGGATTAACATGGAAAGTACTTGGGAAGGGAATCATGTATTGTTGTGCCATGGAAATGAAAAAAAAGTGATTTAACTTCCTATCACTCTTTATTTCAAATTAAAATGGGTAGCATTAGGCGTAAGATAATTGAAAAATCCCCAAATGCTAGATGCCAGCTCAATAATCTTCTGAGTAGGATTTTAAAATTATTTGCAAAATAAAAATTGCAAATGCCTGTAAACAAATAAGGAATGTTCATATTAATAAGGGATAAAGTTTAAAATTTCAAATTAATGGAATAGTCAGGAAAAGTGAATGAGAATATTAAAAATGCTACTACCAATCCATCTAAAAATCTGCATTTTTCTAATTTTTCTTTTAATATAATTATACGCTATTATTTAAAGTCTATTCACTTTATTAACCAACATCTCTCCTTTCCATTTCACTCTGTAGACTTCGTGATTTGCACGACTGAAATTTCACACATTTAATTCAAGTTCTTTACGCAACAACCGAGTAATTTTTTTAACTAGTTTGCTCTGTCAGCAGAAAGATCGCTTCATTTTCATAAAATAAATTTTTCCTTTAATTTGTGACTTTATCAAAGTGCTTTTTTTTTCTTTTTAAAATATCATAATGGCATTTTCAAATTAGCTTTTTCTCATTATCGAAAGTCATTTTCCCCTTAGGTCATCTATCAATAATGCAGTAATGTTTGCATACGTTTCTACAGATTTTATCTACTGTCCGTGGTAATATATATATTTTTTCGAGGCTTAAGGGACCAGCAAGCACAACATTTCAGAATACTAGTAAGAGTAAGAGAATATTTAACATATTTAGCAAATTTTAAAGACTTGTAAAACGGAGGGGATGTGTTACACTACATTAATCCAGTCTTTTGCAACACCTCCCTTGCATTTTTACGGTTCGATGGTGTTTCTTGCCACTACTCCCTCCCCTTGGACCTTTTTTTGATCCGGATCCGGTCACTATAATTATGACGTCATATAATGCATTCAATGTTGCTCTATGTGTAACACGATACGTTAGATTGAATCCATTGTCCATCGGTAAAAAAAAAAGCCTTTCAAGTGAATGCTTCGATTCTTGACTACTTATGATGCATCCCATGTATGCGTTC